>OW052241.1:179982217-180698467 GCA_932526585.2 Philonthus cognatus
GAACGACTCCTAACGAACCCATGCTGGTTTTGCGTGATAATATTACGAAAAGCGTCAGCCAACTGATTATATAATAATTTCTCAAAGACCTTGGGTATAACTGACAGTATCGAAATTGGCCTATAGTTACTTACGTTGGATTTAGAACCGGATTTGTGGATTGGTGTTACAAATGATAATTTCCATTCATCCGGGAAGATACCGGAAGTTAAGGATAGAGAGAACAGTTTGTATAGTGGATTGTAAAGCGATCTACTACAATTACGAAGAAATAACGGAGGAATATTGTCAGGGCCAGGGCCAGAGGTAACCTTCAACCTTGAAAGTTCAAATAATACTTGATCGGGAGTTGTATACATGTTATTTAAGTTTGTTGTTAAATTAGGAGTAAAAGCTGTCGGTGTTTCATCAGTATCTGGATTGTAAACTGAGGAGAAGTACTTCGCCAATAAATTTGATATGTTGACACCTGCTGTAGCACTATCGTCTTTATAGGTCATAATCATTGGAATACCAGATGATTTATACTTATTATGAACAAAAGACCAAAAAGACTTAATGTTATGCGGAATGGAAAGTTCAACGTTATCCAAATACCGTCTGTAGCACAGCATTGTTTCAGTTTTACATTGGGTTCTAATACAAGTAAATAATTTGTAGTCAGCCGAATTAGAGGTTAGTTTCCATTTTTTGTGAGCTTCTTTTTTAGATTTTATCATAACAATTAACTTTTTCGAAAACCAGGAAGGGTAACAATCAAACTTTACAGGTTTTTTTGGCACATACAGGTCAATTACAAAGTAAATTATATCATAGAAAATCAGACTAGCAGAATTAATATCGGAGCACTTTATAAGTGAGACCAATCCACACAAGACAAGAAGTTATTTATGCTGTGATAATTTGCACGTTTAAAATCCGGTTTATATTTAATGCTATTAGTTAAAGTATTTTTATATTTAATGCTATTAGTTAAAGTATCACATTCATCTACAATAATGTTAGCATACAGTGGAGGGTAATATCTATCAATTGGAATTATAGGAGGACAATTACTTAATGAGAAGCAATCATAATTTGAGAAACATAAGTCCAATGTCCCTCCAAATTTATTCTTAATACCATTAAATTGATTCATACCTAGAGAGCTAAGACAGTCACAAAGTAACACATCGGCAGTTGAACTTATATTCGTTGGAATTAAGCCGCAGTTCTCGTCATCGTTGATCCAAGTAATATTTGGTAAATTAAGGTCACCAATGATAATAAACTTATAATCAGGATAATCCGTCACAAGTTCATCAAACATAATGCATTGATTTTTATAAACAGTTAATGCAGAATTTGGCGGAATATAACAGCAGCATATTATAAGTTTAGCAGAATCAGTATTAATTTTTATGGATATTACTTCCAAAGTGTCGTCGGTTTCTAAAATGGCCGATTTTAGGTTTTTCCTAATTGCGAGAAAAACGCCGCCGCATCTGTTTTTTGTACTTGTTTCAGCTGAACGGTCTTTACGATAAATATTAAAACGGCAATCAATTATCTCACTATCCATAATAGATGCATGCAGCCAAGTTTCAGTAATAGCTATTATAGTGTAATCCTCCGATAGACAGGAGTTAAAGAAGTCAACTAGTTTCGTCCGAAGACCTTTCACATTTTGATAATACAATGATATACTATCTGCAGTAATATTAGACACATTATTCAGATCCGTGGGTCGGCTGAGTTTTCTCTTGGAAAATTTCCTGTAGAATGCTTATTACTGCGACGAGGAAAGAATTCTTTTACCGCCAATCTAGTTGGCCACAAAGATGGATCCAGTAAAGTCTTTATAAGTGACTCTTTAACTCCTACTTTATAAGAACAAATATCCTCATTTTTAGTAAGTTCGAAGCATTTGGCATCCTTTATATCAAGGACGTTATGAACATAATCCAGGACAGAATTGACAGTCGATTCAGGACTACATCTACCAACATAGATCCATTGACGCCTTTCAGCTGATGTAAAGTTAGAAGTAACGACGTTGAGATCAGTATCAGAAATATTCCTATTACCAATGATGATTTTTTTAGGAGCTTGGATTATCTTGGTAACAACCTGAGCATAATCTGAGGACGATTTGGATCTAGTTTTAGTTGTATTTTGCACGATTTATTTAAAGTAAAAAACAAGAAATAAATCTCCATCGCAGAGGAATAAAATATATAGAAAATAATGAAAATGTATGTTTGTGGTTCGGTTTCTAGATGGTGAGTGATGCGTTTTCTTATCATGCTCTCTTTGAAGCTGTTGGGGGTGGATCTTCTCCCTTCTTCCGAAGAGTAGGAGATGATCCAGGTGCCACCCCTTGGGTGTTTAGAATTTCCGTGGAAAGAATGTTCGCATGCTCTGTTGCCGCTAATTTTGTCCGTGCTATGACCATATACATCCTTGGGATGTCCGCCTTGACCGTTTATGGCCCTTTTGTTCGCCTTGAACGTGTCCTCGCATAATTTGACGAACATGCTATTCCGCAAAGAAGCTTTTTGCTCCGTCCAAGTGCGGTCCGATCCGACACAATGACGTCATACTCTCTCCAGGGTGCCTGAGAGCGTAGATAATAAGCGCTTCATCCCTCTCAGGTAAAAAAACCTGTGCCTTCACAAGATCCGTTAATCCGCGATTGCGGCAAAGTCCTTAATTGGTGGCAACAACAACATTCGTTGTTTTTTTTTAAAGATTTCAATCTGAATCTTTAAACAAGGGTTTTCCACTCCCAGACTAAGCATGAAGTAAAATTTCGAGTTTAGAAAAGCCTGAAAATTTGGATTGGCCGCGTAGCGAAGCGGAGCGGCCAATCCAAATTAGGCTTTTCTAAACTCGAAATTTTACTTCATGCGCCACGCGCATAAAACACTGAAATATCGCAAAGTTTAAAATATACGGCTTTAGCAATCTAATATGTAGATGTGAATAAACGTGAGTCAAATTCTGCGTTGAATAATTTGTTTAAAACAGTGATTATAGGCAACCCAATAAGTCTAACGTATATTAGGTTGCCTATAATCGTTGTCGTATGTGTGTGTTTTTTGAACTTCAGTGTAAATCAGTGTTTTTAAGCGTGGCGCATGAAGTAAAATTTCGAGTTTAGAAAAGCCTAATTTGGATTGGCCGCTCCGCTTCGCTGCGGGGCCAAATTCTTAGGCTTTTCTAAACTCGAAATTTTACTTCATGCTTAGTCTGGGAGTGGAAAACACTCGTTAAAAGCCTCAAATTAACCGCTTTGAAACAACGAATTCCCGCAAATTTAAAAAAAAAGTGTAGAATGAATGAGAGTTGACATAAATTAAAGTCAACAACCGAAGGAGAGAAATTATTATTACACTGTATATTATTTATTTATTTATTTGCAAATAAATCATACATTGGTAGATAAATTGAATTTTATAACTATCATGTGCATTGTATTATTTGTTATATGTTTAATTTACACACACTTATTATATATATATTTAATGTAAAATGGAGATTTCTGTACAAATAAATAAATAAATAAAACTTAATAATATATATAATGTAGGTTAAATAAGTATGTATCTGTAAATAGGACTAAGAACAACTTAAGTTGATCTAGGTCTTAGCTCTTCATAATACAAAGTCAAAAATAATAACATTAATAATAATGCATTCATGAGCTGTTTTGTTTTGGTGTCTCAGAACTTCGGCATCAAATAAGATGGTGGAGTATGATGATGGAAACAAGTATACGGATTAATCATTATGTCAAATTATTTCGATTATAGGCAACCCAATAAGTCTAACGTATATTAGGTTGCCTATAATCGTTGTTGTATGTGTGTGTTTCTTTAACTTCACTGTAAATCAGTGTTTTTAAGCGTGGCGCATGAAGTAAAATTTCGAGTTTTGAAAAGCCTAATTTGGATAGGCCGCTCCGCTTCGCTACACGGCCTATCCAAATTCTTAGGCTTTTCTAAACTCGAAATTTTACTTCATGCTTAGTCTGGGAGTGAAAAACACTTGTTTAAAGCTTCAAATTGAACTATATGTAAAAACAATTTTCTGGGGTTTTCTAAACTCGAAATTTTACTTCATGTGCCACACGTATAAAACACTGAAATATCGCAAAGTTTAAATCATACCACTTTAGCAATTTAATATGTAGATGTGAATAAAACCTGAGTCAAACTCTGCGCTGAACAAATTGTTTAATACCGCGATTATAGACAACCCAATAAGTCTTAACGTATATTAGGTTGCCTATAATCGTTGTTGTATGTGTGTGTTTTTTGAACTTCACTGTAAATCAGTGTTTTTAAGCGTGGCGCGTGAAGTAAAATTTCGAGTTTAGAAAAGCCTAATTTGGATTGGCCGCTCCGCTTCGCTGCGCGGCCAATCCAAATTCTTAGGCTTTTCTAAACTCGAAATTTTACTTCATGCTTAGTCTGGGAGTGGAAAACACCCGTTAAAAGCCTCAAATTAACCGCTTTGAAACAACGAATTCCCTCAAATTTAAAAAAAAGTGTAGAATTAATGAGAGTTGACATAAGTTAAAGTCAACAACCGAAGGAGAGAAATTATTATTACACTGTATATTATGTCAAATTATTGCGATTATAGGCAACCCAATAAGTCTAACGTATATTAGGTTGCCTATAATCGTTGTTGTATGTGTGTATTTCTTTAACTTCACTGTAAATCATTGTTTTTAAGCATGGCACATGAAGTAAAATTTCGAGTTTAGAAAGGCCTAATTTGGATTGGCCGCTCCGCTTCGCTACGCGGCCAATCCAAATTCTTAGGCTTTTCTAAACTTGAAATTTTACTTCATCCTTACTCTAGGAGTGGAAAACACTCGTTAAAAGCCTCAAATTAACCGCTTTGAAACAACGAATTTAATGCAGATTTAAAAAACGCTGTAATTATCGGGATATGTATACTCAAAAGAAAGAGATGAGGAGGATAGGGGTGTCGTTAGAAGACTGGACCAGAAAGTGTAAGGAGGAGTGCGGTGGACAAGGGACAGTAAGAGAAGTAGGGCAAGGGATTGGAGGAGAGGAATTTACGGAAGAGGAAACAGAAAGAGCGTTCAAGGAGGTGAAGGGAGGAAAGGCGGCCGGAAGAGATGGATTGAAGGCAGAAATGTGAAGAAAGATAGGAGAAGGGGGGAAGAAGAAATTCCGAGAGTTAGTAAATGGAATATGGAGGAGATGTGAGAGCATGCCAGAGGCATGGAGAGTAGGCAGGATATGCCCGGTATATAACGGGAAAGATGAGAGGAAAGCAGAGAACTATAGAGGGGTGACGATTATGAGCACGGGATACAAAATACTAATGATTATGGTGAAGAACAGATTAGAAGTAGAGGTAGAAGAGAAGAGGATGCTGCCAGAGTCGCAAGGGGGATTTAGGAGGGGGAGGGGAACGAGGGACCAGGTATTTACCCTAGCGAGGATGACAGAGAAAGTGATGGAAGAGAAAGGGTGTGTGTATGCGGTGTTTGTAGATCTGAAAGCGGCGTATGATTCAGTACCGAGGGAAGATATGGTAGAGTGTCTGAGGCGAAAGGGAGTGAGTGACGGAGTGGTTGAGTGTGTAAGGGAGGTGTATAGGGAAACATGGGTGGAAGCGAAGGTGGGGGAAGATGTATCGGGAAGGTTCAGGTCATGGAAGGGCTTGAGACAGGGCTGCCCCATGAGTCCGGTCCTGTTTAATATATACATAAGTGAACTAGAAGAGGTATTGAGAAAGGGGCAGGAAGGGGGAGTGGTGATTGGAAAGGAGAAAGTATGGTTACTGGCGTATGCAGACGATATAGTGTTGATGGCGAGAGATTGGAAGGGAGTGAAAGGCATGTTGAAAAGGGTGGAAAGATATATGGATAAGAGAGGAAGGTGTGTGAATGTGGGGAAGACGAAATGGATGAGGTTTAGGAATAAAGGGAGAGAGGGGAGAGTGGGAGAGCTAGAATGGAAGGGAGAGGTGATTAGTTTCAGATACTTGGGATTTATTTTTAAAGGGACGGATGGGTATGAAGAGCATATAAGGTGGGTACAAGGAAAAGCGAGGAGAGCATGGGGAATGGCATGGAGAAAATGGGGGAGATGGATGGAGAATAGTATTAAGGTGACATGCAAGGTGTGGGACGCGTGTGTAAGACCGATACTAATGTACGGGATAGAAGCATGGGGAACGAGAGCGTATGAGGTGATTGAAAGAGAACAGTTATGGTTCTTGAGACGGATGCTGGAACTAGAGAAGTCGACACCGGGATATATACTGCTGCAGGAAACGAATAGAGAGAAATTGGAATGTGAGGCGGTGGAGAGAGTGGTGAAGTATGAAATGAAATTATGCGTAGTAGAAGAGGAGAGATTGGTGAGAATAGTATAGGAGGCGTGCATGAAAGTAGAAGGGGGGAGGTGGAGGGAAGAGAGAAGGAGAATGTATGAAAGGGGAGGACTGGCAGAGAGGAAGGTACAGGAATGGTTGGGTAGGTGGGTGAAGGTGGCGGCGTGGATGAGAGAGAAGATGAAGGAGGTGGAAGCGCAGGAGAGACAGGGACGGATAGACAAAAGTGAATATAATGATATGTTTGGAAGATGGCAAGTACATGGGAGGGTGCCGAGATACATGAGTGAGGATGGGTGGAACAGGGATGAAAGGGTGATAATGGCGAGGGCAAGGTGTGGGTCGGGGGAGAGGGGAAGGAAGAGATGGATGGGGGGATGAGATGTAGGTTGTGTGAATGGGGAAGGATACGTGGAGGCACTTGGCGGAGGAGTGTGAGGGTGTGAGTGAGGAATGGGTGGGAGTGAAAGGGAATAGAAGGGTGACGGAATGGATGAGGGAGGACGGAGCTAGGGTAAAGACGCTGGAGAAAGTGGGACGGGAGAAAGAGGGCAAGATGTGAAGGGAAGAAAAATAATAGAATGCAGAATGGTTAAAATAATGAAGAAATATTTTGCCATAAGACGTTGCTTCGCTAAGGGTTAGAATTAGGAAAACAGATTGCTAATATGCAGGGGTAAGGACGCTGGAGAAGGTGGGAGGGAAAGGAAAGGAGGGAGGAGAGGGGTAATAATATAGTATTGAGAGTGTAAGAATATAGTGTTCACATTGTAAATAGCTTTAGGATATGCCAATGAAGTTTTTTTTTTTTTTTTTACTCAAAAGAAAAATGACCTGTATGTTCTGTTTTAAACTTGTTTTAAACATATTTTTAATTGCTAATGTTTTAAACGTTTCAATGAGAAAAACACGATTTGTTAAAAAAAAACTGTTTGTTTTAATTAAAATTAATTTTTTTTTTCTAATTTGCACTCTTAATGCAACTATTTACAAACTATACAACCATCAAAACGGTTCGCTTGTAGGCTTCATAAGCGAACTGTTGTTATTTGTCAATCAAATGTCAGCGTTAGGGGTCATTTTTACCACTCCATTTTTACCACTCTATATTTACCACTATATTTTTGTACCACTATATTTGTTTCCACCATTTTATTACCATCATATTTTATTACAAATCATATTTTTCCTGATTTACATCATAATTGGTGATTTACATCGTAATTGGGTACGGCATATCCAGTTTGGTTAGTAGACACACAGCTAAATTTAAATACAATTAAAATAATTTAATAGAACCACATAACCAAGCAAAATTATCTGATTTAAGGCTTAGTATAGCCACACATTTTTCTATAAAATAATAAGATGCAGATAAACATTTTATTATGCTTAGGCGATTTTACATGTTTTTAAGTTAGGTTAGTAGAAAGGTTTGCAATAGAATAAATTGCGGAAGTCTTTTTGCGCAAGTTAAATATTTCACATACTTCTAGGTTAGGTTAGGAGAAAGGTTTGCAAAAGAATAAATTGCGTATGTCTCTTTGCAGATGATGACTATTCCACATACTTCTAGATTAGGTTAGGAGAAAGGTGTTCAATAGAATAAACTGCATAAGTCTCTTTGTGCACAGTGACTATTCCACATACTTGTAGGTTAGGTTATGTTAGGAGAAAGGTTTGCAATAGAATAGATTGCTTAAATCTCTATGAGATTATACATACTGCTACGTTAGGTTAGGTTAGGAGAAAAGTTTGCAATAGAATAAATTGCGTAAGTCTCTTTGCGTGTACGGAACAGCCCCTGAATATTTAAATATTAACATTAATATTTTACATGATTCTCAAAGATGTCGATGACAGTTTTGTAAACAGTTAATATTTATTACATTTTAATACATCTAGCGCGAAAAATCAAAAATAGAACCCAATGAATGTTTTATACAGACTTGTAAATACTTCAGAAATATTTGTAAGATAACTAATGGTAAAAAATTAATAGTAAATAATATATGGCAGTAAAACCAGAGTGGTAAAAAGAATTAGCGGTAAAAAATATATGGTGGTAAAAATGTCGTACAATCAAATGTCAGTGTCCAATAAAAATTTCAATATTTTATTTATTTACATTATTTGTAAGAATGTACAATTATTTTATACTATAAAAGTTAGAGTACTAGTTTCATGGGCATTAATTGTAACTCCGCCATGTGCTACAATCTGACTGTTAACTTGTATCTGATTAGTGTTGTAATTCGTCACTCAATAATAAAACTCCACTTAAGAAAGAAAACTAAACTTTATTCCAATTTCGTATTCGTACGAACTCATTGACGGCATCAGCCAAACTGGCGATTAATTTCGCGGATGAATGCCAGATGTGCGTGACTATAAAAAACGATCGCGAATACAATCGATATAAATTAAATATAAATTCCCAAAACCCAACAATTAGTATTTGTTTTTTCCGTACTTTGTGTTGTTTCGGAAGAACCACTCGTGGAAGTTGATGTCTCGGCAGAAAAAGCTCGTGCTATATCGATTTTGTTTTAGTTTGAATCTTCGATGTATCCCTCGGCCACGGCTAAACATTTCCATCCTCCATGTCGCTTTAAGCAAATGTGAAGCACTTGGCGTCACTTGACGTTTCAACCAATGTTGAGAAAAAGTTCGGGCTTTGGTAGTTTCCAAAAAGGCTGCTATAATTTTGGACATTTGGCAATAGTATTTATTCTAATTGGGCTGGTGGTGCAACAACCATTTCGATATGTTGTCATACACTTCCCTGAATTTTTCTGGAAACAATATTTGTAATGTTCCTCCAGCGACTTCTCTTAACTCGAGAGAAGTGCAACTTACGGGATCGTCCATAGTATCTTAGGAATATGACAGATGTGGCATATGACAATGCATTTGTACATGACAAAATACATGTTATCCGTGACCATTTTGTCCACCAGAAAACGGACGAGCCGGAAAATTTTTGGACGAGGAAAGACGCCTCGGAGATTACCCGTTCAGTGGGCCAGTGGGTTACCTAGAGTTGAAGTACAAACGGAGGGTGTACAAGATGCTCACTTTGGACGAAAAGCAGTTGAAAAGTTTGCACACGAGAGCGAATCTACGTAGGTTTCTGGACTACGTCTCCAACGGGCAGGTGGAGAAGATCACCAAGATGTGCTCCAAAGGATTAGACCCTAATTTTCACTGCCAAGACTCAGGGGAAACACCATTGACGATTGGGACTGGAATTAAGAAACCAGCGAAGGTGCTTATAGCTTTGATGAACGGGGGTGCGCTTTTGGATTACAGGACGAGGGATGGATCGACGGCCATGCACAGGGCAGTCGAGCACAAGAGTCTTGAATCGATGAAGACCCTCCTGGAGTTGGGAGCGTCGCCTAACTAGAAGGACAGAAAGGGCATTACTCCGCTCTACCTCACCGTCACCCACAATGTGGAGCCCATCTTCACCGAGACCCTCCTCCACGACCACGCTATTATCGGTGCTCAAGAGCTCCAAGGATGGCAAGTGGTTCACCAGGCGTGCAGGACCGGGCTGCTCCAGCACCTGGAGCACCTGCTGTTCTACGGCGCCGACATGAACACGCGAAACGCCTCCGGAAACACTCCTTTGCACGTGTGCGCCGTCAACAACCAGGAGTCGTGCGCCCGGCAGCTCCTTTTCAGAGGGGCCGACCGCCAGGCTCTGAACTACGCCAACCAGACACCTTACCAAGTGGCCGTCATCGCCGGCAACATGGAACTCGCCGAGATTATACAGACCTACAGACAGGAAGATGTTGTTGTATATTGCGGGCCGCCGAGTTACAATCCGAAAAGGCGATCGGCCGTAGGTTGGCCAAACCGGGCCCCGTCCATGAACTGTCTTGTCTTGTCGCCCCCTTCCCCATGTCCCAGTGACCGATCCTCGGCCCCCTTCAGCTCGGCCAGCTCTAGCATGAGCGACGGCAGTAACGTTGTGCCCCACGGTAATCGAGACTGACGATGCCAGCATCATCACAGATAGTATAAAATACAAGTTTCATAAGTCATATTACCGCACTTGTTCATTGGAAAACTCTTCGCGACGCTCCTCATTTTCCATATTTTAAAACATATTTGAATATATTTGTAATGTCAGAATTGAGTTTTTAGTTTTGAGCAGGGTTGTTAAATAGTATATTTATTTATTTATTTATTTATTATTATTATTATTACATAACATGAGTACATATATTTTCAACAAATTAACATCCGTTCTATAATATATTTCTTTTATATTGAGCAGTGTTCTGCTCAACGTAATGAATATCCAGATGTAACAATAATAGTTCAAAGCACCTAAGTGAGTGAACACTTGTAGCGTGCTGACATGAAGTTCTTAGAAATGTTGTGCAATATATGATACATAAATGTTGTTTTAGTTTACATAATGAGTACCGAAAAATAAATATATATGTGTTTATTATTCTAATATTTTTGAGAATTGAGGATAATTTTCGAAGATATAAGATTTTGAAAGTTGCGAGAATTTTTTGTTGTTATTTCGTTTGATATGTTGGGGAAGGAGAGTATAGGTTTTGGGGATTGTGTAGGTGAATGATCTGGGGCTAAAGGCTGATTTGCAATTAGGGATATAGAGTCTAGTCTTACTTCGTCTGTCATGGTTTGATCTCATGTAGTTTAAGGCATTACGATGTTTATAAGCATATGTACAGAGACTGTGGAAGTACAGGCATCTAATATTGGGTACATTCACAGAATATAATAGATGGGATGGGTAGCGTCTCTTTTGTTTAAAAATAATCTTAAGGATGTACTTTTGAATTATAGTTAGTTTTTGTAAGTGATTCTTGTACGTTCCGCCCCATACCAGTATACCATAGCGGATTAATGATTCAACAAGACTTTTATAGACTATAATTAATAATTTTCTTGATAGGAATTCACGTAATTGATAGAATTTATAAATTAGTTTTCTAATTTTATTTGTTATGTGGTCAGTTTGGTTATTCCATTTTAAATGTTGATCTATTATAATGCCCAGGTACTTAACCGCCCTGCTCTCCCCTTGTATTAAAATACTAGTTTTATAAGAGCATTTATCAGCACATGCGGTTAGCTGATAAATGCTCTTATAAAACTGGTATTTTAATATACTATTTAACAACCCTGCTCAAAACTAAAAACTCAATTCCGACATTACGAAAATATTCAAATATGTTTTAAAATAATTGAAATATATTTTTAAATGAATGCTTGAATTTAAAAAAAAATCAGTCTCTATGATATATTTTAAACTTCACTTGATGTCAGTGTTTAATACGGGTAGCACATGAAGTAAAATTTTGAGTTTAGAAAAGCCAGAAAATTGACACTTATGCACTTTGTCCTTGATAATAATTTAATAACATCTCGTTTTCTTTTTTTTTCAGCTTTAAGGCATCACCAGTTCAACGTAAACATGACGCAGGACTACGAGCTCTTGGGTGTCGAACAGGACAACCCGGAACTGGTCTCAGCAATCAAACAGTATTTCCTGAAGCAGGCCATTGAGCCCCACCACAAATCAATAGAATATACAGCAGAGGCTCCACCGCAGGACGTTGAATTCGTCTTGAAATTACTCAAACACAAAGTAAGTTATCACAACTTTCTTACTGCATATTTGTATTTTGAATATCCCAAACTTAATGTCCTGCAAAAATAATAATGCCTTTATTTGAAGAAAATATGTTAAGCAGCTTGAAGAGTAAGGCCCAGTTGTTCCAAACGCATCGAACAATTATTTTCATTTGAATGATCCTATCACTCAAACGGACGAGATTGTCATGGATTTCGCAATGACGGGGCAGTTGGTGACGCAACCAATGAAATTCGTTGAATGTGAGATCACGCTAGATTTAATATATAAAATTACGAAAAAACTATTCGTGAAATGCAAACAGTGTCTTAATTAATAAGACAATTTAAGACGATAAATATCCATTGAAACAACTACTTCCCGTGCAAATACACCTCCGGATATTGAATTATACAATGAAATATTTAAAATCTTATTTAATTTGATTTGTTACAACGCTCTATTAAGGTATATGTAACGTTTAGATTGTTTCTTAGACATGTAACGTCTGAACTGGATGAGTGTTAATTTTTTTCTGTCTTCTAGCCAGTATATGGATTATTTTTTATTAACAAAAGTTGTTATTTGTTCAAACATTAAAAGTGCCGAGATTCTTTTCGCAATCTACAAGTTTGTGTTAAAAATACTGAGCGTTTGAAGTATTCTGCAACCAAGAATTGGCAATTTTATTTATACTCTTGTTATTTGTTTTTCTTTTGCATCATGTGGATTTTCTTTTTTTGTTATCATCAAAAGGAACATGGGAATTTTGTGGAGGCGGGTGCGTACGGCGATGGAAAAACCTCCGAAACCGAATGGCTGGAAAAAAAACTCTCTTGGAAAGGCCTCCTGGTCCAACCCGATCCCCGCCACTATTTCAGCCTGAAACGCCACAACCGAGCGAAATCCGAAGTTCTGCACGGTTGCCTGAGCCCAACGCCGTACCCAAAAGAAGTGACTTACCACCAGGAAGAACGCGACGGGGTCAAAATCAACTGCATCCACCCGTTCATCAATAACTTAATAGACGATCCGGATTTATTCAACACTCGTGTGAAATGCTTTCCCCTTTACTCCCTCTTATTAGCCATGAACATGACGAAAATCGATTACTTGATTTTGGAATCACGCGGAACAGAATTGCAGGTTCTGGAAACGGTCCCTTTTGAAAAGATCGAAATCGGGGTAATCGATGTGCATTTACTGGTTTCGGAAAAGGAGAAGGATACGATTAAAAAGTTTTTAGCTATGAAAAATTACACCCTGGTGCAGAATTTCAATTCCAGTTATATTTATAAATCCAACAGGTTAAAATGAGTTTCAATTTTTCTTTAATACAGTTGATTTAATTAAATTAAATTTAATTAAAATTTAGTTTGAAAGTGTGATTAATGGAAGCAAAACCATGAATTAAGAAGTAAATGGGTGTTATAAATGTAACTACTTATTGTAAATAAAATCACCTTTTAAAATTTAATTTGTGCTCACTAGTGCACTGGCAATAGATAACAACAAAGGGGTATCAGAGATAATATGATAAGTGAAACAAACCAAGTGTTTTAATTTAAATCATCCAGTATTAGATTCAAAAATGTTTCACCATGGGTTAAGTGAGAAATTAATTAAAGATATATGATACCTCATATTTTCTAGGCCTTACTAAGTTTTATTTTCCTATTTTTAACTGTAATTTTTGCCACTATGAGGCTCTTAATACTCTTGGCTTTGCTACTGAATTATAACTAAAATCCTGATAAGTTTTACTTGAATTTGTTCGAAAATAAAACAACATTTAAGTAACACAAGTAAAGAAAGAAAGGCTTCTACATTGTTATACATCACAATTCACAAATGAAACACTTTAAAAAAGGTCTCAGTTATACAAACAAACTTAAAAAGTGTTTCATTTGACAAGTGATTTTATTTACAAAAAGTAGTATTACACTAATAAAGACTGTTATTCCTTACTTTAAATGGACTCCGTTGAATGAATAAATAAATTATTCCTCAAAAGTGAAGTAAGGAATAACAGTCTTTATTAGTGTAATAATCACTTCACGTAAACTCAAACACATACAGTTAAAAAGTAGTATGTTATCATGTTTCAAAATTCATACATTTGAATTAATAGGTAATTGAATAATATAATGATGATTTTAAAAGAATTTAACATTTTATCTCATTATTATATTTTTTAATTAGTGCTGAAGTTTTGTAGATTATCCGCCTCCTCAATACAATATTTAAAAAGTAATTTATGTAGATAGTGGTAACTTAGAAGACTGAAGATGAAACGCATCAATTTTATATATTTTTTTTTTGCCTGAATAAACACACACACACACACATATGCCAAGAAAGTAAATTACTTGCCTGAACAAAATATTTACACTAAAACTATATAAAAACATGTTGAAATACGTAGTGCCTTTTTTGAAAAACTAAAAAAAAAACACGTACGCGCCCTAGAATGTACCGAAATTACATTCCCTCTTATATTTTCTTTCTATAAATATATTTTTTTTGAAAATAGGAAGAAGTTATAGCTACACCAAAATGATTATCTAATAACTAACTTAACTATTTTTTTTGTACTTAATTAAAGTAAAGAGTTTTTACATACTCTCATGGAATTTCGAGCAGGCTGTTATTCACTAAACGTCTTTGCTTAGACATAAACAAAAATAATAAACTAGATTATCTTGAAATAAATCTTGACTGAAGATGTGTTATAGGTGGTCAAACGGGCCTAGTTTCAAAGGATACTAACTGAAGACATTGTTTCAATTAACTACAGCCTACTTTAAACTAAGCGAGAGTATTAAAAAGCCCTTTATTTATTTTGATGATGGATCATGTGTGATTATGCTTTTATCAATTTGAAAATAGAACTCATTGAGTGCAGTTAGCTTCCTATTCACTTTAAGGGACAACACCACTGTGACCCCCCTGTTTTTATGCCGTTTTTCAAGATTTTTTTTTGTGGGAAAAAAAGATATTCAAATTTTTTTTGTTGTTTTGTTCGTTGTTTATTAAAGATACATAAAAAAAAATTCAAATTTTTCACGCCTCATGGTGGCGCTGGGGAAGCTCCCGCGTCAGGTGCTGTTGCCTTTGCAGTGATCCGCGGCACGCAGCAGAACTGTCTTCAAAGTCGATCTGAAAAAAAATATCGAGTGTTTTCGTTTATAATATGATATTTTGAAGAGAAGTACATAGGGATTTGAAAAAATATTGATTTTTAAAAAATAGGAACGCTTTCGAAATTTAAGGTCGATTTTCGAGCAAAGTTTCTCGTTGAAAAAAGGCTATAATTTTTTTATTTATTGAGATATCGAAAAAATCCTATGTACTTCTTTAGATAAACTAGTTTTATTGATTCAGTCCAAATTTGAAGTCGATCGGATAAAAATTGCTCGAGTTCTGCTGCGTGCCGCACTCAAAAACGTGGTTTTGAGAAAAACGCATTCAAAGTTTTAAGTTTGTTAATTTATGTGATAAATTGGAAAACACATTTTTTACCTAATCAGCGATTCCGGCACCATATATCTGGCCTTCAAGAAGCAAATCAAGGTCCCCAGCATCTTTTCTCGAACTGGTAGAGGCTTTTCTTGCCTCTTTTGCAGCATCCGTGAGCGAGCGCTCAATTTGGGCCGATGGTTACCCCCAACGTCTCCATAACTTTCATGAGGCTTCTCAGGCCATCGTTGAATAATAATACCGCGATATCAGCGGCAATATCGATGATTTTTTTGCCATAAATAAAACACTGTTTATCACTTTGTTTGTATAACAATTGGTTTATTTGGTGACTATAGTTTCGATACTACACGTATCATTATCAAACCGTTACTCACTAACGGTTTGATAATGATACGTGTAGTATCGAAACTATAGTCACCAAATAAACCAATTGCAAAGTGATAAACAGTGTTTTATTTATGTTCAACAATGTATAACGAAGTAGAAGCCTCTATAATCAGTGAATTTTTTTGCCCCCGGACTGACACTTGGGGGCTATTGCCCAAACTGATTTGTTGTAGCTTTCGTTATTGTTTTGCGTAAAGCCGCCCAAACAACGCTGCAGCAAATCGTCTCTGCTCAAATTTTCATACACTGGCGTAATTGCCTCCAATACTACCTTACCTACCGCTATCCCTATACCGGCCTTAATTTTTTTTTAACTATCGCCACCTGAGGCGGCGCGGGACCCCGAGCGTCACGGAGCGCTGCACCGCTCCACAAAATATTTAATATCTCCGAAAATAATAATTTTTTCGACCTGGAACCAACGGCATTCTATTCTTGAATGTATTTTAGATTTTTCTAGATGGTTTTCAAAAAATCGATTTTTTGAAGCCGTCACAGTGGTGTTGTCCCTTAAGACATTTATTTCAGCTAATTTTCCCTCTCTTTCAAATAATTTATCATGTGGCAATGAAGACAGAAAGTTCTCTATTTTTCTAAATTAAAGTAGCATTTTTTTATATTTAGAGAGTTACAGTCTTCTTTGCCGAGTCACCCTCTCTATTTATACATTGGAATACTTGAATATTTGTATAGTATTTAGCATTACTATGCGGTAATGCAAATTAATTAATACTGAGACGTGTTTCAATGTTTTTTTACAACTTTATTTGAATAATTCCACGACTTGAGTTTTGGCATATTTAGTGTCATTTTCAAGTTTGACAAATTTACAGCATTTCTATAGCTAAAAAGTATTAAACAGTGGTGAATACAACACATCCGTTTGTTCGTTCAAAAGTTTTTACACATGGAATACTTGTTTTTGCTCTATATATTAACAAATTGCTGAATTATTCAATTAGAATCTTGATTTTCTTTGTGTTTGTTTGTAATGATTGCCTTATCATTTTAAACAAACTTAAATCAAATTTAAGATTCTGAATTACAAAGATAATTTGTATCATGATCCGTTGTTGAAATAAACTTATGTGTAAGTTTATTAGCTATTAAGTATTAGGTATTAAAGAGAATATTATTGATCGACCGTTTTTTGTACTTTATTTTTCAATAAAAACACACATGAAAAAATAAATGAGGCAAACTTGTTTATTGGTTGACTTTCTTTACATGTACAAATTTAGATGTTTACCTACAAAGAAAATGAAATGGACAAAATGAGCAGACATGTAAATACTACTCAAATCAGTATGTGAAGGTGTCAAATAAGCAATTAATTTAAATACCTACTAATTGAGTCGCCCAGATGTAAAACCAGCCATACGTGTTTTCAAAGTTGCGACAAAAACTGATTTTGCGGCACCTTTTAACCCATTCAGGACGGTCGCAGTTCGTGTACGTCAGGCTTGACGCCTAGTTGCCAGCCGGGTGCCGTACATATACAAATTTAATTGCCTATCGGTACTTTATTCACGTACCCGTAAGTTAAAGGTTTATAATTTGGAATCCGGATGCCGTACCAGTACGGAAAATTTAAAATGTATAAATTTGTCTTACCTGTTCGGAAAATGTATAATAAATAAATTTATATTATTATAAAATATAATGCCAATGTTATGTTTATTTGTTTCCTTTGAATGAATTCATCAATAAAAAGAATTCATTCAAAGAAAACAAATAAACATAACATTGGCATTATATTTTATAAACTTATATGAATCAATATTTTTTTATGGTGTGATAAAGTCTGAAACATGGATGCATGCACAATGCAACATTGCATTTTACACACATAAACCTTATATCGCGTCGCTGCCTTTTTTGAATTTTAGATGTGCTGCAAACATGACATCTTCGTTGTGTTCGAGGCCCTTGTGCTTCTGTTTGAGGAACTGGAGATATAAAATGTTTTTTAATTAGTCGTAATGGATAATCGACAGTTGCAACTGATGGACACTTTGACGTAACGGTGTGATATTTTTCTATTATCTGAGTTACCACATTTAGTCGAAAATCTGAAAAGGATGGTTTTTTTCCAGATCTTACTTGATATAAAATAAATGCATTGTACAATGATAAATCCACAAGGTGAAAAAATAGCTTCTTGTACCACTTCAAAATTTTTCGAGCACAATCAACAAAACTAACTTGCATGTCAACTTTGTCAACTGCACCCATTTTCATATTATACTCAATAATGCATTCTGGTTTGAAATTTTTTTCTTTGGTTTTGTGACTTATTTTAGCAGTTTTTGTGGGTGTTGCTCGGTGAACTGTTGTAAGCATGTGAACATATCTCTTGTCACACCACTTTAGAGCAAGCATGGAATGTGTACAAGCTGTTACACTTTCACCCTTGTTTACGCTGCAAGGAAATTGAGGCATTCCTTTCCTATTTGACCGTACGGTCCCACAAGCCCCTGTATTTTGATCTAATAAATGTTGAAATAATGAGGGACTGCTGTACCAATTGTCCACATACAAAACATGTTGTTGATTTAGATATTGTTTCATCAGCGTTTTGACTATTGCTCCAGAAGTTTCATAAACTTTTCCATCTTCGTCCAATTCAGTTTTTGAACCTGTATAAATAATTATGTTCAGAATATACCTAGTTTCAGCATCACAGGCTTCAAACAATTTTATCCCGAATCTGTGCCGTTTAGACGGAATATACTGTTTGAAGGATAGTCTTCCTTTCCATAATATAAGGCTTTCATCAATTGCTATGTCTTGAAATGGATAAAACATATCAGCAAATTTTTTTTTACTCCAACAAAGATGTACCTAATTTTTCTTAGCGGGTCTTCTTTATTCGCTTTAGTATTGTCCATAAAATGCAGGTTATAAAGCAAGTTCAAATATCTATCACGCGTAAATATTTTAGCAAAAAATGGTGTTTCAATGGCTGTAATCTTTGACCAGTAGTCCTTTAGTGTAGGTTTTTGCAAAATTCCCATCAGAATTGATGTTGCTAAAAAACAATATATTTCCGATATATCTGTATCGACCCAATTAGTATTCGATATTCTTGAATCCCTAACTTGATTAGCGTAAATATTTGTTTCGGTAACAATTTGATTCATTATAGCATCATCAAAAAATAATGTAAAATATTCATATTCTGAGGCTTCTGTTGCTAATGTAAAATTTGATGTAACGCCAGACTTACTTGAATCGAACATAAATTGCATAGGTGTAAATTCTTCATTGAATTTCCAAATAAATTGTTGCAATGGAACATTTTTTCGAGGCATCTTGGCTAGACGTCTTGGTATATCTTCTTCTTCATCGTCACTCAAAGAATTGACATCGGCTATAAGAATGTCGTCTTCACATTCACTCGAAGAATAATGTTCGCTTTCACTGTATTCCCGTAGCAATTCGTTATCGGTATCCTCATTCATAATTAGATTTACCTCCTCCTGGATCTCCTTATCGGTGAGCGGTATAGTCATTTTCACAAATTGTTACTCACATTTTATTATTGAACAAAACACGTGTGTGCAAATAAAATTGCAAATAGGTTAGAAAATTAATTAATAGGTTAAAAAAATTGATTGATAAGGCTGATAAATGTTGAAAGTTCATATTCACTTTTATATAAATAAAACAATTTAAACACTTTCAAATATATATTGTAATAACGCTACAATTGTTTCGCCACACTGTGGCTTCTTCAGGCGAAAGAAAATTTCTTCGCCTGAAGAAGCCACAGTGTGGCGAAACAATTGTAGCGTTATTACAATATATATTTGAAAGTGTTTAAATTGTTTTATTTATATAAAAGGTAATAGGTTAAAGAACCACGCTCTGAAACTAGGTAAACACGACTGTACTCTCAGTTGCATATATGAGTATAACTCAAATTTAACACGTGTACAATAACAATTATAATGTAAGCAAAATTATAAATGGATTAAAAATTAATAGTTTTAGGGATCAGGTTATGCAACTCGGTCGACGCGATAGCATATTCCTGAGCTCGGCCAGCACAAGTAGCGATGTCAATCATTGGCCGTCCTGAATGGGTTAAATAAATGAAAATAGTGTCTAATATACATTGTATCGAATGGGGACAAGAAACATTATGTAAAACTAAGTAAAAAGTTGGCAGGTTTTGCAACTGAAAAAATATGTTAGTTTTTGTAACTCAGAAATATAGCAGGCTTTCAGCGACGGCCTGACTTCAGGATAGGCCACAGCGCCAAGGCACACAAAATTTGAGGTTGGAATCAAGCTTTATAAATACAAGGAATTGCATAAGAAAGTCACCTTTCAATAACGGATACATATTACCTTGGGTCTCCGGCCTACCCTGAAGTTAGGCTTCGAGCCGTCGCTGCAGGCTTAGCATTCTACAGGAATTTTTCAAACTTAATTTTATAGAGTTTAGGATAGGTTTTGAAAGTCAATTTATTTTTATAATTGTAGCCCGAGATGAGTAAAATCCAAGGATACCAAAATCTCAAAATTAAAAAAAATGTGTATGGCTGGTTTTGCACCTAGGCGACTCAATTGAATTAGTTTATGTGAAGATGTTGAAGGAAGAAGTAACCAATGTACATTTTCATTAGAATTACGCCCCTGATTCTGTTAGGCGTTAAATTTAACTTCACATTCTAAGTATACATTACAAATACTAAATCTACTTAAAATTTGAATTGCTGAGTCAGGCATGAACAATAAAAACTAGATTGATATTTTTTCACTTTCTCTTGTTCATCAAGAAAATACACTGTACCATTTTATTATAGGCAATTTAATAAACCTAACATCATGATATAGGCAATTTAATAAATCTGACGTCATGATATAGGCAACTTAATATACCTGACATCGTGATATAGGCAACTCAATAAACCTGCCATCGTGATATAGGCAACTTAATACACCTAACATCGTGATATAGGCAACTTAATCAATCTAATATCGTGATATAGGCATCTTAATATTCCCGTAATAAATTACACAGGCAACTTGGTGTACTAGAACATCTGTGCGTCATGCGATGAATTAACCCTTTCGCTACACAGTTTGAATTTTAAATGCGTGCCCCGTATATGGTGCTCGAATACACAATGCGTATTTCGTATCACAGGCTCATACCGGCATATACCGTGTGTAAACATTTTATAGGCACTTTCTTTGAGGAAACTGCAAAAAACAAAACAAACAAAAGTTGGCCATGGATTTTTTTAAATTATACTGTATAGACTGGTCATTGAAGAACAAACTAAGTGCGATCTCCGTTTACGATTTACAGACTTTCGAAAATATACGCTCTTTGCACATGGAGCACATAAAAACTAAACGTATGGATACGCTCCTCGTAGCAAAAAGGTTAACATCGTCAGAATTCAATTCAAGAAGGAAGCAGAACGGTTTATAATACTCAGGGGCGTAGCGAAGCCTTAACTTTTGGGGCGGGGGGGAAACACCTATAATTTTCCAACTTCAAAATTAAAATAAAAATGTCTATTTTTATAATAATAATAATAATAATCTTTATTTAGCATCTTTGCTATATAATAACATAGAAAAATATATGTATATCTATATATATATATATATATATATATATATATATATATATATATATATATATATAAAATAAACATTTGATCATCCTTAATCTATAAATTGTGTATGTATAATAAATGTATCACATAATAATACTTAATATATAATCTTTTTACTACTTTAATAAAATCAGTCTAAAACCATACTTAAATATCTATGTAAAAATAATAAATCCATAATACAACAATACTTATACATTTATGCAAAAAACAATAACTAAAAAGGTCATAATACTTATTTAAAATTTGTACTTATACATATAGGAACAATTAATAATATATACACATAATGCACAGCCCATACACTACGACTATTTCTGAAGACTCTTAATTTAAACTTATTAATATTTTCTTCTTCTTTTATTTTTATTGATAGCTTGTTGTGTTCTTGAGCAGCTTTAAAAAAGAGTGAATTCTGTCCTGCCTTTGTGTTTTTGAATGGGAGAAAAATATTTCCTCTGCCTCTTGTGTTGTACGTATGGATGTCTGCATTAGTGATGATACTATCATCAAAGTATTTGGGCATCTTCCCAGTGTAAACTTTGTGAATAAAAATTAATGCCTTAAATTTTACAAAATTCTCTATGTTTATCCAATCCAGTTGTTCTAACATCGTTCTTATACTTGTATATTTATTACATTTTAAAATTATTCTCATTCCTTTATTTTGCAATATTTGGAGTCTATTCAAAGATCCACTATTTGCAAGATAAAGAATAGATCCTGCAAAGTGAAAATGTGGTAGTATAATAGTGTTATATATTGTTTTTTTGGTAGCTTGCGACATATAATAACTACTTCGTCTTAATACTCCTAACTTTTTTCCTATTTTTTTACATGTATAATCTATATGTTCATTGAACTGTAATCGTTTATCTAATTGAACTCCTAGGTATTTTATTGTATTGACATATGTTATGGGGCTATTATTGAATTTAATTGTATTATTTTCTATGGACTGATCTTTTCTGCTAATTATCATTGCTTTTGTTTTGGTTGTATTAATTTTCAAACTATTATCCTGTAACCAATTGTTTAAATTAATTAAGCCGCTATTTATTTCATTTGTTGCTTTTATTATGTCTACTGATGTTCTGTATATAATAGGATCATCTGCAAATAGATGGAATTTGCAGTGACTTAAGCAGTTTGAAATATCGTTTATATACAACACAAAAAGCAGAGGTCCCAAAATACTACCCTGTGGTACCCCTGTTTCAATAGATAGAGTATCCGATAATTTATCTCCAATCTTTACTTTCTGGGTTCTTTTATTCAGGTAACTAGTAAACCAATTTAGTACTGTACCCTCCACACCATAATTTCTGAGTTTTATAAGTAGTCGCTTCCTATCTATTGTTTCAAATGCTCTCTTGAAATCTAAGAAAACGATACTAGTACTTTGTCCCGCATCTAAATTATTTTTCCATTCATTCACAAGATACTGCAATGCCGTTTCACAATTATACCCTTGTCTAAATCCTGACTGATGTTCTATTAATATATCTTGTTCAACAATATGCGCTAGTATTTGTTCATATACAATTCTCTCTAATATTTTTGATATGGTTGGTACTGTATTAATTGGTCTAAAATCTTCAATTTTTATACTATTTCTCACTTTTTTAATTGGTATTATTGTACTGCTTTTTAGTTTTTCTTGAACTTGTCCTGTCTCTAATGAAATATTTATTATATTAA
Source organism: Philonthus cognatus (assembly GCA_932526585.2). Lineage (NCBI taxonomy): Eukaryota > Metazoa > Arthropoda > Insecta > Coleoptera > Staphylinidae > Philonthus > Philonthus cognatus. The sequence continues at coordinate 180,005,414 of OW052241.1, forward strand.
TAAAATGCGGTAAACTATTAGGGAGACTAGTGATCAAAACTTTACCAGTTATTTCATCCGGACTTGATTTGTTTGGTTGGTCAAGTATTATTTTAAGTTCTTCTTCACTAATTAATCAAAAATCTTTTATTTTAACATTAATTATAATCACATTATTTACAGTACTTGTTCTATTAGTAATTGTATCTAAAATTTCGTTTATGCTACTGATAAAATATTCATTGAATTTATTGCCAATAATTTGCGCGTCTGTGTAAACTACTCCATTACATTCTACTTGATTGTATGTATCTGTTTTATTGTTAGAAATGACTTGTTTTAATGTTTTCCACATTGTTTTTGGGTCGTTTTTATTGGAATCTATATATTCTTCATAATATTTCCTTTTTTCTTTTCTTATTGCATCTACAACTTCATTGCGTGCTTCCTTGTATTTCTCCCAATCCCCTTGTGTTTTTGTATTACAAAACGTTTTATATCTATTATCTCTGCTTTTTATTTTATTTATTATATTTAAATTAATCCATGGACAGGATTTGTTCTTTATACGAGTTTGTTTTATTGCAGAGACTTTATTAAATATATTCATCAAGTTTTCATAATATGTATCATATTTTACATTGATATCTTGATCCCTATAGTTAAAAGGTATTTCGGTAATTTTTTGCCTAAATATAGTTTCATCTGATATTTTTGACCTAATTGATTTAATATGTTCATGCTTTGATTTATTATTATCCAGATTTATTTGTATTAATGAGTGGTTATTGAAAACTGTTGTGTGAAGCATCTTACAAATTAGATTGTAATTATTACTTATAACTAGATCAATCTTAGAACAACTCCCATTGGGTGATATATGAGTCCAATCTTTTACACATTGTTTAAAGCCTGCTTCTTGAACTGTTTCTCTTAGCTTTTTGGTATACAAATTTTCTCTATTTTCATAATTTATGTTAAAATCTCCCATTACTATAATTTCTTGTTTATATTTTTGTGTAATTTCTTCAAGATATTCTTTAAGAAAGTCCACAAATATGACATCGCTACTGCTTGGTGAATGATAAATTCCTACTAAGATATATGATTTCGTTCCGAAATCAATTTTAATTGTTAGCACCCAATAGTTCATTTGTACAATGACTTCTTGTAATTTAATTGCTTTGACATCTTTTTTAATATAAAATACTACTCCCCCGTATGTCTGCTAATCGAATCGGCCCTAATATTGTAATATCCCTCAATTTCAATTTCTTGTTCTTCTATTTCATTGGTTATATGGGTTTCAGTTAAGCACATAATTGGAGTATGGTTATTTTTAAGAAACAGTTTAAATTCATCAATATGATTAACTAAGCTTTGTGAGTTCTGTAATAATATATGGGACTCTCGATTACTTCTCATTGATTGCTAGATATTACCTGAATTTATGTTATAATCAATTCTTTTTTTGTATTGTTCAACTTTCCTCTTATATACATCGCAGTCCGGGCTGTACACTGAGTGGTTTGTATTATTTTGCAAGTTGAATTTATTATTTACTGTAGTACAGTTTATACAATTATATTTTTCTTCCTTGCATTGTTTTGTTGAGTGATTATCTCTACCGCAATACCCACATATTTCTTTATTAGTGCAATTAAATGACGAATGATTGTACCCGTTGCATTTGAAACATCTGTGAATGTTGAAGTGTTCGTATACTGCGCATAACTTGTATCCTATGAATAGTCCCATAATACTATTTGAAATAGTTATATTATTTTATTTTAACAAATTAATATAATTTGAAATAAAACAACGCAGTTGGGAGGGTTTCACTTTTATTGTTGAACACTGCAACATGTTTCACCACACAGTGGCTTCATCAGGCAGATGAAATAATGATTTTACAAAGTACAGGTAAAAGCTTATATACTAATGCAATTAAGTTAATAGAAGGGGGGGGGGGGGTAATGAGGTAATTAAATTTCGATCCATAGCGATCCATAGCACATCATTCCATCCTATGCAACATAAACTAGCAGCTTACCATTCCATGTTGCATAGGCTAACCACTATCCCCCTATCAATTAATAATTTTAATAATGAGCTCAACAGAATTCTCATAATAGCTAATAACAACGGCTTTCGTCAAAAGCTTATCTTAGACATCCTTTATAAAAAAACAAAAACAACAAGCCCTGAAATTAGTATATCCCACCAATTTTCAAAATCAGAATAATAAATATTGCTCATTAACATTTAACGGTCCCCCTTCGATTGCCATCAGCAAAAAACTCAAATCCTTAAACCTAACTCCTTCTTTTAGAACGGTCAATTCACTTAATAAATTCATTAATAATTCTAAAGACAAATCTGATAAAACTACGAACTCTGGTGTGTATTTGCTGGAGTGTGATTGCCCTAAGGTATACATTGGACAAACTGGACGTAGCTTCCCAGATCGCATTTCAGAACATCAAAAATGCTTTCAATTTAAGAAAACCTCCTCAACCTACGCCAATCATTTAATCGAATACCAACATAACTTTAACCCTAAATTCAAAATTTTGCAGGAATGTAACAAAAGTCGTAAATTAAACTTATTAGAAGAATTAGAAATTAATAAATAATATAACAAAAAAGGTATTCTATTAAATGACCAAATAAACAATTCACCCTTAATCAATATTTAGTCGCTCAAATTAACTTAATTGCATTAGTATATAAGCTTTTACCTGTACTTTGTCAAATCATTATTTCATCTGCCTGATGAAGCCACTGTGTGGTGAAACATGTTGCAGTGTTCAACAATAAAAGTGAAACCCTCCCAACTGCGTTGTTTTATTTCAAATAGTATTATGGAGTTTCATCATGTATCCGCCTCATCAATTAAATAAATTAAATTATTATAACGTAGTACATTGATTTATATAAATTAAGCTTAATTTATTATCAAATAATATAGTGCTTTGTACTTCCTAATATATTTTATAACATATGTACATAATTACATTTAACCAACATGGAGTTTTACAATTTGAATAAGTTTATTATAACTCGCCTATGCTTTAGTTTAGCCCAGGAGTTCACAATATTTGATAATTCAATATTATCAGTAATATCAGATTCTGTTTTCAAAATCATTAATGCGTCCAAACGATCTTCCTTCATTCTAGAACGCAATGAATTTTTGACAAATTTCAATGAACTAAAGCTTCTTTCATTTGTTGCCACTGAAAACCCGGCTGTATATATTAGCTGACATAGTTTAAAGGATAACGCAAACACATTTTTATTTTCCTTCACTGTGTTCATCACTTCCTGCATCGATTTCACTTCGTTTTTAATGTAGATATCAAATAAGACGTCTAGTTCCACCTGCAGTGCAAACTCATCCGGCTTATCACAAGGATATAAGGGTGTCAAAGTTTCTATGGTATCTATGGTATAGTATATACCCTTTTGAAACTATAAAGGGGTAAACTAGAGAACAACTAACCAGTACCAACCTACAATTAGTTCTCTTTTTGTCCGTCATTGCTGTCAATCTAATCGTAGATATGCATTTTAAAGAGGTGAATCATTGATATGGATTTTCACTCTTAGAATACGAATCTTTTATCGATTGCCAACCAAAAATCTACATATTTTTGCATAGTGGCATTCGATATAAGGAAAGTTCGTTACACTGTACATTAGCCGACGCTCGGTTTGTTAAAAGAATTTAATTTGAAGCTTTAAACGAGTGTTTTCCACTCCCAGGCTAAGCATGAAGTAAAATTTCGAGTTTAGAAAAGCCTGAAAATTTGGTTTGGTCGCGTAGCGCGAAGCGCGGAGCGGCCAAACCAAATTTTCAGGCTTTTCTAAACTCGAAATTTTACTTCATGCGCCACCGGTACGAAACACTGATGTAATGTAAAGTTTAGCGGTGTGTTTTAAACTTCGTAATATGTCAGTGTTCTGTATCGGTGGCGCATGAAGTAAAATTTCGAGTTTAGAAAAGCCTGAAAATTTGGTTTGGTCGCGTAGCGCGAAGCGCGGAGCGGCCAAACCAAATTTTCAGGCTTTTCTAAACTCGAAATTTTACTTCATGCTTAGTCTGGGAATGGAATCACTCGTTCTAAACTTCATACTGCACGTTTTTATATAAAATCGACGAATGCCTCAAATTTTACAGCATATACACTATATGCATTTAAAAGAAAAATTCACAGTATTTAATACAATGTCATTCATAGATATCATAAATAGAAGTGCAGAATTTTACCTAAAATCAACTTTTAGAGTTATCTCTATAATTGCTCGGCCGTTAATGGGTTAAAAAGATCAACAAGAAAGAATTCGAAAAGATCAAGATGATCGAAAAGATCGATCACTTTCAAGGATTGACTAGTCGATCTTTGTTGATCGATCTTGCCCATCACGAATTCAAATGCGCACATCAATTATTTTCTTTATTGGACACACTGACGAAAGAACGATAATGTATGAAATCATTGTGTTAATATAAATGATTGTATATTGAGTTGTGTGAATAACTGGTGACCCATTTGTTTGTTCCCGTTAAGTTTGCCTGCGCGAAAATACTTAGCCTAAGCTACACAATGGCGTCAAAAACGATTTTAGACTAATTTGGCTATTCCCCTTAATTCTTCAAATATGAATAAATATTTAACTATACCATAGATATATATAGATCTATATAGATTTAAACTAATGTTCTGCTTTGACAGAGGCATAGAAAATAATTTAAGAAGAGGATTTACAATCTTTAAAACCTCATTCAAATTATATTCTAGGAATGACACAAGAACATCTAGAACATTAAAAAATTCCTTTCTATAATACTCTTTTAAAGAGAAGTCAGAAACTGTATCATTTAAAGCATCGAAACGTTTGGGAACTACGCGTCGCCGATGATGCTTTTTATAGTCCTCTTCTGGCAAAATGTCCATTTTATTTGCAAACGTTTTTGCACTCTCCACCAAATTGTCTAGTTCATGCTCGCTATTTCTGATAGCAGCTATGGAATCATTCGATCCTTGAATTATTGAAAAGGCATCTATTATATTCAAATTGGGAGATTCTAGGATCGTTGTTACAATTTTCATTTTGTATAGCACAGTTTTTAAAAACATTAAGCAGCATACAAAATCAAAATTTAAGATACGTTTAAATAATCCATAAGCTTTGGCTTGAGTATTGTTATCGACAGTTCTGCTATTAAAAATCTCTTCTAGCACTTCAACAATTCCTTTAAATGAAGTACTTACTGTCTGAAGACTTTCTGCACGTGCTGTCCAACGTGTTTTTGACAAGTTTTTTAGAAGTATGGCATTTTCAATTTTCTCTAACTTATTTCTTAAAGGTTGAATTCGCTTTGTGCTAGAGGTAAAAAATACATGCAATTCTACTAAAATATTAAATGTATCCTTTACGATTGGGCTAGCTTTACAACAGTGTTCCACAGCAGTGTTTAATCGATGAGCTTGACATGGTACGTAAGGAATGTTACGGTGTAGTATTTTAGAAATGTTGTTTTGAGTACCATTAAACTTTCCCGACATCGCTACTGCAAAATCGTAGGACTGGAAAGCAAGTTTGTCTAAATTTATATTTTGAGACTGTAGACAATTTAAAATGTCACAAGCCGTTCCTGAACCAGTTTTATCAAAAGTCTCTATAACACAAAGTAATCGTTCTTTCGGAATTCCATCTCTATCCACTGTACGAACAACAAGTGATAAAATATTTAATTGATGAGGCGGATACATGATGAAACTCCATAATACTATTTGAAATAAAACAACGCAGTTGGGAGGGTTTCACTTTTATTGTTGAACACTGCAACATGTTTCACCACACAGTGGCTTCATCAGGCAGATGAAATAATGATTTTACAAAGTACAGGTAAAAGCTTATATACTAATGCAATTAAGTTAATAGAAGGGGGGGGGGGGGGGGGGGGTAATAAGGTAATCAGGCTGAAACTAATACAAACAATTTTGAGCGACTAAATATTGATTAGGGGTGAATTGTTTACTTCTATTTGGTCATTTAATAGAATTCCTTTTTTGTTATATTTATTAATTTCTAATTCTTCTAATAAGTTTAATTTACGACTTTTGTTACATTCGTGTAAAATTTTGAATTTAGGGTTAAAGTTATATTGGTATTCGATTAAATGATTGGCGTAGGTTGAGGAGGTTTTCTTAAATTGAAAGCATTTTTGATGTTCTGAAATGCGATCTGGGAAGCTACGTCCAGTTTGTCCAACGTATACCTTAGGGCAATCTCCACACTCTAGCAAATACACGCCAGAGTTCGTAGTTTTATCAGATTTGTCTTTAGAATTATTATTGAATTTATTAAGTGAGTTGACCGTTCTAAAAGAAGGAGTTAGGTTTAAGGATTTGAGTTTTTTGCTGATGGCAATCGAAGGGGGACCGTTAAATATAACAAAAAAGGTATTCTATTAAATGACCAAATAGAAGTAAACAATTCACCCCTAATCAATATTTAGTCGCTCAAAATTGTTTGTATTAGTTTCAGCCTAATTACCTTATTACCCCCCCCCCCTTCTATTAACTTAATTGCATTAGTATATAAGCTTTTACCTGTACTTTGTAAAATCATTATTTCATCTGCCTGATGAAGCCACTGTGTGGTGAAACATGTTGCAGTGTTCAACAATAAAAGTGAAACCCTCCCAACTGCCTTATTTTATTTCAAAAAGTGATAAAATGTCCTTATTTGAAGAATCAGGAGTGTGGTCCGCCATTATAGTATAAAAAGGTGCTTCATCTATCTCTTGTACAACTTTGGAACGAACAGCATTGCCAAGTAGTTCTATAACCTCGCTTTGAGATTGTGGACTTAAGTAAGTCACGTGATAAGGACGAAGTTGAGTGTCATCTAACCATCTTTTTAATATGAAATTATGTCTTGAAATTAGGTGAATAATCTGGGAAAAATTATCATTTACATTTTTACTTCCACGGAATGCAAGTCCTTGCCTAGCCAATGTTTTTGCAGTATCAAATAAAATTTCCAAGACAGCTTTGTTATGTGAAAATATTCGTTGGTCTTTTAAAAGTAATCTCCGTTTGGTTTTGTTCACAAGTATATCTACATGTTGATTTTTATTCATAAAATTAAAATAATCTCTCAATGCAGATTTGTGGGTAGATGACTTAAAGTGGATAGCTAGTTTTCCTTCTTTTTTAACACCTGAACTTTTCATTTTACCCCAAGTTTTGACGCCTTCCCTACTCCAATTATTTTCAGATTTTTCTCGTCCAATTCCTTCTGGAAAAAGTAAACAGAGCAAAATGCTGCATCTTTTACTGTGCGATATTCTAAAAAAACGAACTGTTTGTACCACTGAGCGTTAAATCTATTTTTTCCATCACTCGGAAATTTAGAAAGTATTGGCCGATGAGGTCCTAAATCAATTAAATATTGTCTCTGTTGATCACTTTTAACTTTAGTTCGTAGGCCAGGATCGTGCAGAATCAAAGGATTAGCTTCACTTCTATCTTCTGTAGAGAAATTTATGTTTTCTGTTTTCAATGTTCCAATGTAATTTTTACAAGAATCAGTCAAGTCAATACATGCATCTTTAATGGTTTCGCTTATATCAATCATTTTTATAGCTGCCATGTAGTTATTTACTACACGCTCATTTTAAATATTACTTATCAAATTTTTGATGGAATCGAATAAATCTGACAATAATGCGAGCTTTCCAGAACAACTAAACCAAAGATTACCATCACGGGATACGCTGTTTAGCGTTTGGTCCTGTAATTCTTCTTCGCTTGTACAAAGTATGCCTTTACCCGAAAAAGTTTCATCCTCTGCCTCAAAATCTATAATATAAGCATAATAAAAAGTTTCTGGTTTGTAAATACTTACGAAAAAATAAATTACCTGTACGGACTTGTTTACTGGTTGACGGTACTTCATTGTCTTCAGTATTTAAATTCAATTCAATTTTTTTCTTTTTTGCCTCAAATCCCACTTCTCTTGAAATAACAAATTCATCACTATAAACAGAGTTACCAGAATTTTCACTATCTGGAAAAATTATGTTCTGGAGTTAGTTCATTATGTTTGAGAAATTAATATACATTTATAATTAAACAGTATAGTATTTAACAGGATCCAGTGGTTAAACAAAGTAAAAAGTGTTTTATTTACAAGTGTATTTAAGATGTACCACAAAGTGAACGCCTACAACACCAAACAATAAACAGTAATTGTTACACAAGCAATTTAATAAATTTTACCAATTATGCCATTTAAGTATAGTTTTCAGGGCAAAATTCCAAATATAAGATCGCTGTCTTTTAAAAGTGTTTGTATAGGGTCTACTTATGAGCACTTCAGCTAAAAAGTAATAGGGATATTGAGGTGAAACTGAAGGTTTTGCTACAATCCGAAGAAATGAAATGCATTTGGTAAACACTAGAATTGGATGGTTATTCCTAGTTTTTTTCTTATAAATAATAAATGTGGGTGAAGAAAGATTAAACATTTTTACTTTCATTTACGGAGAAAAAAAAATGGCTAATAATCATGAACATTTTCGGTATCTCGAAACTTTTGCAAAAATATCCGTTTTCGACACCACTTATTCAGAAAGTGGTTTTTGAAGTGATTTCTGTGTCAGTCTGTGTGTGTGTGACACAGGCACATGTCCTCTCCACAGCACAGACGGCTTAACGGATCGCCTTAAAAATTCATATACAGGGTGTGGATAAAGTCTGGAATAAAAAAATATATTTCTGTTATTTTAGGTTTGATTAAAAATCACTGCAACAGGTCGATTTTAGATTTTTCTTATGCATCATGATGCGCGCCATTTATATGTGTAATACATGAAGAGGTGCAGAAGACAAATATAAAATTGACCTGTTTCAGGGTTTTTCCATCAAACCCAAGATAACAGAAATATGAATTTTATTATAGACCATATCCACACCCTGTATAATGCCTTTTATCGAAATATAAAGGTCCCATTGATTTTTGACTGAAATCTGGAAACCAGGAGTGGTAGTTTATTTAAAAAGGTAAACTGTTTTTTTTTTGTAAATATCTCCAATAGTATCAACTTAATCGAAAAAAGTTTTACATTTTTTGCGTTCGTCCATGATTTTTATCATTTTGTAAATGTATCTAAAGTTTGTTTTTCTTCTTCCTTAGTTTAAAAGATAGATTATTGAGATTTTTATAGCATGTTACAGGATAAATATGCATCCGTGATAAAAATGAAACAATTTCAAATTTTTCTTTTTTAAAAGTTTATTAGATTTCAAATAAAATAATACCGCTTATTTATATGTAGATTTCGCGTTACAAATTACATAAGTTTTCAAATGAACCATCACTCATTTTTCCCTAGAGGGGAGCTAAAGGATTATAAATTAAATTAAAGATCATTTATTTGCCGAAAGTCGTTCCCCATCAAATTAAAATTGACTGTTTCAGCTATTTCGTTAAAAAAAATCTTAGATATTTACCGTGCATCTTTTTTCCGCGGACACCCAGTACAGTTTAATGTACAAGCTGTATTCGTTTCTTTAAGTCAGTAAGGTTTCAGTCGGAAAGAAATAACCAAGGAAAAAAATCACTTACCTTGCATACATGTTGAAGTAGATGCAATAGTTTTTCGTTTTGCTGCTTCAAACGGATTTTCTGGTGCACCAACGGATTTAACTTTTACTGTAATATATAAAATTACGAACAAACTATTCGTGAAAATGCAAACAGTGTCTTAATTAATAAGACAATTTAAGATGATAAATATCCATTGAAACAACTACTTCCCGTGCAAATACACCTCCGGATATTGAATTATACAATGAAATATTTAAAATCTTATTTAATTTGATTTGTTACAACGCTCTATTAAAGTATTTGTAACGTTTAGGTCAAATTCTCTTCAAACCAACTAACAATACAATTTAAAATGAAAGGAGAGATAGCAACAAATTAGAAGTGAAAGGACTTGGATTAAAACTAATGTCTTAGGCCATCTATAGACGCGTTTCGAGATTTATCTCTCTTCAGTATAGCTTTGCTTATGACGTTTAAAAAATTAGGAATAAAATTAAAACAAACTTACTTAGAAAAAGTGTTGTGTGTGGAATGAACAGGTACACAGAAATGGAATGAGTGAAAATGATGGTCGGTATTTATAGGTAAAAAGGGGATTATGTCATTAGCAGGTATGAAGAATGTGAGACCTTATTATTTACCTTACGATACAGTACAAACAAGATAAATTCAAATTCAAAACTATTTGAATTCGAGAAAATAAGCTTACGCTTCTTATAGTTTGCACACATTAAACATAATATATAAAATTACCTATAAAAACCGACCATCATTTTCATTCATTCCATTTCTGTGTACCTGTTCATTCCACACACAACACTGTTTCTAAGTAAGTTTGTTTTAATTTTATTCCTAATTTTTTAAACGTCAAAAGCAAAGCTATACTGAAGAGAGATAAATCTCGAAACGCGTCTATAGATGGCCTAAGACATTAGTTTTAATCCAAGTCCTTTCACTTCTAATTTGTTGCTATCTCTCCTTTCATTTTAAATTTTATTGTTAGTTGGTTTGAAGAGAATTTGACCTAAACGTTACATATACTTTAATAGAGCGTTGTAACAAATCAAATTAAATAAGATTTTAAATATTTCATTGTATAATTCAATATCCGGAGGTGTATTTGCACGGGAAGTAGTTGTTTCAATGGATATTTATCGTCTTAAATTGTCTTATTAATTAAGACACTGTTTGCATTTTCACGAATAGTTTTTTCGTAATTTTATATATTATGTTTAATGTGTGCAAACTATAAGAAGCGTAAGCTTATTTTCTCGAATTCAAATAGTTTTGAATTTGAATTTAACTTGTTTTAACTTTTACTGGTTTACCGGCGTGAATTTTTTTTTCATGTGCAGATTTATAATCATTATTAAATATTGCACCGCATGTTAAACACTCAACTTTAAAACGCCTAGGTTTAGAACTCATCGCAAAAAGGTTAGCGAAACAATCGTCACGTTAATAAGTTCAAATTAAAATGCCGATGGGAAAATAAGGTTGGATGCATAAAATCTTCATGAACGGGGGAATTCCCCACATAACGTGCGTGCGGCTGCGTGACTTACTTCATACGTCATAGTGTATGAAAATGCTGGAGAGTGAGAAGCTAGAAGTGGGCCCTATTTATTTAATTTCCTTTACTAGTGGTATCACAACATTCGTAATGGTTAATACTTTAAATGATGTTAAATAACGTACCTCAAACGCATTGTTTAAACACAAACTAATAAAATTGAGTACATTACCTCATTGATCAAAAATATTACTAATTAAAATTTATAAATATATTTTTATGAAAACTTATTTAGTACTGCAGTTTTTAAATAAACTTTTTTCCATTCAATTTATTACAGAAAGTCCAGAAAAAAACAGATCAAAATTGGACAGTAATTATTTCTGAAACACTAAACATACATTATTTTACTCCTTCATTGACAGTACTTCCTTTAGTCAGCTGAGCATACTAGGGAAACACATAGATTTGTAATACTTGAATTTTAAATTATGCCAACTGCTTAAATATTGAATAATAATAGTTTGCCAACTAGATTATTTAGATTCATTTGTTTTAATTCCAATTGAAATTTTCTTTTAGTAAAACTTATTAATGTTCATCAATTTGTTTCGTCCGAGATTTGCCAACTGCATTAAACCCTAACCCATTTTCTGGGAACATATCCATTTATATCATATAATTTTTTTAGATTTGCCAACTGGCTTAGCAATTTTTCATTATAAAGTAAAATTTGCCAACTGCCTTAGCTTTGGGGAGGGGGAGCGCCTCCCCCCCCCATCCCCCCATGGCTACGTTGCTGATAATACTGTATAACATTGACAGAGATAGGATGAAAAGCAAAGGGCGCCATTTTCTGGATGGGAAAAAGTTAAATTGTACATTTGGCTGCATAAATGTAGCGTCATCTAAATTTACTATTTAGTTGCACTTCTTTTTATTTGTCATTCAACGATATTAGTGATTGCAGGATGGATAAGTAAAAACAAAAAAAATCTATATAAATTAATCATTTATTATAATCGTATAACATTGTTTATTTAAGTGGTTTTCAAAAAAATATCAAATGTACAATAATTTTTTTTTGTTTGCGAGCGTTTGGCCAAATTTAAGTTCATGAGATTATTCAGTATACCGTGGAATTTACACTAAAATCAATTATTAAACTTTAATTAATTATAATAAAAATAAATATTCTTAATTAAACATTTCAATGTGCATTATAAAACTGAAAGAAATTGTTTATTAACATTTAGAATTTCGAACAATTCAAACAGAATTGCATTTAGCTGTGACGAAATTGTCTTTAGCATTTTTTGTTGATTGATTTTTAAAAAAAGACATTTTCTTTAATATGCAAAATAATAAACCGTGCAATTCCTTTTTGAAAACAGTAAATATTAATACATCAGCGGCGGCTCGCAGCCTAACTTCAGGGTAAGCCAGAGACCCAAGGTAATATGTATCCGTTTATTGTGCAATTCCTCAAATGTTGTGTGCCTTGGCGCTGTGGCCTACCCTGAAGTTAGGCTGCGAGCCGTCGCTGTAATACATTCATTCGTTTGAACACGTTGAATCATCCCACTGAGCAATAACCAAACAAATTACGTTTTATCAACATTACAACAACATATAATTTGATATTATTTGAAATAGAACAACACCGTTGATAAGGTTTCACTTTTATTGTTGTGACTGCAACATATTTCATCACACAGTGGCTTCATCAGGCAGGTGGATACCGAAACTTTGTTATAATGTTAATTAAATATTACTTCAATGCGTTGCCTCACTGGGATACGATGTTTGCAGTTTTTCAAAAAACCAACGTGCTAAATTAACACTTTTAATCAGCGGCGGCTCGCAGCTTAACTTCAGGGTAGGTCAGAAACCCAAGGTAATATGTATCCGTTATTGAAAGGTGACTTTGTTGTGCAATTCTGCGTATTTATAAAGCGAGATCCCTACCTCAAATTTTGTGTGCCTTGGCGCTGTGGCCGATCCTGAAGTTAGGCTGCGAGTCGTCACTGTTTGGAATTCTTCAAACGAACAACCGGAAAATATACTTCCAACATTTGCAGGCAACAACTGTTTCACAACTTGAAAGTTGAAATGTTAGTTGAAAAATGAAACAACACACGTAGTGCAGGTTGATTCAAAACGATGTGATGGCCCAATCGGCTAATAGTATCAAGTCACATTTAACGAATTTCATTAGTTGCTTCGGAGATCTTAGTCTATTTAAAGTTTCACGACTGATTTTTGCACCTTTCCGACAAAAGGGCACATTGAAAATATTACCTAGCGATATGTCACTTATTTAATACATGAAAAATAAATATTATTTGGAGTAGTTTTGTTGGCATTGAATTAAACGTGCCTAATTAATTAAAGCGTCTTTGTGATTGTGTTCTGGCTGGCCGAGAACGATTTCCTCGATAAGACATCTTGTAAGCGATCCTAAAAAGAAAAACATGTATACTCATCAATCCGATTTAGATCTATCAATGCCTTCCCACTGAGCAAATCTATTTAAGTAATGTTTCATCAACATTAAAACAACGTTTAATGTTGATATAACTTTATTTGTTTGTTTTTTGCTCAGTGGGCAGTTTATATTAGTTCAGTGAAACTGAATAAGTCTAAACGTTATCAAAACAGAATATCTAGATCTGTTTGTTACATGAATTGCACTGTGTTAGTTCATGTAACAAACGGGTCTAACGATTCTGTTTTGGTAACGTTTTTAGTGAAATTTCATGTTATTCTTCTTACCTTTTCAAATGAATAATTCATGAAAGGATTCCTGGCGATGATTAGTTCAATTCTGTCACCAGCTGAGGCTATCAAAGGTACAGTCAGGCAACAATCGAAATCTTGAGTTTTTGTGTCGTTCACCTAAACAAACAAATCAATAGTTTTTAATTCAAAAAAAAATCTATTATCAGAATCTTATACTTTGTTTATTGTAGAGATGCACCGAATATTCGGCAACTATTCGGTATTCGGTATATTCGGCATGTTTTTCACTATTCGGCCGAATACCGAATAGTTGGCGTCACTATTCGGCATTTGTCGAATAGTGACGCGTTATTTTTTTTTTCTAATTATACAATTTAAAAGGTTAAAATGAATCATTTAAAACAAATTTGGCAAAAGAAAACAAACTCGTGTATTATTTATTAATAAATTATACAATTTAAAAGGTAAAAAAGAATCATTTAATAGTATATTAAAGTATAAGTGGATATTTAGGTCTTTAAAGTACGCACGATTTTGCAAGCACGACGGCGCCAGCCGGAGTGCTTGCAATAGAGTAAGTGCTTTAAAGACCAGATATCCACGCATACTTTACGCTATTTTTTTTTATTGATGCATTTAAAGACCATAAATTGGCCCGAAATTTTGAAATTTCGAGCATGTTTAAGATGACGGAATCAATGTACCTTTGGTTGTCAAGGTGTGAAATAAACAAATTATCAATTTCTCATCAGTTTGTCATTACCCTTTGAAAATGCAATCAAAGATTGATAGCTTGAGCGCTAAAGCTGAGAATCGGTTGATTCCGCAAAAGTCGGAAGTAGCCTACAAAAAAGAGTACAACCGTTTGATTAAATGGATGGAAGAATGCCAAGTTGCCAGTGTAACAGAACAAGTTATGCTTGCGTACTTACAGGAATTGTCAGAGAAGTACAAGTCGTCCACAATGTGGGCCATACATTCCAAATTACAATGTATGTTACGATTACAACAGGGAGTGGATATCAAATCATTTGGAAAAGTGCAAGCATTTATGAAGGCGATTAGTAAGAATTGTAACGCAAAAAAGTCCTATGCCTTTAGAGAGGAAGATTTAAGAAAGTTTTTTGAAGATGCTTCAGATATAACGTATTTGTTTTTGAAAGTTGTTGCCATTTTTGGAATGTTTGGTTCTTGTCGCAGATGCGAATTGTGCGATATGCGTTTATCCGACATTAAGGAAGAGGGTAATACCTTACTTATTCTCATACGTCCGTCTAAGACAGAAAAGGCTCGGCGTTTTACTGTCGCTGACAGTAATGGTATACCCTACGTTGGGTTTATTAAGAAATATTTGTTGTTGCGTCCTCAAAATGTGAGTACTGACCGTGTTTTCTTACGCTTTGATAAGGGAAAGTGTACTAAACAAGTAGTGGGTATTAATACTTTTGGTTTATGCCCATTTCAAATTGCACTTTTCCTTAACTTAGACGAACCAAAGAAGTACACAGGACATGCGTTCCGGCGTACTTCTGCAACTATTATGGCCAACGGTGGGATGACTATAGATCAAATACAGCGGCAAGTTGGTTGGAAATCGGCATCGGTGGCTACTGGATATGTCGAAGAGTCCATCAACAATAAAAACAGTGTTTCCAATATTATATCAAATGCTATTAGCGGAAATACGAATGCATGCACATCTGGAAGTAAATCAGTTACCAATGTTCATGTGAGCAATGTTGATTCCGAGTTAAAGCACGGAAATATTAATTTTTCAAATAATACAGATTGTATATTCAATATTTATTATAAATAAAATGAACGAGTTATTAAAGTTTAATAGATAGTGACATTTATGTTTGACTTTAAGTTTGAATTGACGTTGTTGTCCTTAGCAACTTTAAAACACGCGCGTGTTTTAATATTGAATTTAAACACGCTGCGAAGTATTTGAAGTAAGACATATGATGCATCAATAAAAAAAAACAAATTTTGCAAAAGAAAACAAACTCGTGTATAATTATTAGTAATAATGAAATATATAAACTTATAAATGATAATATTATTCTTATTTTTAATACATCTATTATAAATCAAATATTATACTCAAAATTTATTAGTGGTAAATTGTGGTGCAGAAATACTAGTTTTTCTGCATTTGATGGCAATAGTCGGTTTCTTTTATCTTCATATACGTTCCCAGCTTCTGAGAAAAGTCTTTCACTATAAACACTGCTCGCAGGAGCAGACAGATAAATGGCAGTAAATTGTGTTAAATATGGGTATTGATTTCGATTGGATGCCCACCAAGTATAAGGATTGTCATTTCTTGCTATGCGTGCAGTTTCCAAATAACTGTCAAGTTCAGTTGCAATATTGTTTCTTCTCCACTTCATTATAGCAGTCCCAAAAACTTAAATGAGTGTCAGACTCAAGGCTAGATTTGTTATCAGTCCTAATATTATTTTTATTCGCAGGTGTCACAGCGTCAATATCAGTATCGCTGTCAGTACTTGATTCGTCACAACTGTTTTTTAAAGCTTCTAGCATTATTAACTGCCGAGCCATTTCAGCTTGATTCTGGCCCGTGAAAAAACTCGTCTTAAACCTTGGATCGAGTAGAGTAGACAGCAAATACAACTTTTCTGTTTTTAGCTTGGCGAAGCGGTTTTCCAGCTCCGCTTTAATAGCAAGTCTTGTACTCTGCAATTTGTTGGTGGCCCGTGCACTTTCTTCTTTATTTACATAGC
The DNA here is from genome assembly GCA_932526585.2 of Philonthus cognatus. Taxonomy (NCBI): domain Eukaryota; kingdom Metazoa; phylum Arthropoda; class Insecta; order Coleoptera; family Staphylinidae; genus Philonthus; species Philonthus cognatus. Next base: position 180,022,025 of record OW052241.1, read on the forward strand.
ACATAAGCGTTTCTACATGTGGTATTGTCTCTGACACACAGGATAAGCCTAAACTTATGATTTTTGTGATCTCCTCAAACGGTTGTAACAGTCTCAATATCTGTTGTAAAATCTCCCATTGCGATGAAGACAAATTGGGAATATTTGAATTATCCGTTAGATACAATGAAATAGAACGCTTTTGCTCGAGCAGTCTTGCTAACATATAATAGCTTGAGTTCCAGCGCGTGATAACATCTTGAACCAACTTATGTTGCGCAAGGCTTAACTCTCGTTGAATAGTTTGCAGTTTTTCTTGCGCTGAATTCGAGTGATTAAAATGGGTTACGATTCTTCTTCCTGCACTAATCGTTTCAGTAACTTCACTCTGGATTTTTAATTAATTTACGATAACTAGTTGGAGTGTGTGTATGAAGCAGGTAATAGATCCATATCCGGTATCTCTCACACCTTTAACCATATTGGCACCATTATCATGTATAACAGCATGTATTTTGGATCGTGGAATATCCCACATAGATGAAATTTCCATCAAAGCAGAGGCAATATTTTCTCCAGTATGTGGTCCTGCGAAATGCTTCATGTTGAGAACTGCATGGTTTAATTCAAACTGATCATTGAGCCAATGGCCCGTAAAACTAAAAAAACTGGCGCCAGTATGGGTACACGTCCACATGTCAGATGTAATCGATATTGCATACGTTCTTGTTATGTTATTTTTAATTTTATCAACAGTTTTTTATATATATTTTAGGTATTATGTTTTCTTGTGGTGGAGGCGGTTACTTTGTGATACATTGTAAATATTTAAATAATTAACACTGATTACTTTTTTGTATTCACTTTTTATTTTGTACTGTGACTAGTTTCGACTCAACAGCGAGTCATTCTCAAACTAACTACTTAAAACTAGTTTTAAGTAGTTAGTTATGATTACAAGATGGCGGGTCGTGCAGGTCGTTCTGTTTCGGTCAGTGATTTAAACTTAAGTATTCTGTGCGAAAATAAAGATTGTGTCTTGTGCGATGATAGCATTAAGTCAGATGTTTTTAAGTGCAACATTTGTGATGGTTACTTTCATCAAGAATGTGCTAAATCAGAAGATAAGTTCAGCTTGAATGCTTGCAGTAAATGCGAGAAAAGTGGTATTCAAAAATGCTCACTACAAGTCCTTGTTTACTTGAAAAAGGAAATTGTAAGTTTACAAAATCAAGTTATACAACAACACAAACTAATAAATGAACAAAATAATAAAATTATAAATTTAACCAATAAATTAGAGATGGTACAACACATCAGCGAAGATAAAAATAATAAGATATCTACCATATCTACCAGAAATAAATCAAAACAAATAAACAAATTAGTGGATTTAACAAAAGATTGAGCCAGGGGTATAGAAACATCAATTTTGGATACTGATGAATCTCAAAACCCACAAAAAACTGAATCGATGGTTTCATTGAATTCGTCCGATAAACTCGACAATGTCGAAGAGGTAGATGACCTTAACGTAAACAATAACAACACAGAAATGAACAATGAGTGGCAAATACAAGTAAATAAAAGGAAAAAGAAAAATTCATTTAAACTTATCGGAAAATCTACGAACGCAAATCTTCCAGTAGTTAAGCCATTATCTCGTAAATGGATATTTGTGTCAAGATTCCATAAAGACGTTACCTGTAGCCAAATTAAGGATCATCTCATGCAAGCCGGAGATTACAAATATGTAATTGAAAAATTAAATCCAAAATATGAGGAAGCTAATTATGCCTCTTTTAAAATTGGCGTCCCATTAGATGCAGAAAAAATTGTATTAAACGATGAGTTTTGGCCAAAAAATGTTTTTATAAATCGATTTTTCTTTAAGAGTAAATCAAATTTTCGCATAAATCAACAATCGACAATAAAAAAATAACAAATACAAACACATTACGTGTCCTCCACCAAAATGTTCAATGCTTAACAACTGCAATAGTACATATTGAGGAACTAATAAATAGTGCAACATGCAACATACTTTGCATATCGGAACATTGGCTTTCTATGGATCAATTAAATCAAGTTAAAATTCCAAATTTCAATCTGATAGCACATTGCTGCAGAGGAGTAAATCATCATGGAGGAGTCGCCATCTACACTGAAGACTCTGTCACCTGTCAGCCTGTGGATATTAGCGTATTTTCCAAACTGAAGATTTTTGAGTGCTGCGAGATACAAGTGTGTGTGCGTAGCGAGTTTGTAATAGTTATATGTGTATACAGGCCACCTACCGGTGACATAATTGACTTTCTTAATAGGTTCGAACAGCTACTTATTAACCTAACTCATCAAAATAAGACTTTTTTATTGTAGGAGATTATAATATTGACATTCTAAAAGAAAACAACGTAACCTTAGATTTTAAAAGGGTTCTAATGTCGTTTAATCTTAAATATCTAATATCTAACCCAACTCGTGTGTGTAAGTCAACAAAAAGCTGTCTCGACAATATCGTGACTAACTGTGATAGGGCCCTCTACACGGAAGTTATAAACACCGTAATATCAGACCACTATGCGCAATTTTTTAACTACAACGTTTTGTTAGAAACAAAAGTAAGTAAAATAAAAACTAGGCAGTTCATTAAGCCAAACGTAATTTCTTTTATTGATGGTATTTCCAAGGAAACATTTATCGAAGTTCAGCGTGACCAGTGTGTAAATGCCATATATGACGATTTTATGCGTACTTTTCTTAATCATTTCTACAAGTGTTTTCCAATTAAAACAAAAACTAACAAAAAAATGAAACAAAAGTATTATACTGAAGAAATTTTGCAAAGTAAAGAAAGATTATTGATTTATAAAACAATATCACAGTACAAACCATTATATAAGCCTCTATTTAAAAATGAACAAAAATATTACAATAATCTATTATTATTAGAAAAACAAAAACAAATGGAAACAAAAATTCAAAGTTCAAACAACAAATCAAAGGATACGTGGTCTCTCATTAGAAACATTGTTAATAAAAAATGTAAACACGTAACACCAAGGTATGATAATATTCTCACACTTGTAAATGATTTTAATAATTTTTTTAACACAGTTACTACTAAGTTGCTAACGACATCAAACCCTATGAATATAAGAGAAATCCCTTTCAATGAACATAGCATGTTTATGACACCAACAGACCCAGTGGAAATAATTGGTATAGTACACAATTTAAAGAATAGCTACAGTGCTGGAATTGATGAAGTACCTGTGTACATTATAAAACAGTGTATAGAGTATATAGCTGAACCTCTTTCCAACATTATAAACTCATCCTTAGAAACCGGTATTTATCCCGATCAATTAAAAATTTCTGCTATCTCTCCCATATTTAAGAAAGGAAACCACGACGAAATAGAGAATTATAGACCTATAAGCATACAGAATTCTTTCTCCAAAATCTTTGAAAAGGTTTTATATTCAAGATTAAGTTCATTTTTTAAGAAATATAAACTGCTCCACCCTATGCAACATGGATTCCTCAAAGGTAGAAATGTAGATACGGCAATATATGAATTTATTACTTTCATCTTAGAAGCTTTAGAAGAAAATAACTTGGCGTCTGGTCTATTTTTAGATTTAACTAAAGCTTTCGACACAATTGATCACCAAATACTACTCAACAAGCTACACATGTATGGGGTAAGAGGCACTGCCTACGAGTGCTTTAACTCTTACTTAAAAAAAATAATTCAATACACAAGGCTGAGGGATAGTGATGGGTCAAGTATACTATCAAGTCCCTTAAAGGTAACCAAAGGGATACCGCAGGGTAGTATTCTTGGCCCATTACTGTTTATTATTTATATAAACGATATAACAAACGCCACGTCATCAGACTGTAAGCTAATTAATTATGCTGACGATACAAATCTGTTGGCAAAGGGATACACATTACCTGAAATATATCAAAAATACAACACAAATATGCAGAGAATGGAGACGTGGTTTAACAATAACAATTTGGTATTAAACAGAAACAAAACATCTTGTGTATTGTTTAAAACTAACCAAAGTTTACCAACACCTAATTATATAAATTTCAATAATACAAATTACAACTTAATAGCCGCCGTAAAATTTCTAGGAATAGTAATTGATGATACGCTTACATTTACTCCGCATATTAGTAATCTATGCAATAAAGTAAGTAGTGCTTGTTTTGGATTACGAATATTAAGAAAATCTGCGTCGATAAAAATAACACAAATATTTTATTACGCAAATATATATTCCCATCTCAAGTATGGTATAATATTCTGGGGGGATCTGTCGACACTAAAAAGATATTCGTAATCCAAAAGAAAGCGTTGAGAATTTTGCTTAACTTAAAATATAATGAAAGTTGCAGAGGAAAATTTAGAAAGGCTGCTATGCTGACAGTGTATGGCATTTACATATTTGAAACGTTGAAATTCTTTTGGAAGCATAGCAATTATTTTAACAATATATTTACTAATTTGAAATACTCTAAAAGAAAGGGTCAAATATATAATTTGCCTCAACATCGTTTAAGCAAATACGAACGAAGTTGCTCTTATGCAGCAATAAAATTATATAACAATTTGCCAGTTCAAATAAAAGAAATAGACACTTATAATAAACGTAAACAAGCGCTATATAATTATTTAATCCAATTAGAACCGTACAGTGTAGAAGATTACTTTAAGAAACAATAATTAAGTTCACATTTTATTGACGTATTTACAATACAATGTTATATTTTTGTATCATTTGTTTATGTAAATAAATACTATTATTATTATTATTATTATTAATGACTCGCTGTTGAGTCGAAACTAGTCACAGTACAAAATAAAAAGTGAATACAAAAAAGTAATCAGTGTTAATTATTTAAATATTTACAATGTATCACAAAGTAACCGCCTCCACCACAAGATATTTAATCGAAGCTAGTGTAGCAAAAAAGGCGAAAATCAACTTAAAACTAATGTTGAAAAAAGTACAAGCATCACAAAACATTTGGTTCAATCAACAGTGCATTAAAACAGGAATAATACCACATTACGTTCAACTGAAATCAAACAGCAAAACGTTCGCCGCCAAGAAAACGATAAAAATCGCTCAGAAGCTCTGGATAAAGGAGGAGATAAAATTCTGGTTCAAACAACGAGAAAGTATTTTCACGTACTTAAAAATACTTCACATTGAACTAGCTCGTCAACTACATCCAGTCGAATTTGACCTCCTAGACGACTACATTAGATGGAAAGCTAGTGTCGCAAAACACCAGAAGTACACAGCACAGAAGAAGAAGTTGGAAAAACTAAAAAGCCCGAAAACACCGGAACAGAACCAGCATAAAACCCAGGACTCACAACGTACCTTCCACTCCAGAGTTATAAACTGCACCGAGGTAAATTTCACCGAAAAGGAAATCGCCCTTATGGAACTTGGCCCTAATTATTCACCACATATTCAGGCAAAAAACCTCAAAGAATTGTTAACAGTCGAGTCAGAATTAGCATTGAATAGTATTAAAAATAGCAACCTCATAAAATCAAAAATTTGCAATATTATTATAAGTTCAACAAAAAAACCCAAATAAAGTTTACCACTCAGACCATTTCACAATTCAGTCTATTAATAAGAAAGTTAAAGCCGAAAACCTCACAATAACTAAAACCGACAAAGGGAATTCAGTGGTAATTTTAAGCAAAAATGCGTATTTTGAAAAAATCAACAATTTTATTGCCTCTTCAAACATTGTGGAAATTAAAAAAGATCCAACCACACAATTTGTTAACATCTTAAAATCAAATATTCAAAACTGTACAGCCATATTTTCAGAATATGAAAAGCGCTTATTATTACCAATGAATCCCCTCCCTCCAAAACTTTATGGTTTAATGAAAATCCATAAGCAGGATTGCCCAATTAGGCCAGTGGTCTCTTACATTAATTCACCTGCTCGTAAAATAGGTATACATTTAAACAAAATTTATAGAGAACTGACAGAATTTAAGGATGAGCATGCAGTTAAAAATTCAATTGATTTAACCGAACAACTTAAATCCTTTAAAATAGAACTGTTACCGGCGTTTTATCGAAAACGTCGTAACTTGATTATTTTATTCACATTCGCGAAAACATCGGACTCCATTTGTTTTGCTCATTTCATTTCATAATCATTTTAATTCCAAATGACTCAAGTTCGTAACCATTCATTCGATGTTCTTTTGTATATATTTTTTTCTTGTAAATATGTAAATTAGTCCAACATTGAATTCCCCCGAACGTGACCAACAATGACGACTTGCAAACCACCCCATCATTAACCGCGCGACCAGCACCGGCCGATGTTTACAACCCCGAGGAAGGTCATAAAATTCCGCACCTCCGAGGACCAGCGCCATAAAACCCACGGCGCGCTGTAGATGTTTACGACCATGAAAACAAAGCCTTTGGGAATTTCTCAAAATTTCGGAAAAAACAGCGAGAACAAAGGTTTATGGTCGTAACATTGGGAAGATAAGAGACATCGGAAGACAGAGGAAAGACAGTACAGTTCGAAAACTTGATTCGATCATCACAAGTCAGTCGAACTCCAGACATCAAGTTCAAAAACGCATTCAGGATACATGAAGTGAAGTTCGAAGTTTTATCAAGTGAAGTTTTCATCATTAGTAAGTCGTCGCGTACCTATAAGTTGTCGGTGTCATTATTCATTGAATCGTCACATCACGTTCGTTCAACTTCATTCATTTGTTCATTTCATATATTTTTATCATCGTTCATTTTATCATTGTTTGTTTAGCTTAATCATTGTATTTCTGTGTTCATTTGTTTCATTCATTACATTTTTGTTGGTCCTTTTTTTTCTTGTTAATAAATTTTAAGTGTTGTTTTTTCAAAACAATAGTCATTTTAAATTCATACAAAATTCAAACAACCTTTTTTGTATACAATAAAAATGAGTGCCTTTTCACCAAGGATATTTAGGTAAGTCAATTTATTATTATTATTTTGTGTGTGACCAATCCTGAGCCACCGGAGTTGTTACGGAGGAACGTCGTTAGTGCATAACTCATGCTCTTTATAAAAATTAGCACAACAGCAAGCGACGTCCCGCACCCCGATAACAGAACCTAACTACAAATTAGTATCCTTTGATGTGTCCAACATGTTCGCGTAAATCCCACCACAAGAATGCGTAAAACTAATAAAAGAGTCTTTTGATATTAACAATATACACTGGCGAAAGAAATTAACGCATCATTTGTGATTTTTTTGATATCTTTGAATCGAGTTTTCTTTGAACACAAACATACTTTTACAATAAGAAATCTTATCAAGCATGCTGTTTTACATGTTGTGTTTTGTCTTTTGTTCTCATGGTTTTCTGTCAATAAATAAAATGAAGCACTTTTCATTATTCTGACTGTAAGAAAGGTTCATATAAAATTTCTTTTTGAGTTTGTTTTCAAGTAATTGTTAAAATTAAGTGCTAAATAGTGAAGAATGAATATGGATAGACGTCCGAATCTTAATTTAAGCAGTGAAGAAGCTGTGATTGTGGTTACACTTGCAGAAGAAGGTAGGAGTCAGCGTTACATCAGTCAGCGTCTTGGTGTTAATCAATCGACCGTATCCCGTGTCTTGAAGAGACATCGGGAAACTCAGGCATACTCAAGAAGGCCAGGACAAGGGAGAACGGGCTGTTCAAGACCGTTTTTTAATGATGCAGACGTTACGCGAACGGTTTATTACGGCTCCTAGGCTACAAAACAGGCTCGCAGAGATCCACAATGTTCATATAAGTTCCGTTACCATCAGAAAAAGGTTACGTGGTTTTAATTTAACTCCGAAAACAGCGGCAAAAGGACCACAATTAACCGCAGACCATCGCAGAGCCAGGTTAACATTTGCGCAAGAACATGTAAACTGGTTACAGGCCGATTGGGCTAATGTTATGTTTAGCGACGAGTCCAGATTTTGTCTTTACGGCAGTGACAGACGAATGCATGTGTACAGACGGCCAGGTGAACGTTATGCGCAGTGTAACATTGTTCCGACTGTTATGTTTGGTGGAGGCTCTGTTATGGTGTGGGGTGGTATCACTTTAGAGGCTCGTACGGAGTTGGTGGTCATACCAAGAGGAAGCATCACGGCAGCGTCATATATTGCAAACATTTTAGAACCATCCGTAATGCCTTTTGCTCCCTTTGGAGGAAACGATTTCCTGTTTATGCATGACAATGCAAAACCACACAGTGCCCGAACTGTGCAACAGTATCTTGACCCAGTGGGTATCAACACAATGCAATGGCCAGCCAGGAGTCCCGATCTTAATCCGATCGAACACCGATGGGACGCGATGGGCAGACGCCTTAGAGCACTTCCTCGGCGTCCAAGCAATCAACAAGAGCTTGGACAAAGATTGCAGGAAATTTAGGAAGATATTAACCAGGATAAAATTGGATCATTAATTAATAGTATGAGCCGTCGCTGTCAGGCAGTTATTCGAGCAAGAGGAGGAAACACTAGATATTAAGTCTTATAATCACATGTTAACTTTTTTCCTCTTTTTATTTATGACATTATTTTAGTCATTAATGAAAGAAAATGTGTTGAAAATCATTATTATAGTTCAGTTGGTTTTGTTGTTATTTTTTTTGTTTTTAAACATCAAAACTTTATTTTTAAATTAAAAAAATTAATGTGATGCGTTAATTTCTTTCGCCAGTGTAAATTGGGTTAAGTGAGAAATTAATTCATCATATAAATATAAATCCAATAATACAAAATGAATTCCTCCTACTATTAGAATCCTTATTTAAATTTAATTATTTCACATTTGACAATAAATTTTTCGATCAAAAAGAGGGGCTAGCAATGGGATCACCACTTAGTCCATTACTTGCAGAAATTTTTATGAAAAACATCACATCAGTTATTTTAAATTCCCCTCGCGGACAGAAACATATTGTTAAGTGGTACAGATATGTGGATGACATATTAGCCTGTTTTGTAGGCTCCAATAGACAATTGGATCAGTTTTTAAATTTTATTAATTCCTTACACCTCAATATAAAGTTTACACTAGAAACAGAACAAAATAATCAAATAAATTTCTTAGACCTAAAAATCTCAAAAGTCAACTCTAAATTAGAATTCGAAATTTATAGGAAACCAACATTTACAGACACAATAATTCCTCAATCATCTAGACATCCTATGAAACACAAATTAGCGGCATTCAATTCAATCTATTGTTGCGGATATCTCGCGACAATTATTATTTGTGAAATTGTGCGTTTCTTGAAATGTGAATTTGTAAATACGTTTTTATTTCTAAATACTTTTCCACATATAACTCTATTCCTAAACATGTTTCAATTTAGTAAATAGACTCCACTTTGTTGAGTTATACAGGTTTTATCTTTGTTATTTTTAATTATTTTACCTATTGTATTATTTGTTTTGAATGCTACCTTAATATTTATTTTTTCCAACATTTTCGCGACTTTATTGCTTATTTCTCCTGTGTATGTTAGTGATGAATAGTTTTTTATAGATTTGTAAGGTAGCATTCAAAACAAATAATACAATAGGGAAAATAATTAAAAATAACAAAGATAAAACCTGTACAACTCAACAAAGTGGAGTCTATTTACTAAATTGCAAAGACTGTCCTAAGACATATGTAGGACAAACCGGAAGGTCGTTCAAAGAAAGAATCAAAGAGCACAAAACCTCTTATGAACAAAGGAAAACCAACTCCACATACTCCAACCACCTCATCGAAGAAAACCACAACTTCAACGAAAACTTCAAAGTGCTTCACAGAGAAGAAAAAGGCCGGCAACTTAACATGTTGGAGAGCATGGAAATTAATAAAAGAAAATACACAGGACAACTTTTGAACGACCAATTAGACTTAACAAACTCACCACTCCTAAATTTAAATTTCGCTGAAAAACCCACCCCCCCATAAACATTGTATATATACCTGTACTGACAAATGTAATTTATCATTTCTTCGCCTGAAGAAGCCACAGTGTGGCGAAACAATTGTAGCGAGTTTACAATATATATTTGAAAGTTTTAAACTATTTTATTTTATTTATATAAAAGTGAATAATGGATACAACACAGGACTAATAGATAATTTAATAGAAAAACATAAATTTCAACAAATGAACAAATACTTGTATGCAACCATTAAAACTAATAAAAATGAACAAAAATACGCCCCACTGACCTATTTCGGCATTTCAAGCCTTAAAATTAAAAATATATTAAAAAAAGAGAATATAACAGTCGCATTTAAACCATATTCGAAACTAAAATATGAAATTTTCAATTCAAAAACAAAAACCAACATTCACAATAAATCCGGGATATATAAGTTAACATGTCAGTCTTGTAAAGGGGTATATATAGGTCAGTCTGGTAGAAATTTCAATATTAGGCTGAAAGAACATCTTAGAGCGTATAAATTAAAACAGGATAAATCCACGTTTTCTAATCACCTCATGGAAGAAGGACATATTTTTGATAAAGATGTACTTTCAGTTTTGCATTGTGTAGAAAAAGGCCGTAAAATGAACCTTCTGGAGTCATTAGAGATTCATAAAGCAAAACTGAATACGGGAATCCTGTTAATAAACGACCAGACGGAACTTATGTATACGCCTCTATTTGACACTTTTCTACCTGATAAATAATTTTAAGTATATAAGATTGAAATCTTAGTTTTAAGTAGTTAGTTTGAGAATGACTCGCTGTTGAGTCGAAACTAGTCACAGTACAAAATAAAAAGTGAATACAAAAAAGTAATCAGTGTTAATTATTTAAATATTATGTTTTCAATAAAGTATGTTCTGCTAGGTATGTTATACCGAGGTAGAGCCCAATCTTCATCAATCTCATAAATCCTAGTCTCTCAACCATAGCTATAGCTTCGTTATCTACTGCTATCATTTCCCCTATTAAGTAGTGGTATTCTTTGGCCCTCACATCATTTATGTCCCACAATTTGGACTTCTCTAGGCATTCTGATAAACATGGTTGCTTAAACTTTAAAAGTTTTTGATTGGTTGCTACAGCAGCTGATGAGCATTCTTGTAGTTTTAGAAATTCGTGGTTATGTTTATTTCTTACGTGATTAATCAATCCAGTTGCTGTGGCTTTTCTACCTTCTCCTCCACGCGAAATCTTTACATCGCACAATCTACACTGGACCAGCCTAGTACTCTCCGTGCACTTCACAAAATACTTCCATACAGGCGATTTTTTACACTTTGCAGAAGACATTGCGCAATATTATACAACGAAACAACACGCGGTGAATGGCGAGTGCGGTGTCTGACTGTAACGCCGAGCGGAAGACTGCAGACCCCGCCGACTCCATATGATTCAGAAAATTCGCGTATATAGTTGACCGACTCACTCGATGGGAGGGCGCAAATGTTGAAATTTCAAGTTTCCCGCAATTTCGAACATCTGATGGCACAAAAATCAAATTTCCCGCAGTTTCGAACTTTTTGAGAAAGATATTTCAATCAGCACCTCATCAAAAATGCTGATAAAGACGGGCGTGGACGAGCATTAATATAAATAAACAAAACCGTAAGTGTTGGAATATTTTCGATTTTTAAGCTATTTTGTATTCGTTTCGTCAATTTAGTTCAATTAAGTTGTGTTTTACTTAAGTGAAAATTATAATAATGTCGCATTATTGCGCATTTAAAACGTGCAATAATTCCGATAAAAATATTCGTATGCACAGATTTACAAGAAGAAATAAGGGGTGAGCTTTAAACATTTGTTACAATCGTTCATTTAAATAACAAAATAAACATGAGCATATTTGTTTGAATCTTTGAAAATAAATATTATATTTATTTCATGGGGGATATAACTTCTAATTTACGGATATTCGGTTCGCTGTTGCAATGGAAGTGTTAAATCGAAGATATATGTTATGTATACCTAAATGGTAAAATCAAAGAATAACGTATACTTTAAATTTAACATTTTGTTGTACAGAAATAGTACATAAATTTAACAAAATAGAATCTATTACGTTTCTATAAAATATATATATTTTTATTCTGACAGTTGTTTTTGGTCATTATTAAATCATAAATTTAAAAAAGTTGATACCTTCAAATGAATAACTAATAAATAATTTGTCGGAATATTTAAAATATTATTCATAATTACTACTCTATTTTTTAATCCTATTAATGCATTAAAAGTTGATTTTTATATAGCATGTATACTTGCAAATATACATTTTAAATGTATACTGCATAAAGAACTTAATCTAAGACTTATATTCTTTCTTAGGTGTATGAGAAGTGACTGGAGGCTGTTGCTAGGGAAGACCCTTTTAAAAAATCGAAGATGCACGTTATCAAATCTACATACAGTTGCGACAGGCACTTTGATGAGAGCACAAAATGCTGTACCAGCAAAACGAATTTGAAACCGGGAAGTGTCCCCACATTATACCTCGATACATCGGCTGGTACGCTAAATATTTGTTACTTTTATATATACACATATATCTTCAAATACCTAATATAAACCACACATTACTTTTTATTAAAAAATACATTTTATGAGCGATCGTGCAAGGAGAACAGTATATCTAAATATATATATTTTATTTATAGCGCTCGTGAATGATCCACAACTTCTGGAAACATCCAAAGACGTGGAGTTTCTCACCGACGAGAAGAATTCTCCCCTTATTGCTGGTGTGAGCAGTAGTAAACCCCTTCGGGATAATTTTGCTACTGGAAATAGTTTGAAACCCCATCATAATAGTCCATCTAGTTACAAAGTAGTACGACCACTGAACATGAAGGAATGTCTGGAGGCAAAATTGTTAAAAACATTAAATGTAACACGAAAAAGAAAGTTTTCCCATCAAGCAAAGATGTTGCATTCCTATGCCCGAGATATTCAAAAGGTTGCAAGAAAATTGCATGCTCAAAATGCTTCTAATAAGGAGCGTCTTGATCATGCACTTGATGTTCTTGAAACTGGAGAAATGTTTAGGGGACATATGAATCAGCATTATAAAGCTTGTGGAAGACGTTTCTCGATGGAAGATAAAACTTTTGCATTAGCTATGTATAAACAAAGCCCTAAATTGTACAGATTTTTGGCAAAAGTATTTGCTCTTCCATCGAGACAATGTCTTCACAGTTTACTGAATCGCATTCCTATTGGTCCGGGAATTAATAAACCAATTATAAGTTTATTAAAAAGTACTTGTGACAAGATGGACGAAGACCAGAAGTATTGTGCCCTTTTATTTGATGAAATGTCACTGAGTACAGAAATGTATTTTAAGAAAATTGATTACTCCATTGATGGTTTTGTCTGTTGTGGTGAACAAAACAAATTACGTTTCGCTGACCATGTAATAATTTTTATGGTTCGTGGGATACAGATCAAATGGAAACAACCCGTAGCATATTTCTTTGTGGAACATGGTATGAGTGTTCCAGATCTAACCAGGTACATAAAAATTATTACAAAACAACTACAAGACATTGGTTTGCATGTTGTTTGCACAATATGTGATCAACATGCAACTAATATTAGGGTCATAAAACAATTAAGGAAGGAATCAAATCGTAGGTTCATTTTGGAAGGTAAGGAAAATCGCTCAAGGGGTTTCTTGATAGGAAATCAGGAAATAATACCCTTGTTTGATCCACCTCACCTTCTAAAATGTGTCAGAAACAATTTATTAAATTACAATGCCACATTCAAATGGAAGGGAACAGACTTCACGGCTTGCTGGTCGGATATTGTGAAGCTAAATGAAATGGATAATGGAGACCCTGATAACATGTTACTGCCCAAAATAATTGATTGCCATGTTCACGAAAATAAAATAAATGAAAGTAAAATTGGCATCTCTGGTATTTTCCCAACGTACCTCGTCTTCATTGAGATTTCTTGTACGCTATGGCAATCAGTTATCAAAAACAGAAACAATGCTTGGCATTTCAGAGTTTTTGTTATTGTTTGATAAATTATTTGATAGTGTAAATGGTTCATCAGTTACAGGGGACAAACCTTTAAGATGTGCGATTCACGAAGATAGTGAACATGTTGGATTTTATTCTGAAGCGATTGATGTTTTGAGGACAATGCAATTTAAAAGACCTAAGGGTAATTTTACTCCACCGTGCATTGCTAACTGAATAACTACGTTAAAAGGTTTTCAATACATATTGAAAAAATTATCTGGTATTGGTTTTAAATATGTTTATCCTCGAAACATAAACCAAGATCCCTTCGAAAATTTCTTTGGAAGTATAAGGTCTTATGGTGCTCGTAATGTAAATCCTACATGTTCATCATTTAAGGCAGTGGTCTCCAAACTACGGCCCGCGGGCAAAATCCGGCCGCGACTTACATGAATCCGGCCCGCGATTGTTTGTAATTTTTTTTGTAAATGTCATATTTTGAAATATTGTAACAATTGTTCCTTAAATTTTTCATAATTTTATAAAATTAATCGGATCTTGGCCGACTTTATTATGTAGAATTGTATTTGTGGCCCGCGAAGAAGATAGTTTGGAGACCCAGGATTTAAGGGATCGTATAAAGCGTTAATTGTTAATAATTTCACTACTTTAAATTCTCCCTATTTAAATTTCAAAAAAGATGGTTGTGAAGGGGCACTAAACTTTTTACAAATATTTTTAACTAACGACTTTTTAGCTCCAAAAATTACTTCTCCCCCAAATATCTCTGATGTGTTTGAATTTAAAAATTCATATAATTTTTTTATGTGATAATACAAATGCTTACATAGCAGGATATTTGGGAAGACATGTATTAAAGAAAGTGTGGGACTGCAATACATGTAGAAAAGAGTTAGTGTCCGACACAAAAGAGTCTTTCCATTGCTACATTGATTGTAGTGACTACAATAGAAAAGCTCTTTTGAAGCCGAGCACAAATTTTTTCAGATATGTTTCCAAATCTTTTCAGATTATTATTTTTTTTTGTCAAAGATATGCATTTTTGGTGATATTGTTAAATATTTAAAATCAAAAGTTAATTTATTAAATTCCAATATTTCATTCTCCTGCACAGACCATAATTTGATTGATATCATTGATAATTACATGATCTCCTTTTACATTCATATATGGGTACAAAACCTAAATAGGATTCTAAAAGAAACCGAACATGTAAAAATCAATGATACTGTCAAACATTTGGCCTCAATTAAATATAGAAAAATAAGAGCCCGAAATTTGGCTATTTCAAAAAAGAAACAATTGATCAAAATTTAATTTTAAATATTTGTAAACGGTTACTTTAAGCTGTTAAAATATGGAACAATTTATATTAAGATCATTAGCAATAATCCTTAACTTTGGAACCTGTTTTGATTAATCAATTATATTATTAGTAATTTGCTTCAGACTATCACCAATAGAATATAGTTTAGGATTCATGTGATTTTTGTTGTACAATAATAAAAATTTATTATTGATTTGATAATTATACAAGTTTTATTTAACCATTACTTCTATAAAAATTAAATCAATGATAATGTGGATTTATTATTTAGCAATGATTATTCATATTTTTCCGAGTATGGTTAATTATTGTATATAGTTAAAAAATCGACAAAATTAAGAAAACCGTTACTAATATTATAATAAATACCTTCACATTTCTTGAGCATTAATTTAAATTTGTATCGATATTAGTTCTGCGTTTTATTTGTAATTTTTTGTATTTCATTTATAATACTTCTTGTTTTAACATGAATTATCAATTATTAAGCATTAGAAGTACTAATTAGACCAAATAAGGTGGACATCAATCCACACAGTTATTTTGGCAGAGATAATTTAAATATTGTTCATTATATTCGAAAATTATGTATAAGTTATTATGTGAAAGATATTTTAATGGTTATTAAAATTATTCGTTCACTAATTCACCGGAATCGCATTGCTTAGTAACTATTATGTTATGGTTAATACATTTTATTGTTATTTAAATATGTATGAGAGCGAATTTTTCTACAGTCAATTAATGTGATCAATGTTTTATTAAATCTAATTGTAAATACTTAAATTAGGTAATTAATGTTTTTTTTCTATTTATTTGTAAAAATTAAAATTTTAAAATTATTTGTAATATACATTTTATACCATAATTATGTCGTTATTATTTCTCGCATCGTGCGGTTATTCAAACACCGCGCGGTGTTCCCCACACCACACCACCTCCAATATGTATATCCCCCCGCACCGCGCGTCCCGCACTGCATGTAGCCCTCCCCCCCCGCACCTAATGACGTAATTTTTGATGGTAGCGCCCTCGCATCGAGTGAGTCGGCGAACTAAACTCACGATACCTAGTGCCCCCTTGGAGTCGTCGATCTAATTTAATCTATGGAAGACTGACTAAAATGCCGAGCGCAACGCGACGGCTAACGCCACGTGGCCACTTCGCTGATCTGCCGAATAGTAAACAGCCGTTCGCGCCGTGGCACCCGCCACCTAGCGGATTTCTGTATAAGCAGCATCGGTGTCGGTTGCGTATGAGTTGCATGGTGTCAGTTGGTTTTTTATTGTGTAACGTCATAATTTAATGCTGTTCGTGGTATTTGTTCGTACAAAACCGATGTAAATATGCATGTCATAATAAGTTGCGGCTGTGAAACGGTTGACACAACCATTTTCCGACGGAAAAGCCTGTCGAAAGGTAGGAAGCTTTGTGAAAGTTCGCACGTAACCGACGTATCCGAAGAAATAAGACGAGACGAGAATAATATCTTGCGCGGGGTTGTTTTACGAGAAACACCCGGGGTATTGAACTCCAAAGCAGACACCCTGTACTACAAACCGTCGGTAGAGGTAACCTATACAAAATTGTAATGTTTCTGTGTCATAATTTAATTAATTCGCTATGTAATCCCTCTATACAATTGTATTAATTTATAATAATTTTTAAAAATTACTGCAAAGTTCAATCAAACATGGCACAAGTATATACTTCTTTTAATTATCTCAGTGAAGCAATGAGTTTCGAGCATCTTCATATTTGTATTAATGACCCTAACCTTCCTTTCAACACTGACATTTCAATCGTTTGCAGAACTTAGCGTACAATCATTTTTAAGAATGGCGAACTTGTTGTAAAGTAACAATTATAATGTCAACGGATATGTGCTGAAATATTAACTTTGACTAATAACAATATACTTACTCGACACGTCGTACAGCGGCAATCCACCTCGCTTTCCGCTCCGTTTCCCATGGTTTGTATGGGAACGAATAAAAAAAAAACGGAGCCATCACTTTTATATTTACTGGTGCATCCGACGACACAACAACTTTGATTGCATGTAGTACGTAGTGTTATAGTATGTATGATTCCATGTATGCATACTTGTATTTGTATATAAATTTAGTTTTAGTCGTTATTCACATTGTTTGTGTGATTTTGTGCGATTATTTCGATTTGTTAAAAGACTATTGTTATTTTATTATGTAATGGCCCACCGTTAAAATAAATAAATAAATAAATAAATTTAGCTCGCTTCGGCTCAGAACTCATACTTCTGCTCAGAACTCCCGTATGACGAAATGACAACCGGCACCGATGCTGCTTAGGCTTAAAACCGCGTGGCGGCGCTGCAATCGCCGCTTACTTAGCCTATAGTTGCCGAATATTCGGTATTCGGCACGTTAAATCCGCCGAATATTAGATATTCGGTTATTCGGCAAAACCGATATTCGGTGCATCTCTAGTTTATTGTAACGAGGGTTTTCCACTCCCAGACTAAGCATGAAGTAAAATTTCGAGTTTAGAAAAGCCCCGTGAAAATTTGTCGAGGGTCGCGCAGCGACCCTCGACAAATTTTCTGGGCTTTTCTAAACTCGAAATTTTACTTCATGCGCCACATGTACAAAACAAACATATTGTGAATTTCTGTATATTTGAACCTCAGTTGAAATCAGTGTTTTATACGCGTGGCGCATGAAGTAAAATTTCGAGTTTAGAAAAGCCCAGAAAATTTGTCTCGGGTCGCTGCGCGACCCTCGACAAATTTTCACGGGGCTTTTCTAAACTCGAAATTTTACTTCATGCTTAGTCTGGGAGTGGAAAACTCTCCTTACAACGAACGGAGTTTTTCTAAATTCGAAATTTTACATCATGCTTAGTCTAGGAGTGGAAAACACTCGTTAAAACTTTCAAATTAAGCTCTTTTGATAAACAACGGATGTCGGCAAATTTATAGCTTATGCATCATATATTTACATAAATGAAAAATGTTCACTTTGTTTTTTTAGAAGAGTTTAATTTGAAGCTATAAACGAGTGTTTTCCACTCCCAGACTAAGCATGAAGTAAAATTTCGAGTTTAGAAAAGCCCCGTGAAAATTTGTCGAGGGTCGCGCAGCGACCCGAGACAAATTTTCTGGGCTTTTCTAAACTCGAAATTTTACTTCATGCGCCACGCGTACAAAACATTGATTTATAGTGAAGTTAAAGTTATAATAACGTTTGTATTGATCATTTCATTTATCTAGGCGAGAAATTAGAATAAATTTGTGCTCATAACACCAAAAGTCATGTGACTTGTTTAACTTATTAAAAGTTAATTTTGGTAACGAAATGGCATTATATTTAGGGAATGCACTTAATTATTTGCACAAATAAACTCCAGACCCACGGAACAAATCCATTTAATAAAACTGTGCAAGGTGCAAGGTGATTTGTTTCTCTCTCGTGTTAATCAAGGATTAAGTGTATTTTATTTCGATTTAAAAACATAGTAATCGAATAATACATAAGTACTGTATGTGAGTACCTTCTTACGTGTTAACTTTACTCATCAATCGATGATATTAGTGTTAAAATTACATTTTTAATATTTTTCGTTTAATTGTGTCGTGGAGTCAATATCCCGTACCACAGCTGTTCGATTGTTTCCAATAGATTATTTTTTGTTAAGGCAATAGTATTTGTATTAATGAATGATTTATTTACGGTCATTTTCATTCTTAATCATTATTCCTTTTTTGTTAAAGCAATAGTATTGATACTTTTTAATTAATGAACAATTAATTTAGATTATTTTCATTTTTAACATTATACCTTTTACCGTGGTCTTCCTTTGTCTTACGAATTATTAAGTCCTCACAACAGACCCTGTGAGGTGAAGCGTGTGTCCCTGTGTCTTTACTCGTTACTATAATTAATAATGTCCAACCCTAATATTAGTGATATTTCCTGCTCCAAATGTAAACAATCAATAGCTGTGCCTGGTAGACATGTTGGTTGTATTCATTGTAAGTCAACTTTTCATTCTGCTTGTGCGACTCGTCTAAATTATGTGTTGACTGTAAATGAAGGCGTTGTTGACTGTTGTACTCGTAAACCTAACCGTTCTAAAAGTGTAAATTCTGTAGATAAGAATATTTTTTCCAATGATGATGATAAATTGTTAGGCCTTATTTCCGCTTTCAACTCGTTTAAAACGGAGGTAATGGATAAATTGGAATCTTTATCAAAGGAATTTACTGAATTAAAAGAAAATATATCTGCGAGCAAATGTGCTGATTTGATAAATAGTGTATCAAACACACAATTTACTGAGCTTGAAACCGTTTCTTTAGAAATTCCGCGACCTTCTATTAATATAGAATCCTTAAATAGCAACAGTAGTAATGATTTGCCTGCGGATACTGATGCAAATTCTTCAATTGCTAAAGATAGATTATCCAAACCTAAAACTAACGCTGTAGAGAATAATAAGAATAGGCGTAATAAAAATGCGATTATAATTGGTTCAAGTGTTATAGCTAACGAATCAGCGAATGTTCCAGACTATGGTTTTCAATCAAGTATTGTAAAGAAAAAATGGTTACACGTCTACAGAGTCGAACCTAACGTTGAACCTAAAACGATTGTTAATCATGCTAAAACAATATTAAATGTAAATGCGGATATTAAATGTTTTCGTCTTATGAATTCTGATCAATCTTCATCTTTTAAACTTGGAGTTGATGAACCTCACTTTGATTCTCTTATGGACTCTTCGAAGTGGCCTCCAGGTGTGGCTCTAAAAGAGTTTATACCTCGCCAAAACCGCCATTTTCAAACTGCCGGGATACAACAAACAGAAATATAAGAAAATTATCGATCTTCTATCAAAATGTGCGTGGTCTTAGAACAAAACTCTTCGAATTTTATAATAATACTCTAGCCAATGATTATGACATTATATGTGTAACTGAATCATGGTTACATCACAATATTTCAGATAATGAAATTATTGATGATCGTTATATATTACATCGTTGTGATCGTGATTATGCTGCGAATGATACTAGCAGAGGTGGAGGGGTTTTTATCGCTGTGAAGAGGAATCTACATTCGTCAATAATATCAATCAATACTCGAAATCGGGAGGAGATTTGGATTTTAATTAATAATTCTTATATTATTGGCTGTGTTTATCTGCCTCCACGATCTCATGAGGACACTTATACTGAACACATAAATACATTATCAGATATCATCAATACATATGAAGATCTTACGTTATTTGAGGTTGGAGATTTCAACTTGTCTAGTGTTGGCTGGATTCCAGAAGAAGACTGCGTGGGATTCTTATCAACTAGTGTTGAAAGTGCCCGGGTTTTGTGTGATAGTGTTATGAGCAATGGGCTATATCAATTTAATAACAACATAAATAGTTCTTGTAATGTTTTAGATCTAATATTTTCTAATAATCCTCATATAAGTTGCGCCATAGGTGACCCTTTATGTAAGCCTGATGGTTATCACCCGCCTTTGCATATAGACTTTGATGCTGCAATTGCTAATGATGATTCAAATGAGGAATTTTATTTGGACTTTACGAACTGTAATATTAATGCTATTTGTAATGAAATAAGAAGTGTAAATTGGATGTACTATTTAGAATCTCATGGTATTGACAATGCTGTTGATATTTTTTATGAAATATTATACAATATTTTGCATAAACATGTTCCAGCTAGGAGAAAATTAAAGTCCCATTTTCCTAAATGGTTTTCGCCGTCGTTAATTGACTTAATTAAAGATAAACGTCTTGCGCATATAAAATTCAAGAATACTGGGTGTATTCAAGACTATAACACCTTCTCTAAATTAAGAGCAGATTGCAAAAGACTAATTCAAAATGACCACCTTATCTACATTCGTGATATTGAAAATAACATACCAAATAATGTTAATGCCTTTTGGAAATACTGCAAATCCAAAAGGGATAGTGTTGGTACTTTTCCTTCATGCATGCACAAAGGAACAGCGATAGCTACTTCTAATAAAGATATAGCCAATTTATTCGCCCATTTTTTTCAAGAGTCCCACTCAGATATTTCTTGTGTGGGTCCTATTTTTACCGTAGAATCAAATATAATTTTTAATTATCTTCAGCTTACTGAATCTGATATCGTAGAATTAAGTTCTGATATCAAGATAAACAGTTCTCCTGGTCCGGATGGAATTCCTCCATCAATAATTAAATCATGTGCTAATGTGTTATGCCTTCCTCTAACCTGGCTGTTTAACAAATCTCTTCAAGATGGTAAGTTCCCTGATGTCTGGAAACGTTGCTATGTCGTTCCTGTTTTTAAGTCGGGTGTCAAAAAAGATGTACACAATTATCGTCCTATAGCTATTCAATCTTGTATTCCGAAACTGTTTGACAAGATTGTATATAAACATATGATGCTGCACTTTTCATCCACAATCATTGATCAACAACATGGATTCTTTCCATCAAGATCTACAGAATCGAATCTCTTTATTTATTCAAACTTTATATCGGATACTTTGGAAGAAGGCTCAGTTGTAGATTCTGTCTACACCGACTTCTCCAAAGCCTTCGACAGGGTTAATCATACGAGGCTTCTGTATAAACTTTGCTCATATGGTGTTTCGGGACGCATGCTTGAATGGCTACGGTCCTTTATCTGTAAAAGGAAAATGTTGGTCAAAGTAAATAACATCACATCTGATATCACAATTGATGCAACCTCAGGGGGTGCCACAAGGCTCTCACTTAGGGCCGTTACTTTTTCTTATATTTGTGAATGATATTGGCAAACATTTTACTTCTAATATTCTTCTCTATGCAGACGATATGAAAGTATTTCGCAATATAAAGTCCATATATGACTGTAATAATAATAACATAATAATAATAAACCATTTATTGACCAATTAACATAAGTATACATGATTTCAGATATATAAATACATAATTATACATACTAATATGGTCAAATGGACCTAAATCAGTTCAGCTAATTCCAATTTCTTGGCGATTAAAAGAACTGTTCTGCCTTTAGGCCAATATGAAAATAATACATTTTAAGTAAAATATAACATACATACATACACGCAACTGTTACAATAAAGATTGTAGTAGGGCAAGAAAATATATTAATCAAAAATAGGTAAGGTATTAACTTAGGGTGTTAGTAATTGGTGATAGATTCACGAAGATGCTTAGCATATAACTTGCGAAAAACAAGGACATTACTTTCCTTACATTCAGGAGGTACTTTATTATACACTTTAGAGACCTGTATCGAAAATGCTCTCTCTGCAAAAGTTGATTTGTATTTAGGCGGTGTTAGCAAGCCTCTAAAGCGTAAATTTAGAGTATGCACATCAGAACGAAACTTTATTTTTTCGTACAGGTAAGGGGGTGTTTTGCAAATAATTAATTTCTGACAAAACACCGCGAAGTGCAACAGACGGCGATCTCTCATATTGAGCCATTCAATTTCTTTTAGTTTATGACTTATATGTTGGTACTTTCGAATGCCGAAAATCAATCTTAAACAAGAGTTCTGTACTAACTGAATTTTACGAATTGTCTTTTTGTCTAAACAGAAGTTGAATACAACATCGCAATAATTAAAATGCGATAAGACAAGTGATTCACACAATATAGTCCTAAGTTTCTGAGATAAACAGTGGCGATTTAAAAATATGAGTCTAAGAGTAGCATATGCTCTATTAATGCACATGGATATGTGGTTATAGAATCTAAGATCAGAATCTATTTGAAGCCCTAAGCTTTTAACACATGTTTTTATTACACAATTTGATCCGTCATTATTCATAGATATTGAGATTTGAGGTAGAATTCTCTCACGCGTTTTTTTGGGACCAAAAAGTATAGCTTCCGTTTTAGAATTATTAATTAATAGACCATGATCCCTGCA
Organism: Philonthus cognatus; assembly: GCA_932526585.2. NCBI lineage: Eukaryota > Metazoa > Arthropoda > Insecta > Coleoptera > Staphylinidae > Philonthus > Philonthus cognatus. The sequence goes on from OW052241.1 coordinate 180,045,326, forward strand.
TTTAGTTAATATATTAAGAAGATCAAGGTTTATTTTGTTGCATACTGAGTTTACATCCCTCTCCGCAAATATGTATAACAGTTGGGTATCGTCTGCAAAGAGGTGGAAGTTATTAATATTAAGGCTAGAAAATATTTGTGAGGTATAGATGGAAAACAATAGTGGTCCCAAAACTGATCCTTGAGGCGCACCCCTACTTACTTCTACTTCCTTGGACATAATATTCTCAGATTTAACCATTTGCGATCGATTTAATAGGTAGTTTTTAAAGAAATTAATAGAAACTTGATCAAATCCAATAAAGGATAATATGGATATTAATGTGTTATAATTCAATGTATCGAACGCCTTCGAAAAATCTAACAGTATCAACAGAGACAAAAGGCCTTTGTCCCGAGAAAGAATTATTTTATCAGTAATATCTGTGAGGCTAGTGACACAGCTATAATTTTTACGAAAACCGGACTGTGTCTTAGGTAGGATGGAGTTATGAGACAAGTAACGTTTAATTTGAGGTTCAATGGCTTTTTCCAGTACTTTGGAAAGGGTGCAAATTAGGCTAATGGGTCTTAGATCACTCGGATCAGAGATAGTATTTTTTTTAGGTATTGGCACAATGTATGATTTTTTCCAGGCCGAGGGGAAGTATCCCTGGGCGAGACAAATATTAATAATGTGCGTAATGTACGGTGTAATAAATGGACAACAGAACTTTAGCATTTTTGCACTAATTCCATCAGAACCTGGCGAGGATTCAGGTAGATTATTTATAATTTTGCTTATTTCTGACTCGCTAACCTCTGTAAATGAGAATTTTTCTGATAAAGGGTTTAGTAAATTAGATTTATAATACTGATCTAGATCGTTGTTCACTGTAGTAGAAGGGATAGAGTTAATGAAATAATTATTGACTACATTTACATCCAATACATTATTTACTATGGTATTATTTTTGCGACAACTCTGTATGTTTAGTTGTTTCAGCTCTTTCCATAACTCTTTCGGCTTATTTGATTTCAGACAAAATTCAAAGTAGCTTTTTTTTTCTTTATTAATGCTTGATGTAGTCAGATTACGCAATGACTTATAATAATCCCAGTGGCTTTGATTTTTTGTTTTCTTGAACTTGTTCAACGCATTGTTTCGAAGGTTAATTAATTTCTTAACATTATCGGTAAGCCAAGGGAAATATTTTTTTGTAAATGTGGATGTTTTAATGGGTGCATGGAGATCAAATAAGTCTAATAATATTAAGGTAAAATATTCAACTTTTTCGTCAATGTTGTTTAGATAATAAATAAAATCCAGGTTGCAATAATTTAGGTCGTTGTTAAGATTATTAATATTAATGTCTTTGAAAGGTCTGTACGAAATAGTTACAGGATTAAATTTAGGCTTGGAAATTCGAAAATCGCATGATATTAAATTGTGGTCAGAATAGCCATGTAAATTTAGATTGTAAGCATTCAAAGATTGCTTGCTATTAGTTACAATTAGGTCAATAAGTGAAGATGAAGTTAGTGCTACTCTGGTAGGCTTTGCAATTATCTGTTTAAATGAAATTGTTGATATAAATTGGTCAAACAAACGTACCGAATTACTATTTATATCCAAAACATTAATATTGAAATCGCCAATGCAAAATATTTCCTCAGTACATGGAATTAAATTACTAAGACACGCTTCAATGCCGGTCAAAAAATTATCCACATTAAAAGTGGGAGGTCTGTAGACAACTCCCACACCATAGCTGATTTTGTGCAATGAAAAGGTGAACCACATTTGCTCAATTGAGTGATCGCAGTCAATTAGTTTGTATTTAATATATTTTTTAATAAAGAAAGCCACTCCTCCGCCTCTCGAAGGTCTGTCCCTTCTGATTAGTTTGTAGCCATCGATGTTGCATTGATTATCAGATATATTGTTATGTAACCATGTTTCGTATAGTGCAATAATGTCATAATTTTCAGAAATGATTTGCTCTTTTAATATGTTAAAATTTGCAAGAAGAGATCTGCAATTTATACCAGCAATTTTAAATCTTCCCATGCAATCAATTAATATAATTGCTTTATTTTAAGTAGATTAATTAATTTTCTTGCTACAAAACTTGTGTTCTAACTTCAAATGATATTGAAAACCGAAATAAATATGTTATGTATATATATATATATATTTATGTTGTTGGTTGCAGCTTTGACATACTCCATTCCATTACAATAAATAAGCGTTAGTAATGTGGCAAATAATAATAAAACAAAAAAATAAGTAATTGAGAAAAAAAAATCATAAGTAAAAACATAAAGCACAACGCATTTTATGCATTTTATTACAGGCAAATAATATCATGCAATACTTTAATCCAAATATTCACTTAATGATAAATACAATATAGAAGTTTAAATTAACCGAATTTTTTAATTAAACAAATTGATTTCACTACTTATTTTGTTAACTACAAAAAACTAAAAAATATCCGTGCAATACATTAGACTTAATATTCACTTAATGATACGAACTAAGAAAATGTATAGAGAAATAAAAAGTAGAAAGTAGCATGCATGAAAATGACCAATTAATTTAAAAATAAGTTTTAAAATAAAATGTAAATAGTTGATGAAACATGCATGAAATGTAATTTTAGATGTCGGTTTCTGAAAATATCTTCTTAATTAACTCCTTTCCATTACTGACTGCATATTTGACATAAATGTTACCATACGACGACCAAGCATTGTGTAATCCTAATTTTTGCTGCGCCAGTTTTAATAATTTGTATCGTGATGGGCATAAATCGTCGCATAAAATAATGCCAGTTTTTTTTTATAATTTACGCTGTTTCATTATTTGTTTAATGCAATCAGCTGACTGCGTTTCCACAATGACGACCGGTGGATTATTCGGCTTTGTTTTCAGGTTTTTCAATCTATAGCATTTTTTTATGAACATATTATTTATTTTTAATTTATTCTTCATTAGTTCATCAATTGAATTATTCAAGTTTTCGTTAGATTCTTCTTTTAGACCAATTATTCGTATGTTATTTTGGCGAGTTTGTTGCTCCAACTGATCAATACGTTTTTGTAGTGAATGATTTTTTGTATCTAAAGATGATATCTGGGCATTTAATTTATCAAATTGACTTGTGAATTCAATTTTAACCTTGGCTACAATTTTATCTGTTAGCGTAGAAATGATTTCGTCGTCTTTAAATATATCCATGACTGCCTCCTTTATGATCGCGATAATGTCAGTTTTTTGTTCTCTAGTGAACGGCATAGTTCTAATTGCGAAAATGTATGTAGGTGAATACTCACAGATTCCGTAGGTAACTTTAATACTTATTTTATTCGTCACTTTACTCAATAATAAAGAATATTTTGAGGAACACCAAAAGCCCGAGTTCACTCACTCACGAACCATCGTAAACTCCGATTAATACTCTTCAAAATGATTTAAATCAGATTATGGTTTGGTGTAATGATAATAATCTCTATTTAAATATAAAAAAATGCAAGTCCATGCGGTTTTCACGTAAAAAAGATTCAATATTAGCTTTTGATTATTCATTAAATAATAGTTTCCTCGAGAGAGTTGATTCAATTAATGATTTGGGGGTTTTGTTTGATGCTAAACTACAGTTTAATGATCACATCAACAAAATCTCTGCTAAAGCATTGCAGATGTTTGGATTTATACGAAGATTTAGCTCAAATTTTAATTCTATTCGAACATTTATATCTCTCTATATATCTATTGTAAGGCCTATTATAGATTATTGCGCAATTATATGGTCACCTCATTATAAATGTCATGTGGATCGTCTAGAAAATGTGCAACGAAAAATGATAAAATTGATTTGTTTTCGATGTCATCTATTTTATCATGATTATAATATGATACTTAAATATCTTGGACTTCTTCCATTAATTAAACGAAGAGTGTACTTTTCCTTGTGTTTTGCGTACCGCATATTAAATAGCAGAATAAATTGTTCTGTAATACTTGCATCAATTTCACTATATGTACCTACACGCTTAACTAGGCATCAACAACTACTTGCTAGCAAGTATCACGCAACAAATTATGCATCCAACAGCCCTAGGAATGCATTAATTGATAATATTAATACATATTGTAGATTGATAGATGTTTTTGGTGTAAGCTTACAATGTTTCAAGCGTAATTGTAAAAACGTGCTTGAATGTAGTACGTAGTGTTATAGTATGTATGATTCCATGTATGCATACTTGTATTTGTATATAAATTTAGTTTTAGTCGTTATTCACATTGTTTGTGTGATTTTGTGCGATTATTTCGATTTGTTAAAAGACTATTGTTATTTTATTATGTAATGGCCCACCATTAAAATAAATAAATAATGTTTCATCAACAATAAAACAGCGTTTAATGTTGATATAACGTTATTTATCTTGTGGTGGAGGCGGTTACTTTGTGATACATTGTTAATTATTTAAATAACGTTATTTGTTTGTTTGTTATTTGTTTGTTTTTTGCTCAGTGGGCAGAGATACAAATATGTTCGCATTTCTTCGAATTTCTCGCCTAGTTACATAAAATGAGCAATATTTGATCTTAAGTTAAAAAAATACAAATGTTTATTTATTCAGGAAGTTTTTCTTTTAAGAATACTTACAAATCCTAAAACGGAAATTGTTCGAATTTTGTAAACGAAATTTGTAAAATTTATTAATGTAAGATTAAACATGAGTGTATTTTGAACCTAAATTGAAATCAGTGTTTTATACGCGTGGCGCATGAAGTAAAATTTCGAGTTTAGAAAAGCCCAGAAAATTTGTCTCGGGTCGCTGCGCGACCCTCGACAAATTTTCACGGGGCTTTTCTAAACTCGAAATTTTACTTCATGCTTAGTCTGGGAATGGAAAACACTCGTTTATAGCTTCAAATTAAACTCTTCTAAAAAAACAAAGTGAACATTTTTCATTTATGTAAATATTTTGCATAAGCTATAAATTTGCCGACATCCGTTGTTTATCAAAAGAGCTTAATTTGAAAGTTTTAACGAGTGTTTTCCACTCCTAGACTAAGAATGATGTAAAATTTCGAATTTATAAAAACTCCGTTTGTTGTAAGGAGAGTTTTCCACTCCCAGACTAAGCATGAAGTAAAATTTCGAGTTTAGAAAAGCCCCGTGAAAATTTGTCGAGGGTCCGCAGCGACCCGAGACAAATTTTCTGGGCTTTTCTAAACTCGAAATTTTACTTCATGCGCCACGCGTATAAAACACTGATTTCAAGTGAGGTTCAAATATATAAAGAATTTACAATATTTTAGTGTTTAATACGCGTGGCGCATGAAGTAAAATTTCGAGTTTAGAAAAGCCCAGAAAATTTGTCTCGGGTCGCTGCGCGACCCTCGACAAATTTTCACGGGGCTTTTCTAAACTCGAAATTTTACTTCATGCTTAGTCTGGGAATGGAAAACACTCGTGTAAAGATTCAAATTGAACTCTTTCAAAAATCTACGAATGTTTAAAAATGTTCAGTGTACACTACATCGGGATATGTATACTTAATAGAAAAATTCTTTGGATAAAATTAATAAATTTTCACTCACCTGTATTATCCTATCATAGGGTTTCAACAACCCAACAATATCCGCAGGTCCTCCCTTTCTTATCCTATTAACATACACCCCTTTTTCATACAACCCGTCACTCACACTAAACCCATAATCGTCATAAACCGAATCTTTGTAAAGCGTCACGTGGTAAATCTCGTGATCCAGAATGCTTTCTCTACTAAAAGAATCCGGCAATCTATCCGCGAAATTCGCTCTTGATTGCGCGTAACTGCTCGGTTCATATTTTAATGTGTTCGTGAAACTATAATTAGGCAAAGGCAGAGGGCTAGGGCAGAAGATTTCTTCTGTGTCGGAGTAGAATTGCAAGGCGGAATCATGCTTTCTGGGGGTGAACAACAACTGTTGGTCTTTTTCGGGTTCTTGGTACGAGAGGGGTTCGCTGAGGATGCTTTCGAAATCTTTTGCGCCTTGATGATCTAAAAATAAAACATAAATAATCAATTGCCAAAAGAAATAAAACGAATGCGTATTTTTACTTTCCCCCGTATGTAATACAAAGGGAAAGTATTGTTTTCGTGAAAATTTTCGAATCAAAAATTTTAGCGGAAATATCCGTTTTGAGGTCCCCTGAGTCGAATAAGACCATTTTTGAAAAATGTCTGTCTGTCTGTCTGTGTATCTGTCTGTGTGTCTGTGTGTGAGTCTGTGTGCGCTGTACCGCAAAAACCGCTAAAGATGTCGAGATGAAACTTGAAACTTAAGCTTTTTGATACAATCGGAAGAACTGAAAAGCTTTTGGTGAAAATCGGAAAACCGGAAGTGGTACTTTACTCGTAGCGTTTTTCAGTTTTTTCATATTTTTTCAATAAATGTTCATCAAACAAAAAATTCTTTCAAATAAAAGTTGTAGATAATAACAAAATGAAGATATATTGTTCATTTACTTTTTGTCATAGCACGCTTAGTTTTTGAGATATTTCAAAAGTTGTGTGTTTTGTCTAGTTATTGGTGTGACAGTGTATGTGTCGATACAATTGAAAAATGTTTCAAATAAAAGTTGTAGGAAATGAAAAACTAAAGATTTTTTGTATCTTCACTTTTTGTCATAGCACTCTTAGTTTTTGAGATAATTAATAAATAATGTTCTTTTATCTAGTCATTGGTTTGTCTCAGTGTATGTGTTGATACAATTGAAAAATGTTTCAAATAAAAGTTGTAGTTATCAAAAAGTTGAAGACATTTTGAAAATAATAATGCTACAAATATTTTAAAGGTGATTTAATACGCAATTTACGGGGGAAAGTACTATGATGGACACATCACCATTTTTGAAATAATATTTGATTTATACTAAAACCAGTGGTGGGGAAACTTTTTTAAGACGGGCCATTTATAATAACCAGACAATCGTAGCGGGCCAAAGAATAATGCTTAATCCTAGGTAGGTAGTTTTTATGCGGGTCGTCACATTACGAAGTAAGAACGCGTTCAAACATTCTCACGACGGCACTCTTAAACGGGCCGGATTAAACCTTTCCGCGGGCCGGACTTGGCCCGCGGGCCGTAGTTTCCCCATCACTGCTAAAACGATAGAGAAAAAGTGAGAAAAGAAAACACATTGGTTGATTAATCAACATTCTAACAACATTTCCTATTGAGTATAAATGAAATTGCCAATTCTTGGTTACAGAATACTTCAAACATTAAAAGTGCGATTCTTTTCGCAATCTACAAGTTAGTCTTTCAAAGACTATATGAAACACTCATTAAAACAACCACTTCCCGAGCTAAAACCCCGACGGACATTGAATTATTCAGGCCATCTATAGACGCGTTTCGAGATTTAACTCTCATCAGTATAGCTTTGCTATTCCCTCTTAGCAATTTGACACCTTAGGTCTAAGGTGTCAAATTGTTTAGAGGGAATGGCAAAGCTATACTGATGAGAGATAAATCTCGAAACGCGTCTATAGATGGCCTGAATAATTTGACCCAAATTGTTACATTTGCAGTAGGTTACTGTATGTAACAGCAAACACTTGTCATATAATTCAATGTCCGTCGGGGTATTAGCTCCGGAAGTAGTTGTTTCAATGAGTGTTTGATATAATCTTTGTAAGACTAACTTGTTGTAGATTGCGAAAAGAATCTCGGCACTTTTAATGTTTAAAAATTCAATTGGCAAATTCATTATTCTCAGTTATCTATCTTGACATTAGAAATCACTTTACCTATTTGATTTTTCTTGTAAAAAAAATCATTGCAACAAATGTGCTTATTAATAACATTTGTCAACTGTTTGAAACCAATATGACGACAATTAAGCATCCATAATAAGCACAATTTTTGATACAAATACGAAATTAACATTTATTTCAGGCTTAATTAGTTCTTAAAAACATTATTTTAAAACAAACATCATTTGCTTGGTAAATTTATCTCTAAATTCACTTTTTATTCGAAACGGAAAATTGATCGATTTTTTACTTATTGTGTTTAAAGTGCTACATTTTATTAAGTATTCAACTGATTTGATTTTTGAAACAAGTAAGCGATTCAGAATTAAAAGAGCTCTCATTTGATGTACAAACATTGTTTTAAACTTAAAAATCATGCTTAGAACGAGCGCTTGAAATCAAATTTTGGTGGATTTACTAATTTTCCGTCAAATTTAAAAGTTGCGAAAGGTCGATGAATTGAGCTTCTGATAGAAGAGGTAAGTCTATACATGACTATTTAGTTAGTAATAATTTAGAAATACTCAATCGTGGGACGGAACCCACTTTCGTGAACACGCGTGGTCAGACAGTGATTGATATCACACTGGCTACTATTGGTATCTCTAACATTATAGATAAATGGGAGGTCAGTCGGGAAGCGTCCATGTCTGACCACAGATGGATCACTTTTCAACTGGGCCTAAAAATGAGTCCGAGCAAACCTTACCGGAATCCGAGACTTACGGATAAGGATGCATACCGTATGCACCTTGGTGAGGGTTTGCAGGATATAAAGAAGCAATGCCCTAAGGACTGTGCCAGCCTAGACCTCTTAGCGGAGGAAGTGCAGGCAAAGATTCTTAGGGCATATAAACTGTCCTGCCCACTTAAGAGGAGGCCTGAGACAGGGACGGCCACCCCATGGTGGTGCCCAGATCTCGACTCCTTAAAAGATGAGGCCAGGAAAGCATTCAATAGAGCACAACGCTCCAAAGAGGCCTCCGACTGGACCATCTACAAGGTCCGTACAAAAAGCTCATAAGGCAATGTCAAAGAGCGTCATGGCGTGCCTTCTGCGAAGGAATTGAAAGCACTCAAGAAGTTAGCAGACTTAAGAAGACTCTATCACAGGACCAACATCAATCTGTGGGAGTCCTGAAGAAGGAGGACGGCACCATGACTGACGACCTCCATGAAAATCTGCAACTATTGCTCAAGACTCACTTCCCTGGATGCACTCTACTATCTACGCAATCTAGGGATGTGGTTGAAATCACTTCGGCAAAACCAGAAGACTGGGAACTGGCTCATGAAGTGATAAATGAAGAAAACACCCTTAGAGCAATTGCAAGCTCTTCCGCCTTTAAAACACCCGGACCCGACGGCATCTTTCCCGCCCTGCTACAGTGGGGACGGGATGAACTAGCTGAGTTTGTAATGATGCTGTTTCGGTCCAGTTTGGCGCTGGGATATGTCCCTAAGGTCTGGAAATGAGCCAGGGTTGTTTTCATACCGAAGCCCGGTAGAGCAGACTATACTACTTCCAAGGCATACAGACCAATCACACTTTCCTCGTTTCTCCTTAAAACACAGGAAAGGATTTGTGAATGGCACATAAGAACATCAGCTCTAGTCAGACAGCCGCTGATGGCGACACAACATGCATACACACGGAGTAGATCCACTGATTCAGCCCTGCATAGTGTAGTGAGCAGAATCGAGAGAACATTGGATGTTAAAGAATCCACCCTAGGTGTTTTTGTTGACATAGAAGGTGCGTTTGATAAAACGACCATACCGAAGATAGGAAACGCGCTAAGCAAGCGCGGAGTACCATCTAAAATGTGTGAATGGATTGGCAATGCACTGGCCAATCGTATAGTCACAGTGGAACAGGGAAGGGAACGTATAACCTGTAAAATTGACAGAGGCTGTCCTCAGGGAGGTGTTTTATCACCACTATTATGGAACATGGTTCTGAACAGTCTACTAGACGAATTTCAGCAACTAGGCTTGTTTATGACAGCCCATGCTGATGATCTGGCCATATTAGTATGTGGTAAGTTTGAAGACGCCCTATGCGACCAGATGCAAGGAGCTCTAAACATAGTTTCTAGGTGGTGCAATGATCACTCCCTATCGATAAACCCTGCCAAAACGGAGATGGTCCTGTTCACCAAGAAAAGGAAGGTGTCGAAAAAAGCACCAAAATTATTGAATACGATGTTGCAGTACAGCGACGAGGTGAAATACCTGGGCATCACTCTCGACAGGAAACTGAGCTGGAAAGCGCACATCGACATCAAAACAGACAAAGCTATAAGGGCCTTCTGGCAATGTCGTCGGGCAGTGGGGAAAACCTGGGGTTTGAAACCACGCACGACTCTGTGGTTGTACACAGTTGTCATAAGGCCCATGCTGACTTACGGAGCTTCAGTTTGGTGGCCCAGAACCAAACAGAAGGCCACGAGGAAACAAATCTCGCAAGTGCAGCGGACAGTCTGTCTTAGTGTAACAGGCGCCATGCACACTACTCCGACGATGGCGATGGAAGTCATGCTATGCCTTTCACCACTTGATATCCACGTGGAGAAGGCGACTATACTTCGCCTTCAGTGCAGTGGGATTTGGAACAGTAACAGCTGTGGGGAAGTTAGAGGACACCTCTGGAGGAATGTCTGTAGAGATATACCTCTTTTAGAGGCTGTTAATGACTGCTGTGTACCAACACTAATACGGAACACACCCTACAACGTTACTATTCAACCCACTAAGCGGCTGAGAGAGTCTGCTATAAGGATCTACACAGATGGATCTAAAAGGAGAGAAGGATCGGGCCTTGGAGTTTTCTCTAAAATTCTGTATTGTGGAGGCTTCTACTTCGTTATACATGTTAATTACACAATGAAACTAAAACGCTAAAAATCCAAGCAAAGGTTCCGATGGGAATTCATGGAATCATCACGCAACTGGAGCTGATGGGAATAACACTTGCGGCTGGGTACATGATAAACCGCAAGGTGACAAATGTAGCCATACTAATCTTAACGGATAGCAGGCAGAGCGATTCTGTTTCTGCAGAAAGCCTATGCTTCGTCAGAGACCGAAATAGAGTGCCACGGGAAACTCAGACAGGCAGCAATGCACAACAACATTGAAGTCTGCTGGGTGAAAGGGCATGATACAGACACAGGTAACGGGAGAGCTGACGCGCTGGCAAGAGCTGCGGCTGGGATGATTCTACTCTCACCGGAGCCGCTAGTGCGGCTAGCTCCTCTCTCCCCGTGTAACATGCTACAGGGGGTCCCGTCATAGCACCTAAAAACAGGAGGCGGCGGGGGCAGACCTGAGTCTTCGGACGATGGATGTCTGAAAGGGACGATTGTCCAAGTCGGAGCTGTAGACCTTCTTGAGGTAACCTCTGTGTCCCTATCTTGGATAGGGCTAACCTACACACGGCGGGGTTCACTTAGCCCTGGTGCTTGTCGCCATTAAATGAGGAGTCGGGGATGGGCCTGTAAAGCCCAGGGGTGTCTATCCGCCCCTCCGGTCCACATGTGGGTTGGTCTCCGACGGGTAGTGGTTTCGCTGGTATGGCGGTGATCCACCGTTCCCTAAAACGGACGCTCTACCGGTAACACCGAAAGGTATAAACCGGAGCGCACTCGAATGTAACATGCTACACACCAATGCCCTGGAGAAATTCAGGATGCGTTGGGATGATATCGAGGGCTGCAAGCTCTCTAAGAAAACACTTGCGTATCCCAATGAGAGATCAGCGAAACGGTACCTGCAGCTGGCTAGAGGGAATCTCAGGCGCTTAACTGCCATCCTTACTGGTCACTGTGGACTAAACGAGCACCTCTATAGGATGGGGATAGTTGACTCCCCATCTTGTAGAGATTGCAGCATGGAAGACGAGACTGCATGGCATTTTCTTTGTGAATGCCCGGCACTATCGTCAATCGAGGAGTCCATATTGGGTGATAGATGGCCTACAATGGCCTACATAAGAGATCTACCCACCTCAGCTATGCTAGAATACCTAAACAAGGTGGGCTGGCTAAACTGAGGATGGGTGATCTACGGGAGGTGGCACAATGGGCCTAAGTGCAGTGCAGAACTGCACACTCCCCTTTGAACCAGAACCAGGTCGATGAATTATTTTTTTTTAGAGAAATAAGTAGCTCAGATTATTTCTAATACTAGTAAGAGCGTCTGTAATTTTTTTGTCATTTTTGTAAAGATTTTTTTTTTGTATAAAAATTTCGATTTTTTCCATACAACCCCCTTACGAAAATTGCGATTTTTCGATATAAATTTTTATTTTTATAAAAATTTGAAAAAATTCTGAGATTTTCTCCTTAATGTTAGAAATAACTTATGCTATTTTTTTCTAGCGAAAAAATATATATGACTAGTATATCAACTTAAAAGCTGTAAAACAATGAACATCTAACTTCAACACTATATATTTGGTTTGAGTTACGTGCAGAGTTGAATATAATAAACTTAATAAAAGACTAAAAACTAACACTTTCTTCACTCAAAACTTTTAGCGAAGAAAGTGTTAGTCTTTTATTAAGTTTATTATATTCAACACTTTAAACACAATTTTCACAGTCTTAAAATTATCCCTGCTGTATTTCATTAGTGACGCACGTCTATTCAAACTATAATTACACCCATTTCATAATTTTCCAAATTATTAATAAAATCTGGAACGAATCACGTCGTTTTCGCGATGCCAATTAGCCGCGGTTACATTCAAATTCGGCTTCCTGCTGTCCAATTAAGAGGAGACGGAATTAAACACGCACGTCCGACGGTGGAGTCCGCATTCTCACCGGGATTGCTGTCCCAGGAGTGCACCGCGCTGTCGATGCTCGTCAACCCAGGACTCGAATAATTACACCGCGTGTCATCCGGAATCGAATCTTGCTTCAAAGTCCTCGCTATTTTCAATTGGACGCGATCACCTGAACTTTGGAGTAGTCGAATCGCTTCCGATAGAGGTCTGTGTTCCAAGTTTTCTCCGTTGATTGCTAGGAGGCGATCGCCTACGTGGAGGGCACCAGTTTTCTCAGCAAGTCCACCTTAAATAAAATAGAAAAAAAAAAATGCATTTGAAATCCACAAATCATTTCCTATATGTATAGAGTGCACAGCAGAGAGAAAGGGCGGTACAAAATCACCGCCCTTTCTCCCTGCTGTGCACTCTATATAGGAAATGATTTGTGGATTTCAAATGCATTTATTTTTTCTTTTTGAAAATATCAGGTCTTTTCCAGGTTTTGGGATTAAAATCACTATTGCGTGTTTCCATGCTTTTGGAAAATAGCCTATCCTTAGACATGCATTATAAATGGTGGTTAAGAAAATTATTCCTTTGCTAGGAAAGTTTTTTAAACATGTGTAGCTTATACTATCGTGGCTTGGCGCCTTTTTATTTGGCGCATATTTGATTATATTTCGAATCTCTCTAGGAGATGTTAGTTTGGGACAGAGCTGGGCAGGATTCGAATCATTCAAGATTCGAATTCTTTTAGAGGATTCAAAAGAGGCATTCAAATACTTTAGTTTAACTGGATTTGTAATCCGGATTCGTTACACTTTTTTTAAGAGGATTCGTATTCGAATCCATACGCGAATGATTTGAATCCTCATAAAAGGATTCGAATAGTTATAAAAGGATTCAAATATTTATAAAAGGATTTGAATCGTCAAAAATAACTCGAATTAATTGTGAGGAATATTAACATGAAAAATGTCTTTTGTGTGTTTTTAAATTTCTCGTTTAATCGGTGTTTTATACGCGTGGCGCATGAAGTAAAATTTCGAGTTTAGAAAAGCCCCGTGAAAATTTGTCTCGGGTCGCTGCGCGACCCTCGACAAATTTTCTACGCGGGGCTTTTCTAAACTCGAAATTTTACTTCATGCTTAGTCTGGGAGTGGACAACACTGGTTCTTAGAAGTTTCAAATAGAAGGATTACTCTAGATTACTAAGTTTATTACCATTTTACAAAGGCTACAGCTCGAAGGACCAGTCATGGTCTTCGGAGACCGAAGGACTACAGGGAATCGAAGTTTTTTTTACAATAAAACAACGAATATCTGAAGGTTTACAGCATGGGTAGGAAAGAAAACATCCAATTTTGAAAAAATATCGAAGTTGGATTGGTTTTCAGTGCATTTTTAACTTCACTTTAAATTAGTGTTTTATACGCGTGGCGCATGAAGTAAAATTTCGAGTTTAGAAAAGCCCCGCGAAAATTTGTCTCGGGTCGCTGCGCGACCCTTGACAAATTTTCTACGCGGGGCTTTTCTAAACTCGAAATTTTACTTCATGCTTAGTTTGGAAGTGGACAACACTGGTTCTTAGAAGTTTCAAATAGAAGGATTACTCTAGATTACTAAGTTTATTACCATTTTACAAAGGCTACAGCTCGAAGGACCAGTCATGGTCTTCGGAGACCGAAGGACTACAGGGAATCGAAGTTTTTTTTACAATAAAACAACGAATATCTGAAGGTTTACAGCATGGGTAGGAAAGAAAACATCCAATTTTGAAAAAATATCGAAGTTGGATTGGCTTTCAGTGCATTTTTAACTTCACTTTAAATTAGTGTTTTATACGCGTGGCGCATGAAGTAAAATTTCGAGTTTAGAAAAGCCCCGCGAAAATTTGTCGAGGGTCGCTGCGCGACCCTCGACAAATTTTCTACGCGGGGCTTTTCTAAACTCGAAATTTTACTTCATGCTTAGTCTGGGAGTGGACAACACTCGTTCGAAACTTTAAACTGAATGCTTTGGTAAAAACATTAAATGACTGAACATGTTTTTAAAGATAATAATCTAGTTTTCAAAATTTTGTTTATTACCAATAATATCCCGAATTATTAGTTTCATATAAAGAATCAAAAGTGCGCCATAATCATCTCTGTGAACGAACAAAAGAGGCATTCTTTTCTTCAAAAATCAGTAGCTCGGATAATCCTCAAAAAACATCTTGGCAGATAATTAGATCTCTAAGTGGTAAGAATGCAGCAAAACCCGATATTACGTTAAAAATAGGTGAATCATTATCTAACACTCCCAAAGAAGTGTCAAACGCTTTCATTGACTACTTTGACTCTATTCCAAAAAAAATCAGTAGCGGCTTTGACATAAATACACCAGACCTTCCAATTAAAACAAGCATTGGGAACAGTATGTTTCTTTTTGAGTATAGCTCTACTGAGATAGTTACATTAATGAATAAACTGAAAAACATGCCTTGCATTGGCCCAGACGGCATATACTGTAACATTATCAGAGAATACGCTTTGATTAAAACACTTGGTTTGTTTCACTGATTTTTTATTTTTACTCCAACTAGTTTCGACCTTAGGTCATTCTCAAGGAGATATGTGAAACAAACCAAGTGTTTTAATCAAAGCGTATTAATTAAATATGTTTCACCACGGGTTAAGTGAGAAATTAATTCATCATATTATCAGAGAATTCAGAGACCTACTAGCTACACCACTAACCTATTTAATTAACCTGTCGTTGGAAAAAGGTGTATACCCAAACATATTAAAACAATCAATGATAAAACCTATTCCCAAAAAGGGTGATCGAAATGCTATCTCAAACTATAGACCTATCATGCTGGCGAATTCAATATCAAAAGTTTTTGAGTATGCCATGCTCCAGCGTCTCTGCTTTCCTAGAAAGACACAATATTATAAATACATTCCAATTTGGGTTCCTACCTAGAAAATCCACGGCAAACTCCCGTTTGCACTTCTGCAGTGAAATCCTACAAGAACTGGAAAATAAGAAGTTGCCTTTGGGAATATTTTGTGACCTTAGCAGAGCCTTTGATTGCGTCCCCCACTGTCGTCTGCTCTGGAAATTAAATTCATATGGCGTGAGGGGCCTAGCGGGCGAATAGTTTGCCTCGTATTCATCCAATAGGTCTTATTTTGTGGAAATTTCTAACCAGAGTGGCCTAGGCGGGGGACACAGATCTAAGATCCTGTCTTCGTCATTGGGTGTTCCGCAAGGATCAATATTGGGACCAATACTATTTATCCTATACATTAACGATGTTGCTGAATACCTTAGTGATTACCACATTGCTATGTATGCTGATGATACCTCGGTCCTAGTTAAAGACGCATCAATTAGAACAGTTGAAACTTCCGGAAACATAGCTCTCTCTAGACTCTGTAACTGGTTCCAGACAAATGGCCTTTTCTTAAATTCCGATAAAACAAAAATAATACTATTTCATAATCCGCAGAAGAAAATTGACAGTACTGTAAAATTAGTAGTCAATAATGAAATAACAAATACAACCGACCATGTTAACTTTTTGGGAGTCACAATACCAAGCGATTTAAAATGGGATGAACACTGCACGAAGCTAATTAGTAATCTAAATAAATCAGCCTACAAACTTCGAGCATTACATCACTGCCTAAATCTTACAGCACTAAAAAAAATCTATTATGCTGAAGTGCAATCTAAATTATTATATGGACTTCTTCTCTGGGGATGTTCACACTGGCATGAGAAAGTCTTCATTACTCAAAAATTGATAATTAGACGAATCTTAAATATTGGCCAAATGCAATCATGTCGTACACATTTTAAAAATGTATCTATATTAACATTACCGTCATTGCTTCTACTCGAACTCTGTAAATACGCATATTTAAATAAATACAAATTGGATCATCGCGCACCTCACAACTACAAACCACGTCATAACAATTTACCATTGCAACGTAAAGTTCATCTGGAGCTTTCAAACAGATCCTGGAATATAGTCAGTATTAAGGTGTACAACAAACTTCCAACCTAAATTACCACCTATTTAAAAAGAGCCTGAAGTGCATTTCTACTAACCATGCATTTTATAATCTAAACGAATATTTTAATTGCGAAAAACTAGATTAGATTGATGTAATATTTCTCTTATATTCTATATTTTCTATACTCTGTTCTGACGTTCCTATACTATGTATTGTAGTCTTTATGGAAATAAATTGTGTTTATGTTTATGTTTATTATTATTTGAAGTAAAACCGACATTTCCCTGATTCAAGATATTTTCCCTGACCTTTCAATATAACTTTTTTTGTGGGAAATACGGGTTTCCCACAAAAAAAGTTAAATTGAAAGGTCAGGGAAAAAAATCTTGTTAAATTGTTTTCATTGTTTTTGTCAATATTTAAGATGGTTTTATAAATTTTTACGTGTTTTGTGATTTTTATAAAGCCTGTTGGTTTTGACAAGTTTAATAATATCATATTGCTTTTTTATTAGTGTTTTAGTCAGTTTAAATTAAATACCATGACTTTTATCTGACTCTTCCGGTTGTAATGATATTCATTGAATTTTTTATTTAAGTAATTTTCAGGCATTCGTCGATTTTATAATAAAGGTTGATTTGAAGTTTTGAACGAGTGTTTCCACTCCCAGACTAAGCATGAAGTAAAATTTCGAGTTTAGAAAAGCCCCGCGTAGAAAATTTGTCGAGGGTCGCGCAGCGACCCGAGACAAATTTTCACGGGGCTTTTCTAAACTCGAAATTTTACTTCATGCGTCACGCGTATAAAACACTGATTCAAAGCGAAGTTAAAAACGCACTGAAAATCAACCCAACTTCGATATTTATTCAAAATTGGATATTTTCTTTCCTATCCATGCTGTAAACCTTCAGATTTTCGTTGTTTTCTTGTAAAAAAACTTCGATTTCCTGTAGTCCTTCGGTCTCCAAAGACCATCATTGGTCCTTCGAGCTGTAGCCTTTGTAAAATGGTAATTAACTTAGTAATCTAGAGTGGTTCTTTAATTTCAAACTTCTAAGAACGAGTGTTGTCCACTCCCAGACTAAGCATGAAGTAAAATTTCGAGTTTAGAAAAGCCCCGCGTAGAAAATTTGTCGAGGGTCGCGCAGTGACCCGAGACAAATTTTCACGGGGCTTTTCTAAACTCAAAATTTTACTTCATGCGCCACGCGTATAAAACCCTGATTTAAAGTGAAGTTAAAAACGCACTGAAAACCAACCCAACTTCGATATTTATTCAAAACTGGATATTTTCTTTTCTATCCATGCTGTAAACCTATAGATTTTCATTGTTTTCTTTTAAAAAAAACGTCGATTCTCTGTAGTCCTTCGGTCTCCGAAGACTATCATTGGTCCTTCGAGCTGTAGCCTTTGTAAAATGGTAATAAAGTTAGTAATCTAGGGTGGTTTTTCAATTTGAAACTTCTAAGAACGAGTGCTGTCCACTCCCAGACTAAGCATGAAGTAAAATTTCGAGTTTAGAAAAGCCCCGCGTAGAAAATTTGTCGAGGGTCGCGCAGCGACCCGAGACAAATTTTCACGGGGCTTTTCTAAACTCGAAATTTTACTTCATGCGCCACGCGTATAAAACACTGATTAAACGAGAAATTTAAAAACACACAAAAGACATTTTTCATGTTAATATTTTCACGGGGCTTTTCTAAACTCGAAATTTTACTTCATGCGCCACGCGTACAAGCCACTCATTTTAAGTGAAGTTCAAAAATACACAAATACATCTTTAATCAGAGTAACACAGATATTTGGTATTAGTGTTTGAATTATTTTGTTGAAACAACTGGTAACGATATTTATATGTTAATGGGTGAAAAAAATAATAAAATCAAATTTATTCTTAAAGGATTTGTATTCGTGATTCAACTAAACAGGATTCGAATCTTTGATTCGAATCATATTTATCTCTCACGAATCCTTTATTCGAGTATTCGTGATTCGAATCATATTAGGTGATTCGGATTCTTGGTTCGAATCTTTTTTTACGAGGATTCGTCGCAGTTCTGGTTTGGGAGTATGGGCTGGGGTTCGCTCAAGGCGATCCATTGCTTCCCCCAACTCTCACTGGACAGAGTTGGGGGAAGCAATGGATCGCCTTGAGCGAACCCCAGCCCATACTCCCAAACCAGAACTTGTTGTGAGCGGATTTGGGGAGAACTGTGACTCTAGGCTTTCCGCAAAGGATTTGGCCTTGTCGTCCGGAAAGAAAGCCAGTCCGTTTTCTCCGTAAATAACCTAAGTGGTCGCTCAATGTGTGATTGTGAATCTCTTAGTGAGCTTTCAAATATAACTCAAATATTCATTGTATAATTCAATATCTGTCGGGGTATTAGCTCGAGAAGTAGTTGTTTCAATGAATATTTAGACAAACATTTTGCAGAAAGTCGATATTAATTTTAATTTGTAAATATTCTGCAAACTAATTGACAAACTCAATTTTTCTTCATAA
The DNA here is from genome assembly GCA_932526585.2 of Philonthus cognatus. NCBI lineage: Eukaryota > Metazoa > Arthropoda > Insecta > Coleoptera > Staphylinidae > Philonthus > Philonthus cognatus. The sequence continues at coordinate 180,064,418 of OW052241.1, forward strand.
TAAATTGTCTTTATGTTCCACATTTGAGGTTTGTGTATGAATGCTTCTATTACTTGATTCCAGTTGGAATTTGTAAATGACTTAATTGATTACTGGATTCCTGCTAGGAGCTTATTAATTTTATTGTTACGTACCTTCTGTTAATCTGGATAGTACAATCGGTTCCATGCAATCCTCACTGCCGGCAATTGTTATCCCCAGAGGTCCTCCGTGTCTTATTAATTCCACCGTATAGACGACGGTGTCGAGGAAAATATTGGAATTGTCAGTCTCGCTTTTCTCTATTTTCAACGTGACGATATCGTTGGTTGTCGTTTGAAGAATGTCTATTGCTGTTTCTATCGTGAGATGATCCAAGGCTCGGTTGTCAATCGCCAGGAGTCGATCGCCCGCGTGAAGAGTTCCCGTCCTGTGCGCTATCGAACCTCTTCTGATTTCTGAGATGAGGAATGGTTCTTCTGGATGTGATTTAGATGCTATAGAACAACAAAAATAAAAGAGCCTTTATACATAGTATACTACTATCCTTTTCAAAAAGCGAGGCATGTCACTTTGAAGTTAAATATTTTGAAGTCGATGGGGTCGATTGTTTTGAAATTTAAACCACATAAAGAAAGATACATCATTTGTACATGTGATGATTTTTTTTAGAATTTTAATGTCAAAGATAATATATATTCGGCGTATGTTTACCAAAAAACGGTAGTTTTTTTTCATGAACTTTTCAAACGGTCGAGTTTCATTGCGTGTATCTCCGTTATAAAATATTTAAGATTGATGAAAAAAATAAGGTGGTTACTAGAATCTATTTTGAATGTCATGGATTAAACAAAATATGTTAAATATTTTTATTACCACAATTATAGCGTAAAAAATGAAAATCTACAATCTCGGTTATTAAAAATCGGATTAAAATGGGACTTGGCATAACGTATGTGTACATTTTATGTGATGAATAATTGAATACTATCCTTAAAAAAAGTACAGGTGTATTATTAAAATCAAGTGTTTTTATATCGAAATCAGTTTTCAGGCCGTAGAGAGAGATGCGAGTATGCTAACTTAGCGTTCGTACGGCGACCATACGCTTGCCGTTAATGCTAAGCGGCAAACCGTACTGACATGAACATTTTTATATAATTCCTTCTATATACGATTCTCAATAAGTATTGAAACGCATATGAAATATTTAATTCATTTATTTTAAAATGATTTTATTAATGTGTTCTGTTGGTGGGGATGAAAACCACTCACCATCCCATTATCGTGGTTGTAAATATAAATATTATAAAATAAATCCAATTGTAAATAACTGCTGTCTTCCCTTTCGTTATAAACCTTTCATCACCGTCCGCATCGTAACGACGATGAACCGAGCGGGACCCCCTCTATTCCCCACGCCTCACTTTCACCGTCATTATTTTATATCTCTTGGAACAATTTTAAATCCACTAAAAATCGAATATTTGATATATTCATAATTTGTTTTATACATTTTGCAATATAATTGTGTAATATATAATATCTGTTATTTGTATGTAAATTGATTGTAAAATAACCGAGAACGTAAGTGTCGACTTTTTTTAAAATCGGGGAATAAAGGGTGGACACATTTAATTTTTATTTGCGTCGTTATATAAATATAAGTCTGATCTATTACATGTATTTTTTCCAATTTCTTATATGTAGCCAATCAATTTATATAAAATGTTAAAGTTGATCTTAGTAAAAATCCACAAAAATGTAGGTACCTTTTGAAACATTTTTATTAATATCTCAGTAAATAAATGTGATCAAAATTTGATTTTCTCAAAATAAATGAGGAACATTCCAAGGAATGTAGATACGTATTTATATATTTTCCAAGATTTTTTCTTTTGAAAATACAGCATCCGAAAGTGACATGCCTCGATTTTTGAAAAAGATAGTAAGTAGGTATATCTTGAACATGATCATTTTTAAATCATACTAAGTAGGAAATTAGGTAAAGGTTAACACTTTAAAAAAAGACCTTTATTGGCATAATACTCTATTACATCCATATCTACACTAATCACTGCCCTCTCTCTTCCTTCTGCTTTCCCTCTCGTCCCCGAACTTCTCCAGCGTCCTTACCCCGGCCCCATCCTCTCTCATCCATTCCGTCACTCATCTATTCCCTCTTATTCTCACCCATTCCTCCTTCACCCCCTCGCACTCCTCTGTCAGATGACTCCACGTATCCCTCCCCCGCTCACACATTACACACCTCCCATACTCTTCCCCCATCCACACCTTCATTTCTCTCTCCTCTGACCCACACCTCGCCCTCGCCAGCACCACCCTTTCCTCCCTACTCCATCCCCCCTCAATCAAATACCTCGGCATTCTCCTATGTACCTGCCACCTCCCGTACCTATCGTTGTATTCACTCCTCTCTATATACCCTTGCATTTCCTGTGCTTCCACCTCCTTCTCCTTCTCTTTCAACCACGCATCCATCTTTACCCCATTTCCTAGCCACTCCATCACCTTCGCCTCCGACAAACCCACCCTCTCATACATTCTCCTTCTCTCGCTCCTCCATTTACCCTCTCTCCCATTCACGCACGCCACCCAAACCGGCTTCACCAGACTCTCTTCCTCCAGGTCCCATAACTTCATCTCATACCTAGCTATTCTCACCATTTCCTCACACTCTAGCTTCTCTCTATTCGTTTCCTCTTGTATTGTTCCATGTTTTTATTTTCAGTTGTCAGACACGTGTTTCGATCCGTTACGATCATTTCAAAGGTAAAACAGTTTTAACTTTAAAAATACAAGTGTTTACCTTTACCCAATTTGAAAATTTGGTTCCATCAAGAGAGTAGCAGAACAAGTATCCAATATATACTAAGTAGGTATTGAGAACAGTAGGATTTTTACACAAATAAGACAATTAACTTTGTTTGTATAACTGAGGATTTTATTGTGACTATAGTTTCGACAACTTTAACTTGTTATTATCAAACATAAAGTACTACATGTTTGATAATGACAAGTTAAAGTTGTCGAAACTATAGTCACAATAAAATCCTCAGTTATACAAACAAAGTTAATTGTCTTATTTGTGTAAATAATGATAAATAACGAAGTAGAAGCCTCCACAGTGAACAGTAGGATTTTTTACTGGTCGAAGACAATTGTCTGGAAAAGGAGTAACAAAGCCAGGCGACAACTCCAATTATTGTCCGAGATCGGTAATCCTTACTTTTTTTACTCGATCGGACAAGATTTTTTATTAGAAGAATGAAAATTTGTTACCTGTGATAGTGATGCCCAATCCGGGTCCTCTCTTCGCCAATTTGACCGTGAAAATCCCGCTGGAGGGCACAATCGTGTCCGCCACGTCGAATTCTATTTGCAGGACGATCTTCCCCGTGTTGCTTGGCTCATTTCCCATTTCTAAAATCGAGTTGATTTCTTGCAGCGTTAAATTCGGCTGGTGATTTACCGACACGACGCGATCACCACTTTGCAAACACCCAGATCTAACAAACAAATAAAAATACTTCAAGGGCCTATTTTGATCCTTCGTCAAATTTTTCAAACAACTAAATTCTCAGTTTTCTTTTTCTGATGTTCTTTAACTGTTTTTTTGTATCCTATGATCCTGGCAGAGAACTTAACCACAGCCATATCTTATTGTACATATTTATAGTATAATTAACATATATTTGGACAACACGACACATTTACACCACACCCAGGGACACGACGAGATATTACTTTTAAAATAACAACTCCCCGTGCACGGGAATCGAACCCGGTCTGTGGCTCGCCGAGCGATATACCGTCCGGCGACGGACAAAATTCAAATTATTGAAATATATAAATTACAAATACATTACTACAAATTATTCATATATATCAGAAAAAGATTCCTGATACAGAATTATTTCAGTTTACTTTCAATTCCCTGCGATATCAAGTAGCAAAATTAAACAACTTATTTAATTTGTTGTTGATTCATTTTATTATAAATTATTTTAAAATTGCATGGTTTGATCAAAGCTGAGGAATATTTTCTCTTTGGTGTCTTTTTCTGCAAAAGTGTAGCTACAATATCATATATTATTTGTTTAAATATAATATAATATAACAAAAAAATTATTGGTTATTCATTTTATAGAAAATCAAAAACAAACATCTGATAAAAACATTCATATGTTTTGTGTCATACATCGTCATAAACTATTACCTGTTTTTTTAATGATTCTCAAAATGTCTTATTTACAATAAATCTTTTTAAATTGTGCGACTTATTGCGATTGCTATGATATTTAACATTTTTGTAAGGTGTAAAAATTAAATAAACACGCCTTGTTTATTGTTAATATTTCTTAAAATCCTGTTAATAAAATAAAAATTGCAGGTTTCATAACTGCAAACTTATGCCGTTTCCTTTTTCAAAGTTAGAATTTTGTAGGAGCGTTCGAATCAAAAGTTTGAAGCTATAAACGAGTGTCGTCCACTCCCAGACTAAGCATGAAGTAAAATTTCGAGTTTAGAAAAGCCTGAAAATTTGGTTTGGTCGCGTAGCGCGAAGCGCGGAGCGACCAAACCAAATTTTCAGGCTTTTCTAAACTCGAAATTTTACTTCATGCGCCGCGCGTATAAGAACACTGATCTCAAGCGAAGTTTACTCGTTCACAATATTTCAGTGCTTTCAGTGTTTAATACGCGTGGCGCATGAAGTAAAATTTCGAGTTTAGAAAAGCCCCGTGAAAATTTGTCTCGGGTCGCTGCGCGACCCTCGACAAATTTTCTACGCGGGGCTTTTCTAAACTCGAAATTTTACTTCATGCTTAGTCTGGGAGTGGACAACACTCGTTCTTAGAAGTTTCAAATTGAAGAACCACCCTAGATTACTAAGTTTATTAACATTTTACAAAGGCTACAGCTCGAAGGACCAATGGTGGTCTTCGGAGACCGAAGGACTACAGAGAGTCGAAGTTTTTGTACAAGAAAACAATGAAAATCTGAAGGTTTACAGCATGGATAGGAAAGAAAATATTCAATTTTAAAGTTGGGTTGGTTTTGAGTACGTTTTTAACTTCACTTTAAATCAGTGTTTTATACGCGTGGCGCATGAAGTAAAATTTCGAGTTTAGAAAAGCCCCGTGAAAATTTGTCGAGGGTCGCTCGACAAATTTTCTACGCGGGGCTTTTCTAAACTCGAAATTTTAATAATAAATAAATAATAATAAAATATCATAGTTGGGTTGGTTATCAGTGCGTTTTTAACTTCGCTTTAAATCAGTGTTTTGTACGCGTGGCGCATGAAGTAAAATTTCGAGTTTAGAAAAGCCCCGTGAAAATTTGTCGAGGGTCGCGCAGCGACCCTCGACAAATTTTCTACGCGGGGCTTTTCTAAACTCGAAATTTTACTTCATGCTTAGTCTGGGAGTGGACGACACTCGTTCTTAGAAGTTTAAAATTGAAAAACCACTCTAGATTACTAAGTTTATTACCATTTTACAAAGGATACAGCTCGAAGGACCAATGATGGTCTTTGGAGATCGAAGGACTACAGGGAATCGAAGTTTTTTTACAAGTAAACAACGAAAATCTGAAAATGTACAGCATATACTATTACTTTATGCTTAATCTGGGAGTAGAACAACACGTTTAAAGCTTTAAATTAAACTATTTCAGAGGGACAACGAACATCTTAAAATAAAAATTCATTGTATAAAAAATGTTTTATAAAAGTCAATTGCGTGTAATTAGTTTAAAAGTATACACAATGATAACCATTATGAATAAGAAAACTTGAACAACATAAATTGAGCGCCAAACATAATGCTAAATGTATGCAAAATGAACTAGAAGAAAAAATATTTGTTGATAATACACCTCGAATTTCTTACTGAATTAATTATTGACTCATTTCAATATTTTTTTGGAAAACTCTATTTTTAATAACTTATTGTTAAGGCAGTTAATTGTTGAACGTTTATTTTCACTTTGATTTAGTTTAAATAATTAATCTATTTTTATATTAATCCAAAATCAATTAATTTCTGATCCAATCTGGGTTCCGTCATAGATATAGTTGTGAGACTGCACTTATTGATCTTGTTGAACCTCGAACATTTTATTGTTGCAAATCACTTTTCTAGAAAAATGTTTATACATGGTGGTGTCATGATATTAATAAGAAATGGATACAAATATACCACTCTCGATATTAATATGTACTCCATCGAAAAGCAATGCGAAGTAACGGGTATTTTAATCAATGACTTAAATATTTTAATTATCACTATCTACAGACCCCCTTCGGGTGACTTTAACTTATTTTTAGAGATACTTAATAATATCATGTCCAATCTAGATTTTCTTAAATTTAATATTTTTATTTGTGGTGACTTTAATTGCGATTTTATTAATAGGAAGGACACTTATAACCAACGACTCTGTGACTACCTGTGTGGCTATCGAATGTGTGGTTTAGTCAACTTTCCAACAAGAGGAGATTCCTGTTTAGATAATGTATTTACCAACATTAGTCACGTTAAAGCCATGGTCAATCCAGTCATTGTACCATTTTCAGATCATAACGGGGTTAGTGTAAGTATTAAGTTAAACCACAGATTGAATAATAATGCTCTCAAATTCTTTCGTCCAATTACATCTTTTGGTAAATTTAAGTTCCACAATATGCTTAGTAATATGGACTGGAGTTTTACCGGCAAAGAGGAAATTAACAATACTTGAAAGACATTTTTGAATATATTTTTACGCTTATTCGAAACGTGTTTTCCTGTAAAGTCGAACAATATTGCAAAAACTCCAAGTAAGTGGTTTACTCATGATCTCAAAATGATGAGAGAAAATTTAAACTTAGTTTGCGAGGCAAATGCAAAGGTGAACAATGCCGCTATGAAACAATTAAAGAAAGACATGCAGATAACATACAAAAATGCAGTCAAACAGGCTAAATTAGAGGCAAATGATAGATTAGTATCGTCAGCGAGTAATCCTATAAAAGCCATGTGGAATATTTTGAATAGCCATAGGAATAAATCCATACCTGTGATAGATAAATGTGATATAACGGCACATACTTTCAATGATTTTTTTGTTAACATTCCAAATAAAATCAATAATGAACTACCCATCTGTGATATTGATCCTCTAAATCTAGTCAACTTATATGTGCCTTTTAACTTGCCACCATTCTCATTTCTTCTTGTTTCAGAAGCAGTGGTAAGGGACACAATAAAGGGCATGAAGAACAATGGTAGTACCGACATTTACGGTATCTCGATCAATATAATCAAACATGTATTAGATGTACTAATAGAACCACTGACCAAGTTAATTAATAATAGTATAAGATCGAGTGTATTTCCAGACGTTCTAAAAGTATCGAAGGTTGTTCCGATTCATAAAAAAGGGGACATAAATGATTGTAATAATTACCGTCCTATAAGTCTGCCTCCGATTTTTTCTAAAATAGTGGAAAAGATATTACTCAAACAAATAATTAATCATTTTGAAAGCAATAATATCCTAAGTAAAGAACAGTACGGATTTAGGGAGGGGAAATCTACACTTAACGCCATACTGGATCTTACTGGATCAATTATTGATACTTATGAAAGTGGTAATTTTGCTTTTGCTACTTATATTGATCTATCCAAAGCCTTCGACTGTGTCCCTCACACACTGCTTCTAAGAAAGCTGTACCCGTACAACTTCAACCCACAGAGTTGTGGCCTCTTGTTGTCTTTTTTAACTAGGAGGCAGCAAGCGGTCACGTATAAAGGGGACAAATCTGAATTCCTGGAAACGACATGTGGTGTCCCACAGGGATCAACTCTAGGGCCTCTTTTGTTCCTAATTTTTATAAATGATTTTCCTCAGTACATGAATGATGGTAAAGTGGTTTTATTCGCTGATGATACTACTATAATTAATTCATCTCCTAACATCGAGACGGCCTATGAAAAAAACAAAGAACTTTTAATAAAGGCTACAACATGGTTTACTGCTAATCGACTGAGTCTCAATGCTAACAAAACTGAAACCTCGATTTATACCTTAAACAACCATCATATGACAAATATGCCTACGGTTGTTAAATTTCTAGGTGTTTATATTGATAATTCCTTGTTGTGGGACAGTCAAGGCGACGAACTCGCAGCAAAACTAAATAAAAACATCTTTGTCTTGAGAGGACTAAGAAATAACGTCTCATATGAAATGCTCAGAACGGCCTATTTCGCGCTCTTTCAGTCCCGTCTTACTTATAGTTTAGCTGTTTGGGGCCACTCTGCAATAAGACACCGTATTTTCGGTTTACAGCGTAAGGCCATTAGAATCATATCCAACCTGGGTTTTCGAGATGACTGCAAAATGGCTTTTATTAATCTCAAAATTCTCACATTTCCCTGTTTGTACATACTGCATTGTTTGTTATCTGTTAAGTCTAGCTATGACAACCACATATTACAACCCATAAATCATATATATCAAACCAGAACGAAGGAAAACCTGTATGTTCCAAATTTAAGATTGCAAAGATCTAGAAATGGTGTAAATTACTATAGCCTAAAATGTTTCAATGTCCTACCAAATAGCTTCAGAAATCTTGACATAATATTATTCAAGTCTAAGATTAAAGCAATACTACTGGAAAAAGCTTTTTATAGTTTGGAGGATTTTCTGGACCACACATTCTGATATCCAACTATAAATGTTTTTTAAATGTGTAGTTATTGTATGTAATTTTTTATATTTTAATATGTATGTGTTCGTTATAATTTTAAGACTTTATAGCTGAGTGGGTTAACACAACCATTTTATTCTTTATTTTTATTTTATTTTATTTTTTTAATTTCAAATGTTGGGTCCTAAAATTTATGTTTAGGCTCGTAATTTTTAAATTTTGGCTTATTAGTTTTGGATTTTTGATCTTACAGTTTAAGTTCTAGATTTTAGGATTTGAATTTCAAATTTTAGATATTAAGTATTGTTTCTTAAATTTTAGCCTTTAAGTTTTAATTTTTAAATTTTAGCTTTTAAGTTTTAGGTTTTAAATGTTATTATTTATATTATATCTTTTCGCGACAATATTTTACTGTATATGTATTACTATTGTAATATTGCTGTGATGTCCTGCAAATTAATTATAATATTATGTAATGTATCTTATCTGACCTGTGTAAAACTTCCGTTATGAGCACCAATAAATTATTATTATTATTGTTGATGATGTATTACATGAAAGAGACAATAAGAAACTAACAGCTGTTGTTCTTCTGGACTACAGTAAAGCGTTTGACACCCTAGATCACAAAACACTTTTGGCCATCTTAACATTTATTGGGTGTAATGATAATGTAATTAAAATGATGAAGTCATATTTAGAAAATCGAACACAACAAGTAAAAATTAAAGAAGAGTTTTCACTACCTTTGACTATTAATAAGGGTGTGCCTCAGGGATCAATTTTAGGACCACTACTGTTTACAATTTACACATGTAGCATGTTTTCTGGATTGCGCTACAGTAAAATACATCAATATGCGGATGATACGCAAATCTATATTTCTTTTCTGGCTGACAAAATTGTAGAGGCATGTGATCAATTAAATTGTGATCTGCAGTATATTTGTAATCAATCAAAATTACATTCTTTGGTCATCAATCCCACCAAAACAACAGGCATACTATTCGGATCTACTAAACAGGTCGATAGGATCAAATGTAATAATGCAATACAAATATTCTTGGGAGACAATAAGGTCGATTTTAAGGAGTGTGCAAAAAATCTAGGTGTTCTTTTAGACTCAAATCTAAAATTTTGCGAGCGAATCTCGAGAGTTACAAATTTGTCGTACTCTACTCTAAAGCTCCTTCACCCACACAGACACATACTAAAATCTGGTGTAAAAACAATGCTCTGTGAAACACTTGTTTTGTCTCATCAGAATTACTGCAGTTCTTTAATCGGACCATGCTTAAATGTGCTGCTTATGCTTAAAATATAAAATGGACCTGCACAGGTTGTTGTACATCAGACCTAACAGAACACATAATCAGTTTAAAAGATATGATACTAAATCTTCAAAAAGAGATTGCTGAATTAAAAAATGTAAATGTGAATGGAACAATTAACTCAGTTTCATCTGACGATATAATTGAATCTGTACTAACTGAATTGCAGGAGCAAAATAAAAGGTCTAAAAATATAATTATTACTAACATACCTGAGAATACTAACAGGGAAACCGAAAAAATAGACACACTAACCGCCATAAAAAAAATATACACAACAACGATTACTCCTGACTCAGTCAAAATGTTCAGATTAGGCGTCGAACGCAGTGACAGGCTAGCACGGCCATTGAAAGTCAACTTTAAAACATCTAATGTTGCTCAGGATATTATTCGGAATGCTAAAGAGCTAAGGAAATATCCCGAATGTGACGGCATATATATAAATAAAGATCTAACCCCTCGAGAAAGTGACAAGAAGAAGAAAATTCTACAGGAATTCAAAGAACGTAAGGAACGCGAGGAAATATCACTAATATATGAAAATGGATTGCCAAGGATTGTCAAGAAGAAAAAAATCGTAAGCAGCCCCAACAGAGTTCATTAAGATTTTACTACCAGAACGTGCGCGGTCTAAACACAAAAACATTTACCTTCTACAACAATCTTTTGGAAGCAGATTTTGATGTATTACTTCTAACGGAAACCTGGGCGAACGATACATTGAACGACTCGGAATTATTTTCATCATCCTATCAAGTTTTCAGAACGGATAGACAAACAAGCCGTGGAGGTGGTGTTCTAATCGCCCTTAGAAATTATATTACTTGCGAAAAAATATGCGTGAATGTTGATAATAATATTGATGTGACTTGTATACGCGCTCGAATTTTAAATAAGTTATATCATTTCATTGTTTTGTATGTTCCACCACAAGCGCCTGTATTTGCTTATGAAAATGTACTTAATGCTTTGGAATATCATTCAATATTTAATACGCCATTTATACTAGCTGGGGACTTTAACATCCCAAATTATCCAAGCACGCAGTGCCCAAAATCGTACATTATTTCAAATTTCATTCATTTTTACTCGGCCACTCAAGTAAATAACGTACCAAACATCCATGGAAGGACATTGGATCTAGTTATATGTTCCAATGGCCTTAATTGTACTATTGAGCATTGCGAATCCCCTCTTGTTAATGAAGATAGTTATCATCCTGCGTTAACTGTCACTAGTTCTCACCTTTTATCTAGTTTCAAAAAATTTAATTCAAAATATATCCATTACAATTTTCGGAAAACAGACTTTGTTCTATTGTATAAGCTTTTGTGTGATACAAACTGGTCGTCAGTCATCTTGGCAGAAATCTTGGTTGAACATGTATAACCGGAGACAACTACATAGTGGCGTATTGTACCATAAAATTATCTCGACCAGAACTCCTTTGTATCTACATAATAAAATAACAACTCGGAGTGACATACACCAACGTAACACTAGATTTAAGCAACACCTCTGTATTCCAAAACATAACACAGAAAATTTTAAAAGTTCGTTTACTTATCAAGTGGTTAACTTGTACAACAAACTGCCGTCACACTTTAAAAGCGGTACAATATTACGATTCAAAAATCTATATAGATCTCTCTTGCTGGAAAAACAATAATTATTGAAATATTTCACTTGTTATTTCAAATTAATCATAAGCTCTAACATGTGCGTATGCATGTAAAAGCGTATATTTGTGTATACTATATATGTATGGTATATTCCATTTGTTTCTGGATCTCGCCTAGCTATGGAAAAGTGACAGTTTAAGTATTGTAAATGGGGCTGGTTGTGTTTTAAATCAGGATTTTTAAATGTCACTGTCAGATGTTCGATTTTAAGGTTATAATTTCTGACTATTGTAATCTTACACTGTTGCCTGTTTTACAAATTTTCAGATATAAAAGGATAATAATATGCAATTTTAAGATTAACAAAATTTACTACTTGGTTTTTGTACATACAACCACAGCAATAATATTGTATATAACAAATATAATGAATTCGGCTCTGCAAACTTATTTCGTCATCCATTTGTATTTCTCGCTTGGGTCTTCCCGTTAACACATTTTAATTACTTATGATATCATAAATTATTGCAACACTGTTAAAATAAGGAATCAGGAGTGGCAACTAATAAAAAATGTAAATGTTGATACTGCGACATAACAACACGAAAGCATGGCTAGGCGAGATCCAAAAACAAATGGAATGGTGTATACCTGTATGTCTGTAAATTGTTCATTTTTTATTTTTTATGTTATTCTGTTATTTAGTTTAATTTTTCCTGGTTAGGTGGAAGAACAGTAAGTGTCCTTATCTTACACAATACACTTAACCCTGCCATTTTCTTACTGTAGAGTTGTTCTATGTTTTGTATACTTATTTGGTAAGAAATAAAGATTATTATTATTATTATTAAATAGACCATAAAAACTAGTCCATGAGTTTTGTCCCGCTAGATTGGTTAAATCGTATACTGTGCGACGTTGCCGCTCGACCACCACCCGCCCTGTTTTTTATATTTATTTTTTCGTATTTTACTTACCTGTAAGCAGGACTATCAGGTGATATCCTCGTGATGACAACATCCGCTTGTCGACCATCGTTGTGATCCTGAAGACCGACCGTTAATCCGTAGCCTTTTCCTCTTTCCGCTATAAGGATCATATTCAGGGTTTCCGAGTGGCATACGCCTAGGCTTGTCGAGTAGGACGTACAATAATTACTACCTAAAGAACATTAATATATTCATCAGACGATTGGATATTGAAAAATAAACAACAATTACCAGTGTCTTCAATGGATTTTGAGATCGAACTCTGGCGATGAGTGCGGTTCTTCGCCAGTCTGGAACGTTTGGAGTTGATTGTGCTGAAGCCTGAAGTCGTCGGACTGCTCGCGTAAGGCCCTAAAATGTCCAACGCTTGAGATTCTGGTTCTTGGGGGAGTGTGCATTTCTGCATTGCACTTAGACCTCATTAGGCTCACTGTGCTTCCTCCCGTCGAGTACCCAGCCTCAGCTCAGCCAACCTACCTGGTTTAGGTAGTCTAGCAAAGCCGAGGTGGGTAGATCCCTTATGTAGACCTTATATTCACCCAATAAGGAGCCTCTAGTTGACGAGAGTGCCGAGCAATCGCTGAGAATGTGTCCGGCAGTCTCGTCTTCCATGTTACACCCTCTGCAGGATGGAGGGTCAACTATCCCCATCCCGCATAAGTGTGCATTTAGTCAGGGCGGCAGTTCCACTGCTTGAGGATGTTTCAAAACAAGAATGATTGGAGTAATAGAATCCTTCAACAGTATTATCACGTTTGGCATAATTCACATTAGAATTATTCAATAAATGAGCGGAAATATACCAGACGCTGACGCTACAAGTTAGAACGCGCGATGGGCGATTCGATTAACCTTTGCTTAGTTTGCAATACCTGTTACTAAGCAAGTTACAAAGTCAGGTGATGTGTATGTGTAACTTGCTTATTGGCGGATTAGAAATGTATGGCGGGGTGAATCTGATCGTCGAAGTAGATTTAGATTTGAAATAAAACAACACAGTTGGGAGGGTTTCGCTTTTATTGTTGAACACTGCAACATGTTTCACCACACAGTGGCTCCATCAGGCAGATGAAATAATGATATGACAAAGTACAGGTAAAAGCTTATATACTAATGCAATTAAGTTAATAGAAGGGGGGGGGGGGGGTGTAATGAGGTAATTAGGCTGAAACTAATACATTAGTTTCAGCCTAATTACCTCATTACCCCTCCCCCTTCTATTAACTTAATTGCAATAGAAGAATAGAAGGGGGGGGGGGGGGTGATGAGGTAATTAGGCTGAAACTAATACATTAGTTTCAGCCTAATTACCTCATTACCCCTCCCCTTCTATTAACTTAATTGCATTAGTATATAAGCTTTTACCTGTACTTTGTAAAATCATTATTTCATCTGCCTGATGAAGCCACTGTGTGGTGAAACATGTTGCAGTGTTCAACAATAAAAGTGAAACCCTCCCAACTGTGTTGTTTTATTTCAAATAGTATTATTGAGTTTCATCATGTATCCGCCTCATCAATTAAATATTTAGATTAAGATTTGTTGGAAAGGGAGTTAGGAAAGAAGAGTTGTGAAAGAAAGGTCGGAAGCGTAGTTTTAAAAGAAGAGCGAAAATAAGAGTTAAAGATAAGACAGTGATTAGAAAAGCGTTTAGGAAATTAAGTGTTAGAAGTAAGTAAATATTTATGTTATTAAGTGAATAAATTTATGTTTAATGTGATTTTGCATCATCTTTGATAATCCCTTACGACCTCTGGGATGGGGGCGTGACAGTATTTTTAATTCGATTTTGGTGGGAGCTGCAGACTTCATTCTTCATGAACATCTTAAAACTTGGTATAGACTGAAAATTTGGTATTTATAATTTGAGTTACTGCGATTAACTTAATTCCTCATGGTAAATTTGTCTATGGACTGAGTATATAAAACATGTTGCTAAGATGTAGTAGAGATAAAAGATGAATTTCTTCAATAGCTATAATTAGCAAAAACATAACGAACTCATCCATCACTCGACTTAACTTCACCCGATCATAAATCATCCGAGCGCATTCTTTCCCAACCACCATTACCGTTTTTAATTAAAAGAACTATTTAAAGTAATTGTTCAAAGACTTGTCCCGGGGTCGGTGATACAAGACAGCCGCGAGCGCAATTATATCGTTTGATATCCGGCTGGTTGGAAGAGAGAGAGAACTGAAGAGCAAGGATGATGATTTATTCTGGCCGGGTGCCATCTCGGGAAAAATAATAACGCAAAAAGACAATAAAGAAAGTCCGCTGCTACTGCTGCTGAATGGGTGCCAAATGCCGAGGTAAACAAGAAACATGAAATAGATCATGCCGGGGACGGCTTTTGATGTGCGCTCCTAGGGGACCGTAATTGCTCAGGTGCGCGCGGGAAAATAGTTGCTGATTTATGTCCCGACGGGAATAACTTTAACTTTCCCGCACGCGCACTGATTTAAGTACTCGCGGAGAGTTAATTAGGAGGATGCGTGCAGATTGTTTTAATCCGTCAATTTTGTTTGTCGCTTAATGTGAACGAATATATTCGACTTGTTGCAAAAGCAATGATGTCTACA
Organism: Philonthus cognatus; assembly: GCA_932526585.2. Taxonomy (NCBI): domain Eukaryota; kingdom Metazoa; phylum Arthropoda; class Insecta; order Coleoptera; family Staphylinidae; genus Philonthus; species Philonthus cognatus. The sequence goes on from OW052241.1 coordinate 180,079,646, forward strand.
AATAATTTCATAATCTCTTAAAGATCTTCAAACTATTAGTATGAGAAGTAACTACTGCATTCTCGAAGATTTACCTTGGATGACAAGATAGTATTTCTTATAGGAATCATTGGGCATGCTGTAACATACCCAAGTCAAATCGTGAAGAAGCCGGCAATGGTCATCGAACAAATTCTGGCAATTGCCGGCAGTGCAGAGTGGATCTAACCATTAGGGGGGAGGAACTACAATGGGCCTAAGTGGGTGCGGCTGACGCTGCTCTCCCGCCAAACAATCCTTAATCCTAAACATGCCCAAGACTTCAAGATTTCTTTTGAATGAATGAATAAGATAGTCTTTCTTATCGGAATCATTAGGCATATTATAACAGCATACCCCACGGTTCATATATCTAACGGTTGTAGCATGCGGCCGCTGGCCCCGCCCATTCGCGAGCGCGTGACGTCAGTGTAGTCGGCTGCTTATAATACGTATTGCATACAACGTGCAATTTATGTAAATTCCAGTAAATTCAGTAGAATTTAGTGCGAAAGCAATTCATTTAAAACATCATTCGATACTTTCTTGATTTTATCTTCTAATTCTTGCTGAAACATATTATTAATTCTTATATTTCTTTAAAACGTTCACTTGATAGGTTCACAGATTTTCAAGTACGAAGATGTAAAAATTGATGTGTGTAAAATAAAATCCCAACAATAAAATTAAAATTAAGCAAAAAAAAAATATTTAAATATGTATATGTTGAAGTATTAATTTATCACTGAATCTAAAACAATTGAAACCCAAATATAAAGTTAAATCGTTAACTAGAATTTTGTCTCTTTTAATTGCTTTAACAATTTTTAAACATTTCCTTAAATGTAGTAAAATGTTTTATTTCCTAAATGTAGAGTTCTTAAATTATTATCGTTTTTCTTGTAATAATTTAAATATCTTTTCTTTAACATTTTTGATTTATTGTTTAAATTTAAGTTTCGAAGTTAAAAATAAATCGAAATTCCATTGATATTATTATTCGATTAACAAAAAATAATCGATTATTTCGCAAATTACTAAAATAATCGATTATATCTTTCACTAATTTAAACCTTGTAGTTGTAATTTTTGAAATATAATAATATTATTTGAAATTAAACAACACAGTTGGGAGGGTTTCACTTTAATTGTTGAACACTGCAACATGTTTCACCACACAGTGGCTTCATCAGGCAGATGAAAATTATTTCATCTGCCTGATGAAGCCACTGTGTGGTGAAACATGTTGCAGTGTTCAACAATTAAAGTGAAACCCTCCCAACTGTGTTGTTTAATTTCAAATAGTATTATGGAGTTTCATCATGTATCCGCCTCATCAATTAAATATATAATAATATTATATACCAGTAGTTTACATGCTAATAACCTTATAAAATCACTGGAAAAATAAATCTTTATATTCAAACATAATTAAACAAATAATACTACAGATTATAAAGTAACATATACATATATTTATAAAAAAAAGTTTATGTACATATTTTTTTCATTTTTTTGTATGTCTTCTTTCTTCACTTTCACATTTTCTTTTTAATGAATGTTGTTGCATTTCTGCATTTAAACGTTTTATGCGAATAAATGTTCTCTGCAAAATGAAACATTTTATAATGTCTTCAGTTATATCACTTTTCTTTTTAATTATATTAGTCAGTTTTGTTACAATTGATTTTTCTTTTCGTACTGTGGTCCGGTGAAATTTTACAAAATATTTGTCTAATAATTTTGCTTTTTCGATCCATTCCTCAGAAGGAATGGTTAATCCGCCAAATGAAAGATGTTGTAGCCAACCAGGACTATCATCCAAAGAAAATTTTGACAATGTTCCCAAGTTGGGATGTATATTTTTCATTTTTTTTTGCCACCCAGCCACATAAATATATAAAACAGTCTTCTTCACTTATCGATTTATTTACATTTTCTTTCTCTTCAGATTTCGTAGAAGTCGAGGAAAAACTATTGTCGATTGATTCATTTTCCGATGATGCGTTTTCAATTGACACTCCTGTTTGTGATATAACGTTTGATAATAAATATTCTTCGTCTTCGTATCCTTTTGCGGTTATAATATTTAAATGTTCCTGTACAACTCCGGGATTTTTACTTGGCACAATCATTCGGATTCGATGTATAGCGTTTGCTGGGGTTGGGTGATCATGCAAGCCTCCCAATCTTCTAATTTGGGAAAAAAACTCTCAAGGCTGTCTTGATTAAACCGGTGGGTTAATATATATTTTATAACATATTTATCTTTTAAATTATTATAAAGGCCTTGTAATGATTTAATTGAAATTATCATACCTTTTTGGAAAGTCATCAATGAGATTTTCCCAATACATCTCATAGACGCTATGGTATGATTAATAAGGTCTAACTGGTTATTTTGTACATCTAAATTTAATCCATACGGTTTTTTTGAATTCAAGTTTTCTATAGGATTATAGGAGTTCATTATATCAAACCAATTACTGATCGCCTCTATAAATTTTCCAGTATCAGACGCTAATTTTTTATCCATTCCGGGTTCATAATATGTTAAAGCGCTTGCCGTTGTATGGGACAATAACTGGGCAGCCAATGAAACATTTTGCCTTTCATGTCTCTGGCAATTTATGTGTTTGGTCGATAATTTATGACATACACTTATTTCTGTATCGGTTAATTTTAGTAACTCTTCAAGTGGTTTTTTTTTAATTACGGACCCTTCAGCAAGCCTAAAACCAGTATCTATTAACCAGTTTCGGACTAATTTTAGCATATGTGGTGCATCCGAGAAAAAAAATATTTTTTCTCCACTATTTGGGTGTGAAAAATATGTTTTCTCTGTGGAAATATCCAACTCGCGCCACAAACCAATGTTACCACCACCACAATCAGAAACGCATGCTACAACTTTATATGAAATATCATACAGAGCAGAAATGGTTTTGTTTAAAATGTCTGGAGTAACCTTTTGGTCAAAATCTATAAATATCGGTTGCTTCCATTGTTTAAACAATCCCCTTGCCATAATTACTTGCATCTGTTTGTGTGGTCCTATTATTTGATCATTTACCTTATTGTACTCGTAGCAAGTATGTACTTTCATTTCATCGAATTGAAGCACGCAGATTTTTTCCAAATGTGTTAAAGTCATTCCAGCAATGTTCATTAATCTAAGCACATCAATTAATATGCCTTGCTGGAAATTTAACTTTGAAACCCACTTTTGCAACGTTGTGATATGTGGCAAAGGTATATTTAGTTTCGATCTAATAAATACATAACATCTTTTGCTGAGGTACTTAATACTTAATGCATTAGATATGTCTTCAGATGACCATATAACTTTTTTTTTTATTACCTAGTAATAAATCTTGCTGGGCTTTGCTGAAGGTTTTATGAACCACTGTTTTGTATGAATTATTTTGCATATCACTAATTTCTAGTTGCTTTTCGAGCATAATAATTTTCGTATTTAAGGTTTCAATCTCCTTATGTAATGACGTAGTGGATTCCATTATAGTTTTATACAATGACTTTAATTCGTTGTGTTCCTCCAGCAACTTCTTGTACATTTCCTCGTAATTGGTTTCAATATTAGATGTAGTGTCTATTGGTTCTACCTTAGGTTGATTTAAATTTTCAGACAATAATTCATCTACAACGTTTTTCTGCAATCGTAATTCAGCACGGTTAGATCTTGCTGATTGAACAATGGGGGATGAACCAAGCGTGAGTAATTGGGAAGGAATTGCTGAAAAATATAGAAAAGCGATAATGTTGCTGTCAATTTCAATTACAGCTCATAATATATTTAATATTTGTTTATCATAAATTACTTTTATGATAAACAAATTTTAAATATGATAACAACGTACAAAAAGTAAAATAAAACCAGGCGGAAATAGCTGGATATATTTTCGCATGTTATTATTGATGTACTTTTCTTTCATAATGTTTGGTTAACCATATACTTAATGTATCAGCTATGTCTTCAGATGACCATATAACCTTCTTTTTATTAGGTAATTTTTATCAAAGCAAATTTTCTCGATTATTTTATAATTTAGTAGGTTTTCCATCGTATGTAGAAAATTATTCCTTTCTCAAATATAAAAATATTTAATTTCCATTTATAAACGTGATAAGGGCTACAAGGGACACCCTATATATGTGCTTAAAATAAACGCAACTAAAAATAAAAATTGACCCGTCCGAGAGTTTTTTCTGAAAATTCTTAGTTTACATTTTAATGAATTTATCCATTCAAAAAATAAGAATAATTTATTAAACTTCGATTTGAATTGTTTAAAATATTATATTTTATATTTAATGAATAAATACACTTTTTCCATTAATTTTATAATGATGAAATGTCTAAATTATATTATTATTTATTTTGAAAATCTTAGTTCTTCAAATAAAAAAAAAAAAAACAATTTTTGGAAATGCATGTTTTAATAATTTCCAGAAAAAAGTGAAATATGGGTTATATGATTTTTTACAAAGTAAATAAATTAGGTTAAAGATTTAAGTTAGCACATACTCTTAAATTTAATAAAAAATGCGACAAAATATTCAAAATTTGGTCCACTCCATATTACTCAGCAAAATAACCGGTTATCTGTTCTAGCATTAGTAATTTTTTAAATTAGATGAGCATTAAATTTTAAATTAGGTGAGCATAAATAAACTCTTAAATGATGAGACATAATAATTATATATTTTGAATGTAAAATAAATGTTTGTAAATAGGAATCAACGTCTTTATTTTAGTACGCTGTGGCGCCTTTGCAGCTTCGGGGGCCCCTTTGGCAAATGCACGTTTTATCTTTTTGTCCGGCACTGCCACATACTTTAGAAGAATATTTATTACGTCACCATTTTTAAAAAAGCTCATTAAGTAGATCTCAACCGTGTTTAATAATTTAATTACAATCAGCTCTGTGTATATCAAATAATTGTATGTATATCATAAATTTTTCGGTTATTATAATAAATAAAAAATATACCTGAGGTCTTTAGTTTCCGTCTCGTGGGAATATTTAAAAGTTCACTTCGAAAATCTAATTCGAAATCTTCTTTTATAAAATGGCTACTACAAATAAAGCTGGTATCGGGATTAAACTTGTCCTTTCTTCTACACGCGTTTATCCATGCATGTCTAATTATTTTATCTCTTGGAAATCGGTGATAATAAATTGATTTGCCTTTCGTTAAACAATGCTGATTTCTGCATACAGCCACGGCGCAAGAGCTTCCGGGCATGATGAAAACTTCGGCACTATTTATTAAAAAATAATGAAAAAGATTGAATATTTAATTCATTATTAGTGTGTTGTGCTGGAGCAACGTTGTAAGCGCCAAAAATTGTTTTGTTGGGAAATCGAAAAAGAAGCCCCCCCCCCCATAAGGGTTCAAAACCACATATTTAAAAATGTAATACAGCCCACAACACAAGTGAGCCTTGCTGCAAACTAAACTTGCCTCCCCTAAGACAAAATCCTGGCTGCATACATCGTTTTTCCACGGAAATACCGCGTTTTCACAATTGGCGATTACAACGTTGTTCCAGCATATTATGCGCTTCATTTATTGAAATTTGTAATAATTCAATTACTTACCAAAAATATACAGCAATTATATTAATTGTAATATAAAATTTAAGAAAAAACCACTCGTAATTATCTAAACGCACATAAACACCGTAAGCGGGCAATGTTTGACAGGTTAGGAGCGACCACAATGTCGTCAGACGCACGAACATTTCCGACTTCGCCCGACGAATGCTACAACCGTTAGATATATAAACCGTGAGCATACCCTGGTTCTGGTCCTTTGGGGAGTGCGCATTTCTGCACTGCACTTAGGCCTCATTAGGCCCATTGTGCTAAGAGCAGAGCTGGGACGAATCCTCGTAAAAAGGATTCGAATTACGAATCCGAATCACCTAATATGAATCGAATCACGAATACTCGAATAAAGGATTCGTAAGAGATAATTATAATTCGAATCAAAGATTCGAATCTTGTCTTTTCGAATCACGAATACAAATCCTTTAAGAATGAATTTGATTTTATTATTTTTTTGCAACCATTATTATGTAAATATCGTAACCAGTTGTTTTAACAAAAATATTCGAAACCTAATTATTTATTATTAACACTGAACATCGTTGATAACAGACTAAATATCTGACTCCCTGTTACCCTGATTAAAGATGTATTTGTGTGTTTCTGAACTTCACTTCAAATCAGTGTTTTGTACGCGTGGCGCATGAAGTAAAATTTCGAGTTTAGAAAAGCCCGAAAATTTGTCGAGGGTCGCTGCGCGACCCTCGACAAATTTTCACAGGGCTTTTCTAAACTCGAAATTTTACTTCATGCTTAGCCTGGGAGTGGAAACACCGATTCAAAACTTCAAATTGAACTCTATTTTAAAATCGACGAATGTCAGTTTTACTTTAAATAACATTAAACAAATTTTTGAAAACCAGATTATTATCTTTAAAAAAATGTTTAGTCATTTAATGTTCTTATCAAAGCATTTAGTTTGAAGTTTCGAAGGAGCGTTTCCACTCCCAGACTAAGCATGAAGTAAAATTTCGAGTTTAGAAAAGCCCTAAGAAAATTTGTCGAGGGTCGCGTAGCGACCCGAGACAAATTTTCTTAGGGCTTTTCTAAACTCGAAATTTTACTTCATGCGCCACGCGTATAAAACACTGATTTCAACTGAGGTTCAAATATACATAAATTCGCAATATGTTTGTTTTGTACATATAGCGCATGAAGTAAAATTTCGAGTTTAGAAAAGCCCAGAAAATTTGTCGAGGGTCGCTGCGCGACCCTCGACAAATTTTCACGGGGCTTTTCTAAACTCGAAATTTTACTTCATGCGCCACGCGTATAAAACAGTGATTTAACGAGAAATTTAAAAACACACAAAAGACATTTTTCATGTTAATCCTCACAATTAATTCGAATTATTTTTGACGGTTCAAACCCTTTTATAAGTATTCGAATCCTTTTATAAATATTCGAATCCTCTTATAAGGATTCGTATCAGACACATTTGGATTCGAATACGAACCCTCCTAAAAAAATGTAACGAATCCGGATCACGAATCCAGTTGAACTGAAGTATTCAAATGCCTCTTTTGTATCCTCTAAAAGGATTCAAATCCAGGATTCGAATCCTGTCCAGCTCTGGCTAAGAGCTTATCCAATTGTTTCCATAAGAATCCATTGGGTATGCTGGTTATGTCATTCAAAATAAATCTTATAAAGTGCAGATGATCCTTCACATACTAATAGTTTGAAGAATCTTTAAGAGATTATCAAATTATTTGTACTGGAATTAGATAGAAAAAAAACGTACCAATTTGATAATTTCTGGAAGAAGCTCTATGAACAGCATGTAGAGGCAGTATCTGTATCTTCGTGGCTTTCTTCAAAAGTTTCTCAGCGTCCCCAACACCCCCACCCCACTCATCCAAGTTCACATCGTCAATCCCCAACAATTGGTCCCCCACATTCAAAGCCCCACAACGATCCGCGGTACTCGCAGGTACGATGTTCTCCACGAAAACACCAGCTGGTGTGATGTCATCCGGTCCGAACTCACAACAGCAATTCGTGAGGATAATCCCCAAATCCTCATTGGCGTGCCTGTCGATTTCCACCAGCAACGGCCCAGTGGCATATTTAACGGATTCCATAATGCTGACATCGTATTCTATGGTTAGGGCTGATACGGCGTGGTGGCTGCTTTCTTTAAGGATTTTTTGGGCTTCGAGGAGGGTTTTGTTGGTTAGGTTGTGGTTGTCGACTTTTAGAAGACGGTCCCCCACCCGGATCAATCCGGTCCTGTAAGAATCAAAAGTTAAGGCGAAATTATTTCTTTTTGATTTTTTTTAATAAAATACCTATAAGCTGGTCCATTAGGTCTCACCTGGGTGATCACCAAAGGTCTGCTTAGATGTGGATGTTCTGTAACTACGCCTCCTCGTAAAGTTATTCCTAAAGAACCATCCGTTCGCTCCACTGTTACTTCCGTTACTTTCGATGAGACGCATAGTGAACTTTGCGAGGCTGAAATTTGTTTGCAAATTATAAGTTGTGTGTTTAGTGCTTAGTGTTTAGTTTAGTGTTAGTGTGTTTAGTGTTTAGTTTAGTGCTAGTGTTTAGTGTGTTTGGTGTTTAGTTTAGTATTAGTGCTCAGTGTGTTTAGTTTAGTGTTAGTATTTAGTTTAGTGTTAGTGTTTAGTATTTACTTTAGTCTTAGTGTTTAGTTTAGTGTTAGTGTGTTTAGTGTTTAGTTTAGTGCTTGTGTTAAGTGTGTTTGGTGTTTAGTTTAGTGTTAGTGCTCAGTGTGTTTAGTTTAGTGTTAGTGTTTAGTTTAGTGTTAGTGTTTAGTATTTACTTTACTGTTAGTGTTTAGTTTAGTGTTCAGTTTAGTGTTATTGTTTAGGTTAGTGTTTAGTGTGTGTAGTGTTTAGTTTAGTGCTAGTGTTTAGTGTGTTGTGTGTTGTGTGTTTAGTTTAGTGTTAGTGTTTAGTATTTACTTTAGTGTTAGTGTTTAGTTTAGTGTGTTTAGTGTTTAGTTTAGTGCTTGTGTTTAGTGTGTTTGGTGTTTAGTTTAGTGTTAGTGCTCAGTGTGTTTAGTTTAGTGTTAGTGTTTAGTTTAGTGTTAGTGTTTAGTATTTACTTTAGTGTTAGTGTTTAGTCTAGTGTTCAGTTTAGTGTTAGTGTTTAGGATGGTGTTTAGTGTGTTTTGTGTTTAGTTTAGTGTTAGTGCTTAGTGTGTTTAGTGTTTAGTTTAGTGTTAGTGTTGAGTTTAGTGTTAGTGTTTAGTTTAGTGTTAGTGTTTAGTGTTAATCCATTGATAATGGTCAATTTGTGTCCAAAATGTATGTACACTTGTTAATTCAAATAAGCGTGTGAAGAAAGGTTATTAGTTTATTTTATTTTGTTTAGGGCCAGTAACACCAAGCACGTTGAACTGGTTCATCTCTGAACTCGATTTTAAAGTGACATTAGAACAATACAAACTTTCATCATGAACTCGAGCTCAAGCTGAACTCTTGTTTAACGTTTTGGTGCAACTGGGCCTTAGACTTTGCTAGGCTACTTTTTTTGGATCAATTACTTCAAATGATTAGTTGTTTGTGCGTTAGTTGAGATTTACCATAGCTGGGTAAGCAGTATTCGATTTCCAACATTGCATTGCCGTCGACGTTGTCCAACAATGAGGAGACTTCTTCAGGGCGCATCCTGGAGGTGTTGATTCCGTTTATGCTGTGCAGACGATCTCCGGGTGCTAGCTGATCGCTGGCCAGGGCTACGGAACCTGAGCGCAGGGAGACTATGCTTGGGCATGGTTCGTTCTCTGCTGTGCCTGAAATGTTTTATGTGTGTTAATATACGATCAATATTATAAAGTGCGGCAGGGAAACTTGCTGATTTAAATTGGGCGCCAATGAGCATGATAGAAGGGGTCTTGAGGTTTTGTTACCGCTCAAGCCAATTGTCATCATGCGTTGGACAAAGGAGGAGCGTGCGTTCGCCTTCGAGGCCTACTTTTCCAATGGCTGTTCGGTGGTTGCCACTCAATGTTCCTTCCGAACTCGGTTTAATATTCAGCCCACGTGTTACGTTCCTGGCCGGAAATCAATCGTTTCGTGGGTGGACGCATTCAGGAAAAGGTGCAGTGTGGCAAAAAAAAGGGCCTGTAGGTCAACGAACTTCCAGAACAACCGAAAACTGTGGATGCAGTTCGCTACAGAAAAATGATTGAGGCATTTTTTCTCAAAAAACCTGAATAAATGATACTTGGAGACGTATGATTCTAGCAGGACGGAGCCACGGCACACACAGCGAGAACTTCAATAGAACTTTTAATGGAATACTTCCACGAGCGCCTAATCTCCTTGAGGGGTGACGTACTGTGGCCGGTGCGGCTGATTTGGCTCCCCATGACTTCTTTTTATGGGGATATCTGAAATCCATTGTTTACAATGACAAACCACGGACCTCGCAACACCTGAAGGACAACATTCGCCAAGCCATCGCCAACATTCCCGTCGATATGCTCGAAAGAGTGGAGCAAACCTTCAAAAAGCGGGTGGATCAGTGTATCGCTAATGAGGGCCGCCATTTGTCCGATGTCATTTTTAAAACCACTTAAAACAAAATTACAGAATGTGCACAATACGATAAAAACAAAATTAAATCGATATGTGAAATACTTTTTCTTTTATTGATCGTTCAAATCAGCAAGTTTCTCTACCGCAAAATTGACTGCTTTTGAAAAACAACGAATACTTAAAATTTACAACGTATACATTGTAAGAAAAAATGTCTGTATGTAGAATTTTACCAATTCGCGCAAGTTTCACAAACCAAGTTCTAACGTTTTCTTTAAATATTTGCGTTTTTTGTTTTAATTCTAGTGCGCTTTAATGTGGCCACAGCTTAACGCTGGAGTTGAAGTTAAAAATGTGTTTGTTTTATTTATACAGCGGTCGCGTAAATAAACTCTGGATGCTTTGTGAAGAGACTCCGAATTATTTTTAACAAATTAACTGGAATACGATTTTTTGCCGTTTCGATTTTGTTTTGCTTTTCGTCAATGGTGTAAAAATAAATCTGTTAAAATATAGTGTATTTATTTAAAGTTTATTTAAGTTCATGTTTATGAGACGTTGAGCATAAATGAGAAATGTATTTGGGTGTGGAATTATTTTGTTTATAAAATTAAAAATATACTGCTAAAGCAGGATTCAAAATAAATTGAAATTTAATATTTGAATTATTTAAATAATTAACATTGATTACTTTTTTCTATTCACTTTTTATTTTAAACTGTGACTAGTTAACTATATTTGAATTAATCTACAGTTCATTAAAAATAACAGTTAAACATTTTTTTATTCAGCTGGTTTTACACACAGAGAGTTTTATGTAACACAGAACATTTTCATTACGGGATTTTTTTTTAAGTATCCATATGCATACGTTGCACATTTTTCGATGCTCGGTTTATTAAAAGAATTCAATTTAAAGCTTTAAGCAAGTATTTTCCACTCCCAGGCTAAGCATGAAGTAAAATTTCGAGTTTAGAAAAGCCTGAAAATTTGGTTTGGTCGCGTAGCGCGAAGCGCGGAGCGGCCAAACCAAATTTTCAGGCTTTTCTAAACTCGAAATTTTACTTCATGCGCCACCGGTACAAAAGACTGATGTAATGTAAAGTTTAGCGGTGTGTTTTAAACTTTGTAGTATGTCAGTGTTTTGTACCGGTTGCGCATGAAGTAAAATTTCGAGTTTAGAAAAGCCTGAAAATTTGGTTTGGTCGCTCCGCGCTTCGCGCTACGCGACCAAACCAAATTTTCAGGCTTTTCTAAACTCGAAATTTTACTTCATGCTTAGCCTGGGAGTGGAAACCACTGGTTTAAACCTTCAAATTACATTCTTTTAATAAACCGAGCGTCGGCAAATGTACAACGTATGCTAATGTATACTTAAACGAAAAATTCTCATGTTCGGTGTTACATAAAACTCTCTGTATAAAAAACAAGCAATTGAGGTTATGCATTTGTATTGACGTTTTGCGATGTTTGTCATTTCTGTTGAAATTCATTGAACGACTGCGTCAAAAAGAACAAAATTCCAGTGAAATGTCATCGTTTATCGAAGAACAACGGTCCAAAGAAGATAGGCGAAATCTTCAAATGCACAGAATCATTTTTTGCGAATCACGATACAGACTACTGAAGCTGGCACAGAATAAATCAATGATGAACCTTCAAGACGAAAAGTAAACAAATAGTAAACCACAGGAATACAAAGACACACTTACTACAAACAAAAATTGCAATTCTGAAGAGGATTTTGTGCGTATTTTATATTTACTGAAGAAGAAACTAATTCAGACATCTTCAACAAAAAAATTGCAATTCTGAAGAAGATTTTGTGCGTATTTTATATTTACTGAAGAGGAGACAAATCCAGACATCTGTTTACAAACAAAATTGCAATTCAGAAGAAGATTTTGTGCGCATTTTATATTTACTGAAGAGGAGACAAATTCAGACATCTTTCTACAAAAAAAAATTGCAATTCTGAAGAAGATTTTGTGCGTATTTTATATTTACTGAAGAAGAGACAAATTCAGACAGCTTTTTACAAAAAAATTGCAATTCTAAAGAAGATTTTTTGCGTTTTTTATATTTACTGAAGAAGAGACAAATTCAGACATCTTTCTATAAAAAAAATTGCAATTCTGAAGATTTTGGGCGTATTTTATATTTACTGAAGAGGAGACAAATTCAGACATCTTCTACAAAAAAATTGCAATTCTGAAGAAGATTTTGTGCGCATTTTATATTTACTGAAGAGGAGACAAATTCAGACACCTTTCTACAAAAAAAATTGCAATTCAGAAGAAGATTTTGTGCGTATTTTATATTTACTGAAGAGGATACAAATTTAGACATCTTTCTACAAAAGAATTGCAATTCAGAAGAAGATTTGTTGCGTATTTTATATTTACTAAAAAGGAGACAAATTCAGACATCTTTCTACAAAAAAAATTGCAATTCAGAAGAAGATTTTGTGCGTATTTTATATTTACTGAAGAGGAGACAAATTCAGACATCTTTCTACAAAAAAAATTGCAATTCAGAAGAAGATTTTGTGCGCATTTTATATTTACTGAAGAGGAGACAAATTCAGACACCTTTCTACAAAAAAAATTGCAATTCAGAAGAAGATTTTGTGCGTATTTTATATTTACTGAAGAGGAGACAAATTTAGACATCTTTCTACAAAAAAATTGCAATTCTGAAGAAGATTTGTTGCGTATTTTATATTTACTAAAGAGGAGACAAATTCAGACATCTTCTACAAAAAAAATTGCAATTCTAAAGAAGATTTTGTGCGTATTTTATATTTACTGAAGAGAAGACTAATTCGGGCATCTTTCGAAGAAGTCCCTTTATGGATAGAATATAAGAAGAATATTTAAAAAAAAAACAATGCCCACTACATCTTCAAAACAAAAAAGAAAAAGGGTTCACTTCCCAGCAACAACCATAAGTCTTGTGCAAACCCCTCCACCGCCGGTAATCCCTCAAAAACCACCCCAAGAAAGAAAGAAACAAAAACCGTTCAAAATCAACTTTCGCAGTCCTGACGATACCAAAGTCAAGCTACTTTATAAAAAATCCCCTTGTCCTTCAGCAGAGTCGGTAAATGAAAGGAACTTAATACCCGTACGTAAAAAATCCGAGCTTAAAATTTCGGCTCCTTACAATTTGGAAAGGATAGAGAAGGTTAACTCGCAATTGAAGAGCCACATTTTGAGCGTCAAGAAAATCACAAAAGATGATTACGGGAAAAGCAAAGAGCAAACCGTGAAAAAGAAACCGGAGAGGAAGTGTTTGTGTGATCCTCAAGGGACGACGAGTACTTTTATTAGATTTATTCAATCGTTCAGAAGCAACAGCAAATGATTTTTTGTAAATGTTTATTTTTATTAAACAGTATTTTATTCTTTGTATGCTTTACATGAAGTTATTAGATTATCAGATGATTCGCACATATCGAAATTTTCATGTGTGCTTAACCAACGAGTGGAAACACTTGTTAGTCAGTATTCCTCAGCACTGGGTCAAGACCATAGTGACGAGGACCTTGAAGTCCGAAATGCGTCTATAGGTATCTGGTGCCGGAATACTGAACACAAATTCAATTTTGACTTGTTACAAAGTTTGAAATTAAAAGCATTTGCATAGAACAGTAAAGCAGTCGTGTAACTCAAATATTCATTGTATAATTCAATATCTGTCGGGGTATTAGCTCGAGAAGTAGTTTCAATGAATATTTGGAGACTTGTCTCAATGAGACTTTGAAGAAAGTCAATATTAATTTTAATTCGTTTTTATATTTTGTAATTATTCTGCAAACTATTGATAAACTCAATTTTTCTTTATGTTAAATGCATTTCTTAGACTTGAGTTCCAAGTAACAAGTTTGAAATAAATAGTTATTTGATCTATTAGTCCGTGCAAAGTATGGCTTTTGTGCATGATTTACAAATATAGGACATAGTTATTGACAAGGTATACTGTTAAACTTGTATTAAATGGCAACCTTAGCCTTTGTTTGTAAACTTATTCACCGATTAGTTCTTTACTTTGCTTCATATGTATCACAAAGGGAAAGTATTGTTTTCGTTGTTGATATAATTGTGTTTAATGGTATTTACAATTTTTATTCCGTTTCTGTTTGGGTGACCCAATTGGCGTTTTCGGCGGTTTGCACAGCACCAAGCTCTCATTGGATCCGTGCGTTTGCGGCGGGTTCTTTGACAAACTCCTGGTGCGCGGCCTCAGGCTGGACAGCTTGAACGTGGAGAACATGCCATGCAAAATTCACTTCACCTTCATCACATTTTCGCACTGCACTACATTAATAAAATTGCCGTGTTGAAGAAAAAAAACGCGGCGGTCGGTTTTTGAGTAGCACTTGTCTTATCGTTACTCTTAACGCAGTCATAGCAAAACCACTAATATTTATTTTTGGAGCACTTGGCTTAGACGACGTCGACGCTCTCGCAGACGCTTGCGTCTGTGTTTGCATGTGTGTGTGTGTGTAAAAGTGTGGCTGGCACACACAGACGAAATTTTACGAAATGAGGATGAGGTTTACGCGGTTCGGCCCAAATTTATTCGGCGTGGGTGGATTGTTTTTAGATTTTTTCCTTCGAAGAGGAAGGGATTATATGTTAAGGTAATCTTCTATTCGGATCATGACATTTATACAGATTTAACAAACTGTATTCAACTACTCTTAACTTTAATTACTTTAATAATATTGGACAAGAAAACATGACGAGTAAGAAATAATTTCTTGAATTAATTTCTCATGCAGCACTTCATGAAACATATTATACTATGCAAATAACTTACTTGTTAAGGCAGTTAATAGTTGAAAGTTCATTTTCCCTTTGATTTTAGTTTAAATAAAACACTTATTACTTTTAAACATGGAAATCAATAGAAGAAAATTCACCGGAAATTTACTTAACGACCAAATATATTTAACAAATTCGCCCCTACTTAACTTATTTAACTTGTATCCTGACACCTCCCGCCCTTAATCGATATATAATTAGCTTTGTACATATTTTTAACCATTATTCTTCGCCTGAAGAGTGTGGCGAAAAAATTGTCGCGAGTACAATAAAGTGTTTGAAAGTAATAAGTGTTTTATTTAAACTAAAATCAAAATGACACTATGTAAAGTTTTTGAAAGGAAAAAACACTTGTTGTTTCACAAATTAAAAATACAATTGAACTCCTCAGAAATAACTGTTATTTCACAGACACACTCATAAAATACTCAACATTTCTTTAATGATCCAGTAAAATGCAAATTTTGTCAAACATTTTTTACTCTAGTTTCGGTTTGTTGGACCATTTTCTAAGGAATAGGTTATTCCCCAGGTCGTAGCCAGAACAAAATTTCGGGGGTGTTTTAGTAGTAAAAATATTTGTTTTCCTCTTATAAGACCGCTTTACATAGAGAAAATTTATATTTTGAAAATTTCGCAGAGGGTTTCAACCCCCATATCCCCCCCTGGCTACGGCCTTGGTCATTCCTTAGAAAATGGTCTAACAAACCGAAACTAGAGTAAAAAATGTTTGACAAAATTTGCATTTTACTGGAACATTAAAGAAATGTTGAGTATTTTATGAGTGTGTCTGTGAAATAACAGTTATTTCTGAAAGGTTCAATTGACCGTTAAGCCGAAATGTGGATACTTTGTGTTATCTTCGAGAGGAAATTATTCTTAATTGTGACAACGTTTTGTTGCGCCGGCTTTCATTAATTAATTGAGAACAATGAATGCCCCCGAATAAACGTCCCAATTCATCAGAGCTGTAACAAAAAAGAAATACTTGGAAATTCGATTCGTAAAGTTTGATAGATATTAAAACTTTTTTAATGAAGAAAATAACTTGTTATGTTCTATGGTTAAAAACCATTGAACATAACAAGTGTTTTTCTTTCTTGATAAGGAAAAACAGTTCTTTAATCTTTATTAAACGGAAGGCCAATACATAAATATAAACATACAAAATAAGAACATATAAATAAATTAAAAAAATTGATTGATAAGGCTGATAAATGTTAAAAGTTCATTGTCACTTTTATATAAATTAAACAATTTAAACACTTTCAAATATATACTCAATGACATTAGAAGCGTAGCACCCAGAAGGAGTTATTATTTTAACTTGATTTTT
This sequence comes from Philonthus cognatus, assembly GCA_932526585.2. Lineage (NCBI taxonomy): Eukaryota > Metazoa > Arthropoda > Insecta > Coleoptera > Staphylinidae > Philonthus > Philonthus cognatus. Next base: position 180,095,973 of record OW052241.1, read on the forward strand.
TGCCAGTATGGTAGTCTTACATCAAGAATAAAATGATTACATTTTCAAGAAATTTTATTAAAAAACAATCTAAAAAAAATTAATAATGTGTTTGGCGACCCCTTTGCTGTATACACTCCTGTAGACGTCTGGGCATCGACAAAATGATATGGTCGATGTCTTCTTGAGGCATCTCGTTCCAAGCAACTTGAATTTCATCGATCAACTGTGCTAGAGTCTGTGGAGGATGGTGCAAAGAGAATATTCTTCTTCCCATGATATCCCACACATGTTCAATGGGATTTAAATCCGGCGAACGGGGGGCGGCCACGCCAAAACATTAACACCAGCTTCATTAAGAAAGTTCATAGTTCGACGAGCAATATGGGGACGTGCGTTATCTTGTTGAAAATGTACGTCTGGGCAGCCATCTAAATAAGGCAACAAAGTCGGTCGTATGACGTCTTTAACATAACGCGCAGCTGTCATACTGCCTCGAATGAATACAAGAGGTGATCGACTACCATAAGCAATAGCCCCCCAAACCATTACTCCAGCAGTCCTGTGTACATGCCTCTCAATAGCAAACCTAAGATCAGGTCGTTCTCCACGGTAGCGTCGTACCCTTCTACGGCCATCATGCGTGCCTAGACAAAATCGTGATTCATCGCTGAATACGACATCGTGCCAATGCTGCCGTTCTCTGCACCAGTCCAACCTTTGGCGACAGTGTCTCGCTGTTAAAGGAAGCACTAATCTTGGACGGTACGAAAGAAGCCCAAAGGATTGAATGCGGCGATATAAGGTTCGCATACTAACGGGCCTACCTTCTTCTCCAATCCATTGATCACCGATTTGACGCGTAGTAGCGAAACGGTCTCGCAGGGCTATTTGTCTTAAGCGCCGATCTTGACGTTCTGTGGTACGCCTTGGTTGACCAATTGGTCTTCTTCTTGCTCCTCTACCTTCTTCTGTCCATATCTGATACACACGTATTACAGTTGCTGCAGTGGAATCAATACGGCGGGCAATTTCGCGATAGGACATACCGACATCGCGATAAGCAACAACTCGACCCCGGTCAAAATCGCTCAAATGGTGATATTGTGTACGTCTTCGGACTCGAGGCATTTTATTTAAGCTTAACACACTTAACGGAAACACGAAAACTAAAAACATCTATACTAAACAGGTCATATAAATAGTTTTATCAAAAAAGAAAAAGTGAAATATTTTATTTTTTTTCACAATAAATATAAAAGGCACAAGGTTGAAATTGTTATCAATGTATGCTTTAAATATAGTCACTCCGTTGCTAAAATATGAATTCAAAAAAAAAACATTCCTTCTCGGTGTTACGCTTCTAATGTCATTGAGTATATATTGTGCATTCGCTACAATTGTTTCGCCACACTGTGGCTTCTTCAGGCGAAGAAATGATAAGTAAAATTTGTCGGGTCAGGTATATATACAATGTTTATGTGGGGTGTGTTTTTTCAAAAAATTAATATTTAAGAGGGGCAAATTTGTTAAGTCTGTTTGTTAAATATTATTTTTTTGAAAAAAACCCACCCCCCATAAGCATTGTATATACAAGGTGGCCAGAAAAGGTGTGATAATCTTCAGGTAGTGTGATTCGTTGATTAATTTTGGATAAAAAATCTAAATAAAAAAATATTGTATTCTTCCTCGTAACATCTCACGAGGTCGTTAAAATATTAAATGTATCTCTGGAAATTAGTGTTATTTTCTATTATTTTGGAAAAAATCAATAGAACTTACAATCAATTACACATTTGTAAAATTTAAATGACATAGGTGATAAATAAATTGGAAACTTTAACAAATTAATAACTTCTTCAGAAGCATTTTTTTAATAAAAATAGACCTGGCAACTATGTATTTTCATATGTAACCTTATTAAATTTCACTTGACTTTGACATATACTTATCATAATTTATTTGTGTAAGTTTGTATAAGTTCTATATACTTTTTGAAGATGTACACATTCAACGAGTATGCAGATATGTACATGATATTTGGATTCTGCAATGGTAATGCAACTAGTGCCAAAGATGAGTACCAAAGAAGATATCCAAATCGCCAACAGCCCTGCGTAAATACGTTTAGAAAATTAGACCAAAGGCTACGTACTTTTGGGTCGTTTGTTTATAATAACATAGATGGAGAGAGATCTAGGGAACGTCGCACTGTTCACCTAGAAGAACAGATATTGAATGCAGTTCAAGAAGATCCCAATATTAGTACGAGACAAATAGCTCAACAGTTAAATGTCCCCAGTAAAACAACAGTCCATGCAGTATTGAAAGAAAATCGAATGCGTCCATTTCATGCAAGAAAAGTTCAACCACTGTATGAAAATGATAACGAGTGTAGACGTATGTTTTGTGACAGGATTTTAGATCAAATTCGGGTAGAACCAAATTTTTTATTTAAAATTCTTTGGAGTGATGAATGTACATTCACCAGAGATGGGGTATTTAATTGTCATAATTATCACTTTTGGGCAGAAGAAAATCCTCGGGCGGTTAGAGAAATGGGACATCAAAGGAAATTTTCAGGTAACGTCTGGCTTGGTATTCTAAATTTACGTGTAATTGGGCCTTTTTTATTCATCAAAGATTAAATGCCTTAAATTATGTAAATATTTTAGAAGTTTTGGAGAATGTTCCACTAAATTTAGTAAACAACATGCTGTACATGCATGATGGTGCACCACCTCATACAGCAAGAATTTCAAGAGAATGGTTGGACGAACATTTTCCAAATAGATGGATTGGGCGCAATGGACCCATACTATGGCCAGCAAGGTCGCCGGATATGAATCCAGTCGATTTTTTCGTTTGGGGATTTTTAAAAGAAAAGGTGTATGCAACACCTCCAGTGTACAATGTAGACGTCATGAATAGAATTCGTGTTGCAGTGGAATTAATTACTGAAGAGATGTTGCTCCGAGTAATTAATTCTATCCCACGACGGCTCCAGATCTGCTTAGAAACGGACGGTTAGCAATTTGAACATTTACTTTAATCTTTCATTTTTGATGTATACTTCAAATATTAATTTTTGTAGATTTGTTAAATTTATGATTATTATTAAATTAAACACTTGTTTGATCCATTGTTGCCAAATTTACATTTCTTTAAATTGGCTCGTGAGGAGTTATAAGCCACAATACAATATTTTTTTACTTAAATTTTCTGCTTGAAATTAATCTATGAACCACTCTACCTGAAGACTATCACACCTTTTCTGGCCACCTAGTATATACGAGTGTATGTTAATTGTTTCTCAATGATCTAAGTGAATCTCGCAGTACGGTTACAGGTAGGTTTAGGCTAATCTTTTTACTTGCTAATGACATTGGCGGAAAAACAAATTAAGTGGTATTTCACTTAATTAAACACAGTTATATTCCTTTCTTCACTTTTATTTGTCTTGCTAGATGTACATTTCGGGTACTAAGTACCCATTATCAATAGCTAACTTAGTACCCGAAATGTACATCTAGCAAGAAAAATAAAAGTGAAGAAAGGAATATAACTGTGTTTAATTAAGTGACTTAACACCTTCACGTAACTCATACAACTACATTAAGTGGTATTTATTTATCGGTTACCGGTTTAGGGATTAAATCTAACAATACGTTACTAAGTGGGGTTACAAATAAACCAGTGAAGAAAAAGGATTATTAGTTTAATTTAAATTAAATAAATGTTTTATTGTTACTAGTTTTAAAATAATGTAATCAAAATAAAAAAAATTATGTTTTAGAAAAAAATTGAAATTTTCGTTTTCTCTTATAAGCAAATTACATAAATTTCCATTATAATTAAAAACTCTATTTAGGTACAAATTTTTGAAAGAAAATGAAATATGTTAAGCACAGCTATATTTAAATAATTATATTGAAAGTCAGAGTCGGCGTTATAAGAAATTTCCAACTCCGCGGCTCCGATTTTTTTATCACAAAAATCCTTAAATTACGACTCCACAAATTTGATTGTTACTTTAACTCTATATCCACAGCACTAGTTCAAACTAATGTCCATGTACGTCTAAAGACTGTTGAGATGTTCTGGTCCCACAACAAATGGCCTTTGCACAGCAAAGTCACCTTTCAATAACGGATACATATTACCTTGGGTGTCTGGCCTACCCTGAAGTTAGGCTGCGAGTAGCCGCTAAGTTTAATTCAATATTGCTCAAAACGGACGCCGGTAGCAAAAATATTTTTCCTACAAAAGTTACGTACTTTTCAAACATCGCTTCAATGATATAACTTTTGACCCATCGTGCCATTTAAAAATCTGAAGTTCTTAACATTCTTAAGCAAACTATCCCTGAGAGAGAGAGATGGAATATAACTTGAAATGAAACATCATTTAAAACTTCTAAATATTGCCAAGGCCGTAGCCAGGATGGGAGGTTCAACCTCCCCCCCCCCATTTTTTTTAAAATGTTAAATTTTACTATGTACAAGCTGCCGCGTTAAGTCAAACCAAAATTGTTTGGTGTTGTAGGCGTTCACTTTGTGGTACATCTTAAATACACTTGTAAATAAAACACTTTTTTACTTTGTTTAACCACTGGATCTTACATTTAATTGTGTGACTAGTTTCGACTATCTAGTAGTCATTCTCAAACTAAAGTAAATACAAATTACACGTTAAAAACTATTTATACGGCTTCGAAGAGAGGGGTGTACATTAGGTCAACCTGGTCATTAAGAAGGGAAATTCCGGGATTAATTCGGCCCTTGTGTATTTCTAGTGCTTCCAGTAAATCCATTTTACGACCTTTTTCGGCAAAATGGATTACTGAAAGTACATCCTCGCCAAAAGTGTGATTCTCTTCTAAAAGATGGTTAGCATAGGTAGAACTATTATGTTTTAATCTAAAGGCTCGCTCGTGTTCTTTCAACCTTATTTCGATTCTACGACCAGATTGTCCAATGTACACACCTTTACAATTTTCGCAGTTCAATTTATAAATGCCTGATCTAACTAGGGGATTAAGTTTTGTTTTTGGGTTGAAAATTATATTATTAAGTTTATGGGTAAATACAAATTACACGTTAAAAACTATTTATACGGCTTCGAAGAGAGGGGTGTACATTAGGTCAATTATTAATTATTACAAAAGCAGATAAAAGCAATTCTACAGTAATTTTACAAAAATCCGATAATTTAAACAAAGTAGAACAATTTATTTCTTCATCTAATATCCAAGAAATTAAAAAAGATCCTACACCACAACTTCAAAAAGAAATCAGAACATTTATCACTAATCCTAATTCCCTCTTTTCACCCTCTGATAAATATAAATTAATTCCTATGAACCCTACAGCACCTAGACTCTATGCCCTCACAAAAATTCACAAAGACAACATTCCCATACGCCCCGTAGTGTCCTATATAAATTCACCAACACGTCATATTGCAATAGAACTAAATTCCATTTTTAACACTATCACTAACTTTAGCGACCCCCATTCTATTAAAAATTCTGTAGAACTAACCAAGTCACTAGAAAACATAACATTAGAGAGTAATTGTAAACTTGTTTCCTTTGATGTCTCCAACATGTTTGCAAAAATCCCACCCGCCGATTGCATGGACCTATTCATTAAAAACTTAGATAAAAGTAATGTTAACCCCATAATAAAATAAGATTTCATATCATTATTAGATTTAATAATTAAATCAAACTATTTTTCATTTAACAATAAATTTTACAGTCAACATGAAGGCTTAGCAATGGGGTCCCCGCTGAGCCCATTGCTAGCTGAAATATTCATGAACAATATTACAAATACCATTTTAAATTCCACGTTAGGTAAAAAACACATATTTCATTGGTTTAGATATGTAGACGATGTTCTAGCATTCTTTAAAGGTACAGATAGACAACTCCAGCAATTCCTCAATTTCCTTAACACAATACACCATTCAATAACTTTTACAGTAGAAACAGAAACCGATAACAAAATTAATTTTCTAGACCTAACCATTACAAAAATTAACAACAAATTAAATTTGAATATATATAGAAAACTGACTATACTGATTCCGTTATCGCTAACCACTCCCGCCACCCACAAATTCATAAAAAAGCTAGTTTCTATACAATGATAAATAGAGCATTTAAAATTCCGCTAAATATAAATGATAGAAAGAAAGAGATCAATACAATAAAGGAAATAGCATTGAATAATGGCTACACAACTTCACTAATAGACAATTTAATTCATAATTATGAAATGAAAGAGGTGCAGAAATTCTTCTACCCTACAATTAGGTCAATAGATAATCAACATTTTAAAACAATCAGCTACTATGGTACAATAAGTTGTAAAATTAAAAACATCCTTAAAAAATGTTACATTAATGTAATATTAAAAACGCCCCATAAACTTAATAATATATATAAAAAAGTGTTTTATTTACAAGTTAATAATATAATTTTCAACCCAAAAACAAAACTTAATCCCCTAGTTAGATCAGGCATTTATAAATTGAACTGCGAAAATTGTAAAGGTGTGTACATTGGACAATCTGGTCGTAGAATCGAAATAAGGTTGAAAGAACACGAGCGAGCCTTTAGATTAAAACATAATAGTTCTACCTATGCTAACCATCTTTTAGAAGAGAATCACACTTTTGGCGAGGATGTACTTTCAGTAATCCATTTTGCCGAAAAAGGTCGTAAAATGGATTTACTGGAAGCACTAGAAATACACAAGGCCCGAATTAATCCCGGAATTTCCCTTCTTAATGACCAGGTTGACCTAATGTACACCCCTCTCTTCGAAGCCGTATAAATAGTTTTTAACGTGTAATTTGTATTTACTTTAGTTTGAGAATGACTACTAGATAGTCGAAACTAGTCACACAATTAAATGTAAGATTCAGTGGTTAAACAAAGTAAAAAGTGTTTTATTTACAAATTAAAAATGTGTTTAAAACTGTTTAAACACGTTTAAAACGTATTTAAAACAGAACATATATGGTATTTTTCTTTTGAGTATACATATCCAGACAATTACAGCGTTTTTTAAATTTGCGGGAATTCGTTGTTTCAAAGCGTTTAATTTGAATCTTTTAACGAGTGTTTTCCACCCCCAGACTAAGCATGAAGTAAAATTTCGAGTTTAGAAAAGCCTAAGAATTTGGATTGGCCGCGTAGCGAAGCGGAGCGGCCAATCCAAATTAGGCTTTTCTAAACTCGAAATTTTACTTCATGCGCCACGCGCATAAAATACTGATTTACAGTGGAGTTCAAAAAACACACACATACAACAACGATTATAGGCAACCTAATATACGCTATAGTTATTGAGTTGCCTATAATCACCGTTTTAAACAATTAGTTCAGAGCAGAATTTGACTCACGTTTTATTTTGCCGAAAAAGGTCGTAAAATGGATTTACTGGAAGCACTAGAGATACACAAGGGCCGAATTAATCCCGGAATTTCCCTTCTTAATGACCAGGTTGACCTAATGTACACCCCTCTCTTCGAAGCCGTATAAATAGTTTTTAACGTGTAATTTGTATTTACTTTAGTTTGAGAATGACTACTAGATAGTCGAAACTAGTCACACAATTAAATGTAAGATCCAGTGGTTAAACAAAGTAAAAAAGTGTTTTATTTACAAGTCAAACCAAAATGTTTACCATTAAAACCCCTGCCGAAATTTGTTGTATATCCCCCCCCCCGACATTTTTTTGCAGACTACGGCCTCGAATATTGGAGTAACAATAACATAGAGTAAATAATTTAAATCTTAATCAATTTTATTTATTTGAAAGGTAGTAGAATTAGTATTAAATAAGCGTTATTGGAGTAACAATAACATAGAGTAAATAATTTAAATCTTAATCAATTTTATTTATTTGAAAGGTAGTTGAATTAGTATTAAAAAATAAGCGTTATAGTAATCTAAATTACAAAATTATAACATGAAAATTGTGTTGAAAATTGATTCCAGAAATTACAACTGCAATTCTTTAATAATTTTCAAGTGACTTTCTGATATTTCGATTTATTTTTCACATGAAAAAAGTAGCTCAAGCAATTAGTAAAATTTTGGAAAATAACTGAGATTTTTCTCAAATTTAAAAAAAAAATTAGGCTTTCATCAAAAATTCGTAATCTTCATAAGGTATGGAAAAAATTCAGATTTACACGATGTCTTATATTTTTTTTTTTTAATTGAAAAAAATTACAGGCACCCTTAGAATTGATAGAAATAACATAAACTATGTATTTATGCAAGAAAAAAAAATTAATTCGTTTTTTCCACTTTTAAAAATGATGGAAAGTCAATTAATCCACAAGTATTTTACTTTATTTATTTATTTATTTGGTAATAACCCAACAGACTGTAAAGTCCAATAACAGGGCTATATTATTATTACAAATTAAATAATAATAAAAATAATTAAGTGCTCGTATCAAGCACAATTTAAATGTCCTAAAAAATATGCGGATATGGATGCGGGACAATCTTAAAACCAATGATAAATCGGTAATTTTACATGTTGTACAGGGAGTTTTTCTTTTGAGTATATATACAGGGTGTCCGTATTTCGAGGAAATGCATGGGGATCTCGGTTATTTGAAGAGTTAGAGAGTTGGTTAAATTAGGGCAAATATGTGAAATTTGTAGCCCAACAATAATCCGAAAACAGATTTAAAATATCTTTTTTTGTTTTCGAGATATTGCCAAAAAAACTATTTTTTTCAAATTTCGTTTTTATTTTTTTATTCAAAAACTATTGGATCTAGGAATTTGCAACTTTTACATTATACAGGCACTTTTTAATCAGGAATTTAGTAGTGTACTTACATCTAAAATAACTTTAATATCTTCCCCGGAACCATAGCCAACTTTTGTTTTTCTTATGGGCGCCATATTGGATTTTCATATTTTTAGAAAGAACATTTTTTTCTGAATTAAACGGTATATCACACTTATAATTTATTCTGCGTTTCATTTGAAACATAGCAACCTTTTGTTTTTTGTAAAGAGTGCCTTGGAAACAATCATATTGATACGTTATTCAGTTATTGATGTGTCAATAAGATACGATCATTATACATAATACATAAAATAAAGTTAAAAATGGTGTTCTCGAACCAAGAAAAACGAGATATGATCGAAGTTTATTATACTTGAAACAAAAATGTACGTATTTCATCCGAAGTCTATCTACAGCGCTATCCAGAAAGGCAACAGCCAAGTGTAAGTCATTTAATAAAACTACATACAAATTTATTGGAATATGGTTCCTTCGTAAAGCCACGACAAAGATATGGATATCACCAACCCCATGAAAATGAAAACCAAATTTTGCAAGCGGTAAAATGATTTCATTTTAATTACAATAAGATAATATTTATTCCCCTAGATTCAAGATAACCCTTCTTCCTCAACGAGAGAACTTGCGAACCAGTTTGGTGTGACGCGTGACGTTTCAATACGTATGGAGAATTGTGAAAAAAAATAAATATCGCCCATTCAAAATTAAAGTTACTCAAGCTCTCCATCCTGGAGATGCTAGACGAAGGATGGACTTTTGTCGTATTTTATTGGGAAAATTAAACGAAAATCCGAATTTCTTGTCAAATGTGATATGGTCTGACGAATGCCGTTTTACCAACACAGGGATATTCAATAGGCATAATGAACATGTGTGAAGTATAAATAATCCTAGACAACATAAAGAAAGACGACGACAAGTGCGATTCGGACTAAATGTAGGGGTCGGTATTTTGGGAGACAATATTGTAGGTCCATACATTTACGAAGATACATTAAATTCACAGAGATATCACGATTTTTTAAAAACATTTTTAAGTGATTACGTAGACAATAACATCCCCTTAATTATGTTAAGAAATGTATGGTTTCAACAAGATGGTGCACCACCTCACAACAGCCAAATTGTCGGTAATTGTCTGTCCGAAATGTTTCTAAATAAAGTTATGGCAAATAATGGTGATATACGTTGGCCAGCTCGCTCACCTGATTTGTCACCTCTAGATTATTTTCTTTGGGGAGCTATAAAAGAAAAAGTTTATAAAACTATTCCAGAGGACAAAGACGATTTAAGAAGAATTATAATAGTTACCATTCTGCAATTAAGAAGAAGAGACATTTTTCGGGCAGTCCAAAATGTAAGGAAAAAACTAGAATTATGTTTGGAGGTCAATGGTGATATATTCGAACACTTACTCTAAGTTTGTGATAATTTTAGTTCAAAAGATATTTAATTAATTTGTTTATTATTATTTAATATTATGAAAAACTTCATCAAGCAGCAGAGTGATCATTCTGGTTCCTTCCCTAAAAAAATATAGTTGTAGGCCTCAGGAATTTTAAATGTGCAACTGTTTTCAAGGCACTCTTAAAAAAAAACAAAAGGTTGCTTTGTTTCAAATGAAACGCAAAATAAATTATAAGTGTGATATACCTTTGAATCCAGAAAAAAAAGTTCTTTCCAAAAATATGAATATCCAATATGGCGCCCATAAGAAAAACAAAAGTTGGCTATGGTTCTGGAGAAGATATTAAAGTTATTTTAAATCTAAGTACACTACTAAATCCCTGATTAAAAAGTGCCTGTATAATGTAAAAGTTGCAAATTCCTAGATCCAATAGTTTTTGAATAAAAAAATAAAAACGAAATTTGAAAAAAATAGTTTTTTGGCAATATCTCGAAAACAAAAAAGATATTTCAAATCTGTTTTCGGATTATTGTTGAGCTCCAAATTTCACGTATTTGCCCTAATTTAACCAACTCTCTAACTCTTCAAATAACCGAGATCCCCATGCATTTCCTCGAAATACGGACACCCTGTATATCCCAATTATGTGTTGTAGATTTTTAAATATTCCATGTTTTCTTAAAAAAGGTCAATTTGAAGTTTACACGAGTGTGTTCCACTCCCAGGTTAAGCATGAAGTAAAATTTCGAGTTTAGAAAAGCCTAAAAATTTGGATTGGCCGCGTAGCGAAGCGGAGCGGCCAATCCAAATTAGGCTTTTCTAAACTCGAAATTTTTCTTCATGCGCCACGCGTATAAGACACTGGTTTCAGGCGAAGTTTACTCGTTCACAATATTTCAGTGCTTTCAGTGTTTATTTAATACGCGTGGCGCATGAAGTAAAATTTCGAGTTTATAAAAGCTCAGAAAATTTGTCTCGGGTGGGTGCGCGGCCCTGGACAAATTTTCACGGGGCTTTTCTAAACTCGAAATTTTACTTCATGCTTAGACTGGGAGTGGAAAACACTCGTTAAAGTTAAGTTTTTTTTTTGATGTATTAAAAAATAGGAAAATAATTAATGTTGCGATATTGCATTAATGGGTTAACCGTAACGCATTCAGAAAAAAGTTAGGTCAATATTATCCTCAAACACTGTTATTGTTGAAGTTTCGAGAATTCTCGTGATCAAAACTTTGAGGAAAACAAAAAAATGATTGGACATTGAAAACAAAGCGGAAATCGCGATGTCAAAGGACGGTGCGGACGGACGTTTTCCTGAACTAATAAATGAAGAGATGCTTCGAAAACACGAGTGGTAGCACTTTTGAGATCAAAGGAGTTCGACCGGATTGAGTTATTCCGGACCGGCACCGTTTGCTTGCATCAATAAATTCACCAATGTGGACAGTGAAACGCTCTCAAGTGAAAACGAAAGAAAACCGAAATATAAAATGCTTTCCAAAAACTACAAACAATATAATTCTTGCTGAACTTATCACAAAAATCTCACTTATCGACAGAAAGTAATTACTAATGGGGACTTTGATTAAAAAACACTTAGAACCTTTCTTCAATACTTTATTTTGTAACCAAATGTACATTTCGGACACGAAGTGTCCATTATCAATGGTTTGATACTGTATTAGTATCAAACCATTGATAATGGACACTTCGTGTCCGAAATGTACATTTGGTTACAAAATAAAGTATTGAAGAAAGGTTCTAAGTGTTTTTTAATCAAAGTATAATTATCTTCAAGTAACTCAATCAATCCAAATACTAATGGGGAGTTTTTCGCGTTTTGATAGCTAAAATACGTTCTTGAACTAATTTCTTACTTAACATTTAGTAAAATATATTTAAGTTGTGACCCAATTGCGAAAAGCGGTACTAACTACAGGAATGTAGTTAAACTCTGTTTTTTTTTCTAAAATATTGTAAAATTTAATTATATTTGAACTTCAGTTGAAATCAGTGTTTTATGCGCGTGGCGCATAAAGTAAAATTTCGAGTTTAGAAAAGCCCAGAAAATTTGTCTCGGGTCGCTGCGCGACCCTCGACAAATTTTCACGGGGCTTTTCTAAACTCGAAATTTTACTTCATGCTTAGTCTGGGAGTGGAAAACACTTGTTAACAGCTTCAAATTGACTTCTTTTAAGAAAACAACGAATATTTGAAAAATTACAACACGTAATTGGGATATGTATACTCAAAAGAAAAAATTGACAAGAAATTATGATTAAAAGTTTTCTAAAAGAATGCGTGATCACGAATGTCTGAAAATTTGCATACGCTTTATTTTGAAGAGTTCAATTTGAAGCTTAAAACGAGTGTTTTCCACTCCCAGACTAAGCATGAAGTAAAATTTCGAGTTTAGAAAAGCCTGAAAATTTGGTTTGGTCGCGTAGCGCGAAGCGCGGAGCGGCCAAACCAAATTTTCAGGCTTTTCTAAACTCGAAATTTTACTTCATGCGCCACGCGTATTAAACACTGAAAGCGCTAAAATATTGTGAACGAGTAAAATCGCTTAAAATCAGTGTCTTGTACGCGTGGCGCATGAAGTAAAATTTCGAGTTTAGAAAAGCCTGAAAATTTGGTTTGGTCGCTCCGCGCTTCGCGCTACGCGTCCAAACCAAATTTTCAGGCTTTTTTAAACTCGAAATTTTACTTCATGCTTAACCTGGGAGTGGAAAACACTGCTTTAAACTTCAAATTGACTTCTTTTAAGAAAACAACGAATAAAAATCTACAACACGAAATATGTATACTCAAAAAAAAAAAATGTACAAGAAATTATAATTGAAAGCTTTTCTAAAAGAAAGAATACTACTATATTCGCGACCTAAGCAGTATGACATTGTCATGTAACGTTAAAATTTCACACAACTCCCAGCAAACACACATATGAGCCGTTTATTTTGAAAGTAACCTAACTCCATTTCTCAATTTTTTGTTTTTAACTGCAATAATCTTCATAATTTGAGGTTTCTTGTCATAAAAAACAATTTATGATTAAGTATATTTAAAATATATAATATACCTTATGAATGTACTTAACTACAAAAAACCTCAAATTATGAAGATTATTTCAGTTAACAACAAAAAATTGAGAAACGTAGTTAGGTCAATTTAAAAATGACTGGCTCATATATTATATACGTAAGATATATACAGGGTGTCCCATTAGTGCGTGTTCATAGGATATCTCCGTTCTCGTTAAAGATAGAAAAATATTTTTTAGACGAAACTTACTTGACTTGAAGAGCTGCATAACCCAAAATTATTTTAATGTATACAGGATGTCCCATAAAAGTGGTACTGAAAGTAAAATTATTTTTTTAAATGGAACACCCTATATATTATTTGATGTTTAGATATTACTAACAATTATACGTATGTTTTATACAACATGTATATACCTAAACCTAACATATATCATAATATTTACAATTTAATGAAAAAAGTTAGATTATTAGTTTATCAGATTTTAATTTATATCTCTATTATTAGTAATTTTACAAATAATCGGTATGGTACTTTTATAATTTATACCCGACGATATCCTCAGCCGAAGTCAATTTTACCTTTGCACTTACTTTGTAGTAATTATAACCTCTCAATCTGAAGAAAATTCAAACAACAAAAACTTAGTTTTTTTAAATGGCACCCCCTATATTTTTATACGGCATAATATTCGTCTTGAAAGACGAATAATATTCCGTATATAAATATAGGGTGTGTCATTTAAATAAAATTAGTTTTTATTGTTTGAATTTTTTTAAGATTGACAGGTTATAATGACTAAAGACTGAAAGACGAGTAATATGCCGTATAAAAATATAGGGTGTGCCATTTGAAAAAAAATAGTTTTTATTGTTTCAACTTTCTTAAAATTGACAAGTTATAATTACTACAAAGTAAGTGCAAAATTAAAATTGACTACGGCTGAGAATAGCGCCTCGTATAAATTATGAAAGTACCGTACCGATTATTTTTAAAGTTACTAATAACTGAGATATAAATTCAAATCTGATAACCTAAAAATCTAACTTTACTCATTAAATTGTAAATATTATGAAATATGTTAGGTTTAGGTATATACAATGTTATATAAAACATACGTATAATTAATAGTAATATCTAAAAATCAAATAATATATAGGGGGTTCCATTTAAAAAAATGTTGTTACTTTCAGTACCACTTTTATGGGACAGCCTGTATACATTAAAATAATCTTACGTTATGAAGCTGTTCAATTCAAGTAAGTTTGGCCTCAAAAATATTTTTCTATCTTGAACCAGAGCGGAGATATCCTGCGAGCACGCACTAATGGGACACCCTGTATATCTTATATGTATAAGATAAATATTATTTAATTGATGAGGCGAATACATGATGAAACTCCATAATACTATTTGAAATAAAACAACACAGTTGGGAGGGTTTCACTTTAATTGTTGAACACTGCAACATGTTTCACCACACAGTGGCTTCATCAGGCAGATGAAATAATTATTTCATCTGCCTGATGAAGCCACTGTGTGGTGAAACATGTTGCAGTGTTCAACAATTAAAGTGAAACCCTCCCAACTGTGTTGTTTTATTTCAAATAGATAAATATTATGTATATATTATATGTTTTGGTTTGCTGGGCTATTTCATTGTAAAATAATCCTCGCTTAACTTTTCACAAAAATCTCAATTAACGTGAGTTGTACTACAGAGAGTTTGTCGCATTTTGGTGGATTAAATCGGTACATATGAGTACAATTTGTCAAAAATCGTGCCTGTCTCGCAACACATGAGAAACAAAAATACGTTGACGACGTCATTCTACTGCCTGGGACAGTTTTTTCCTCTTCTAGGAACCATTGTATAAAAAATAATAACCCAAACTTTTAAACTTTACACTGACAACTGTCAAATGGTTGAAACAGTACACAGCGTCACCAATTTTAAAGAAAATCCAGTTCTGCCAGCTGAAACAATAATTTTAGATCACTCTGTATTATCGCGCGTTCTTAAATAAATAACTGTTATTGTTTCTCCTGGAAATAGTCGAATAGTACTTGTTGCTTTTAGTCGTTACAAACTACGTGACTATTCTTACAATTTACAGTAAACGCTCGCCAGAGAAAATCCAAAAACTACTTTATTTCAATTTACGACTTTCGAACCGCTGAGTGATGGTTTTTCCTATCCTCGACGGCACTCGGGCTAAAAATAAGCCCCCCATTTTCTATTTCCTAACGCTAATGATGTACTAAATGTGATTTGATTTGTGCGTTCGCACTTATTCTAAAAACAAATCAATATTTACTATCCGGTATAAATAAAACAATTGTTAATCGCGGAGAGTTAATTAAAATTCGGCGGAGTTGTCGACCCGACCCTTTCTTAAAAATAGTACACTTCCGAACGGCGACCGGATACGACGCCATCTTTTAAGTGTGTGGTTATAAATAGGGAGTGTTTGTGTGTATGCATGTGTGTGTGTACCTGTCTGCGTCGCGACGCCGAATGAATGATGCAAAAAACTTTTTTTTCGTAAGGGACAAATCGGTGATTCGGATTGGATGAGTAATGGTCGTGGGGAGAGGTTTTCCTTTTTGTTTCTCGCAAAACATCGATGCAGGCATTAATCATTTCGGACGCGTTATTTTTACTTGGGTCGCACACGACAGTGTGACAAATTTTCTTGTTATATATAGGATGAAAAGTAGACGCACTGCAAAGAAATAGAAATTGCTTTTGTGTGTAATACCGCTCGCCCACTTATGACGACTTTAATCCAGTGGTCTCCAAACTACGGCCCGCGGGCCAAATCCGGCCCGCGACTTGCATGAATCCGGCCCGCGATTGTTTGTAATTTTTTTTGTAAATATCATATTTTGAAATATTGTAACAATTGTTCTGTTACCGGCGTTTTATCGAAAACGTCGTAACTTGATTATTTTATTCACATTCGCGAAAACATCCGACTCCATTTGTTTTGCTCATTTCATTTCATAATCATTTTAATTCCAAATGACTCAAGTTCGTAACCATTCATTCGATGTTCTTTTGTATATATTTTTTTCTTGTAAATATGTAAATTAGTCCAGCATTGAATTCCCCCGAACGTGACCAACAATGACGACTTACAAACCACCCCATCATTAACCGCGCGACCAGCACCGGCCGATGTTTACAACCCCGAGGAATTCCGCACCTCCGAGGACCAGCGCCATAAAACCCACGGCGCGCTGTAGATGTTTACGACCATGAAAACAAAGCCTTTGGGAATTTCTCAAAATTTCGGGAAAACAGCGAGAACAAAGGTTTATGGTCGTAACATCTGCAGCACAAACTTCGACACGCCGGAGCAGTCGGAAACCAGAGGCCCAAAACTTTTTGGCCTCAGGTAAATATGAAAACTCCACCCTCTGCTTCTTCCACCACGTTCTCGACCAATCACCGTCACCCCCAAGATACATGGCGGGGGTGAAGACAGCGGTGGTTGGGAAGATAAGAGACAGCGGAAGACAGAGGAAAGGCAGTACAGTTCGGAGCTATCATCAGCGGAGTTATCATCATCAGAGTTATCATCAACAAAGTTTCACCAAGTTTCTATGAAATCATTAAGTGTCGCGAATTAGTCAGTTCGTAAGTCGTTGCGTTCGTTCATTATTGTTATTCTATTTTCTTTTGTTTGTGTCATTTATTTCATTCATTATCATTCTTGTGTTATTTTGCTTTGTGTGTCGTGAATAAATATTGTATCCTTGTTTTTGGAAGTCAGAGGTTAATTTACCAAGCATTTTGAATTAAACATAATAAAAGTGAGTGTCTTTTGAACTAGGATTTCGGTAAGTTTCTTTTGTTATTATTGTGTGTGTGTTAAAGTACTGAGCTAATCGGAGTTGTTACGGAGGGACGTTGTTCATGCTCATGCTCTCTCAAATTATCTATTAAATTTAGCATAAACAGCAAGCGACGTCCTGCGCCCCGATAACAGTTCCTTAAATTCATAATTTTATGAATTCATAATTTTATAAAATTAATCGGATCTTGACCGACTTTATTATGTAGAATTGTATTTGTGGCCCGCGAAGAAGATAGTTTGGAGACCCAGGCTTTAATCTACTGCGAACAGCGACGGCTCGCAGCCTAACTTCAGGGTCGGCCGCAGCGCCAAGACACACAAAATTTGAGGTTGGGATCGCGCTCTATAAATACAAGGAATTGCACAACAACGGCGGCTCGCAGCCTAACTTCAGGGTAGGCCAGAGACTCAAGGTAATATGTATCCGTTATTGAAAGGTGACTTTTCAATAACGGATACATATTACCTTGAGTCTCTGGCCTACCCTGAAGTTAGGCTGCGAGCCGCCGCTGACTGGGAAAGTCACCAATGACTGATTAGCCATCAGTGACAGCTTAGCCTGCGAGTGTGTTAAACCTTTTACGATTTTAATAACCTTGATTCTTGACGTCACACGAGGACTTCCTCACATGACGTAAACACCCAAGGAGGTTAAACCCAAAACCGGTAAAATACATATTAAACAGGTAGACCAACCTTGCCTTGCCACGTTGCCGGTTTATTTATCCAGTTGCGAGGCAACAGTTCTAAAATTCCACTCACTGACACATTTAATTTTCAATTAATGCCAAATATCATGGCCTGTATTCCCGAAATTGATCGTACGATTCGGTCGGGTGAAATCCATCATTTAGATGGGGATTTAACATGTGAATTTGACAGTTGACGGGCGACCGATCGTTCGATCAATTTCAGGAATACCGGCCCAGATTTTGTGTGAATTCGTGTGACCAATTTCGATCATCGTGACATTGGGCGCGTTCATCAAAGATAACATTTGGGATTTTACTGCCAACTGTTGGGGAATTCTCTGATGAACGGTACTCGGCCATTTTAAAAACTTTAATCCGTTACCATAGACCAGTGGTGGGGAAACTTTTTTTAAGACGGGCCATTTGTAATAACCAGACAATCGTAGCGGGCCAAAGAATAATGCTTAATCGTAGGTAGGTAGTTTTTATGCGGGTCGTCACATTACGAAGTAAGAACGCGTTCAAACATTCTCACGACGGCATTCTTAAACGGGCCGGATTAAACCTTTCCGCGGGCCGGACTTGGCCCGCGGGCCGTAGTTTCCCCATCACTGCCATAGACCAATTGGTGGTGATTAATCCGTCAGTTTTCAAAATGACCGAGTACCGTTCATTAGAGAATTCCCTAACAGTTGTCAGTAAAAAATCCTAGACACGTTCACGATTAACATCATCGTGAACATGTTTGGGATTTTTGCAATTATACAAAATAGACCGATTGGTGTTGGCGATTGGTGTTGACGGGTTAAAGTTTTTAAAATGGCCGAGTACCGTTCATCAGATCCCAACATGCTCCACAAACAAATCCAAACATGTTGAATGTCAAACAGTTTAATAAACGGACCCATTACTGATATTTGACATTCCCAATATTATTATTTTTTATTATTATATTTCCACCCACTGACAGTTTCCACCGCGCATGCGCGAATATAGACCAACCTATTCTATATTCTATTCTACCAGCCTTGGGCTAAACCACGCTTCTTTTTAAATAAATCCAACCATATGCGGCTCTTTATCAATACAGTTAACCTTGTGCACCGTGATTACCTTAATTCTTACGTCACACGTAGAAATCTTCACGTGGCGTGAAAAACCAAGGTTGTTACAATGATACCAGGTCTGCTTAATTTCAATTACCTTGTTTTTTTGACGTCACGTGAAGAAATTTTAAATAAATCCAACCCTATGCGGCTTTTTATCAATACAGTTGACTTTGTGCGCCGTGATTACCTTAATTTTTACGTCACACGTAGAAATCTTCACGTGACGTCAAAAACCAAGGTTGTTACAACGATGCCAGATCTGCTTAATTTCAATTACCTTGTTTTATTGACGTCACGTGAAGAAATTTTAAATAAATCCAACCTTATGCGGCTTTTTATCAATACAGTTGACTTTCTGCGCCGTAATTACCGTGGTTTTTACGTTACACGAAGAAATATTCACGTGACGTCAAAAACCAAGGTTGTTACAACGATGCCAGGTCTGCTTAATTTTAATTACCTTATTTTATTAACGTCACGTGAAGAAATTTTAAATAAATCCAACCTTATGCGACTTTTTATCAATACAGTTGATTTTCTGCGCCGTAATTACCTTGGTTTTTACGTTACACGTAGAAATCTTCACGTGGCGTCAAAAGCCAAGGTTGTTACAACGATGCCAGGTCTGCTTAATTTCAATTACCTTGTTTTATTGACGTCATATTTCAGGTAAGCTTGGAAGATAACTAAGAAACATAGTCATATTTTAGAGACTTAAGAGAGAGAGATTTGCTATTAAGTGACTGAAACACGCAATTGAGACAATTGAGGACGTTTTTTGAAGATATTTCAAGAACGAGAGACTTAAGAGGTTTAGAGAGTCTTCTCTTTCTTCTTCTGCTTCAAAAAAAGAAGTCGCCCTAAACCTCTTAAGTCTCAAGTTTCTGAAATGTTTCCCAAAAAAATCCTCAGAAACGAGAGACCTAAGAGGTAACTAAGAAACATAGTCATATTTTAGAGACTTAAGAGAGAGAGATTTGCTATTAAGTGACTGTAACACGCAATTGAGACAATTGAGGACGTTTTTTGAAGATATTTCAAGAACGAGAGACTTAAGAGGTTTAGAGAGTCTTCTTTTTCTCTGCTTCAAAAAAAGAAGTCGCCCTAAACCTCTTAGGTCTCGAGTTTCTGAAATGTCTCCCAAAAACGTCCTTAATTATCGCCTTAAACCTCTTAAGTCTCAAGCTTCTCCCAAAAACGTCCTCAGAAACGAGAGACTTAAGAGGTTTAGAGAGTCTTCTTTTTCTTCTTCTGCTTCAAAAAAAGAAGTCGCCCTAAACCTCTTAGGTCTCAAGTTTCTGAAATGTCTCCCAAAAACGTCCTTAATTATCGCCCTAAACCTCTTAAGTCTCAAGCTTCTGAAATGTCTCCCAAAAACGTCCTCAGAAACGAGAGACTTAAGAGGTCTTTAGAGAGTCTTCTTTTTCTTCTTCTGCTTCAAAAAAAGAAGTCGCCCTAAACCTCTTAAGTCTCAAGCTTCTGAAATGTCTCCCAAAAACGTCCTCAGAAACAAGAGACTTAAGAGGTCTTTAGAGAGTCTTCTTTTTCTTCTTCTGCTTCAAAAAAAGAAGTCGCCCTAAACCTCTTAGGTCTCAAGTTTCTGAAATGTCTCCCAAAAACGTCCTTAATTATCGCCCTAAACCTCTTAAGTCTCAAGCTTCTGAAATATCTCCCAAAAACGTCCTCAGAAACGAGAGACTTAAGAGGTTTAGAGAGTCTTCGTTTTCTTCTTCTGCTTCAAAAAAAGAAGTCGCCCTAAACCTCTTAAGTCTTGAGACTTAAGAGGTTTCCCAAAAATGTCCTCAATTATCTCTTGCGTGTTTCAGTCACTTAAAAGCAAATCTCTGCCTCTTAAGTTTCTAAAATATGACTATGTTTCTTAAGTATTTTCCAAGTCTACCTGAAATATTTATTGCATGTTTTAGAAATCTCTCTTTAGCAAATTTTCCTCTTAAGTGTCTTAAAACATTTCTTGGGTATCTTGTTTCTCAATTCTCACACAAAACTCTTAAGTACCTCTTAAGATTCCCTCAAGTCTAAATCAAAACTTCTTGAGCATATTGTTACTCAATCCTTTCGTAAAACTCTTTCAAGTGCCTCTTAAGATGTTCTCAAGTCTCTATCAAAGCTTTGTTTAGCATATTGTTTCTAAATTCTTTTGTAAAACCTTGTCAAGCCTCTTAAAACTTTCTAAAGTCAATTTGAAGTTTCAAACGAGTGTTTCCACTCCCAGACTAAGCATGAAGTAAAATTTCGAGTTTAGAAAAGCCCCGTGAAAATTTGTCGAGGGTCGCGCAGCGACCCGAGACAAATTTTCTGGGCTTTTCTTAACTCGAAATTTTACTTCATGCGCCACGCGTATAAAACACTGAATTATTGTGAATTCAAAGTGCCTCTTAAGACTTAATTCTCACGCAAAGCTCTTAAGTGCCTCTTAAGATTCTCTCAAGTCTAAATCAAAACTTCTTGAGCATATTGTTACTCAATCCTTTCGTAAAACTCTTTCAAGTGCCTCTTAAGATGTTCTCAAGTCTCTATCAAAGCTTTGTTTACCATATTGTTTCTCGATTCTTTTGTAAAACCTTGTCATGTCTCTTAAAACTTTCTAAAGTCAATTTGAAGTTTCAAACGAGTGTTTCCACTCCCAGACTAAGCATGAAGTAAAATTTCGAGTTTAGAAAAGCCCCGTGAAAATTTGTCGAGGGTCGCGCAGCGACCTGAGACAAATTTTCTGGGCTTTTCTAAACTCGAAATTTTACTTCATGCGCCACGCGTATAAAACACTGAATTATTGTGAATTTAAAGTGCCTCTTAAGACTCAATTCTCACACAAAGCTCTTAAGTGCCTCTTAAGATTCTCTTAAGTCTAAATCAAAACTTCTTGAGCATATTGTTACTCAATTTATTCGTAAAACTTTCTTAAGTGCCTCTTAAGATGTTCTAAAGTCTCTATCAAAACTTTGTTTAGTATATAGCTTCTCAGTTCTTTCGAAAAACACTCTTAAGTTCTGCCTAAGATTTTCTTAAGTCAATTTGAAGTTTCAAATGAGTGTTTCCACTCCCAGACTAAGCATGAAGTAAAATTTCGAGTTTAGAAAAGCCCCGTGAAAATTTGTCGAGGGTCGCGCAGCGACCTGAGACAAATTTTCTGGGCTTTTCTAAACTCGAAATTTTACTTCATGCGCCACGCGTATAAAACACTGAATTATTGTGAATTTAAAGTGCCTCTTAAGACTCAATTCTCACACAAAGCTCTTAAGTGCCTCTTAAGATTCTCTTAAGTCTAAATCAAAACTTCTTGAGCATATTGTTACTCAATTCATTCGTAAAACTTTCTTAAGTGCCTCTTAAGATGTTCTAAAGTCTCTATCAAAACTTTGTTTAGTATATAGCTTCTCAGTTCTTTCGAAAAACACTCTTAAGTTCTGCCTAAGATTTTCTTAAGTCAATTTGAAGTTTCAAATGAGTGTTTCCACTCCCAGACTAAGCATGAAGTAAAATTTCGAGTTTAGAAAAGCCCCGCGTAGAAAATTTGTTGAGGGTCGCGCAGCGACCCGAGACAAATTTTCACGGGGCTTTTCTAAACTCGAAATTTTACTTTATGCGCCACGCGTATAAAAAACTAAATTATTATTAATTTAAAGTGCCTCTTAAGACTATCTAAGGTCTATCAAAACGTTCTTGAGTAAATTATTTCTCAATTGTTTCTTAAAACTCCCTCAAGTGCCTCTTAATATTTCCTCAAGTCTCAAATCTTTTTGAAATCTCTCTTAACTGCCTCTTTAGACTTTCTGAAGTCGCTATTAAACTTATTTGAGCGTATTCTTAATCAATTCATTCGCAAAACTTTCTCAAGTGCCTCTTAAAACAATCTCAAGTCTTTATCAAAAACATATTGTTTGTTAATTCTTTTGCAATACTCTCTCAAGTGCCTCTTAAGAATTTCTGACGTTTGTATCAAAACTTACTTAACCATATTGTTTGTTCATTCTCTCTCAAGAGCCTCTTAAGATATTCTCAAATCTCTATCAAGACTTTGTATAAAATATTGCTTCTCAATTCTTTCGCAAAGCACTCTTAAGTGCCGCCTAAAACTCTCCCAAGTCTCTATAAACATTTTCTTGAACATCGTGTTTTTCAATTCTTTCTCAAATCTCGCTCAATCTCAAGTCTTTATCAAAAACATATTGTTTGTTAATTCTTTCGCAATACTCTCTTAAGTGCCTCTTAAGAATTTCTGACGTTTGTATCAAAACTTACCTAACCATATTGTTTGTTCATTCTCTCTCAAGAGCCTTTTAAGATATTCTCAAATCTCTATCAAGACTTTGTATAGCATATTGCTTCTCAATTCTTTCGCAAAGCACTCTTAAGTGCCGCCTAAAACTCTCTCAAGTCTCTATAAATATTTTCTTGAGCATCGTGTTTTTCAATTCTTTCTCAAATCTCGCTCAAGTGCCTCCTAAGGCTTTCTTAAGTCTCTATCAAACTTTTTGGAGCATATTGTTTCTAAATTCTTTTGCAAAACTGTGTCAAGTGCCTCCTAAGACATTCTAAGGTCAATTTGAAGTTTCAAGCGAGTGTTTCCACTCCCAGACTAAGTATGAAGTAAAATTTGTCTCGGGTCGCTGCGCGACCCTCGAAAAATTTTCACGGGGCTTTTCTAAACTCGAAATTTTACTTCATGCTTAGTCTGGGAGTGGAAACACTCGTTCGAAACTTTAAATTGAACTTAGAAAATCTTAAGAGGCACTTGGCAGAGTTTTGCAAAAGAATTTAGAAACAATATGCTTCAGAAAGTTATGATAGAGACTTTATAAAGTCTTAGAATAGAATAGAATAGAATAGAAATATTTATTCGTGCTAATAACAATAACAGTCTTACACACGTCACGTCACGTCAGAGGCACTTGAGCTAGATTTGAGACCGAATTGGAAAACACGATGCTTAAGAAAACGTTTATAGAGACTTGAGAGAGTTTTAGGCGGCACTTAAGAGTGTTTTGCGAAAGGATCAAGAGGCACTTCGGAAAGTTTTGCGAAAGAACTGATTATAAGAATACGCTTAAATAAGTTTTAGTAGGGACTTCAGAAAGTCTAAAGAGGCAGTTAAGAGAGATTTTGGAAATAATTGAGACTTGAGGAAATATTAAGAGGCACTTGAGGGAGTTTTGAGAAACAATTGAGAAATGATTTACCTAAGAATGTTTTGATAAAGATTTTAGATAGTCTTAAGAGGCACTTTAAATTCACAATAATTCAGTGTTTAATACGCGTGGCGCATGAAGTAAAATTTCGAGATTAGAAAAGCCTAATTTGGATTGGCCGCTCCGCTTCGCTACGCGGCCAATCCAAATTCTTAGGCTTTTCTAAACTCGAAATTTTACTTCATGCTTAGCCTGGGAGTGGAAATAGTCGTTTGAAACTTAAAATTGACTTAAAAAAATCTTAACAGGCACTTGAAAAAGTTTTACAAAAGAATTGAGAAACAATAATTTCAAAAAAGTTTTGATAAAGACTTGAGAATATCTTAAGAGACACTTGAGATAGTTTTCCGTAAGAACTGAGTAACAAAATGCTCAGAAAAGTTTTGATAGAGACTTGGGATCATCCTAAGAGGCTCTTGAGAAAGTTTTCCGTAGCAATTGAGTAGCAAAATGCTCAGAAAAGTTTTGTTAGAAACTTGAGAATATCTTAAGAGGCTTTTGAGAGAGTTTTGCGTAAGAATTGAGTAACAAAATGCTCAGGAAAGTTTTAATAGAGACTTGAGAATATCTTAAGAGGCTTCTGAGAGAGTTGACCGTAAGAATTGAGTAGCAAAATGCTCAGGAAAGTTTTCACAGAGACTTAAGAATATCTTAAGAGGCTCCTGAGAGCGTTTTCCGTAAGAATTGAGTAGCAAAATGTTCAGGAAAGTATTGATAGAGACTTGAGAATATCATAAGAGGCTCTTGAGAGAGTTTTACGTAAGAATTGAGTAATAGAATGCCCAGGAAAGTTTTAATAAAAACTCGAGAATATCTTAAGAGGCTCCTAAGAGAGTTTTACGTAAGAATTGAGTAATAAAATGCTCAGATAGAGACTTGAGAAAATCTTAGGAGGCAGTTAGGAAAGTTTTACGAGAGAATTGAGAAACAAAATGCCCAAGAGATATTTTAAGACACTTAAGAGGAAGATTTGCTGAAGAGAGATTTCTTAAACATACAAAAGATATTTCAGGTAGATTTAGAAGATAACTAAAAAACAAGATAGTCATATTGTGGTATATTGAATTATATTTATTGTATATTTAAGTAGGTTAAAAATAGAGTGTTTTTTTGTGTATGGGTCAATGCGATCGGCGATGCACGCAGGTGTGATCGTCAGTATGTGTCCGACCGTTAATTGATGTGTATCAAAATATATTGTATAGGTGTTATATATAAGCCTCCTACAGCTGGTATTACTGATTTTATAGAATCACTTGATAATTCTATTAGCCAAATCCTTCCTCAGTGTGATGATATACTTTTCCTGGGCAATTTTAACATTAATATGTTAAACACCGAGTCGAGCAACACTAGGCATTTAAATGATTTTTTTCAAGCATACGGTTTCCATCAAGTTGTACAACAACCAACACGAATTACTGCGTATTCTGAGTCAATAATTGACCTAGTCGTGATTTCTAACGAATGTGACTGTATAGAAGTAGGTGTCACTAAAATACATGACATCGCTGACCACGATTTAATTTTTTGTAGGCTTGTGTTTAATAAAGTCAAATCAGAAAAAATTGTTACTTATCGAAAACTACAAGACATAAATCATAGTATATTTAAAAATGATTTAGAGTCTTCAGGTATCGAAAATTTAATATATCTCAACAATATTGACGATAAAGTATCCCTGTTGAATGAAAAACTTATTATACTATTTAACACTCACGCGCCCTTAATAACATCTCGGGTAACTAGGAAGCCTGCTCCCTGGTTAACTAGTACAATTAAACTTATGATGTCTAAACGCGATAATGCTCTTAAGAAATTTAAATCAACTAAACTGTCCAGCGATTTTAACAATTACAAACAGTGGCGTAACTATGTAAATTCTGCAATTGTCCGCGAAAAAAAGCTTACCTCCAATATATAATAAATAACAAACCTAAATTAACATGGAAATACTTTAAAAGCTATGGCATTGTTAAACAGAAAAGTTATGATATTCCTGACCACCTAAAAGACCCTAACTATGCCAATCTATATCTTACTAATTCAATAAAATCAACAGCTGATAATGATCTACTTAATTATTACAATAATTCTACTTGCCCTGGAACCAAAGATCAATTTGTTTTCACAATAGTAAGCCCAGATCTAATTAACAAAATATTGTCTGACATCACATCTAACGCTATTGGTTCGGATTGTCTATCCATACACATGCTGAAGATCTGTTGTCCTTATATACTTCCATACATTACCCACATTGTTAACTGCTGTTTAGAACAATCAGTCTTTCCCTATGCTTGGAAAATAGCCACCGTTAACCTTATTCCGAAAATACATAATCCTAGTGAGATTGGTGATCTCAGACCTATCAGAATACTTCCCGTACTTTCTAAAGTCCTCGAACAAGTCATGAAACAACAACTTTCCAGCTTCATTGAAACTAACAATATACTTCCAGCAAATCAATCAGGATTTAGAACCAACTATAGCTGCGCCACATCACTGTTAAATGTCACTGATGATATAATCTCTGCTACAGACACTAGCAAGTTAACTTGTCTAATTTTAGTAGATTATAGTAAAGCGTTTGACACTATTAACCACAAATTATTACTTGCCATACTAAAATATATAGGGCTCAGTGCAGATGCACTAGTTTTGTTAGAGGACTTTCTGTGCAACAGGAAACAACTTGTCAAAATTGATGAATTGAGATCTGACTATGCCACTCCTGTAGCTGGTGTACCGCAGGGCTCAATTTTGGGACCAACTTTGTTTTCGATATATACATCATCTTTGTCAAAAAGCCTGGAACATTGTACTTGTAATCTGTATGCTGACGATACTCAGTTATTATATTCTTTCAAATTAGAAGACATTGAAACCGCCAGCAATAATATAAATAAAGACCTGTCAAATCTGATGTATATATCGAGCAAACACTCCCTTAAAATAAACCCTAAGAAAACTACCGCAATAGTGTTTGGTCCTAAAAACAAACGCGAGGTCGCTAAATCCCTACTTAAAATAAAATTAGATGGATCTGATATATCCTTCACGAACTCCATACGGAATCTAGGTCTAATTATTGACGAGGAATTACGCTTCAAGTCACACATTAGTAAATGCATCTCTAGAGCCTACGCTAATCTCAGAATGATTTATGCAAACAAAAATATTTTAAGTATTCACACAAAAAAAATATTATGTGATACCTTGGTGTTAAGTCACTTTAACTTTTCTGACACCGTGTATAATACATGCCTAGATAAAGTAACTTCTGATCGAATACAGAAGATACAAAATTCATGCATTCGTTTAATTTTTGGAATCCGAAAGTTTGATCATATCTCAGAAAAATTTAACGAGATAAATTGGATAAAGATGGCTGATAGGAGAGCAGTACATTCAGCAGTTTTTTATTTTAAAATAATAAATTTACGCACTCCACCTTACCTATACAGAAGAATTGTATTCCGCACCGATGTCCATAACATCAATGTTAGATTTCGGGGTTTAATATCACCTCCACAACATAAAACCGCATTTTTTAAAAGGTCATTTTCATACAACATTTACAAAACGTTTAATAAAATTCCGGAACACCTGAAATCTCTCAGCTTAAATAATTTTAAAACAAATGTGCGTATCCTAATCTTACGTGGTGAACTCTGAAGTTACTAAAGTTGCAAGTCTCAAATTTTATTTTGTCTAATAATAAATAGTCGCTAAACATAGAATTAATTATTAAGTTTGGAAGTAGTAGGTTAAGTGGAAGAGCAGTAACAGGCTTAGACCTGCCTGAACTTCGCCTACGCGAAATGTATAAAAGATAATTGTAAACATTGTATTTCTTTAAATTAAATAAAGACATTATAATAATAATAAAAATAATAATAATATATGTACAGATTGAATATATAATAAAGCGTTGTTAAGTTTATTGCGGTGGAGTTATTTGACCTACCACCGGTACACCACACATATTTTAGAGACTTAAGAGGAAGAGATTTGCTATTAAGTGTTTGAAACACGCAAGAGATAATTGAGGACGTTTTTGGGAGACATTTCAGAAACTAGATACTTAAGAGGTTTAGGGAGTCTTATTTTTCTTCTGCTTCAAAAAAGAAGACTCCTTAAACCTCTTAAGTCTTGTAGAGGGTGTGAAATGGAAGACGAGACTGCCAGGCACATCCGTGGATAATATTGGAAATTGTTTAGAAACAGTCACACCGCAATCAATTGAAGGCTACTTAAAAGAAAACAGCCCGCACATCTTGGTTAAGGAGATTTGTGAGCTTAAAACAAAAGGCAAACGTAAAGCATTCAAATTAGGAACAGATTACAAACACCTAGATGCATTAATGTCAGCTGAAACCTGGCCCGAAGGAATAAAAATAAGAAGATTTAACTTTCCAAAAAATGCAACGATGACAGGAAATTTTCCGACAGAATCGGCCACGCTGCAACTCACTTGAATCACCCGGGGAAAAAAGCTACTCAGGAAAGTGACTACTTGGACATATACCTTATTAACATACAATGCATCCGCAACAAAACAAATGAGTTGGATGCTTTTTTGATTGATTATAAATATGTATTTGATGTAATCTGTATTTGTGAGCATTGGCTTCGCAAACTAGAGGTGGCACATTTTACTTTAGATAAGTATAAAATTGCAGCAAATTTTATTAGGTCTCAATACTCACATGGAGGTGTTATGCAACTTATGAAACACAATGTATCTTTCAGTGAAATCCATACTATAGCGATTGAAAAACATTGTGAGATAGTTGCATCTCACCTCCCACTACATGATATAATCATCATAAATATTTACAGATCACCCATAGGGGATTTAAATACATTCTTAAATGTCTTAGTAAACACACTGAATAATATTTCCCTTGACAAGAATATTATACTAGGGGGAGATTTCAATGTACACTTTCTTACTGAAGATTACAGAGCAGCCGACGTAATCAATCTCCTGGCCTCATACGGACTCTGTCCCTTGGTCACTTTTAATACTAGAATGAACAACTGCCTGGACAACGTATTCACGAACATGCAAGAAACAGAAATTAAGGGGAATATAACAGTGGTCTGAAATTTAATGTTAGGTTTATTTAAAAACTAAAGGTCCTAGAAAGTTGAAATTTTGACAGCGTATATTAAGCCCAATTATCTAGTAAAATATCGAAGTACTTTTTTTTAACAATTTGCTTTCAGAGGTATGAAAAAAATAATGTTATATTTTTCAAATTTTAAAAAAAAAATATTCCCATATCTTACTAGTTTATACTATAAGGAATATAATGTGAACATTTCATAAGGATGCGATAACTCATGCCCGAGTCAAGTTAAAATAAATATCTTAAAAAATAAGACCGTAAAATACCGCCGCCTCGCGGATCTTCTCTTAGTAGAACGCGTTGTACACTCATCTGCACAATTATTGGAGGGGCGAGCAGCATGCGGCCAGCGTTTATCCCTGGGCCGGTGAACGCTGCGTAGCTTCGCGTTTGTTTTTCTTTTCTTTTCTCAATCATAGTTAACAAAAACGGCTCGCGTCGTTAGCATTTATTCTCGTAAAATTAATATTTCGCAATTATAATCGATATTTTATTGTACTAGTGTTTTAGTTTTATGCTTACTGACTACTAATGGAATAAGTATTTTTTTATACTGCATGTTCACTAATATAGAAAACACAAAATGTTTCACTAATTTAAATAAAGATGTGTAATATACCTTTAATATTGGCTTCCCTAATTATTTGACAATGTCGGTATTATTAAATTATTTTTAAGTTTTTTAAGCTGATTAATAAGCCAGAAGCAATCGAATAACAATCAGTCTTGTTCAAATCATTATTTCGTCTTAAATCATTCTTTGTTAAAACAGTTGTTAAATGCCATTAAACTTCTCGCAATAAAATCTTACTAGTTTATACTATATGAAAGTAAATTGTAAAGTTTCTAGCAATCGGACCTATTTGAACCAACTGCGACTTCATCAACGAACCAATGATATCAAAACTATAAGAATAGTAAGAATAACACCAATAAGACGTTGTCGTAGATTAATGTTACAAATCAACTATTTTTTACTGAGCACAGGTAATATATGTTTGACGAACATTGTTTGTTAATTATTTTAGAAAAAATAGAACTATAATAATAATAATAAGGTAGTTATAATGCATTTCAAATAACAAGCTTCTTGCTCAATATTGCACCGAGCCCAATATATTTTTTAAGGCCCGGCTTGGCCCGACCCGGTCATAAAATAAGAGAGATTGAGTTTTGCCTGATCCGGCCCGGTCAACATTTCAGGTCTAAATAAATAAAAAATATACTTATCTGATTATAGGCGTAGTTTTTAGAAAAAGTAAAAAAAAAATATATAAAATTAAGATAATTTAAATATTGAATATGATACGGGAAAATCGCCTAAGAAAAATTCAGGCCCGTGCAGTGCTCCAATTGACATATCTTCCCTAAATATTTTAGATGACAAATCTCAAATATATTTCTTGTTGAGTATAAAATGTCTGCCTGAAGTCATTTTATTATTTATTTGTTGCATTCATAAAAACTAGAATATTTGATAAAATCAAAATAGAAATTCTCCCCAAAATTTGGGGTATTTGCCCAATTTGGCAGAGGCCAAATTAATACACATTATTTTCATGGCCATAGCAGTTAGGAAAGATAATATTCCTATATAAAAAATATCATTGAAAATCCTATGTTCCGTTTTTTTTTTCATATATATCCGGCATATAAATATTCACAGGGAGCAGAGCTGGGACGAATCCTCGTAAAAAAGATTCGAATCACGAATCCGAATCACCTAATATGATTCGAATCACGAATACTCGAATAAAGGATTCGCAAAAAATAAATATGATTCGAATCAAAGATTCGAATCCTGTTTTTTCGAATCACGAATACAAATCCTTCAAGAATAAATTTGATTTTATAATTTTTTTGCAACCATTAATATATAAATATAGTTACCAGTTGTTTTAACAAAAATATTCAAAACCTAATTAATTATTATTAACACTGAACATCGTTGATAACAGACAAAGTATTTGATTCCCTGTTACCCTGTTAAAGATGTATTTGTGTGTTTCTGAACTTCACTTTAAATCAGTGTTTTGTACGCGTGGCGCATGAAGTAAAATTTCGAGTTTAGAAAAGCCCGAAAATTTGTCTCGGGTCGCTGCGCGACCCTCGACAAATTTTCACGGGGCTTTTCTAAACTCGAAATTTTACTTCATGCTTAGCCTGGGAGTGGAAAACACTCATTTAAAGCTTCAAATTGAACTTAAAAAAAAAAACAAGGAATATCTAAAGATTTACAGAAAATAGGCTAAATTTGGAATACGTATACTTAAAAGAAAAACTCCCTGTAATTTTCAAAATAATAAATTGTTGTATGTAATAGCGGGACTGTATGAGCAAAAACAATATTTTTTCCTAATCCCCTGAATTTTTTTTCTGGCTTCTCGACGAGGCGAGATAATTTAATTTTCTTTCTATAAGATGTAAGTGCAATGAATTCTAAGTACATTCTATCAATTTAATGTTGATAGTATAAATTGCGAATTTTTTAAAAATGTTTCAAAGAAAACATTCTCCCAAAATTGTTAATTTTATTCCATAATTTCAACTTTGGCTAAATATTTTCGGAAAACGTGGCAAGATGATCTAATTTTCTTACTATAAGATGTAAGTGCAATCAATTCTAAGTAAATTCTGTCAATTTAATGTTAATAGTATAATTTGCTAATTTTTTACAATTTTTTCTAAGAAAACATTCTCTCAAAATTGTTAATTTTATTGCATAATTTCAACTTTGAGTGAATATTTTAAAAAAATGTGGAGATATAATATAATTTTCTTTGTATGAGATGTAAGTGCAATCAATTCTAAGTAAATTCTGTTAATTTAATATTGATAGTATAGATTTATAATTTTTTACAATTTTTTCAAAGAAAACATTCTCTCAAAATTGTTAATTTTATTGCATAATTGTAACTTGACTGTATATTTCAAGAAAACGAGGCGAGATAACTTAATTTTCTTTCTATAAGATGTAAGTGCAATCAATTCTAAGTAAATTCTATCAATTTAATATTGATAGTATACATTTATAATTTTTTACCATTTTTTTGAAAGAAAACATTCTCTCAAAATTGTTAATTTTATTGCATAATTTCAACTTTGAGTGAATATTTTAAAAAAATGTGGAGAGATAATATAATTTTCTTTGTATGAGATGTAAGTGTAATCAATTCTAAGCAAATTCAGTTAATTTAATGTTGATAGTATAGATTTATAATTTATTACAATTTTTTCAAAGAAAACATTCTCTCAAAATTTTTAATTTTATTCCATAATTTCAACTTTGGCTGAATATTTTCGGAAAACGTGGCGTGATAATTTACTTTTCTTACTATAAAATGAAAGTGCAATCAATTCTTAGTAAATCCTGTCAATTTTATGTTGATAGTATAAATTTATAATTTTTTACAATTTTTTTAAAGAAAACATTCTCTCAAAATTGTTAATTTTATTCCATAATTTTAACTTTGGCTCAATATTTTGGGAAAATGTGGTGAGATAATATAATTTCCTTTCTAAAGGATGCAAGTGCAATTCATTCTAAGTAAATTCTGTAAATTTTATAGTTAGGGTATAACATTTTAATTTTGCACAATTTTTTTCAAGGAAAACATTCTCCCAAGATTGTAAATTTTTCCGGATAATTTGATATTTCTGGAAATCCAGTGGAAATATTTATATTTCCATTACGGCCAATCAAAGTTAATTCATTTCTGTGTAGATTCTATGAATTTTAAGTTAATTTGATAATCTGATGAATTTTTACAACACAATATTCTGCTAAAATCTTTGAATTGAGGCATTCGTTATTTTCGTAAAAGTTCAATTTAAAGCTTAAACGAGTGTCTTCCACTCCCAGACTAAGCATGAAGTAAAATTTCGAGTTTAGAAAAGCCTGAAAATTTGGCTCGGGCGCGTAGCGAAGCGGAGCGACCGAGCCAAATTAGGCTTTTCTAAACTCGAAATTTTACTTCATGCGCCACGCGTATTAAACACTAATTTATTCTTAAGTTTAAAATATTCTTCTTATTTCATAAAAAAATTATATAATATATAAATATATTTATTATTTATTTATTTATTTATATATATAGGTTGTCTCCTAAAAACCGCCGCAGACCATAACTTCTTTATTAATTGAGCGATTTAAAAAAAAACAAAAAACAATTAAAACGGCTACAACAGATCTACAAAGAAGCCTTGATTTGAGTTTTTAACCAAATCAACTTTCATGTCAGCGATAGTCAACCTTTTTTTTTCAAATTGCTACGTATATTTTTTAAAATTTATTCTGATAGAGGATATTTTTCTAAATTCAAACATGTACAACAAGTTAGCTTTTGTGTAATATTCGTAAGTTAAAAAAAATAGTATATCAAAGTATAAGTGATTACGATATCTCGCTAAGTTTTAAACTTATGAACGTTTAAAATTATAATTCCACTAAAATATGGATACATTTCCCATCTCTGGCGTTCTTTTGAAAATAACTCAAAAACTGCGGATGGGGTATTTTTGGATTTTCAGATATTTTGAAAGAGCAATATTTGATTAGTATCTAAAAAAAAAAAATGATTACGATATTTCGGTAAGTTTTAAACTTATGAACGTTTAAA
Organism: Philonthus cognatus; assembly: GCA_932526585.2. Taxonomy (NCBI): domain Eukaryota; kingdom Metazoa; phylum Arthropoda; class Insecta; order Coleoptera; family Staphylinidae; genus Philonthus; species Philonthus cognatus. Next base: position 180,129,879 of record OW052241.1, read on the forward strand.
ATTGTAATTCCCCTAAAATATGGATACATTTCCCATATGTGACGTTCTTTTGAAAATAACTCAAAAACCGTGGAGGGGGTATTTTTTGATTTTTGCATATTTTGAAAGAGCAATATTTGATTAGTATCTACAACAAAAATTATTACGATATCCCTCTAATTTTTAAACTTATGAGACAAATTTTCTGTTCTTTTCTAAACTCGAAATTTTTCTTTATGCGCCACGCGTATAAAACACTGATTTAACGAGAAATTTAAAAACACACAAAAGGCATGTTTCGTGTTAATCCTCACAATTAATTCGAATTATTTTTGACGATTCAAATCTTTGTGTAAGTATTCGAATCCATTTATAAATATTCGAATCCTTTTATAAGGATTCGAATCTTTTTATAAGAATTCGAATCACCCACATTTGGATTCGAATACGAATCCTTTTAAAAATACGTAACAAATCCGGATCATGAATCCAGTTGAACTCAAGTATTCGAATGCCTCTTTTGAATCCTCTAAAAGGATTCGAATCCTGCCCAGCTCTGACAAGGAGCTTATGAACATGAATTATTTTATTATTATATTTTTAAGAAATAATCTCTAATTTAATAAAATAAAACACATAGTTTGTTCGGCTGTCGAAACTGGAGTCTTAAAAGAAAAAATAATGTGTAATAATGACAAGGATAAGAATCATCGGTTTTGTAAATACCGAAAAATGAAACAGGATCCGATAACGCTTTCTAACGAATTGAAAACAATACATAGCGTGTATGTATTATCAGCGTGTTTAAATAATACGAATCGACACTTTCCTTCGATCCGTCTTTTTTATACGCTTCTTTTTCGTCTATTCCACGCGACGCGAGACCCCCTCCGTTCATACCAAGGTGCAATGCACAAATGCACAGCGAACTGCCGCTTTTCTCTCTGACTGTATTCGCCCCACTTATCCTGTAAATTTGGCATCGGATGAGCTACTCTAAACTATGTGGGTCTTTCCAACACGATCGGCGTGTTACACTGCAATAATCCCCTTAATGTCACACGCCTAGACTATTGCCTATCCGACCATGCTGGTATCCATATTAGAGTGTCCAGAAGGATCTCGGAAAAAACGCCACTCATACGCGTATCACGACCCATAACAGAAAAGGGAAAATTCAAATTGTATCAGGTACTACAAAATACAGATTTTTCATTTATTAACAATTATCAATGTGTCAGTTCGGCGTTCGAATCATTTCTACAGTTGCTGGAACAATACTTTTTAAACTGTTTCCCAACTAAAAAAAACGTTAGCCAGAAATAATCATGTTGTTTGGTATAATAACAAATTAAAAACTATGCGTGAAAACCTCTCGCTAGTAAAGGAGGCAAGTACAAGACTTCCTGAGCTTAAACAAACATTTAACAAATTGAAATCAGAATACAAGACTGCCCTATGTAACTCTAAAAAAAAGGCTAATGCAAATTATATTGATACATGCACAAATAAACCAAAGGCAATGTGGTCCTTAATTAATTATAAGAAATCGAACTGTGATAGCAATAACTGTGATATAGAGCCGGACGATTTTAACGTGTTCTTCACCACCGTTTCGGAATCCATAAAATCCGACCTACCGCAATCTCAGACAGACCCACTAAAATTTATTAAAACTGATACTTCCCTCACAAACTACCTCACATTTGAAGAAGTGGGCGAGATTGACGTGCGTGAAGCTTTAATGTCTTTAAAAAACTCAAATGCTCGAGACGTGTACGGTATGACATGTGGCTCAATTAAATATGCGATAGACGTAATTATAACTCCTCTAACCAAATTATTAAATGGTTGCATTCGCAACAACGTATTCCCAACCTGCCTAAAAATAGCAACGGTCATACCTGTACATAAAAAGGGCTCCGTTGCAGATATCAATAATTACCGCCCGATTTCTCTTTTGCCCATCATTTCAAAAATATTTGAGAAATTGCTTTTAATAAATGTCTTTATTTAACCGAAAGAAAAAAATACAAAAGATATATATTATTATAAGTGTAGGCGAAGTTCAGTCAGCTTAACCTGTTACTGATCTTCCACTTAACCTACTAAAAATTAAACTTAGATATAATTGCAACATGTGAGAGGTTAGATACAAACATATTTAGACATCACTAATTCCGAGTTAATTTCAATTTTAAAGCTCACCTAGTAGCAACATAGAACGCAAGTGAAACCTGAAAGTGTTAATTTTTAAGTGTTTTAGGTGCTGGGGAATTTTATTATATAATTTATAAATGTTGTAGGTAAAACATCTCGTATAAATAGCAGACTTGTGCTTTGGTGGCGATATAAGTCCCCGGAACCTAACATTAACGTTGTGAACGTCAGTCCGATACACAATTCTGCGATATAAATAAGATGGTTTACGAAGATTAATTATCTTATAGTAGAGCAAACAAGAGTGAAGGATTCTTCGGTTAGCCATGTTCAGCCAGTTCAGTTCAGTGCCTTTACCTGAAATATGATCATGTTTTCTTATTCCTAGAATAAGCCGTATACAAGAATTTTGAACTTTTTGTATACGATTTATCGTTATCTTATCCAAACAAGCACTATAAACCACATCAGAGAAGTTGAATTGGCTCAGTACCAGAGTGTCACAGAGAAGTCGTTTGGTGTTTCTACTTAAAATTTTTCTATTTGCATATATCATTCTTAAATTATTGTAAGCTCTAGAAATACATTTACTGACATGAGATTTAAACCGCAAATCAGAGTTGATAACTAAGCCTAAGTTACGCACCGACTCTACAAACAGTATCGCTATATTATCTAATTTCAGTGAAATGACACGTTTGGCAGCGATGAGTATTTTCTTTGGACCAAACAGTATAGCTGAAGTTTTACTAGGATTAATCAGTAAGGAGTGTTGTCGGGAAGCTGTTAAGATATTAGTTAAGTCAAGGTTTACATTTAGATTTGCTGTCCTTATATCCTTAAAGGGAAATGAATATAGTAGCTGGGTATCATCTGCATATAAGTTGTATGTACAAAATTTTAATGTATCAGGGATAAATGACGTGTAAATCGAGAATAACAGTGGACTTAAAATTGATCCTTGAGGAACACCGGCATTCATATCTGATACATCAGAAGTAATATTGTCAATTTTAACCCGTTGTTGGCGGCCGTAGATATAACTACTTAAAAGTTTTACTGCATTTGACTCTAAACCAATGAATTTCATTTTTGCTAATAAGACATTATGATTTATTGTGTCAAATGCTTTACTGTAGTCAATAAGGATTAGACAAGAGAGTAATCCTCTATCGGTTGCATTGATAATATCATCGGTGACATTCAGTAAAGCTGTAGAGCAGCTGTAATTTGTTCGAAACCCTGATTGATTTGTGGGCAGGATGTTATTAGCCTCTACAAAATTTGTCAGTTGTTCTTTCATAATAGATTCTAAAATTTTTGATAACACGGGTAGGATGCTAATTGGTCTTAGATCTTTCAGGTTTACGGGATTTTCTTTTTTTGGTATTAAAATAACAGTTGATAACTTCCAAGACTGTGGAAAAACGCTTTGTTCTAAACAACAGTTTATGATATGTGTAATATACGGGATAATAACTGGAGAGCACATTTTAATCATTGTCGCACTAAGACCATCCGATCCAACTGCATTGGTTTTAATTTTGAATAGTAACTTAGAGACATCAGGAGTATCAACAAGAGAAAACCTGAATTTATTTTTTACATTGGGATGTGAGTTTTTAGTGTACCATGAGACCAGATTAGGATCGGCAACACTGCTGGCTGAGTTGTTTAAGAAGGAATTAGCAACCTCTACATTTTTCAAAAAAGAAGGTACATTACGTATCTTAGGCTTTGTAACTTCAGATTTTTTCAGATGTTTCCATAGAAATTTAGGCTCTTTGCCGATCGAATTATTTAGGTAAGCTTTTTTTTCACGTACAATTGCAGAGTTGACCATATTACGGTAATGTTTATAAGTATTATAATCACTATTTTCCTTAGTAGTTTTAAACATCTTATAAGCATGGTCTCTATCCAACATCATTGCCTTAATTGTTTGCGTTAGCCATGGAGCAGGTTTTCTAGTTATCCGAGAGGTTTTTAGGGGTGCATGAATATCAAACAAAAATAATAAAGAATCATTAAGAAATGAAACCTTATCATCAATATTTACTAAATACAAAAGTTGATCTAATTGAAGAGAATATGAATCATTTAAGAAAATATGGTGGTCAATGTTATTTAGTGTGCGATAGGTAATAAATCTAACAAGTTTTTGAGAATCAACTAGAAGCTTACAATAAGTCAAGTCATGATCAGCAATATCGTGAATTTTGACAACTCCACTTTCGGTGATAATTGTTTTATTTAATGTGACAATTAAATCTATCAATGAAGCCGAAGTATCTGTGACTCTAGTAGGTTCTTCAATAATCTGATGAAAGCCATATATCTCCATAAATTGGCAAAATTGTTTAGTAAGATTAGAGTCAATATTTAATAAATTAATGTTAAAGTCACCAAGAAATAGTATTTCGTCACATAATGGAAGAACATGGCTAACCACAGTATCAAAAGATTCAATAAAGGTTTTTACATTTAAAGAGGGTGATCTATAGACTACTCCTATACAAAATAACCGATCACCAAGTTTACATTTAATAAAAATATGTTCAAAACTAATAGAATTGTCTAAATTACATACGAGTTCAATCTTCAAATTATTTTGTATATAAAGGGCAACACCACCACCACGACCAGAAACTCGTTCTTTAAACAAATTTTACATTTCTTGGGCGAAAATGAGATACTAACGGATAACCAGTACGGGTTTCGCGGTGGACGTTCTACGGGGAGCGCGGTTATTGCTTTTGTTGAGGAAATCATGACTGGTTTCGAATCTGGTCAATATTCAGCGGCCCAATTCTTCGACCTCAGCAAGGCTTTCGACTGCGTTCCTCATGATGTCTTGCTGCGAAAGTTGTACTTTTATAATTTTAGTCCAGAATGTTGTCGGTTAGTGTGCTCATATCTACAAAATAGGACACAGCGTGTCACATTTAAAAACCGCACATCAGCACTTGCTGAAATCACATGTGGTGTACCCCAAGGGTCTATTTTGGGACCACTGCTATTTTTAATATATGTCAACGATTTACCTCCACATATCAGCACCGGTACAATAATCATGTATGCAGATGACACAACTTCAATAAACAAATCTAGTAACTATGAAAATGCGCTGCAACACAGAGATTATATAAATAACAAAGTCGCGATATGGTTCAACTCCAATAAGCTCTCTCTCAATGCAGCAAAGACGGAAAAACTTACTTTTTCACTCAATGCTGGCAATGAAGAACACGGGTCTTGCAAGTTCCTCGGTGTATGTCTTGACACCAAGCTAAGTTGGAGAGAGCATGAAAAAGACCTGAGCAGTAAGCTTAATGGCGTCACTTTCTTACTTAGAATGCTAAGTAAGTCTGTACCTTTATCAACACTTATGGCTGCGTATCATGCTCTCTTCCAATCGAAAATCGGGTACTGTATCTTGGCCTGGGGACACTCGAGTATTGCTTCTCGTGTGTTCAGTTTACAACGTCGAGCAGTCCGTATCCTAACGGGTATAGGATATAGAGATGAATGCAAGAACCACTTTCAAAGCCTGAAAATCCTTACATTGCCAGGCCTGTTCGTTTTAGAATGTCTACTGCATGTTCATAAAAATGCAGATAATTATGTCACACATAACCAAATTCATGGACACAATACCAGAAGTCGTGATCAAATTTGTCCCCTAAAATTAAGACTATCTAGGTGCCAGAACAGCTCAAGATTTTATGGGCCAAAGTTATTTAACATCCTGCCACAGACAGCGAAATCTCTCCCCAATAAGAAGTTTAAGAATATTCTTAAAAATTACTTAACAAATAAAGCATTTTTTTCAATTGATGATTGTATCTCAAACAACTTTTCCGATCTTGGATTGTAACGTGTACCCTATTTTATGTGATCAATACTTAAAGTTTTATTCTAAGCCATTAATTATCTAGTCTGATGGGCCGCCTCTTTTTTAAAATGTCTGTGCTTGTCTGGTGGATTTGTGATTTTGTGTGATTTTGTGTTATTTATATATACACTGATTTTATTCTACTTCACTTGTGCACCTATTTTCTAGTTTTAATTAATGTATTTAATCATAAATAAGATATTTAAGCCATTAGTCTAGTCTGATGGACCGCCTAAATTTTGAAATGTTTTGCCGGTCTGTTTAACAGTGATCCGTATTTTATTTATATATACACTGATCTTATTTTATTTTACTTGCACACCTTTCTTATAGTTGTTTAATGGCCCATATATATATATATACTTAGTTTATCTTACTCATTAATAGATTTTAAGTTTGCAATACTGCAATGTATATCCAGTTTAGGTATTCCTTCTCATATATTTACTGACGTGTGTAAACCTGTAAGTCTTAGCACGAATAAACATTATTATTATTATTATTATTATCCTCAGCGAATGCCCGGCACTCTTGTCTACGAGAGGATCCATACTGGGTGATAGACATCATCAGGGATTTGCCCACCTCAGTAATACTGGACTATCTAGACAAGGTGGGAGGGTTAAGCTGAGGATGGGTGACCCGTAGTGGGAGGTATCACAATGGGCCTAATGAGGTCTAAGTGCAATGCAGCAATGCGCACTTCCTGTTATACCAGATACCTCTTAAGTCTCACGTTTCTGAATTTTTTTGTGCGAAAAATATGTATGCAAAATAGAATTCTAAGAAAATTCGTATAATACAATGAGAGCCAAAATGATTTGTTCATTTTTAATAGGAAATAACACATAAAATATTTTAAATGCAGAAATAATATAAATGACATCTTAAGAAGCAATAAAGGGAGTTTTACTTTTTGAATATAGTGTGTGTTAAATGTCCGCCACCCTTCTCCACACACTCTTCTAAACGACGGACGAAATCTGCCATAACTCGTTGAAGCATATCCTGTGGAATAGCTTCAATTTCTTGTCGGATATTTCTTTTGAGCTCCTCTATATTTCTAGGCTTACTCTTGAACACTCTACTCTTTAAATATCCCCAAAGAAAAATGTCTGGAACAGTAATATCGGGAGATCTCGGGGGCCAATTAAAATCACCGTTTCGAGAAATTAGTCTATTCGGAAATGTCTGTCGCAGGATCTCCATACTTATTCTTGCAGTATGACAGGTCGCACCGTCTTGTTGAAAAAAATGATTTCTTTCTTCTTCTTCAATTTGCGGTATAAAAAATGTCTGGAGCATATGTGCATACCGTTGAGAATTGACTGTGACTGTTTCGCCGTTTTCTTCAAAAAAATATGGACCGATGATTTTTGACGATGATACAGCACACCAAACAGTCACTTTTGGGGAATGTAAGGGTCTTTCATAGATTTCACACGGGTTTTCGGTAGCCCAGTATCGAAAATTCTGTTTATTTACCAAGCCATGTAAAGTAAAGTGTGCTTCGTCGCTCATGAAAAGATGTTGTGCGTTATCGAGTTCCTTATTGCTTAACTCCAAAAAACGTTGACAAAACTTAACACGGCTTTGTTTACCACGATCAGTTAACTTCTGCACCACTGCTATTTTGTATGGATGAAACTTCATTTTGTGCAGCATTCTTCGGGTACTTGTTGCAGATAAATTTAACGCTGCCGCATGCCGCCGAACTGATCGATTTGGGCTACGCAGAATTGATTGTCTCACCCGTTCCTCATTTTCAGGATTGCATGCAGAGCGAATCCTCCCGGCTGATTTTCTTCTCTCAACTGACCCATGATTTCGCCACTTCCTTACCCAATACGAAATAACAGTTCGAGCCGGAACATCACGAACATTAAAATGTAGACGAAATAAATGTTGAGTTTGAATAATTGAACTTAATTTAAGAAATTTTTCAACACAAAATATGCGTTGCTGTATGTTCCAACGCACCATTTTGACAACTGTCAAAATATCTCCAAAGTCTCCTCTTTCAAATTGTTATCAGTAAAATAGCGATTAATAAATAGTTATATTTGTTATTGCCTATTAAAAATGAAAAAATCATTTTGGCTCTCACTGTATGTATTAACATATTGTAGGCTGAAAAAGACCAAAAAAGTGATAATACGATTACTCATATCATTTTTATTACATCTTTATGAACAATTTCACAAATCACTCTTAACAAACAATAATTAACTTACACTTTTACATAAAAAAGCGACACGCTACACACTCTCAATTCAATTAATTTCCCGTTTCTCCCTCATATGCCTGATCTTCTTAAAGAAATTAAACCTAAACTTCCCCCGTTTCCCCGTCCCGCAATCAACCTCTGCCCTAACGATCCTCTCGCTCACCAACTCCTCCCTCCTGTCGACATTCTCGAAACCCTGCGCCTTCTTCAACGCCAAAATGTGCCTGTTCAAACGCATCCCGTTCTCGAACTCATCATCGACGTCGTTCATCAACAAATTCTTCCTCACCAAACCAGAATTCTTCGTCCTGCACAAAACAGTCGGGGTCGTGTCCTCTCTACCCCCAATTGTTTTCAACAAAAACGAAGGCTTCACTTTGTCATCGCCCAGTTTGGGAAAGAACCGTTCTTCTTTCGCAGATTGTTTGGACTTAGACCCGCTGCTCTCGTTCGGATCCTCATTCCAAAATTTTGTAAAACTAGTTTCGCTCTTCTCCTCTTTGCAATTTTTCCTAAAACCAGATTCACTGTTCTCTTCTTTCCAATTTTTCTTTAAAATTGCTTCACCGTACTCTTCTTTCCAATTATTTGTAAAACCAGTTTCATTACTCTCCACTTTCGAAAATTTGTTAATGTTAAGGTTAGACTCACTGTTCGGCATTAATTTAGGAAACAATCCGAGCTCTTTCGAAGATTCGCTTTTTAAAGATCGCTTAAAATCACTATTCATACATTTAGTAGCATCGGAATTTGGTTTCTTAAGATTAACATCACTGTTTGAAGAATAGTGTAAATTATCATCGAAATTTACCGTCTTTATATGAACTTCACAATTCAACGAATCTTTTGAATCATCATCGGAATTTAATTTCCTCAGATTCGTTGATTTATTTTCAATATTCAATTTCGTGAGATTAATTTCAGCTTTCCTCGATTTATGATCAAATTGTAATTTCTTAAGATTAACACCACCTTTCTTTGATTTATCCTCGAAATTTGCGTTCTTCGGATTCCCTTCACTTCTTAAATCCGGATCGAGATTTAACCGTTTGAGATTAAGATCGCTGTTGTGCGATTTTTTCAAAGCAGCCTCGGCTCTCTGCGATTTCTTAAAAATTTTACTTGTGTCCGCTTCATCGTCCGTTGACGATAAACTTTCACAAGATCGTTTGAAGATTAAGGAGGAGTTTTTCTTCGGCACACCAGGAAAAGCCATAGGTGAATTCTTCATAAAAACCGGAGCCTTGTCGCGCCAGTCGAAAGCGCTTTGTCTGCTTTGCTTTTCCAACAGTTCATCAAAAGTTGTTCCGAGAATTGGTTGGGTTTTAGCTTCATCAAAAGCCTTTCGCGAATTTGCTGCTGGTCGAGTATTTCTTCCAGCTCCATCAAAATTGTTTCCTAAACCCGACTCGGCTGGTTGTTTTGAAGCTTGGTTATTTCTTCCAGCTTTATCCAAATTCTTTCCCAAAACCGACTCGGCTAAATGTTTTAAAACTGGATTATTCATAGTTTCATTGAAAGTTTTTCCCACTTGCTTTGATACACCTTCATCAACATTATTTTCCAAAATTGGCGCTGGTTGTTTGAAAGTTTGGTTATTTCTTCTAGCTTCATCAAAATTCTTTTCCAAAATTGATGCTGGTTGTTTTAAAGTTTGATTATCTCTTCTAGCTTCATCAAAATTCTTTTCCAAAGTTGATGCTGGTTGTTTTAAAGTTTGATTATTTCTTCCAGCTTCATCAAATTTTTTTTCCAAACTTGAAGCTGGTTGTTTTACAGTTCGATTATTTCTTCCAGCTTCATCGAAATTCTTTCCTAAAATTGATTCTTGTTGATTACTCGTTACAGCTTCATGTTCAATATTTAAATCTATTTGATTCTTAGCCAAAACTTGTTTAGCCTCACTCAAAGTTTTCCCAAAAATCGCCACAGATTGTTTCGGCGCTTGATTTTTACCTTGCTTAACATCAATCGAAATTTTTGATTGACTATGCCTCGTGGATTGCTTAACTTTATCAAAAGCCTTTCCGAAAACCGACGTGGGCAGTTTTGATGCCTGCGATTTTCTCTTCGCCTCATCAGGAGCCGGATTAATTTGTGGAACGTAAGTGATATAACACCAATTTACGACAAACGCTCTGGACACGGAAGAGACGGCCAAATGCCTCAGGTAGTGCAACTTCTCCAATGTTTTCCGGCGCATGTATATTTTCTTTCCCATGAAGGCCAACTCCTGCATTTTGTCTTGGAAATCGAAGCTGGATCTTCCGAGGTAATTCCTTGAAGGTCGGCATACACTCGGAGACGACTCGATTTTTCGCAGCACGTTCGATTCGTTCTTGTAGGAAATTCTCGGGATTTCACTGGTTATTCCTGCTTTTTTTGTAAAATAATATAAATTAATCTTAGTAGAAGAAGGAATTAGCCGATATAGGACCCGAAAGTCATTTCTGACGCAAACCCGCACATTAACCTAAACGTAAACCCGGACATGAACCTGGATGTAAGCCAGGACGTGAACCTGGACGTAAAGCCCAACATAAACAGATCAGAAAGCCGATATGGGACCAGGAAGTCATTTTTGACGTAAACCCGGACATTAACTTGGACGTAAACCCGGACATGAACTTGGATATAAACCAGGACATGAACCCGGACGTAAACCCTGCCATAAACATATCAGAAAATCGCTTAGACCGAAAGTGTAGGGTCAACTTCTTAGAAGCCAACTCGAAAGCTAACCCGAACGTCAACCCAGATAGATGCTCAAGCTTGCCATAAACAGATTAGAAAATCACTTACACCGAAAGTGTAGACTCAACTTCTTAGAAGTCAACCCGGAAGAAAACTCAAGCTTACCGTAAACAAGTCTAGAAACTGGTCTAAGCGTAAAGTGAGTGTCTGGGTTAAACCCGGACGTAGAGCCAGACACTTAGACTAGTTTTTAGACTTTTTTAAGGTGAGCTTGAGTTTTCTTCGGGGTTGACTTCTAAGAAGTTGACCCTAAACTTTCGGTCGAAGCAATTTTCTGATCTGTTTACGTCCGGGTTTACGTCCAGGTTCATGTCCTGGTTTAGATCTAGGTAGAAGAAGGTATTTGCCAATACGGGACCCGGAAGTCATTTCTGACGGTAACCCAGACATTAACCTGGACATAAACCCGGACATGAACCTGGATGTAAATCAGGACATGAACCTGGACGTGTAAACCCGGACATAAACAGATCAGAAAGCCGATAGGGGCCCCGGAAGTCATTTCTGACGTAAACCCGGACATTAACCTGGACGTAAACACGGACATGAACCTGGATGTAAACCAGGACATGAACCTGGACGTAAACCCGGACATAAACAGATTAGAAAATTGCTTAGGCCGAAAGTGTAGGGTCAACTTCTTAGAAGTCAACCCGGAAGACTCAAACTCACCGTAAACAAGTCTAAAAACTGGTCTAAGCGTGAAGTGAGTGTCTGGGTTAAATCCGGACGTAAAGCCAGACACGACCAGTTTTTAGACTTGTTTAAGGTGAGCTTGAGTTTTCTTCCGGGTTAACTTCTAAGAAGTTGACCCTAAACTTTCGGTCGAAGCGATTTTCTGATCTGTTTACGTCCGGGTTTACGTCCACGTTCATGTCCTGGTTTATATCTAGGGCCATTTATTTTTTTTATTTATTTTATTTTAAACGGATATCACCTTTTTACAAAAGCATATAGTAATAATGTTACAAAAAATAAACTTAATGCTATATAAATATTAATAATAAAGAATTTATACAAAGATAATAATACAATGAAGAAATCTACTTAAACACATGTCCGGTAGAAGAAGGTATTAGCCAATACGTGACCCGGAAGTCATTTCTGACGGTAACCCGGACATTAACCTGGACGTAAACCCGGACATGAACCTGGATGTAAATCAGGACATGAACCTGGACGTAAACCCGGACATAAACAGATCAGAAAGCCGATAGGGGCCCCGGAAGTCATTTCTGACGTAAACCCAGACATTAACCTGGAAGTAAACACGGACATGAACCTGGATGTAAACCAAGACATGAACCTGGACGTAAACCCGGACATAAACAGATCAGAAAATCGCTTAGGCCGAAAGTGTAGGGTCAACTTCTTAGAAGTCAACCCGGAAGAAAACTCAAACTCACCGTAAACAAGTCTAAAAACTGGTCTAAGCGTGAAGTAAGTGTCTGGGTTAAATCCGGACGTAAAGCCAGATACTTAGACCAGTTTTTAGACTTGTTTAAGGTGAGCTTGAGTTTTCGTCCGGGTTGACTTCTAAGAAGTTGACCCTACACTTTCGGTCTTCGATTTTCTAATCAGTTTATGTCCGAGTTTACATCCAGGTTCATGTCCTGGTTTATATCTAGGTTAAGTGCGGTAGAAAAAGGAATTAGCCAATACGGGACCCGGAAGTCATTTCTGACGTAAACCCGGATATTAACCTGAATGTAAACCCGGACATGAACCTGGATGTAAACCAGGACATGAACTTGGACGTAAACCCGGACATAAACAGATCAGAAAATCGCTTAGGCCGAAAGTGTAGGGTCAACTTCTTAGAAGACAACCCGGAAGAAAACTCAAGCTCACCGTAAACAAGTCTAAAAACTGGTCTAAGCGTGAAGTGAGTGTCTAGATTAAACCCGGACGTAAATCCAGACACTTAGACCAGTTTTTAGACTTGTTTAAGGTGAGCTTGAGTTTTCTTCCGCATTGACTTCTAAGATGTTGACCCTACATTTTCGGTCGAAGTGATTTTCTGATCAGTTTACGTCCGGGCTTACGTCCAGGTTCAAGTCCTGGTTTATATCTAGGTTCATGTCCGGTAGAAGAAGGTATTAGCCAATACGGGACTCGGAAGTCATTTCTAACGGTAACCCGGACGTTATTTCTGACGGTAACCCGGATATTAACCTGGAAGTAAACCCGGACATGAACCTGGATGTAAATCAGGACATGAACTTGGACGTAAACCCGGACATAAACAGATCAGAAAGCCGATAGGGACCCCGGAAGTCATTTCTGACGTAAACCCGGACAATAACCTGGACGTAAACACGGACATGAACCTGGATGTAAACCAGGACATGAACCTGGACGTAAACCCAGACATAAACAGATCAGAAAGCCGATAGGGGTCCCGAAAGTCATTTCTGACGTAAACCCGGACATTAACCTGGACATAAACACGGACATGAACCTGGATGTAAACCAGGACATGAACCTGGACGTAAACCCGGACATAAACAGATCAGAAAATCGCTTAGACCGAAAGTGTTGGGTCAATTTCTTAGAAATCAACCCTGAAGAAAACTCAAGCTCACCTTAAATAAGTCTAAAAACTGGTCTATGCGTCAAATAAGTGTCTAGGTTAAGCCCGGACGTAAACCCAGACACTTAGACCAGTTAAACAAGTCTAAAAACTGGTCTAAGCGTGAAGTGAGTGTCTGGGTTTTTTTTTTCCACATGAGGTGGTATCGCTTAGCGTCCCTGCACTACGGTCTCCGTGGTCCTTTTGTGCTCCTCTGGTTATTTTACTCCCTGTATATTCCTGTGTCTTCTAAGAAGTCCAGGAGTTTGAGCCAGGGGATGTTCTTGAGCTGTTCTTCAGGAAACACGGGCTTCCCGAGTTGCTCCGTGCGTTGCCGTTTATAGGCTTCGCATGTGCACAGTAGGTGTTCGGGAGTTTCCTCTTCTTCCAAGCACCGACGGCATAGGGGGCTTTTCTTAAGACCCATCCTATGTTTGTGCTTATTCAGGTCACAGTGCCCAGTAACTAGTCCTGTGATTTTCCTTAGTTTCATTCTGCTCAGTCCTGACAGCGCTAATGCGCTATCAGGTACCGGGCCATCTAGGAAGAGTCTCGTGTGCCTCATTCCCATTTGGTTCTGCCATGCCTTTGTATGCTCCTCTGCTAACTTGCGTCGGATTATTTCCTTTCCGGTTTCATGTGGTATTCCGAAAGCGGGTTCAGGTCCTATAAATTCACCTGTTGCCCCTTGTTTGGCCAGCAAGTCGGCCCCCAAGTGTCCAATAATTCCTTGGTCCTTGGGTATCCATACTAGCTGTGTTTTTGTTGTTGTCGCCAGTGCGTCCAGCCTGTTTATGCAGTCTATAACCAGTCTGGACTGAACTATCGGCGAGGCTAGCGCTTTTAGGGCTGCCTGGCTGTCCGACATAATGGTAATTGGTCCTTTGTTGAGTCCCGACTCCATTATGTGGTGGGCACACCAGTCAATGGCGGCCACTTCAGCCTGGAAGATGGAGGCATGTTTCCCCAGAGCAACCGTGAATTGTTTGCTCCGGTTACAGCCTCCATAGATAGCAGCCCCGGTTCCTTTTGTGTTTTTGGACCCGTCTGTGTACCAGATGGTTCCTTTACTCGTTCCCGGGTATGTTCCATTTGTCCATTCACTCCGCTGTGGTATGATTATTTTGAATCTGCGGGATGAGTGTACGATTTTAGTGAAATCGGACCTCATTTTTAGGATTTCTTCTTCTTGTAGCACTTTAAATGTTTCCGGTTTAGATGACCCTACATTTAAAGTGTGTCCATTTATGTGCAGTCTGTAGGCTGCCTGTCTGGCTTCCATCATAACATATAGATGTAGTGGTGGAAGCGATAATATGTGTTCCATGGCTGCTGTGGGCGTTGTTCTCATTGCCCCAGTAATCAGCAGACACGCCTGTCGTTGCACTCTTTCGAGTTTTACGGCTGCGCTCTTGGTTTGGGTGAGTGTCTGGGTTAAACGTAAACGTAAACCCAGACACTTAGACCAGATTTTAGACTTGTTTAAGGTGAGCTTGAGTTTTCTTCCGGGTTGACTTCTAAGAAGTTGAGTCTACACTTTTGGTGTAAGTGATTTTCTAATCTGTTTATGGCAAGCTTGAGCATCTATCTGGGTTGACGTTCGGGTTAGCGTTCATCATCTCCCGTATATGATTAACTTTCGCTACTAGAATATGAAAATCATGATAGTGGAAGGAATTTGGCGATATGTGACCAGGAAGTAATTCCGGACGTAAACCCAGGCTCTCACTCCCTGCTTAAACCAGTTTTGACACTTGTTTAAGGTGAGCCTAAGTTTTCTTCCAAGTAAACTTAGTAGAGGGTATTAGCCGATACGGGGCCAGGAAATAATCCCGGAAGTAAACCTGAATGTAATCCAGGGAAAAGCCCAAAGTCACATCCGGTTAAAGCTCGTATTCGGATGAAAGCTCTGGTTCACTTTCCGGGAAAGCTCCCGAAAAACTCCGTGCACCTTCCAGCTCAACAGAGGATTTATTATAGGTTCGAAAACAGCTTAAACCGGTCCGAAAACAGCTTAAACAGGTCCGAAAACAGCTTGAACAGGTCCGAAACAGGTCATAAAACAGCTTAAACCGGTCCGAAAACAGCCTATACAGGCCATAAACCAGCTTAAACAGGTCCAAAAACAGCTTAAACAGGCCCAAAACCAGTTTAAACAGCTCCGAAAACAGTGGACCTGCTTGAGCTGTTTTCGGACCTGTTTAAGCTGTTTTTAAAACAGTTTGATCCGTATTTTGACCTGTTTTCGGACCTGTTTAAGGTGTTTTTGGACCGGTTTAAGTTGTTTTCGAACCTATTTATTATAGGTTCGGTGTTGAGCTGAAAGGTGAACTGAGTTTTTCGGGAGCTTTCTCTGAAAATGAATCTGAGCTTTTATCCGGATGGGAGCTTTAACCGGATGTGACTTTGAGCTTTTCCGGGGATTACAACCGGGTTTACTTCCGTAATTACAACCTGTGACGCTAATTTTTATTTAAACTACCTGGTTAGAGGGATTTAGCTCTAAAAACACAAAAGGGCTTACCTTTCACAAATTGCCTCCTACCCAGCGTCACTCAGTGGAGACGGGGTGGTTCAAAAGTTAGATTCAATAAGGGCGCCACGTAATTTTAAGAAAGCTAATGGCATACCCCCCTCAAGAATAAAATTACGAAAATTAATTAATCCCGCTAACCACAATACTAGGAAGGGACTCTGCAGAATATTATATCATCATTTTCCCAACAAAATGAATATTAATTTATATGAACCACAAAAAAACAATAAAACGATCTTTGTTTGTTCGCTTAGAGAAAAATAAGGTAATGCAAAAAAATAGAACAAAAAACAATACTTTCGCGAGTGCACTCGGAATTACAATTCCAATACAAGTAAAGAAAACTCACACGAGATGCTCAACAATAAAACGTTTCCAATAAATCGGTTCTCATACTCAAAAATAAACATAATCTCCCTCATTTAAGCACAAAAAAAAGATCAAGTCCTGCATTGTCATTAACCCATTAGCCCAATAATTATACTTTTAAATCACGACACCGGCGAACGAATACAGGGGAATTCTTACACTCAACTTTCGTTTCAAATCGCCACCCGCGATGGCTACCGACGTGAACAAAACAAAATACACAAATAACAGAACAGCTTATCTTGTATCCTTCGACTAAATCCCTCGTTCCCGTCTCCCCGCCCTCTATCGACACGCTGGCCAGAGAATCCACCAAGTGGTTAGGATGGGAATACGAAAATCTGCACTGCAGGGGACGTCGCTCACGCGGAATTTTCCCAAGACAGCATTTGTACAAAAGCAGTAACCAAACAGGAAAAGAAAACCCTGTCGAAACGACAACAACTAAAACCGGGCACAAGGATTAAAGCAAAACCTTATGATTATATGATCATCTAAGATATTCTTGTTTGAGTTACGTGAAGGTTAGTTTAATGGTAATTAGTTAAGTTATTCCTTTATTCCTTTTACTTCACTTTTTATTTTAATTCTATATGTACATTTCGGGTACAATGTACCCTTTATCAATAGAAAAAACTAATTATTAGTTTTTTCTATTGATAAAGGGTACATTGTACCCGAAATGTACATATAGAATTAAAATAAAAAGTGAAGTAAAAGGAATAAAGGAATAACTTAACTAATTACCATTATATGATCAGATTAACTCTACTAACCTTTTGTAGATGGTTTTGTTCTCTAAAAAGTATCAAACGCAAACAGCAATCAACAACGCTTATCGGTGGTGCACGTGCGACAAATGCTAGGTTTAACCAAAAAGTCACGAGAGATGTGCGCAAGACCCGGACGATACGCGACGCGTGCCAATTAACCGAACCGTCCCCTATGCAACCCAATATTCCGCTTTTTAATTACGAAGCGCCAAAATTTAACGTTACAGACTGGGTCTACTTCCGGGATCACTTCCTGGCACCGTATCGGCTAATCCCCTCTACTAAACTTCCTTTATATTACGTTAACACTTTTCTTTCGGTCTCTAAGCGATTTTTTGAACTGTTTATGGTGGAATTGAGCATTCATCTTAACCCGGCGATTTTTATTTTTATTTAATCTGGCTAAATTTGGACGAATGCTCATTTAAGCTCACCTTAAACAGCCCCGTAAACATCTTAGACCGGAAGTAAGCTTGAGCCTTTATCCGGGATTACTTCCGGTAAGCAAATATCGGCCAAATCATTCTACCATCATATTTGTTATATTCTAGTAACGAAAGTTTTATCTTCTTAAGGAGATGAACGGTAACCCGGACGTTAACCTGAATGAATGCCGAAGTCCACTCAGAAAGTTCAGAAAATCGCTTAGAGACCGAAGTGATTACCGTTCGTTAATTTTTATACTCTAGTAGCGAAAGCTTTGAGACACATAGATGATAAAGCTTTCGCTACTAGAGGATAAAACTTATGATAGTAGATGGAATTATCCGATACTCGGTCACCCTAAGTAATACCGGACGTTAACCCGGATAAGCGCTCAATCTTTTTTTTTTAAATCATTATTTCCACTATAATGCTTTTTACAATAATTAAATTAACAATACATTACACAAAATACGGCAGCATAGTGAAAAAACTTGTTTAAACTGTTTCTAGACCAGTTTAAGGTGGCCTTGAGCATTCGTCCAAATTTTCCAGAATAAGTTGGAACAGAAACCGCCGGTAACCCTTTACTTTCGGTGTAAGCGATTTCCTGAACTGCTTATGATAGAATTAAGCATTCATCCGGGTTAACGTCCGAGTTAACGTTCATCATCTCCCTTAAAACTTTTGATAGTAGATGGAATTACCTGATACTGGGTCTGCCTAAGTAATACCGGACGTTAACCCGGATGAAAGCTCAATCTCACTTGTTGTTTAAACTGTTTTTAGACCAGTTTAATGTGGCCTTGAGCATTCGTCCAAATTTTGCGAGAACAAGTTGGAACAGAAACCGCCGCTAACCCTTTATTTTCGGTCTAAGCGATTTTCTGAACTGTTTATGATGGACTTGAGCATTCATCCGGGTCAGCGTCCGAGTTAACGTTCATCATCTCCCTTAGAAGATAAAACGTTAGTTACTAGAATATGAAAAATATGACGGTAGAAGGATTTGGCCGATATTTGCTCACCGGAAGTATTCCCGGATGAAAGTTCAAGTTCACTTCCGGTCTAAGCTGTTTACGGGGCTGTTTTAGGTGAGCTTGATTGAGCATTCGTCCAAATTTAGCCAGAATAAATTAAAATAGAAATCGCTGACGGAACTTATATATATTTTGTTGTTTTTGGATTGCTGTTGTTGTTGTTATTGTTAAGACGAGTAAAGTGTTTTTATAACTTCACATACGATCAGTGTTTTACACGCGTGGCGCATGAAGTAAAATTTCGAGTTTAGAAAAGCCCCGTGAAAATTTGTCGAGGGTCGTGCAGCGACCCGAGATAAATTTTCTACGCGGGGCTTTTCTAAACTCGAAATTTTACTTCATGCTTAACCTGGGAGTGGACACACTCGATTTTCTGAACTGTTTATGATGAACTTGAGCATTCATCCAGGTTAACGTTCATCATCTTCCTTGGCAGATAAAACTTTTGTTACTAGAATATGAAAAATATGAAGAATTTGGGCGATATTTGCTCACCGGAAGTAATCCCGGATGAAAACTCAAGCTCACTTCTAGTCTAAGCTGTTTACGGGGCTGTTTAGGGTGAGTTTGATTGAGCATTCGTCCAAATTAAGCCAGAATAAATTAAAATAGAAATCGCTGATGGAAAATATATATTTTTTTGTTATTGGTTTGGTGTTGTTGGTCTTATTGTTAAGACTAGTAAAGTGTTTCTGAACTGTTTATGATAGTCTTGAGCATTCTTCCGTGTAAACGTCCGGGTTAATGTTCATCTCCCTTAGAAGATAAAACTTTCGTTACTAGAATATGAAAAATATGATGGAAGACGGATTTGTCTGATATTTGCTCACCGGAAGTAATCCCGGATGAAAGCTCAAGCTCACTTCCGGTCTAAGCTGTTTACGGGGCTGTTTTAGGTGAGCTTGATTGAGCATTCGTCCAAATTTAGCCAGAATAAATTAAAATAGAAATCGCTGATGGAACTTATATATATTTTGTTGTTGTTGGATTGCTGTTGTTGTTGTTAATGTTAAGACGAGTAAAGTGTTTTTATAACTTCACATACGATCAGTGTTTTACACGCGTGGAGCATGAAGTACTATAATATGAAAAATATTATATTAGAAGGATTTGGCCGATATTTGCTTACCGGAAGTATTCCCGGATGAAAGCTCAAGCTCACTTCCGGTCTAAGCTGTTTACGGGGCTGTTTTAGGTGAGCTTGATTGAGCATTCGTCCAAATTTAGTCAGAATAAATTAAAATAGAAATCGCTGATGGAACTTATATATATTTTGTTGTTTTTGGATTGCTGTTGTTGTTGTTATTGTTAAAACGAGTAAAGTGTTTTTATAACTTCACATACGATCAGTGTTTTACACGCGTGGCGCATGAAGTAAAATTTCGAGTTTAGAAAAGCCCCTTGAAAATTTGTCTCGGGTCGCTGCGCGACCCTCGACAAATTTTCTACGCGGGGCTTTTCTAAACTCGAAATTTTACTTCATGCTTAACCTGGGAGTGGACACACTCGATTTTCGGAACTGTTTATGACGGACATGAACATTCATCCGGATTAACGTCCGAGTTAATATTCATCATCTCCCTTAGAAGATAAAACTTTCGTTACTAGAATATGAAAAATATGATGGAAGACGGATTTGTCTGATATTTGCTCACCGGAAGTAATCCCGGATGAAAGCTCAAGCTCACTTCCGGTCTAAGCTGATTACGGGGCTGTTGAAGGTGAGCTTGATTGAGCATTCGTCCAAATTTAGCCAGAATGTATTAAAATATAAATCGCTGATGGAAAATATATATATATTTTGTTGTTGTTGCATTGCTGTTGTTGTTGTTATTGTTAAGACGAGTAAAGTGATTATATAACTTTACAATAAATCAGTGTTTTACACGCGTGGCGTATGAAGTAAAATTTCGAGTTTAGAAAAGCCCCGTGAAAATTTGTCTCGGGTCGCTGCGCGACCCTCGACAAATTTTCTACGCGGGGCTTTTCTAAACTCGAAATTTTACTTCATGCTTAGTCTGGGAGTGGACGACACTCGTTAGAAGGTTTGAATTAAACAATTTTTCAAAACAAGGAATGCCTGAAAAATTAAAGAGAACACATCGAAATATTTATACTTGAAACATTATTTTATTACTCAAGTGCAATTAATTTCTAATCTCATGCTTTTTAAATAAATTAAATTGGTTGGGTACTTTATAAACTAGACCAGTGGTCTCCAAACTACGGCCCGCGACTTGCATGAATCCGGCCCGCGATTGTTTGTAATTTTTTTGTAAATATCATATTTCAAAATATTGTAACAATTGTTCCTTAAATTTTTCATAATTTTATAAAATTAATCGGATCTTGGCCGACTTTATTACGTAGAATTGTTTTTGTGGCCCGCGAAGAAGATAGTTTGGAAATCCAGGAACTAGACCAATATAAATACAATAAGTAAGTGAAAATCCAGAACTTTCCTTTTTTTAATAAAATGTACAAAATAAATTTTATGAAACAAATAAAATTTGTTTTAAGAAAATGTATTTAGGTTTAATTAATGTTAATAACGGTTGCCTATCATTAAAATTGTATACATGGTGAATGCTTAAAGTAGAAATTACATAAATTAAAAGTTTCGAGTAAAATTTAAATAGTCGATATTTTAGTGAAATATTTTTTTCTACATGAATAAATTAGCTCAAGCGATTTCTAAAGCCTAGAAGAATATCTGAGAATTTTTTCAAATCTTTAAAAAAATAGAAATTTTCATCCAAAATTCGTAATTTTCATAAATGTTTAATAAATTACGAATTTAGGACGAAAATTTTTATTTTTTAAAAGAATTGAAAAAAAATCTCAGATTTTCTTCTAGCCTTAAGAAATTGCTTGAGCTAGTTTATTCACGTAGAAAAAAAATATTTCACTAAAATATCGACTATTTAAATTTTACTTGAAACTTTTAATTTATGGAAAAAATTCAGATTTTCACGCAGTTTTTAAATTGTTTTATAAAAATCTACGAAAATTTACAGTTACTCTTAGCAGTATTAGAAACAATTTAAGCTATATATATCCTAAAGAAAAAAATGTTTAATAAACTTTGACCACTTTTTCAAATGACAGAAACTCAATTATTACACAAACATTTTGCTTTGAGCGCTCGTACCAAGCGCAATTTAATTGTCCTAAAATATATTTATACATTGAATTAAAGCTATTTTAATTCTTAATCGGGTACTTTTTAGATAAATTAAATCAGTTGAGTGTTTTAGAAATTAGCCCAATATAAATACAATAAGTGAGAAAATGTAGAAATTTCCTTTTTTGAATAAAATGTTTTAAAAATTAAATTTTACAAAACAAATGAATGTTTGTTTAAACAAAATGTATTGAGGATTAAATAAGCTTTCAATTCATGTTAATTACGTTTTCCTATCATGATAATTGTATTAATGGTGGATGCTTAAAGTAAAACTTTCATATATTAAACAGTTTTTAAGTGATATTAAAACAGACGATGTTAAGGTAAAATATTTTTTTTTTACATGAAAAAACTAGCTCAAGCGATTTCTAAAGGGTTGGAGAATGTCTGAGATTTTTTTCAAATAATTTAAAAAATAAAAATTTTCATCGAATATTCGTAATCTTCATAAGGGAAAAAATGCAGATTTTCACGCAATTTTAAAATTGTGTTTAAAAACCTACAAAAAATCACAGTTAAACTTAGCGATATTAGAAACAATGTAAGCTATATATTTCTGCAATAAAAAAATGTTTATCTAACTTTATCCACTTTTAAAAATTACAGAAACTCAATTTATACACAAACATTTTATTTTGAGAACTCGTAACATGCGCAATTTAAATGTACAAAAATATGTTTGTACATCGAATTAAAGTTATTTTAATGGTTAATCGGATACTTTTTGGATAAATTAAATCAGTTGAGTATTTTAGAAATTAGCCTAATATAAAAACAATAAGGGAGAAAATCTAGAAATTTCCTTTTTTTAATAAAATGTTTTACAAAATAAATTTTACAAAACAAATGAATGATTGTTTAAACAAAATGTATTCAGGATTAAATAAGCTTTCAATTGATGTTAATTACGTTTTCCTATAATTAAAATTGTATTCATGGCGGATACTTAAAGTAGAAATTTCATAAATTGAAATTCTCAAATGAAATTTAAATAGACGATATTTTAGTGACATATTTTTTTCTACAATAATAAATTAACTTAAGCGATTTTTAAAGGCTAGAAGAATATCTGAGATTTTTTTCAAGTCTTTTAAAAAATAAAAATGTTCATCCAAAATTCGTAATTTTCATAAATGTTTAATAAATTACGAATTTTGGATGAAAATGTTTGTTTTTTTAAAGAATTGAAAAAAAATCTCAGATATTCTTCTAGCCTTTAGAAATCGCTCGACCTAATTTATTCACTTAGAAAAAAATATTTCACTAAAATATCGACTAGTCGAGTAAATACAAACAAATAGTGAAACAAACAAGTGTTTTTAATTTATCCTTTAATGTTATTTCAAAATGTTTCATCAAGTGATAAATGAGAAAGTTATTCAAGAAATAAAATATCGACTATTTAAATTTTACTTGAAACTTTTAATTTATGGAAGAAATTCAGATATTCACGCAATTTTTAAATTGTTTTTTAAAAATCTACAAAAATTTACAGTTACTCTTAGCAGTATTAGAAACAATTTAAGCTATATATATCCTAAAGAAAAAAATGTTTAATAAACTTTTACCACTTTTTCAAATTACAGAAACTCAATAATTACACAAACATTTTACTTTGAGCGCTCGTACAAAGCGCAATTTAATTGTCCTAAAATATATTTATACATTGAATTAAAGCTCTTTTAATGCTTAATCGGGTACTTTTTAGATAAATTAAATCAGTTGAGTATTTTAGAAATTAGCCCAATATAAATACAATAAGTGAGAAAATCTTGAAATTTCCTTTTTTGAATAAAATGTTTTACAAAATTAATTTTACAAAACAAATGAATGTTTGTTTAAACAAAATGTATTCAGGATTAAATAAGCTTTCAATTGATGTTAATTACGTTTTCCTATCATTAAAATTGTATTCATGGCGGATACTTAAAGTAGAAATTTCATAAATTCTAATTTTCAAATGAAATTTAAATAGACGATATTTGAGTGACATATTTTTTTCTACAATAATAAATTAACTTAAGCGATTTTTTAAGGCTAGAAGAATAGCTGAGATTTTTTTCAAGTCTTTTAAATAATAAAAATGTTCATCCAAAATTCGTAATTTTCATAAATGTTTAATAAATTACGAATTTTGGATGAAAATGTTTGTTTATTAAAAGAATTTAAAATAATCTCAGATTATCTTCTAGCCTTTAGAAATCGCTCGAGCTAATTTATTCAGTTAGAAAAAAATATTTCACTAAAATATCGACTAGTCGAGTAAATAGAAACAAATAGTGAAACAAACAAGTGTTTTTAATTTATCCTTTAATATTATTTCAAAATGTTTCATCAAGTGATAAATGAGAAAGTTATTCAAGAAATAAAATATCGACTATTTAAATTTTACTTGAAACTTTTAATTTATGGAAAAAATTCAGATTTTCACGCAGTTTTTAAATTGTTTTATAAAAATCTACAAAACTGTACAGTTACTCTTAGCAGTATTAGAAACAATTTAAGCTATATACATCCTAAAGAAAAAAATGTTTATTAAACTTTGACCACTTTTTCAAATGACAGAAACGCAATTATTACACAAACATTTTGCTTTGAGCGCTCGTACCAAGCGCAATTTAATTGTCCTAAAATATATTTATACATTGAATTAAAGCTCTTTTAATGCTTAATCGGGTACTTTTTAGATAAATTAAATCAGTTGAGTATTTTAGAAATTAGCCCAATATAAATACAATAGGTGAGAAAATGTAGAAATTTCCATTTTTGAATAAAATGTTTTACAAAATAAATTTTACAAAACAAATGAATGTTTGTTTAAAAAAAATGTATTCAGGATTAAATAAGCTTTCAATTGATGTTAATTAAGTTTTCCTATCATGATAATTGTATTAATGGTGTATGCTTAAAGTAAAACTTTCATATATTAAACAGTTTTTAAGTGATATTAAAACAGACGATGTTAAGGTAAAATATTTTTTTTTACATGAAAAAACTAGCTCAAGCGATTTCTATAGGCTTGGAGAACGTCTGAGATTTTTTTCAAATTATTTAAAAAATAAAAATTTTCATCGAATATTCGTAATCTTCATAAGAGAAAAAAACGCAGATTTTCACGCAATTTTAAAATTGTTTCTAAAAATCTAAAAAAAATCACAGTTACACTTAGCGATATTAGAAACAATTTAAGCTATATATTTCTGCAAGAAAAACATGTTTATCTAACTTTATCCACTTTTTAAAATTACAGAAACTCAATTTATACACAAACATTTTATTTTGAGAACTCGTAACATGCGCAATTTAGATGTACAAAAATATGTTTGTACATCGAATTAAAGTAATTTTAATGGTTAATCGGATACTTTTTAGATAAATTAAATCAGTTAAGTATTTTAGAAATTAGCCCAATATAAAAACAATAAGGGAGAAAATCTAGAAATTTCCTTTTTTGAATAAAATGTTTTACAAAATAAATTTTGCGAAACAAATGAATGTTTGTTTAAAGAAAATGTATGCAGGATTAAATAAGCTTTCAATTGATGTTAATTACGTTTTCCTATCATGATAATTGTATTAATGCTGGATGCTTAAAGTAAAACTTTCATATATTAAACAGTTTTTAAGTGATATTAAAACAGACGATGTTAAGGTAAAATATTTTTTTTACATGAAAAAACTAGCTCAAACGATTTCTAAAGGCTTGGAAAATGTCTGAGATTTTTTTCAAATTATTTAAAAAATAAAAACTTTCATCGAATATTCGTAATCTTCATAAGGGGTAGGGGTATGGAAAAAATGCAGATTTTCACGCAATTTTTAAATTGTTTCTAAAAACCTAAAAAAATCACAGTTAAATTTAGCAATATTAGAAACAATTTAAGCTATATATTTCTGCAAGAAAAAAATGTTTATCTAACTTTATGGAAAAAAATGCAGATTTTCACGCAATTTTTAAATTGTTTTTAAAAATTTAAAAAAAAATCACAGTTAAATTTAGCGATATTAGAAACAATTTAAGCTATATATTTCTGCAAGAAAAAAATGTTTATCTAACTTTATCCACTTTTAAAAATTTCAGAAACTCAATTTATACACAAACATTTTACTTTGAGCGCTCGTAACAAGCGCAATTTAAATGTACAAAAATATGTTTGTACATCGAATTAAAGTTCTTTTAATGGTTAATCGGATACTTTTCAAATAAATTAAATCGGTTGAGTATTTTAGAAATTAGCCCAATGTAAATACAATAAGTGAGAAAATCTAGAAATTTCCTATTTTGAATAAAATGTTTTACAAAATAAATTTTGCGAAACAAATGAAAGTTTGTTTTAAGGAAATGTATTCAGGATTAAATAAGCTTTTAATTGATGTTAATTACGTTTTCCTATCATGATAATTGTATTTATGGTTGATGCTTAAAGTAAAACTTTTATATATTAAACAGTTTTTAGGTGATATTAAAACAGACGATATTATAGTGAAATATATTGTTTTACATGAAAAAACTAGCTCAAGCGATTTCTAAAGGCTTGGAGAATGTCTGAGATTTTTTTCAAATTATTTAAAAAATAAAAGTGTTCATCGAATATTCGTAATCTTCTATGCAAAAAATGCAGATTTTCACGCAATTTTAAAATAGTTTTTAAAAACAAAAAAAATTATAGTTAAACTTAGCGATATTAGAAACAATTTAAGCTATATATTTCTGCAAGAAAAAAAAGTTTATCTAACTTTATCCACTTTTAAAAATTACAGAAACTCAATTTATACACAAACATTTTACTTTGAGCGCTCGTAACAAGCGCAATTTAAATGTACAAAAATATGTATGTACATCGAATTAAAGTTCTTTCAATTGTTAATCGGATATTTTTTACATAAATTAAATCGGTTGAGTATTTTAGAAATTAGCCTAATATAAAAACAATAAGGGAGAAAATCTAGAAATTTCCTTTTTTGAATAAAATGTTTTACAAAATAAATTTTGCGAAACAAGTGAATGTTTGTTTAAAGAAAATGTATGCAGGATTAAATAAGCTTTTAATTGATGTTAATTACGTTTTCCTATCATGATAATTGTATTAATGGTGGATGCTTAAAGTAAAACTTTCATATATTAAACAGTTTTTAAGTGAAATTAAAACAGACGATGTTAAGGTAAAGTATTTTTTTTACATGAAAAAACTAGCTCAAGCGATTTCTAAAGGCTTGGAAAATGTCTGAGATTTTTTTTTCAATTTATTTAAAAAATAAAAATTTTCATCGAATATTCGTAATCTTCATAAGGGGAATGCAGATTTTCACGCAATTTTTAAATTGTTTTTAAAAACCTAAAAAAAATCACAGTTAAATTTAGCGATATTAGAAACAATTGACGCTATATATTTCTGCAAGAAAAAAATGTTTATCTAACTTTATCCACTTTTAAAAATTACAGAAACTCAATTTATACACAAACATTTTACTTTGAGCGCTCGTAACAAGCGCAATTTTAATGTACAAAAATATGTTTGTACATCGAATTAAAGTTCGTTTAATGGTTAATCGGATACTTTTCAAATAAATTAAATCAGTTGAGTATTTTAAAAATTAGCCCAATGTAAATACAATAAGTGAGTAAATCTAGAAATTTCCTATTTTGAATTAAATGTTTTACAGAATAAATTTTACAAAACAAATGAATGTTTGTTTAAATAACATGTATTCAGGATTAAATAAGCTTTCAATTGATGTTAATTACCTTTTCCTATCATGATAATTGTATTTATGGTGGATGCTTAAAGTAAAACTTTCATATATTAAACAGTTTTTAAGTGATATTAAAACAGACGATATTATAGTGAAATATTTTTTTTTACATGAAAAAACCATCTCTAGCGATTTCTAAAAGCTTGGAGAATATCTGAGATTTTTTACAAATTATTTAAAAAATAAAAATTTTCATCGAATATTTGCAATCTTCATAAGGGAAAAAATGCAGATTTTTACACATTTTCTTTTTATCTAAAAAAGTCACAATTACTCCGAGCAATATAAGAAATAACTTAAGCTATATATTTCTGCAAGAAACCGGAAGTTAAGGTTTACAATTTTAATTTTTTTTAAATCTAAAAAAAAATCACAGTTACACTAAAGAATATAAGAAACAGCTTAAGCTATATATTTCCGCAAGAAACCGGAAGTTAGGGTTTCACAACCAGGGTATTAACTCGAATGTAAGTACAAGCTCACCATAAGCGGCGCCGAGAATCTCTCAGACCGGAAGTAAACTTGAGATTTTGTCCAGGTTAACATCTGGGATTATTTCCGGTGTTGATTCAGATATTATTTCTGGTATTGACGTTGTTGTTATTGTTAAGATACATACAGTGTTTTACAACTTTCCACTGAATCAGTGTTTAATACGCGTGGCGCATGAAGTAAAATTTCGAGTTTAGAAAAGCCCCGTGAAAATTTGTCGAGGGTCGCGCAGCGACCCGAGACAAATTTTCTACGCGGGGCTTTTCTAAACTCGAAATTTTACTTCATGCTTAGTCTGGGAGTGGAAAACCCTCGTCACGCTTTAAATTATCAAACTGATTAAATTTATCAAAAGAATTTGTGATTTAAAAACTAAAAGAGCTTCAATTTGAAATGAAAACAATTTCTCAGACTTTAAAATTGTGCGAACTTTCAACGTTCGCACAATTTTGAAGTCTGAGAAATAATAATATTTTACGAGTATAATTATTCAGATCGTTTCTGTAAGCGAAATGTTCTTTTTAAGGAAATTATTCTTTTAAGCATACATATTGAAACGCTGTCAATGTTCCGACATTGATATTTATTGTTTTTATAAAAGAATTCAATTTAAAGCGTGACGTAGGCTTCGCGCTACGCGACCAAACCAAATTTTCAGGCTTTTCTAAACTAGAAATTTTACTTCATGCTTCGTCTGGGAGTGGACGACACTCGATCCAATTTTATTGAACACTTAAATGAATATAAAGATCGAAAGAAGGGATTTCAAACTAAATACTTCATTTTATTTTAAATTCCCTTGAATACATTATTACTTGCTCCTAAGAAAATTCCTGATATTGACGTATTACCGGTATTTTTTCCGGAATTATTTCCGGTATTGACGTATTACCGGTATTTTTTTCCAGAATTGTTTTCGGTATTGACGTATTACTGGTATTTTTTCCGGAATTATTTCCGGTATTGACGTATTACCGGTATTTTTCCGGAATTATTTCCCGTATTACTTCCTGGCTTCGTATCAGCCAATTCCTGCTAATATCATAATTTACACCATACTCGGAAGAATTTATTTTCATACTCTAACAGCAAATTCAGGGTTTTAACTCGAATATAAGTACAAGTTCACCATAAACAGCGCTGTGAATCTCTCAGACCGGAAGTAAGCTTGAGATTTTGTCCTGGTTAATATCTAGGATTATTTCCGGTGTTGATTCCCAAATTATTTCTAGTTTTGAAGTTGTTATTATTAAGATACATAAAGTGTTTTTACAATTTCACACTGAATCAGTGTTTAATACGCGTGGCGCATGAAGTAAAATTTCGAGTTTAGAAAAGCCTGAAAATTTGGTTTGGCCGCTCCGCGCTTCGCGCTACGCGACCAAACCAAATTTTCAGGCTTTTCTAAACTCGAAATTTTACTTCATGCTTCGTCTGGGAGTGGACGACACTCGATCCAATTTTTTTGAACGCTTAAATAAATATGAAGATCGAAAAAAGGGATTTCAAACTAAATACTTGATTTTATTTTAAATTTACTTGAATGCATTATAACTTGCTCTTAAGAACATTTCTAATATTGACGTATTACCGGTATTTCTTTGGAATCATTTCCGGTATTGACGTATTACCGGTATTTTTTCCGGAATTATTTCCGGTATTGACACATTACCAGTATTTTTTCCAGAATTATTTCCGGTATTGACGTATTACCAGTATTTTTTTCCAGAATTGTTTTCGGTATTGACGTATTACCGGCATTATTTCCGGAATTATTTCCGGTATTAACGTATTACCGGTATTTTTTTCCAGAATTGTTTTCGGTATTGACGTAGTACTGGTATTTTTTCTGGAATTATTTCCGGTATTGATGTACTACCGGTATTTTTTCCAGAATTATTTCCGGTATTGACGTGTTACCGGTATTTTTTCCGGAATTATTTCCGGTATTGACGTATTACCGGTATTTTTTTCCAGAATAGTTTTCGGTATTGACGTATTACTGGTATTTTTTCTGGAATTATTTCGTATTACGTATTACCAGTATTTTTTCCGAAATTATTTCCGGTATTGACGTATTACCGGTATTTTTTCCAGAATTGTTTTCGGTATTGACGTATTATTGGTATTTTTTCCGGAATTATTTCCGGTATTGACGTATTACCGGAATTTTTCCGGAATTATTTCCCGTATTACTTCCTGGCCTCGTATCAGCCAATTCCTTCTAATATAATTTACACAATACTCGAAAGAATTTATTTTCATACTGTAGCAGCAAATTCAGGGTTTTAACTCGAATATAAGTACAAGTTCACAATAAACAGCGCTGAGAATCTCTCAGACCGGAAGTAAGCTTGAGATTTTGTCCCGGTTAATATCTAGGATTATTTCCGGTGTTGATTTCGAAATTATTTCTGGTTTTGAAGTTGTTGTTATTGTTAAGATACATAAAGTGTTTTTACAACTTCACACTGAATCAGAGTTTAATACGCGTGGCGCATGAAGTAAAATTTCGAGTTTAGAAAAGCCTGAAAATTTGGTTTGGCCGCTCCGCGCTTCGCGCTACGCGACCAAACCAAATTTTCAGGCTTTTCTAAACTCGAAATTTTACTTCATGCTTCGTCTGGGAGTGGACGACACTCGATCCAATTTTATTGAACACTTAAATAAATATGAAGATCGAAATAAGGGATTTCAAACTAAATACTTGATTTTATTTTAAATTCACTCGAATGCATTATTACTTGCTCCTCAGAAAATTTCTAATAATAACTTATTACCGGTATTTTTTCTGGAAATATTTCCGGTATTGACGTATTACCGGTATGTTTTCCGGAATTATTTCCGGTATTGACGTATTACCGGTATTTTTTCCGGAATTATTTCCAGTATTGACGTATTACCGGAATTTTTTTCCAGAATTGTTTTCGGTATTGACGTATTACTGGTATTTTTTCCGGAATTATTTCCGGTATTGACGTATTACCGGTATTTTTCCGGAATTATTTCCGGTATTGACGTATTACCGGTATTTATTTCAAGATTTGTTTTAGGTATTGACGTATTACTGGTATTTTTTCTAGAATTATTTCCGTTATTGACGTATTACCGGTATTTTTGTCCAAAATTGTTTTCGGTATTGACGTATTACTGGTATTTTTTCTGGAATAATTTCCGGTATTGACGTATTACCGGTATTTTTTCCGGAATTATTTCCGGCATTGACGTATTACCGGTATTTTTTTCCAAAATTGTTTTCGGTATTGACGTATTACTGGTATTTTTTCCGGTATTGACGTATTACCGGTATTTTTCCGGAATTATTTCCCGTATTACTTCCTGGCCTCGTATCAGCCAATTCCTTCTAATATCATAATTCACACAACACTCAAAAGAATTTATTTTCACACTCTAGCAGCAAATTCCCAACATTTTCGAAGCAAGAACTTAACTTACCTTCATTACAAAACCGCTTCATCTTAGAAGCGACCCCAAACTCCTCATCGGAATCAGCAGTATCCACCAGCAGAACATTCTCCTTGGTGAAAACCTTCCGCATTTCCCTCTCCGCCAAACGCATGATGAAATCCGAATTCACATCCTTGAAGGGAATCTTGCGTTTCACCACGACATTCTCCTGCAGGCAAATCACCTGATTCTTCTGATCTGGAAAAACTTTCGTGTAAGTTATGAGAACCTTGGTCGGGATGCTCGTCGAGCTCAGACTTTTCTCCGTCACGTCCGCCAGTCCCTGCCACTTGGGCTTCGCGTTTTCCGGTTTTTTCGGAACTAACAGTTTATCCCCGTAGGAATATCGCAAGTTCGAGATCGACTTTCTCGATGGTGTCCTGTTGATGTCCGAGTTGGAAAAGTTGGCTTTCGGGATTTTGCTGGGGAACTCCCGGTGTCTAGAATTCGCTACGATGGAAGCGTGCGAGCTGGTTTTATCGCTTCCCCCGAGATATCTGGAACTCCCGTTGGAGCTGGTTTTATCGCTATGTTTGGAACTTCCGGTTTTTAGCGAAGTGCAAGCGATAGAGCTCGTTCTATTGCTTTGGGTGCAACATCTCGAACTTCCGGTTTTCCGCGTGATGGAACCGTTGGAGCTCGATTTATCGCTTCCGGTTTTCTGCGCGTTAGCGCGTATTTTATTAAGGAATTTAGAACTTGCGTTTTTTTGCGCAACAGAAGCGTTAGAGATTTGCCTCGGGAATTTAGGGCTTACTTTGTTGTGCGAAATGTCTTGGCTTTGTTTGAGCCCGAACTTTCTATCCTTCAGTTGGTTTCCTCTGGGGACATTACTGTCTTTAGAGACACTTTTGCTTGCAACATTTTTAGACCCGCTTTTTTTCCCTCTAGTTCCACTCTCGCTACTAGAAGCGCTCTTTTTACGGGAAACTTCGGGTTTTTTCTTCTTCGCTTTACAATCTATTGCGTTCGCACCCAAATTCCTTTTACTAAAATCTTTGTAAGAATTTATATTTTTTTCTTGAGCGTTGTTTGTCTTAACGCATTTTAACCTGCTGGTATCTTTGGAAATTTTAGTGCTCCTTTGAGATTCTTGAGAGTTGTTCCTCTCTTTAGATTTGTTCTCAACGCTTTTCTTGCCTTGTGCATTACTCCTGTAGATCCCATCTCTTAATTTGTTGTAATCTTTGGAAACATCCCTGTTCCTCTGAAAGTTCTGTGAAGTATTCCGATTGATACCATCTTTTACGGAACATCTGGCTTTCTTGTATTCCGAAGAAAAATTGCTGAAACTGCTGTTCCTATTGGTTAAAAAACTATTCTCCCTAGATAAATTCCTTCCTGGTCTGTTGAATCCTTCGGTGTAGGTTCGTTCTTTGAATAATTTCCTCGGCTTTACGTTCACTTGTCCAATGAAAGTCCCTTCTCTGGGAAATTTCATTTCTTCCGTACTTTCATTTTGGTTGAATTCCTTACCAACAGTTGGTAATTTGTTTTCGTTGATTTTTTTAGCAAACATCCCTTCTTTGGACAAATTCCTGCTTGTTATACTTTCCCTTCTGTTCAACTCTTTACCAAAAGTAGGTAAATTCCTGCTTGTTACACTTTCCCTTCTGTTCAACTCTTTACCGAAAGTAGGCAAATTCCTGCTTGTTACACTCTCCCTTCTGTTCAACTCTTTGCCGAAAGTAGACAGTTTCCTCTCTTTCACAACCTCATTTCTATTGAGCTGATGAGTGAACGTTCTTTCCCTGAATAGTTTCCTTTCCTCCAAACTTCCATTCCTGTTAAACCCTTCATAATACGTCTTCTCCCTGGATAAATTCAAATTCGATCCTTCCTCCCTTAAACTCTTGAACACCCTGCCTCCTGTGGAGCACTCGTTTTTCAATTGTTTCTCCAAATTAAACCTGCTTCGATCCGAATTGGCAAACGAGGTTCTCGATTCCCGTGAGGCAATCCCGAATTTCGGTTCCCTTAAGGCAATCCC
The DNA here is from genome assembly GCA_932526585.2 of Philonthus cognatus. Lineage (NCBI taxonomy): Eukaryota > Metazoa > Arthropoda > Insecta > Coleoptera > Staphylinidae > Philonthus > Philonthus cognatus. The sequence continues at coordinate 180,163,498 of OW052241.1, forward strand.
GATTTTCGATTCCCTTGAGCCAATCCCGATTTTCGATTCCCTTAAGGGAATCCCGATTTTCGAATTCTTGTTCTCGCTTAATTTACTCAAAGGTGTGAATTTTACGTTTTTATCGGTGATCATTCTGCTGTTTCTGCTGTTCGGGTTTTTATCTCCGGATTGTTTCGTTTCTTTAACAAACGAGTTTTCTCTGGAGATCATCTTTTTCGGCGCGTTCTTTTCCTCGGGGGCAAACGTGCAGTGTCTGGACTCTCTCGAAGGAAAATCACGAAATTTTCTTTCCTTGGAGGCGGAATCATTGGAAACTCCCGTAGAAGTCATTCTTTTAGTCAAACTCATTTTCGTACATCCGTTAAATTCCTGGGATTCTTCAAAAGATTCCCTTTTCTCCGGTGCAGAATCATCAGATTCCTTCAATTCCTCGGAGATAACTTTAGAATCCGCTAGTTCCCTTTCCTGGGATCTAGAGGCAATTCTTTCTTTGTAGATAATGCTAGAGTCCCTTTCCTTGGATCTAGAAGGAAAACTTTCTTTTCCGATAAAGTTAGAATTTTTAGGAGGTAATCCCTCCTTAGATTTGGAAGCAACGATCTTTTCTTTGGAGAAGAAGCTAGTAATTTTATAACCGGCTGAATTGATTCTTTCCTTGGATTCTTTTGCCTTAAATTCAGAGTTATAGCTGGAATCTTTATATTCTCTTAAAGGTGTTCCTTCCCTAGAGTTAGAAGCGACGATCTTTTCTTTGGAGAAAAAGTTAGAAACTTGCGATCCCGATGAGTTCATTTCTTCCTTGGATTCTCCCGTGGGTGTTCTTTCCTTAGATTCTGATATTTCTTCAGAAATACGGTTAGAATCAACGGATTCCCTCACAGATGTTCCTTCCTTAGAAGAAAAGATTCTTTCTTTTTCGATAAAGTTATAACCTATCACTGTTGCTGTAGTAAACTCCGAGGTAAAGGTTCGTTTTTTCTCTTTAGTGGTCAAGCTAGCAGCGCTGGAATCTCTAGGAGATGTTCTCTCCCTAGATTTGGGGATCCAGTTGGGATCTTGAAATTTCCTCGACGGTGGCCTTTCCTTAGATTTGGAGGTACCGTTATAATCTTTGGATTCTCTTGAAGATGCTTTTTCCTTAGATTTGGAGACACAGTTGGAGTCGCTCGAAAGTGCTCTTTCCTTAGATTTGGAGATACGGTTAGAATTTCTCAAAAGGGCTCTTTCCTTAGATTTGGGAGTACAGTTAAAATCTTTAGATTCTCTTGAGGATGGTATTTCCTTAGATTTGGAGATAACGTTAGAATCTTTAGATTCTCTTGGGGATGGTCTTTCTTTAGATTTGGAGATAAAGTTAGAATCTTTAGATTCTCTTGGGGATGGTCTTGCTTTAGATTTGGAAATAACGTTAGAATCTTTAGATTCTCTTGGGGATGGTCTTTCCTTAGATTTTATAAAGTTAGGATCTGCAGATTCTCTCAAAGGTGCTCCTTCCTTGGATTTGTAGGTAAAGTTAGAATCTTCAGTTTCGCCTGAAGGCGCTTCCTCCCCAGATTTGGAGATAAAGTCAGGGTCTGTAGATTCTCTTTGCTTAGATTCGAAAATACAGTTAGAATCTGTAAATTCTTCTTCCTTAGATTTAGAGATACAGTCAGTATCTGTTAATTCTCTTTCCTTAGTTTTTGAGGTGAAGTTGGAAACGTTGGATTCTCTTTTATGTGATATTTCGTTAGCTTTGGAGATACAGTTAGATTCTGTAAATTCTCTTTCCTTGGATTTAGAGATAAAATCAGAATCTGTAAATTCTCTTTCCCTAGATTTCGAGATACAGTCAGAATCTGTAAATTCTCTTTCCTTAGATTTAGAGATACAATCAGAATCTGTAAATTCTCTTGCCTTAGATTTAGAGATACAGTCAGAATCTGTAAATTCTCTTTCCTTAGATTTAGAGATATAATCAGAATCTGTAAATTCGCTTTCCCTAAATTTAGAGATACAGTCAGAATCTGTAAATTCTCTGGCCTTAGATTTAGAGATACACTCAGAATCTGTTAATGTTCTTTCTTTAGATTTTGAGATACAGACAGAATCTGTAAATTCTCTTTCCTTAGATTTAGAGATACAGTCAGAATCTGCAAATTCTCTTTCCTTAGATTTAGAGATACACTCAGAATCTGTAAATGTTCTTTCTTTAGATTTTGAGATACAGTCAGAAGCTGTAAATTCTCCTTCCTTGGATTTAGAGATACAGTCAGAATCTGTAAATGTTCTTTCCTTAGATTTTGAGATACAGTCAGAATCTGTAAATTCTCTTTCCTTAGATTTAGAGATACAATCAGAATCTGTAAATTCTCTTTCCGTAGATTTAAAGATACAGTCAGAATCTGTAAATTCTTTATCCCTAGTTTTGGAGGTGAAGTTAGAAACGTTGGATTCTCTTGTTTGTGATATTTCTTTAGATTCAGAAATTAAGTTAGGGTCTTCAGATTCTCTTTCCTTGGATTTGGGGATAAAGTTGGTATCTTTAAATTCTCCTGCGCTTTCCTTAGATTTAAACTTAAAGTTAGAATCCTTAGATTCTCTTGTAGATGGTCTTTCCTTAGATTTGTAGATAACGTTAAAATCTTTTGATTCTCTCGAAGGTGCTCTTGCCTTAGATTTGTAGATAAACTCTCTCAAAGGCGCTCCTTCCTTAGATTCGGAGGTAAGACTGGAAACTTTAGATTCTCTTGTAGCTGGTCTTTCCTTAGGTTTGTAGATAAAGTGAGTTTCTTCAGATTCTCTTGAAGGTGCTCTTTCCTTAGATTTGTAGTAACAATTAGAATCTCTAGATTCTCTCGAAAGTGCTCTTTCCTTAGTTCTGGAGGTAGTGGTAAAATCTTTGAGTTCTCTCAAAGGTGCTCTTTCCTTAGATTTGAAGCTAAAGTTAGAATCTTTGGATTCTCTCGAAAGTGCCCTTTCTTTAGATTTGGGGGTAAAGTTAGAATCTTTGGATTCTCTCGAAAGTGCTCTTTCCTTAGTTCTGGGGGTAATGTTAAAATCTTTGGATTCTCTCGAAGGTGCTCTTTCGTTAGATTTGGAGGTAAAGTTAGAATCTTCAGATTCTTTCTCTTCCTTAGATTCGGGAATAAAGTAAGGATTTCTAGATTCTCCTAAAAGTTTTCTATCCTTAGATATGGGAGCTAATGTAGTAAATTTAGAATGTAATCGTTCTTGGGAATTAGAAGTGAAGATTCTATTTTTAAGGAAACAGTTAGAAATAGTGGATGATTCTATTATTTCCTTGAAATTACAAACTGAATCTTTACGTCTATTGAGTTTTCCTTCAAGACTGGAGTTGAGCGATTTCTCCTCGCTCTTACCTGTTTTCGGAAATTGGTGTTTGCTCAGAGATTTCCCAGCTTTCAGCCTCTTCAAGTCGATGATATTTTCCGGAGTTAAAAGCCTACTCCTGACGTTCTCTAATTTTTCCCTGCTGTAAGATTGTTTCGCCAATGCGAAATTTCTCCGTTCCGCTTTCAACGAATTCACCTCGCGTAGCTCCTGGCTGTAAACATCGTACACCATCTGCACGTTCTGTTTTTTACCGTTGAGTTCGATGGCGTTCACGAACCCGGAGAAGATCGAGGATTTTCTGCGCGAGAGCAGAGTGTTGCGACTCTTGATGTTCCTGATGTTAGTTTCCAGCTTGTTTTGAATTGCCTCCGGTTTTACGCATTCTGGTTTCTTGTTATTATTCAATGCCATTTAACGGAAATTTTGCCCCTTTTTGATGTTTTTCGTGGTTAGGTTTTTGCGTTTGGTGTCATCTCTCAAATTGTTTACGTCATTTGATTGATGATAATGTTAACAACCATTAACAACTATCAAATATTGATTTAGAAAACAATACATGTTGTCAAAATATAAAAACGAATTAATAGTATTTAACATTATTAGCATTGTTAAAACGGTTTTTACTGGCGGACAGAAGGATATGACTGGCGAGTCGCTAGACGAGCCAGTCACCTTCTGGAGCCAGTAAAACCCGTCAACTTGCGTATATTGTTATATATTTTATTTGTCAATCATTTGTAATCAATTAAAATACAATTATTTGGTAAATTTAATCAAATTGGAATTACAATAAAATATGTAGTAAGTTATGAAACATTTCCGCGGATACTTATGTTGTTTATTTGATTAAATCAAATTAAATTATTTCGCAATTCGTTTAACATGAGCGTGCCTCCGAAAGTGCCTGCAGCAATTATTGCGGCAGCCGCAAGAGTTGTTTCAAGTTTGCTGCCAGTAAAGTCAACGAGATATGAGCGGGAGTATACGGACTTTAAAATATGGCAGAAAGAAAGTGACGTGATTGGCGTGACAGAAGATGTAATATTGGCATATGTAAGTCACCTTGCTGAAAAATTTAGCCCTGATTCGCTATGGACGAAATGGTTAATGTTAAAAAGCTGTTTAAATATGAAGGAAAATATTCCAGTTCACAGGTATTCAATGTTAAAATATTAAAAAAAGTGGTGTTCATTAATATTTGTAGGTTTCAGAAAGTAATTGAATTCCTCAAAAGAAAGAGTGAGCGGTATACTCCAAAAAAAGCCAAAGTATTAAGTAAGGGAGAGGTGGAACGTTTTTTGTTAGAAGTTTTGCTCCTAGTGTTATGCCTTCATCAATTTGTGCGCTAGATGGTTCGATATCAAGTTTAGCTCCAAATGTTATACCTTCATCAATTTGTGAGCCAGGTGGTTCGATTTCCATTACTGGAAGTACAAACTGTATATTTAATATATATTATACAAATAAAAGAGATTAATAGTGAATAAATTGTGTTTTATCGTTGCAGTGCATTATTAAAATAATAATTAAGAAAATATATATTTTCTTAATTATTATTTTAAGAATAGTATTTATTGTATTTTTCTTTAATAAATTCAATTCACGAACAACTATAAATTACTATTCCAGTACTAACTTGTTAAATGTTAACAAGTTAGTATACTGACTTGTTAAAATACTGTCTATTGATAAATTGACGTTTACAAATAAGAGACAAATAAAATTAATATCGACTTTCTGCAAAAATGTTATCTCATTAATGCTCGGTATTATAAAAAAACGTTTTATTCCCTAAATAAAATTTACTTTAGGAATAAATTAATTTATTCCAAAGATTTCGGTATTATAAACACAAAATAACTTTATTTGGCTAATAAATCTCCTCAGTAAATTATTTGTTTGTTTTTCTACCAAGTAAATTTTATTCTCTAAATAATTTGATAGTTAAAAGTCAAAAGTGTATTATATTTATTTATTTATTTATTTATTAACGGAGGCCATTTCATACAGAACAGTTACAATAATAAATGAGTTTGGGTGAGTTACGTGAAGATGATAATAACTTGAAATAAAACACTTTTTCTCCTTTCTTCACAAGTTTAAACTTGTGAAGAAAGGAGAAAAAGTGTTTTATTTCAAGTTACAATAATATTACAAATATATAAATATATTACAGACATTTAAAAAAAATCTTAACTATTTAGCACTGAGTGCACGACGCAAAAAACTTATAAATAAATCGTTTATTGACGGGATTATCCCCAATTTCAAAATTAAATACATAAAATGTACAAGTAATATCACCTCTAACTAACTAAACAATTAAAAATAATACTACAAATCAATAAGTCAGATCAACATAAAACAAATTTGTTTGAATATAAATGCCCATAATTAAAATTATAATAAACATAACAAAAATTACTAAAATTAATTCAACTACACTGGCGAAAGAAATTAACGCATCATTTGTGATTTTTTTGATATCTTGGAATCGAGTTTTCTTTGAACACAAACATATTTTTACAATAAGAAATCTTATCAAGCATGCTGTTTTACATGTTGTGTTTTGTCTTTTGTTCTCATGGTTTTCTGTCAATAAATAAAATGAAGCACTTTTCATTATTCTGACTGTAAGAAAGGTTCATATAAAATTTCTTTTTGAGTTTGTTTTCAAGTAATTGTTAAAATTAAGTGCTAAATAGTGAAGAATGAATATGGATAGACGTCCGAATCTTAATTTAAGCAGTGAAGAAGCTGTGATTGTGGTTACACTTGCAGAAGAAGGTAGGAGTCAGCGTTACATCAGTCAGCGTCTTGGTGTTAATCAATCGACCGTATCCCGTGTCTTGAAGAGACATCGGGAAACTCAGGCATACTCAAGAAGGCCAGGACAAGGGAGAAAAATGGCCACAACTGCTGTTCAAGACCGTTTTTTAATGATGCAGACGTTACGCGAACGGTTTATTACGGCTCCTAGGCTACAAAATATGCTCGCAGAGATCCACAATGTTCATGTAAGTTCCGTTACCATCAGAAAAAGGTTACGTGGTTTTAATTTAACTCCGAAAACAGCGGCAAAAGGACCACAATTAACCGCAGACCATCGCAGAGCCAGGTTAACATTTGCGCAAGAACATGTAAACTGGTTACAGGCCGATTGGGCTAATGTTATGTTTAGCGACGAGTCCAGATTTTGTCTTTACGGCAGTGACAGACGAATGCATGTGTACAGACGGCCAGGTGAACGTTATGCGCAGTGTAACATTGTTCCGACTGTTATGTTTGGTGGAGGCTCTGTTATGGTGTGGGGTGGTATCACTTTAGAGGCTTGTACGGAGTTGGTGGTCATACCAAGAGGAAGCATCACGGCAGCGTCTTATATTGCAAACATTTTAGAACCATCCGTAATGCCTTTTGCTCCCTTTGGAGGAAACGATTTCCTGTTTATGCATGACAATGCAAAACCACACAGTGCCCGAATTGTACAACAGTATCTTGACCTAGTGGGTATCAACACAATGCAATGGCCAGCCAGGAGTCCCGATCTTAATCCGATCGAACACCTATGGGACGCGATGGGCAGACGCCTTAGAGCACTTCCTCGGCGTCCAAGCAATCAACAAGAGCTTGGAAAAAGATTGCAGGAAATTTGGGAAGATATTAACCAGGATGAAATTGGATCATTAATTAACAGTATGAGCCGTCGCTGTCAGGCAGTTATTCGAGCAAGAGGAGGAAACACTAGATATTAAGTCTTATAATCACATGTTAACTTTTTTCCTCTTTTTATTTATGACATTATTTTAGTCATTAATGAAAGAAAATGTGTTAAAAATCATTATTATAGTTCAGTTGGTTTTGTTGTTATTTTTTTTATTTTTAAACATCAAAACTTTATTTTTAAATTAAAAAAATTAATGTGATGCGTTAATTTCTTTCGCCAGTGTAAATCAATAATTTTAAATTTCGTTTAAATAAACTAAATTCGCTACCAATTAAATTAAAACGTGAATCATTATTAAGCTGATTAGAAGTTCTTAATAGTCTATTAAGCGGACTATTAAAAGTATAATTAGTTTTATTAATGCCAAGCTTAAATAATGCAAAATTCCTAAATTTTGTACAATATGGATTCACATTGAAATTGACCAAACCTAGAAGCTCCGAACATTGTATATTTCCTGAGAGTAATTTGTGGAAGAAACATAGCTCCAATTCAAGTCTTCGAGACTGTAATGTCTTGAGATTTAAATCATTTAAGATTAAGTAATAATTGCTGGGATCAATGAAACCTAATTTGAACGAAATCATTTTTATAAATTTTTGTTGCACACATTCAATTTCTGAAATTTGAGTAACGTAAGAGGGGGACCAGACAATACTACCATATTCTAATTGTGACCTTACCAACGAGCAATATAAAATTTTAATAGTTGATACATTAAACATATAGCTGTTTCTGAAGATGAATCCTAGCATTCTCATAGCTTTTCGAGTGATTATTTCTAAAATTTAGCTTTGAATCAAAAACAATCCCTAAATCTTTAATACTGCTAACCTCGTCCAAACTTAACCCTTTCATATAGTATGTGCAGTTTAAATTGGTATTTTTTCTAGAAAATACTATATGTTTACATGTATTTATATTAAGGTCGAGATCATTACGTTTACACCAATCAATCAAGGTGTTAATATTGTTCTGAATTATAATCTGATCTCCCTGACAGACAATACGTTTATATAGTTTAAGGTCGTCTGCAAAAAACAAATATTTACAGTCTTTAAACAGGTCGCTCAGATCATTAATAAATAGCAGGAAAATAATAGGCCCACAGTGCGTGCCCTGGGGGACACCAGAATAAACTGGTATAAATTTAGACGTAATGTTACCTATTCGCACTGACTGAGACCTGCCTGTTAAAAATGAGTCGATCCACTTAACAACATTTGCGTGAAATTCTAATCCACTGAGTTTATCAATTAAATGGCGATGATTGACTCTATCGAATGCTTTGGAGAAGTCTGTGTAAATAGCATCAACTTGATAGCCTGCCTTCAAAGCATCTAGAAGATATGATTGATAAACCAATAAATTAGTTACTGTTGAGCGACCTTATAAAAGCCATGCTGTTCAGGAATAATAACATATTTTGACATCCACATTAATTGGTTAGAAACCAATTTATCAAGCATTTTGGAAGTACCGACTGAAGTGCCATACCTCTATAGTTACTAATCTCATCCTTCTTACCAGACTTGTACACAGGCATTATAAAACTATGCTTCCACATTTCAGGAAATATACCAAGTGATAACGATCTTTCGAAAATTAAATAAATAGGTTTGGTTAATGTGCAGACACATTTACTAAAAAAGTCACCAACCATTCCATCAGGCCCACTGCTATAATTATTATGCAAAGAAAATAATTCATTAAAAATGTCAATTTCACTAATAGAAAATAATACACAGCTGGCACTTGAACTACACTTAAATGACGATAACCCACCAGATGCTGTTCCAGGTTTTTTATAATTTCAAGCAAAACTGTCAGCAAATGAATCCACTATATCCTTGAGGGTATTGAGAGTATTGCCATTCGACAACATTGTCTTTGCGTAACCTGCTTCCTTCTTTAGATTGTGGGTATGTCGCTAGAAATTTGACGGTTTAAGGTTGATATCGGATTCAATTTGTTTGTAATATAAACCTCTTAAACTGTTGCTAAGTTGTTTACATTGAGTTCTTCAATATTGAAACCTTCTGTAATTCTCCCCTGTAGGTGTCGTTTTATAATTTAGATGAGCTTCTTTCTTATCTCTTGTTAATTTAACTAATTTTGCACTGAGCCAAACTGGATAATTGTTTGTGTGAATAATCTTTATTGGTACATGTAAATCAATAATATAATAGAATAGAATAGAATAGAATAGAATAATTTATTGATGTTTAGGATCACAGATCATACATACGTCAGTACAAAACATATAGCAATTTTAAAACAAATGTCAAACAATAGATGGTTACAATCTTAATAATAAAAACTCATCCCAGTCATAAAAGGCACCGTCCAATAGTATTGCTTTTATTTTTCTTTTAAAAGGTTTCAGTGGCAGGGCACGTAGTTCGAGAGGTAGAATGTTATAGAATTTGATTCCGAAGCAATTTACGCTCATCTGACTTCTAGTTAGCCTTAATTGTGGCTGGCAAAGGTTTTTCTTAGTTCTAGTGTCATGATCATGATTTAGAGTATGACTAGTATATTTGTGGATATTTTTCCTGATGTAAATAAGGCATTCGAATATATAAATGCAGGGAACAGTTAATATACCCATTTCTCTAAATATATGCCTACAGTCCTCCCGATACCCCAGCGCTGCAATGATCCTAATTACACGACGTTGTAATGAAAATATTCGGTGCCGGGCATTGGAGTGGCCCCAAACTAAAATGCCATATCTCAGGTGTGATTCGTACAAGGAGAAGTACGCTGTTCGTACAACATACTGAGATGCTCTTTCGCGCAGGTTTCTAATTAAATAGGTACTAGAATTCAATCTTTTGGCGATTTCATCAGCGTGAACTTTCCACAATAGGGCACAATCGATATGTACCCCCAGAAATGTTGTAGATTTTGTTAAATCCTCAAGGCCGTGATTGTTAAGAGTAAATAACATTGATATGGTTTTGTCATCATTAAGGGCAAGTTTGTTTGCGAGAAACCATGTTGCTGCTCTACGTTTGGCTGCCTCATGCATCAGCACGCAGTCTTCCAGCGTCTTTGTAGATGTTAATACTGATGTGTCATCTGCATACATAATCGATTTAACTGGTTCCATATATGCGTCAAAATCATTAATAAAGATTAAAAATAGTAGTGGTCCTAGAATAGACCCTTGCGGAATACCACATGAAATAGGAAGCCGACTGGAAGCTTCATGATGGACATATTGTAATCGACCAGTCAAATACGACATGATGAGTTTACAACTGCTTGGCTCGAAGTTATATACATAAAGTTTCCGCAACAGTTGACTATGCGAGACGCAGTCAAATACTTTGGATAAGTCAAAGAAAGTTGCTAGAGTAAATTCACGCTTTTCGAACGATTCCACAATATTTTCGATTAGATTAGTAACAGCTGAGCTGGTAGACTTGCCTTCTCTAAAACCAAACTGATGCATCGAAAACAACTTGTGTTTCTCGAAAAAATCCATTATTTGGTTAAACAATATTCGTTCCGTTATTTTGGAGAATGCCGGCAGAATACAAAATATCATAAAAATTCCGCGTTATTTCATTTATATCAGAATTCCCGAATACATTGTTCCAGTTAATTGAAGAAAGATAATTATTAATTTCAATGTAATTAGCTTTCCTAAAGTCGTGAATTGAATGTGGCGGAATATAACTACTTTTTGTAGAAACGTTCACTGATAAAGCTACTGCTGTATGATGATATGAATTATTATCCAAAAGATCAATTGCGTCTGATAAATCGAGGTCGATGAAGTCAGAAAATACCAAATCAAGAAGAGTTCCACGTTTATTTAAAACGTTATTTTTCTGACTCAAATCCAAGAAGCTGTAAGTGTTTGATATAATATCCAAGTTGTCATTTGATGTGCATCCATTTAATAATTCAATCTTAGCATTATGCCATGATTTAATATTTGCTGTATTGTAATCACCGCAAATAATAAATTTAGAAGCGCTATAGTGCATTCTAAGCAATTCTATAGAATCGCAATGATATCGGTATTTATCTGCATTTAAGCCTGGAGGAATGTAAATTCCTCCAATAACAATATTATTTGCACCAACAGTAACAAGGACAAACAATTGTTCCACACGATCTTCTGAAAGGGCCAATTCTCGGGAACATAATGCTTTCTTAACAGCTATTAAGATACCGCCACCACGTTGTTTTATGCTATTTTGATTGGAACGATCAAGTCTGTAAATATTGTAATTATTGAATTTTAGCTCTAGATTTGTTATTTCATCACTTAGCCATGTTTCCGAGAGAATAATTATATCATAAACGCATACATTTACATTTAATGCAATATCATCAATATCGTTCTCATACCACTCACATTTTGAAGATACATTTTCAGTTTTTTATTTCATCATTGCCAATTAAGTTCTCTGAATGAATATTAGTACGTTATTTTACTATTCTTGGATGATTGTTAAAATATCTTATGGTTAGATCAGATTCACCATTCTCTGTCCGCCTCAACATAGTATTGTATAAATCCTTAGCGTACGATCTCTGCATTTGTGTTAAATCTGATTTAATTACTATATTACTTTCCTTAGGTATTAACTTATTCAATGATTTAAATATATTTTTGGGAACATTACTATTTGTAAAAATAACCTTAATAGGGCGGTTATTGTTAGCAACTTTACGTCCTATTCTAACAATTTTTTTAATGCACGGTTGTATGTCGGTATAGTATTTTTCAAGCTCTAGTGCTGAGCAATAAAAAATAATCTCCAGTACCGCCAACAAAAAATACAATGCCTCTTTAAAATTGTAACCGCTACTGCACTAGGCATGATTTATAGGGGGTTGGTTTCAGAGGGTTTCTACCTGCGAAAAATGTTTCCATATTTTTGGTATTCTGACAGGAAATATCTCAAGTAATTTAAACAAAATATAATTCTAAAAATGGCAATGTGTCCGTCACAGCATTTTCCCTAATATTTAATAAGTAAATTCATCTTAACAATTAGCTATTCAAGGATGTTTGCGTGTAACTTCTTTGCAATGCTTTTTAGTTCATCTCATTTTAAATTTTATGCAATCAACATGTAACTCATAGAATTTATTTGGAATGTATTTAACTCATCTTATAGAGAGAAAATTGAATCATCTTGACGTATTTTCCTAAAATATTTAGCCAATGTTGATATTATGCAATAAAATTTACAATTTTGTTAAAAATTTAAAATTTTATACCATCAACATGAAATTCACAGAATTTACTTGGAATTGTTTGCACTTACATCTTGTAGAAAGAAAATTTAATTATATTATCACATTTTCTTATAATATTTAGCCAAAGTAGTAATTTTGAAATAAAATCAACGATTTTTGAGAGTGTTTTCATTTAAACAATAGTAAAAAATTAACAGATTATCAAAACAACTTAAAATTCTAAGAATCTGCACATAAATGAATAAACTTTGATTGGTTATAATTGAAAAATATCTTCACTAGATATTCCAAAATATCAAATCAAAGTTAAAATTTGAATTGATTTATATTTATTATATAAAATTAAATTCCATTCAATTTGAATAAATTCTGATCATTTTGAACTTTTACAATTTTGTTTCTGATTGATCGCCTAACGAGGGTTTCCACTCCCAGGTTAAGCATGAAGTAAAATTTCGAGTTTAGAAAAGCGTGAAAATTTGGATTTGCCGGGGCGCGCGAGCGAAGCGAGTCGCGCCTCGGCAAATTCAAATTTTCACGCTTTTCTAAACTCGAAATTTTACTTCATGCGCCACGCTTACTAAAGACTGACCTATAGTGGAATCTTCAACCAATTGGTAGAAGTGAAATAAATTTAGTATGTTAATTATAAACTGTTTAATTGACGGCGAAAGAAACATCACTACCATTTTTAAATATTTGGGTTACAATTTTTGTTTCACGCCCTAAAACAATTATATTATTTTTTACTACTTGTGTAACAGAAAAACCAACAGTGTTGAATATTTATGTTTGGGTTTTATTTGTATAAAAATTTAATATCTAAATTTAAACCAGAATTATCATTTTACACCCTAAAATAAAAATGACGTTTATCTTTATTATAAAAAATACTTAGAAATAAATTAAAAACATTGTACATTTTCTTCCTTTAAAAATTACTGAATGAAATTGAATAAACTGCCTTTTTCCTTTCATTAAAAATAAAATAAAAGGAAACTTTCTATTTTCCTCTGTTCATTTTTTTACAATTTTTTTTTTTTTCATTTTTTAGACGGCATAATTTGTTAATTACATAAACATACATAAAAAGCCAATTTTTATATTATCTACAACTTTTATTAAAGAGATTTTTTTATATGATCATTTTATAGAAAAATTTAAAAAAATGCTAAGAGTAAACTACCAGTTCCGGTTCCCTCATTTTCACGAAATGCTTTTCCTATCCTAGGATTGTAATAAAAAGCTTAAGCTTATAATGTCATCTTAATATCTTGATTGGTTTGGGCTGTACAATGGTGACGGACACACTTTTTTTTTAAATGGTCTTAGTTAACAACTATCGGGGAAACAAATCTCAAAATGTCATGTTGACTATCATGATGACATGACAGCATCATTGTTTGAAAATTGGTTCATAAATAATTTTATCGCCAATCGGCACTAAATACATCTATTATTATCGCCATTTGCGGCACTAAACCGTCCCATTATTTTACTACTTTCAACAAGTAACATTATGGGACAATACTAACAAAATCTAAGGAGGTCGAATCCTGTCAGTTTAGTTGTCAAAAAAAAAACATGAGTAGTGAAGAGTTTGAAATACCATGTACTCCACCAGAAATACGCGAAAGAGCGATAGAAACAACGCTCGAAATTCTTCCAAGTAAGTCTAGACATATTTATAATCGTCAACACGATTTATTCACAAGTTGGTGTGACAGAAATAACATTAAAAAAATTAGCGAAAACGTTCTCTTGACATATTTTTCTGAAAAATCCAAGGAATATAAAGCAGCAACATTATGGTCATATTATTCTATGTTAAAAGCATCTCTTTCGGTAAAAAATGACGTTGATATAAGCCAATATAAGAAACTTACGGCGTTTTTAAAACAGAAATCAAAAAATTATACGGCAAAAAAATCGAAAGTTCTCACACAAGAAGAAATAATACAGTTTCTATTGAATGCACCAAATGAAATATATTTAATGATGAAGGTAAGATAGTAATCAATTATCGAAGCATATTTGTTATTAATGTAGATATTATTTTAGATTTGTGTTATTTTTGGCGTTGCTGGAGCCTGCCGTAATAATGAATTAGTAAATCTTAAAGTTGATGATATAGAAGACAAGGATACTGTATTGATTGTGCATATAAGACACACGAAAACTAATAAACCAAGAGTATTTGTCGTAACATCAGAGTTCGAAGGACACGTTAAACCGATTGAGTTATATAAAAAATATGCCAAACTTCGTCCCGCACAGACCAAACATGATAGATTTTTTATTACATATAGAAAAAGTAAATGCACAGTGCAGCCTGTGGGTATCCACACTTTTGGAAACATACCATGTAAAATTGCGAACTATTTAAATTTGCCAAATCCGTCAGAATATACTGGTCATTGTTTTCGGAGGTCGTCTGCTACTTTGTTTGCTAATGCAGGGGGCAGCAAAGAAAATTTGAAACGTCATGGAGGGTGGAAGAGTGATACCGTTGCTGAGTCCTATGTTGAGGAATCAATATTGAACAAAACGAAGATTGCAAAAACGATTTTGGGTAGTGATCAAATTGCGCACCGTTTTGATATCAATGACAACACTGCCACAACTTTACATCAAAATGAAAATATTCATTTTCCACAAAATTTTTCCGTTGATGGGTCAACATCAGGAATAAATTTAAATAATGCCACAGGATGCACCATCAATTTCCACATATACAACAAATAGAGTGGTTTAATATCTTGATTAATTCGTAGTATTTGTTTAAATAATAATACATATTTTCTATTTTTTTTTTAATTTAAATAAAAAATCCTATACTTTTTCATTTATTTTTAAGATTGGCGATAAAATTTTGTATGCACCACGTCAGTAAAATATCTTTATCGAACTCGTCTTTATTCACCTCGCTCGCTCCGCTCGCTCGTCTCATAACCTCAGACTCGTTCGATAAAGTCTTATTTTACTGACTTGGTACATAAATAATTATAATACCAAACTTAGCTGCAAAATCAGTAATAGTTTTAGATAACGCTTCTTATCATAGTCGCCAAATTGACAAAGCACCCACAGCGACAAGTAAAAAAGATGAAATAGCTAAATATTTATATGAAAATAATTTGTTTTTTGAAGAACATTATACCAAATCCCAATTGGTTGAAGTTCTAAATAGTCGTAGTAAAAAAAGAAAAACATATTATATCGATCAATTGGTAGAAGAACACGGACATACAGTGGTACGTTTACCTCCGTACCACTGTATTTTTAATCCAATTGAGTTAATATGGGCTCAATTAAAAGGAAATGCGCGGAAGAATAATGTAACTCCAAATTTAAATAAATCAGTAATAGATTTAGTCAAAAAAGAAATAAAAAATATATCTGCCGACCAGTGGTCAAGATGTGTTAAACATACAATACGTATTGAAAAAAGTATAATACGTTTGATTCAAATTATCAATTTTTTATAAATACACAAGACTCTGACAGTGATGACTCAGATATAGATATAGACAATTAAAATATTATTATACACAATTTTTAAAAATGTCATAAGACAACGTTGTAGATAATAATAAAGTAATGTTTTGCGTTATTTGACATATAATATTTTTTAACCCTTTGTCTCTGTGATCTAGTTATTTTGTTTAAATTTAAAATGAGACGAACTAAAAAGCGTTGCCAAGAAGTTACGCGCAAACATCCTTGAATAGCTAATTGTAAAGATGAATTTACTTATTAAATATTAGGGAAAATGCTGTGACGGACACATTGCCATTTTTAGAATTATATTTTGTTTAAATTACTTGAGATATTTCCTGTCAGATTACCAAAAATATGGAAACATTTTTCGCAGGTAGAAACCCTCTGAAACCAACCCCCTATAAATCATGCCTAGTGCAGTAGCGGCTACAATTTTAAAGAGGCATTGTATTTTATATTGGCGGTACTCGAGATTATTTTTTATTGCTCAGCAATAGAGCTTGAAAAATACTATACTATCATGAAATAACATATTAATTTTAGCATTGTCGTCACTTATATGCACTTCTCTGTTGGTAGCATTAGATTCTTTAATGTTTAATATCATTACATTATTTGAATTTAAGTTACGTTCTTCAAGTTCATGAATTATGTCGCTATAATTTATTTCGGCCTTTTTAGCTTGTAAGATAGCAACATTTAGACTTAATTGTTTATTTTCCTACCCCAGGTTATTTAATTTACTATTTATGGAATCCAGTGTCTCAACGACTACATCTATTTGATTAATTTTATTGGATAATTGGTCAATAGTTACACTCATTTGTGTATTTTCTTGCCTGAGAATATTCATATCATTTACTATTTTTTTTAATTCCAAATTTTCTGTGCCTAGCTTATCACATTTTGCAGAAACTGCTTCTGTGGTTTGCTGAAGGTCTTTTACCATTAGCATAAGGCCTCTTAACGTAACTTCACACTCATGGTTGGACAGACACGCAGGATGGCAGAATTTATTACACACAGAACATGTAGTTTTATTGGCGACTTTATTACCACATTTACCGGTACAAGACGTATCAATTGCAGATGATTTAGCTTTGTCTGATTTTGTCGACATATTAAAGTAGTAATGATACTTGTATATTAGTTTTAGTAAAAAGGAATAGGGAATTAATATGTTAAAACAATGGAGCACACTCTTCACACCTGTGAGGGTCTTCACGGTGACTAAAAAAGAAACAAACAGACTAACGGGGGCCCGCCGTGGCCGAGCGGTTGAGCCGTCTGTTTCGCCAAATCGGTCACGGAGGTGATCTGGGTTCGATTCCCAGCGGAGGCGAGTAATTTTTCTAACGAAAAATAATCGTCTCCGGTTCCATGGATGTGTGTGAATGTGTTGTGACGTCCAAATTAGTCGAAATATATGTTAATATAGTTAATATAAATCAACGTTAGTGGCTGAATGGTAAAATCCTATGCCAAACAAACGAAAAAAAAAAAAAAACAGACTAACCCAAAGGGTAGGTTAAACACTAGAGAACAGAGGAAATTGAGAATAATGTTGAATTTACTATTTAATTTAATTGATAAAAATACGCGTAAAATAGATCAATGACCGTAAATGATAAATAATTCCTAGAGGACGACGATACACTTTTTTTGTAACTCTCGAGCGGACATTCACTATGGAAATTTACCAAATTAAAATTGTGAATATCACCCACAATAGTTATAATATTTTTGTGAAACTAACTCACCGTAGAGACAACTACGACAGCTTTGCCCACACCAATTTTCACAATTTTCAGACACGTTTTTACCACAAAAAATAAAACAAATTTGCGGAGCACACGTTTTCGTTAAATTACATTTTAATCTCTTATATTATTATAATTATTTTAGATTCTACTACTTGTATTTATTAACTTCATTACGGTTATCATGTCTATCATATCATCCATGTCAGATTTAAGTTCGCTTATAGTATCTTCCCTGACAGTGATTAACTCGAACCACAAGACATTCTAGGGAGTCGAAGACCTAGACACTTAACCAGGGATTTTTATACGTATGCATACGCTTTTTTTAAATTAGTTCCATTTAAAGTTTTAAACAAGTGTTTTCCACTCCCAGACTAAGCATGAAGTAAAATTTCGAGTTTAGAAAAGCCTGAAAATTTGGTTTGGTCGCGTAGCGCGAAGCGCGGAGCGGCCAAACCAAATTTTCAGGCTTTTCTAAACTCGAAATTTTACTTCATGCGCCACCGGTACAAAACACTGATTCAATGTAAAGCTCAGCGGTGTGTTTTAAACTTCGTAATATGTCAGTGTTTTGTATCGGTGGCTCATGAATTGAAAGGGATTTTGAAACCCGTATGAACCTGTGTCGCGATCTCCGAGAACTCCCAACAGACGATGTTGTGCTCTTCACGGACGAAGCCCATTTTCACCTTTGTGGCGCCGTAAACAGGCAGAATTTTAGATATTGGAGAGACGAAAATCCTCGGGAAATCCATCAGAAACCCCTCCATAGCCCAAAAGTGACTGTGTGGTGTGCTCTTTCCCGCCTAGGCGTCTGGGGGCCTTACTTTTTTCAAGAAAATGGGCAAACCGTAACGGTCAACAGCGAGCGCTATTGTTTCACGCTGGAAAATTTTCTTCAACCCAAAATGGATGAAAATGGCGTGGAAAATGTGTGGTTTCAACAGGATGGTGCAACCGCCCACATATCGCGACGATCAATGGACATTCTCAGGGAAATGTTTCCCGGACGCCTCATTTCTCTGAGAGGTGATATTGGCTGGCCGCCGCGCTCACCGGATCTCACTCCATATGACTTCTTCCTTTGGGGTTACCTCAAATCGAAGGTATTCCAGCATCGGCCAAGGACCCTTCTTGCTTTACGAAGGGAAATTGCTCGGGCAATTGAAAAAATTCCTGTGGAAATGACAGTGAAAGTCATGGTAAGCTACCGCGAGCGCCTAAATCAGTGTATCCGCTTCCAAGGACGACATTCGAGTGATGTGCTTTTCAAAACTTAAATTTAAAAATGGCATAAAATTTGCGATATGTCTAAAAACTGATTTTAAGTGAAATTTATACTATACTATCTTAGCATACTGATTTAGAAGTGTATTTTAAACTTCACATTAAATCAGCGTTTAATACGCGTGGCGCATGAAGTAAAATTTCGAGTTTAGAAAAGCCTGAAAATTTGGTTTGGCCGCTCCGCGCTTCGCGCTACGCGACCAAACCAAATTTTCAGGCTTTTCTAAACTCGAAATTTTACTTCATGCTTAGTCTGGGAGTGGAAAACCTTCGCTTGAAGCTTCAAATTAAACACTTCAAAAAAATGCGTATGTATATGTATATCGAAGAGAAAAATTGCGATATGTTAATAAAAAAAATTTTTTCTCAAGTTGAGTGGTTTTAATTTTATAACGTTTTGAAATCGGATAGGTTTTTCTGCTCCACCCTGTATTTAATCATTTTATATTGTATTGTCTATTTAATTAGCAAGGTAATATTTTCTGTATATCTGACGTATGTAAACCTAGGTATTAACATTAATAAAGCACTTACTTACTTACTTACCTACTGTGTTTGCTGGGTCAATTTTTCTTTATGTTAATACATGTTGTGTTTTTAAGAATCAGGGCTGTTATTTAAGTCTGCGATGGGAGTAGGAATGAAAATAAGAAAAAGTCGAGGAAGGAAAAAGAAACGATTCCAGAATAATGTATCATATGTACAAACAGGAAAAAAGTGAATGGGAGGAGTGCAGCTGTTGCTTCGTCAAGCCGACGTCACGTCGTTTAAAGTAGACTTAAATTAGTTGCACACATGCATGTGTTGCGTTCAATTTTCATCGACTGATTCATTTTTTTGTGTGATATTTGTACCGTGCGATTATTTAAAACATGATTTAGAGTAGGCTTTGAATTTTAAAGTAGATTGGCAGTACTGAGCGTTAAAACATAGTTTACCATAACCTCGAATTTATTTAAAACATGATTTAGAATAGGTTTTGAATTTTAAAGTAGATTGGCAGTACTGAGCGATAAAACATAGTTTACCATAACCTCGAATTTATTTAAAATATGATTTAGAGTAGGCTTTGAATTTTAAAGTAGATTGGCAGTACTGAGCATTAAAACATAGTTTACCATAACCTCGAATTTATTTAAAACATGATTTAGAGTAGGCTTTGAATGTTAAAGTATATTGGCAGTACTGAGCGTTAAAACATAGTTTACCATTACCTCGAATTTATTTAAAACATGATTTAGAGTAGGCTTTGAATTTTAAAGTAGATTGGCAGTACTGAGCGTTAAAACATAGTTTACCATAACCTCGAATTTATTCTATCGCAATCTGAGCAACCGCACAAAAACAATGCCGCCTACTCTAAATCGTAATTTAAATAATCGCGCGGTACAAAACGAAATTAAAACTGAGTGGTTTGTACGTGCCACTTTTCAACCAAACAATTTTTCGTTTTTAAAAAAAGCACACACCGAGTTTTTCTATTAAGTATGCCGTAAATGTTCAGTTAATCGTTGGTTTTTTTAAGCGTAAACGAGTGTTTTCCACTCCCAGACTAAGCATGAAGTAAAATTTCGAGTTTAGAAAAGCCCCGTGAAAATTTGTCGAGGGTCGCGCAGCGACCCGAGACAAATTTTCACGGGGATTTTCTAAACTCGAAATTTTACTTCATGCGCCACGCGTATAAAGCACTGATTTTAAATGAAATTTATAATATACTATCTTAGCATACTGATTTAGAAGTGTATTTTAAACTTCACATTAAATCAGCGTTTAATACGCGTGTTGCATGAAGTAAAATTTCGAGTTTAGAAAAGCCCAGAAAATTTGTCTCGGGTCGCTGCGCGACCCTCGACAAATTTTCACGGGGCTTTTCTAAACTCGAAATTTTACTTCATGCTTAGTCTGGGAGTGGAAAACCCTCGTTTAAACTTCAAATTTAACTCTATTTAAAAAAGCGTATGTATATGTATATCTAAAAGAAAAATTACCTGTACTAGACACAACTTTTTAGGCTTTGAATTTTAAATTAGATTGGCAGTACTGAGCGTTAACACATAGTTTACCATAACCTCAAATTTATTCTAGCATTCTGGACAACTGCACACAAAAAAATGCCGCCTACTCTAAATCATAATTTAAATAATCGCGTGGTACAAAACGAAATTACAACTGAGTGGTTTGTACGTGCCACTTTTAAAACAAACAATTTTTCGTTTTTAAAAAAAGCACACACCGAGTTTTTCTATTAAGTATGCTGTAAATGTTCAGTTAATCGTGGGTTTTTTTAAGCGTAAACGAGTGTTTTCCACTCCCAGACTAAGCATGAAGTAAAATTTCGAGTTTAGAAAAGCCCCGTGAAAATTTGTCGAGGGTCGCGCAGCGACCCGAGACAAATTTTCACGGGGCTTTTCTAAACTCGAAATTTTACTTCATGCGCCACGCGTATAAAGCACTGATTTTAAATGAAATTTATACTATACTATCTTAGCATACTGATTTAGAAGTGTATTTTAAACTTCACATTAAATCAGTGTTTTATACGCGTGGCGCATGAAGTAAAATTTCGAGTTTAGAAAAGCCCAGAAAATTTGTCTCGGGTCGCTGCGCGACCCTCGACAAATTTTCACGGGGCTTTTCTAAACTCGAAATTTTACTTCATGCTTAGTCTGGGAGTGGAAAACCCTCGTTTAAACTTCAAATTTAACTCTATTTAAAAAAGCGTATGTATATGTATATCTAAAAGAAAAATTACCTGTACTAGACACAACTTTTTAGGCTTTGAATTTTAAATTAGATTGGCAGTACTGAGCGTTAACACATAGTTTACCATAACCTCAAATTTATTCTAGCATTCTGGACAACTGCACACAAAAAAATGCCGCCTACTCTAAATCATAATTTAAATAATCGCGTGGTACAAAACGAAATTACAACTGAGTGGTTTGTACGTGCCACTTTTAAAACAAACAATTTTTCGTTTTTAAAAAAAGCACACACCGAGTTTTTCTATTAAGTATGCTGTAAATGTTCAGTTAATCGTGGGTTTTTTTAAGCGTAAACGAGTGTTTTCCACTCCCAGACTAAGCATGAAGTAAAATTTCGAGTTTAGAAAAGCCCCGTGAAAATTTGTCGAGGGTCGCGCAGCGACCCGAGACAAATTTTCACGGGGCTTTTCTAAACTCGAAATTTTACTTCATGCGCCACGCGTATAAAGCACTGATTTTAAATGAAATTTATACTATACTATCTTAGCATACTGATTTAGAAGTGTATTTTAAACTTCACATTAAATCAGTGTTTTATACGCGTGGCGCATGAAGTAAAATTTCGAGTTTAGAAAAGCCCAGAAAATTTGTCTCGGGTCGCTGCGCGACCCTCGACAAATTTTCACGGGGCTTTTCTAAACTCGAAATTTTACTTCATGCTTAGTCTGGGAGTGGAAAACCCTCGTTTAAACTTCAAATTTAACTCTATTTAAAAAAGCGTATGTATATGTATATCTAAAAGAAAAATTACCTGTACTAGACACAACTTTTTAGGCTTTGAATTTTAAATTAGATTGGCAGTACTGAGCGTTAACACATAGTTTACCATAACCTCAAATTTATTCTAGCATTCTGGACAACTGCACACAAAAAAAATGCCGCCTACTCTAAATCATAATTTAAATAATCGCGCGGTACAAAATGAAATTAAAACTGAGTGGTTTGTACGTGCCACTTTTAAACCAAACAATTTTTCGTTTTTAAAAAAAGCACACACCGAGTTTTTCTATTAAGTATGCTGTAAATGTTCAGTTAATCGTGGGTTTTTTTTTAAGCGTAAACGAGTGTTTTCCACTCCCAGACTAAGCATGAAGTAAAATTTCGAGTTTAGAAAAGCCCCGTGAAAATTTGTCGAGGGTCTAACAATTTTTCTGTATTCCCCTCAGATTTTAAGTTATTTGCAACTTTGGTGAAATACAAAAAAAGCGAGCGCAATCGCGTAAATTCTCGACATTTTTCTATTTTCACAAAAAACGCTATAACTCAAAAACTACTGGAGCTACAGAAAAGTATAATACATGCATTTCAAATATTTTGACGGGGCCTCGGTAGCCGAGTGGGTAGAGACCCTGCCCACAGACCAAGAGGTCGCGGGTTCGAATCCCGTCCGGTGGAATAATTTATGAATACTAAATTATTCCATCCGGGTCCATGGATGTAGTGTGAATGAGTTTGTGCTGTTTCAGGAGTAAATGGTTATTTAACGAAATTAGAATTGGTTAAAATACATTAAAATGTTAAATATATAAATAGATTGATGGCCAATGGTCTAGATACCAAGGCCAAACAAACAAACAAAAAATATATATATATATATTTTGACAAGATCTACAGAATAGGTGTATTTGTTTTTATACAGGGTGATCCATAAAGTATTTAATAACAAATGTCAATTGTTTTTTTTTCTAAATCAAGAAGACGAGTGTTTATCAAAGTTATCAATATTATAAGTAAGAGTGTTTTCTACATATATCGTTAACTTGTTTCTCATTGATCACTTGGTAAAACATTTCTATTAATATATAGGTATTTGATTGAAATTCACTTGGTTTGTTTTACTAATAAATTGTTTTATTCTCAACTAGTTTCGGCTTAATGCCATTTGAAAATGGCATTAAGTCGAAACTAGTGTTTTCTACTCCCAGACTAAGCATGAAGTAAAATTTCGAGTTTAGAAAAGCCTGAAAATTTGGTTTGGTCGCGTAGCGCGAAGCGCGGAGCGGCCAAACCAAATTTTCAGGCTTTTCTAAACTCGAAAATTTACTTCATGCGCCACGCGTATAAAGCTCTGCTTTAAAGTGAAGTTTAAACTATACTATCCTAGCATACTGATTTAGTAGTGTATTTTAAACTTCACATTGAATCAGTGTGTCAATATGAAAATTGTAAGATGGCGACGAGTGAAGAACGTAGTGATCTTACTCTGTGCAAAATCTGTGATAAACAAATAAAGCCCACCGACGTGAAAACGGAGTGCTATGGGTTATGTAACGGCCCAGTGCATGGTACGTGCACTGATCTCAATAGCAACGAACTTCGACTAATAAATGGCAAAAAATGCCTAGTTTGGTTATGTCCACAATGTATGAGCTACAGAACAGAAGGTCAGTCTATATTTACTTTACTACATCAAATTAATGCGACCCTGCAAACGCATAGCGTGTTGATAACACAAAATCACACTGATCTACAAAACATCATCGAACGTAACAGAAATTATAGAGATTGTAACAATGATAAACTGAATTGTGGTGACACCTATAAACTAAACGAAAAGGTTCATCAACAAAACACAAATTAAATACAGAACTCTGGAAATCATGATAGGTCAATCATAAAGAAATCTGATACAGTAATGTCTGTGCAGAAACCTCGCAGAGCTCAGACCGAAACCGACAACCTCTCGACGGCGACAAAAACACCCGATAAATTGGAAAACGAAGAAGCGACAAAAACACCAATCGTTTCTAACAATACGCGCACATCCGATGGAGGATTTACCGAGGTCAGACGCAGAAAACCAAAAAAAGTCATCGTTGGAATCAAAGAGGACAAAACAATCACAGTCATTGAAAAAAAGGCCTGGTTCCATGTTTCTCGCTACTCGGCCGACTTTTCCGAAAATGACCTTAAGAAATTACTTGCCACCAAAATCAACACTAATGACATCATATGTGAAAAAATAATTCCGAAATTCGAAAACCCCACTTTTTCAAGTTTTAAAGTAGGAGTACCTTTCAGATACAGGGAACTGATATAAGACGCCAATTCATGGGAAAGGGGAATTGCGGTAGCTAGATCTAATTTTTTTCTGAATGCGAAATACAAAAACAACAAGATAATACCAAGAAATACAACAACGGAAAATCAAATTTCCTAAAAACTGGTAACTTTAAATTGCTACATTGTAATACCCAATGTATCAGCACCAGTCTCAATGAATTAAAACATATTGTAAATAAAATTGATGAACTTAATGCCATATGTATCACAGAACACTGGCAAACGTATGAACGAATAGAATCATTCAATTTAGTAAAAGATTTTGAACTAATATCGTATTTTTGTAGAGCGAGAAACGAACATGGGGGCGTAGCAATTTATTGTCACCGCCTTATTGAATCATCACAAATAACATTCATTAACCAATTGTCTGATAGTAAACATACGGAATGTGCGGGAGCACAATTGAAACTTAATAATGTTATAGTTAATGTAGTATGCATATATAGACCACCTAACGGAGATCTCATGATTTTTTTTAATAAACTTGACAAAATCCTAGATTTCCTAACAAAAAGTAGTAGACCATTTTTTATTGCAGGAGATTTTAACATCAACACTCTTGTAAGAACATATGATTCACTGTTATTTATTAGTCTACTACAATCCTATACTGCCATTTTAACTATCACGGAAGCTACTAGAACACACTATACTGGGTCAACATCATGTCTCGACAATGTATTAACAAACCTCGCAAAGGACGATGTTAACACGAAACTAATCCAAATGTATACCTCAGATCACGATGCTCAACTCCTTATTTCAAATTTATGCTACCATAAAGAGCAACGCTTCAAACAATGTCGAATATTTTCAGACACAGCAATTGACGGTTTCTGTAAGGATTTAGAGGGTGAACATTTTAGCTTTATATCCACAGCACTCGATATAAATGATAAATATAATTACTTCCTAAATACTTTTACATTATATTTAAACAAGCACTTCCCAGTCAAAAAAATTACAATGACAAATAAAAAGTCCAAACCTAAACTCAGTAACGTTGAAATAGAACAATGTAAAACCCGCATGCAGATTTTTGAATCTCTGTCCTCTTCCTACCCAGAGTATAAATATCAATTAAAACAAGAAAAAATCAAATATAACAGTCTGCTAAAGGAAGAACAAAATTCATTCTATGAAAAACAATTGGAAAAAAATCCAAATAAATCTAAGGCCTCATGGGAATTGATTTCGAAATTTACGAACAATGAAGCCAATAAAAAATCATTATTACCAAACACGAATAATTCTGAACAACGGGCTAATAATTTTAATATTTTTTTTAAAGTTGCATCAAATATGCTATCCAATATAATTCCTAATCGAACGCAATACCTATGCACCATACCTCTGCATAACAAATCTTTTCACCTGCATCCTATTACCAACTCAGAAATTATAAGCACCCTAAACAAAATGGACAATAAAAAAAGTTATGGTATAGATGATACCCCAATTGCAATAATAAAAAAATGTATTAATAGTATAATTGACCCTGTAAAGCATATTTTCAATCACTCGCTTGAAACTGGCTCTTTTCCTGACAAAATGAAGTTTGCTATAATCACACCTATTCACAAAAAAGCCGACCCTCAATTATACGAAAATTATAGGCCCATTAGCTTACTGACTACACTATCTAAAATCTTAGAATCGCTTGTAGCCTCACAAATAATTGACTTTTTTAATAAACATAAATTACTTAGTCACACCCAGCATGGCTTCATAAAAGGAAAATCCATTGACACAGCACTGTTTGACTACTTCACCTCTATATACTCACATGTAGATAAGGGAAATACCGTCTGCGGAGTTTTTCTAGACTTGTCAAGAGCGTTCGATACCGTTGACCATTCTATCTTATTGACAAAATTACATCATTATGGCATACGAGGGAAAGAAAATGAATGGATTTGCCCATACCTTCAAAACAGGAAACAATTGGTGAAAATCACGGACACTAATACAGGCGTAAACGTACTATCTGACACGATTGACACTAATATAGGCGTTTCCCAAGGGAGTATCCTGGGTCCCCTATTATTCATAATATTTATTAACGACCTCAATAGCATAGCAAATGACTGCCACTTCATCAGTTACGCAGATGACACTAATATCATTCTTTTTGGATCCACACTCAGTGGCATAATCGATACAGGAAATGTGATAATGCGTAAAATAGAAAAGTGGTTTGCCGATAATTGTTTAATACTTAATGCAGAGAAAACGAACTGTATTTATTTCAAAACAAGTCAAAGAACTTCAACCCCACAGAACATCTGTTTAAATAACACACTTTATCCATTCACAAATCAGTGCAAATTTTTAGGTATTATATTGGATGAAACACTGAGTTACAAACCCCATTTGAGCATGTAATTAGCAAGATTAGTAGAGCAACGTATGGCCTTAGAATTCTATCCAGGAACACAAATGAGAAAATTTGTGGAATGTTTTACTATGCTTACATATATTCAAAAATTAGGTATGGTATAATATTCTGGGGAGGAACATCAGATATGACTGCAGTGTTCAGGGCCCAGAAGCGTGCTCTACGTGTTATCTGCAAAATTAAATTTGATAGCAGTTGTAGGGGATTATTCAGAAGTAAAAAACTGTTAACGTGTACAGGTATCTACATTCTAGAATGCGTAAAGTTTTTATGGAAGCATAAATACTTATTTGAAAAACACCTAATGCCACATATGTACAATACGAGACATGGTGTTGAATACAGTCTTCCATCTCATAGATTGTGTCTGTTTGAGAGAAGCCCGTATTACTCATGTATTAAAGTTTATGATAGTTTGCCTAGCGCAATAAAAACAGCAAAGTCGTACGCAGTCATGAAAAAATTGTTGATCGATAAACTGCTATTGATAGAACCATATAACTTAGATGAATATTACTCTAACATTTAGAATTAGTATTAAGAATAGTTATATTGTGTTATATAACTTGTTGTTGTGTCTTGGCCTGTTTTCATGTAATTGCTGTATATATGAAATTTTATTTGTATTGTATTTGCAAAAACACTGAAAATAAATGTATTATTATTATTATTATTATTATTATTATTATTATTATTATTATTATTATTATTATTATTATTATTATTATTATTATTATTATTATTATTATTATTATTATTATTATTATTATTATTATTATTATTATTATTATTATTATTATTATTATTATTATTATTATTATTATTATTATTATTATTATTATTATTATTATTATTATTATTATTATTATTATTATTATTATTATTATTATTATTATTATTATTATTATTATTATTATTATTATTATTATTATTATTATTATTATTATTATTATTATTATTATTATTATTATTATTATTATTATTATTATTATTATTATTATTATTATTATTATTATTATTATTATTATTATTATTATTATTATTATTATTATTATTATTATTATTATTATTATTATTATTATTATTATTTAATACGCGTGGCGCATGAAGTAAAATTTCGAGTTTAGAAAAGCCTGAAAATTTGGTTTGGCCGCTCCGCGCTTCGCGCTACGCGACCAAACCAAATTTTCAGGCTTTTCTAAACTCGAAATTTTACTTCATGCTTAGTCTGGGAGTGGAAAACCTTCGCTTGAAGCTTCAAATTAAACACTTCTAAAAAATGCGTATGTATATGTATATCAAAAAGAAAAATTGCCTGTACTAGAGACAACTTTTAGGTTTCATAAATGTATTATATATCAAATTAAAGCGTTTTTAATACTGAATTGATTGTTTCCTTTAAAAAAGCCAAATGAGCTGAGTTTCTTATCTTTCACATAGTGAAACATATTTAACTATGATTTAATAAAAAAAACACTTGGTTAAATTTCACTAATATTATGTTAGTGAAGTTTAATCAAGTGTTTTCTTTATTAAATCTTAGTTATTTTTTTTACTTTTGGCCAGCTTTTCGGGATTCTGACCCACTGTTCGACGTCACGAAAATACAACCCTCAAAACTTTCCCACAAACTTTCCGCGGTTTTTATTTTTTATGACCAATTAAAATTACGTTAATCCTTCCGCAGAGCTTGAAATGGAATCAACCTATTTTTTCTACTTCCCTTTGCGGCATTGCGAAAATTACGTTAGGTCGTAATTTTTTACGACTCTCCCCGGCATTCGGATTTGAAGCTTAAATATCGTAATTAGCGTTAATTAAACTCCTTCGGCCGTCCTCTAATTTCATTTTAGGTAGATGGGCCGTTTTTCATCGGATGTTATGTAATGAGGGGGAGTGAGTTACTACTTACTACCTGCTCCCAGAATAATCCCAAGGGATTCGCCTGCGCGTTTCCGGAGTTGAACTGTCGCCAAGAATGATGACCCGTCCCCGGAGTGTTTACCGGAGTCGTCGGAGAACGTCGGCGATCTCGATTTAAACTCTGAAATGCAAAATATTACTAGCATTATAATACGATTCTGACACACAAAAAGAAATCGATTATTTTAATATAAATTTGATCAAAATTAGAAACGCTCAAAGTCTTCTGCAAGTTCAACAGCCGTGCCTACTTAAATTCAATATTTCAATATAAATTGCGAACTTGTTAAACATAAATGTATAGTTCTTTAATTGTATAATTATTTGTTGAATATTTGTAAAAAGGTAAATCCGTTAAATAATCTTGAACAAGTTTCTCATCTTTCACGTGGTGAAACATATTTAACTATTATTTAATAAAGAAAACACTTGGTTAAATTTCACTAATATTTTGGTTTTTTATTCCAACTAGTTTCGACTTTGAGTCATTCTCAAGGAGTGTGACTCAAAGTCGAAACTAGTTGGAATAAAAAACCAAAATATTAGTGAAATTTAACCAAGTGTTTTCTTTATTAAATCATCCGTTAAATAAATAAATAAATACCATAAAGATATTGGAGATTACCTCAAAGCAATTTGTAATCTCGTAATAATTATAACCATTAACATTGATTAAATAATACTAATACTTATTCAATGCCATTAACCATAAAATGTCTTTAAAATATCTTAACCATATGTCGTTATAAATAAGTCTAGCTTTAATTTACTTAAATCCCTGTCGTTTCAGGGAAAAGTCATAAACATCGGACCTAATTACTTTAACATGTAATCTCGTTCCATCAACAGACACAACAAATTTACACATGTCACGTTGCTTGTGAGTGTGAGGCACGCACTCTTATCACATACTTTAACTAGATTTTTTTTTACATAATCCTCTTTGCTCGTACGGGTCATTACGATTTAATTAATTTAACAGAAGAATGTTCAAACCTCTTTCTATCTATATAAAACAACCATGGGCGTAGCGAGAATTTTTACTAGCAAGGGATAAATAAAGTTTTATTTTAATTTAAATCCTGCATTTTTGATGTTTGACAACCAACACTATAAAGTGTCCTATTTTTTTTTTTTTTTTTAATAATAATTGAAGAATATTTCTTAAATAGTATATTATACAACAAGCATATAATAATAGCTATTAATCACGAGAACGAGGTTTGCGGAACGAGCCGAACGCGAGTCGTTCAAGTGAGCCATTATATGCGAGTTATACACTATATTTTGTTCACGACAACAATAATATATAACACAGCATTAATTATATATACAGGGTCGCTAAGAAGTATGGATACAGCAAAATATTATAAACGGTGTAGCAGAGATCGTTGAAATTTGGGATACAATTAGAAGTGTTTAAATTCTATCATCTTAGATTTTTTTTTAATTTTCCACCATCATTAATTTTGAAAATATGTACAAGGCTTACTTAATTTCTCTTAACAAGCATGGGTAGTCAAATTTGTTATTTTTGAGAAGTAACACATGCATATCTTATTTTATTTGTAACTTTAGAAAAATTATCGAACTGCAAAATAAGAAACGAAATTGTAAATTTTTTTTTTCTTATATATTTTTTATTAATTCTTTGCAAAATTTTGCTCAACGTATTCATTATTGCTAAGAAGTAAATGCGAAACATTTTGAACATCTTTTATAACATAAAAATAATGTATTTCGTGTTTAAGCTATTTTCTTTTATTAAAATGTGTTCTGTTTCAGTTAAATGTCTTATTTTTACGTTTATTATTAACTTTTATTTATTTTTTTGTCAAAGTTCAAACGGAAAAAAAGTAACGATAGATAAGTACAACATTTTCAAGGCTAACAAAATTTTTCATTTTTCAAAATTTTGTTAGTTCGATCATTTTTACTTTCCCCCGTATGTAATACAAAGGGAAAGTATTGTTTTCGTGAAAATTTTCGAATCAAAAATTTTAGCGGAAATATCCGTTTTGAGGTCCCCTGAGTCGAATAAGACCATTTTTGAAAAATGTCTGTCTGTCTGCCTGTGTGTGTGTCTGTGTGCGCTGTACCGCAAAAACCGCTAAAGATATCGAGATGAAACTTGAAACTTAAGCTTTTTGTTACAATCGGAAGAACTGAAAAGCTTTTGGTGAAAATCGGAAAACCGGAAGTGGTACTTTACTCTTAGCGTTTTTCAGTTTTTTCAGATTTTTTCAATAAATGTTCATCAAACAAAAAATTCTTTCAAATAAAAGTTGTAGATAATAACAAAATGAAGATGTATTGTTCACTTACTTTTTGTCATAGCACTCTTAGTTTTTCAGATATTTCAAAAGTTGTGTGTTTTATCTAGTTATTGAGGACCACTTCGTATCAAATTTGTTATTTTTAAAAAGAGAATATTCTTCTGAGTTCTGTGATGTAACACATACATATCTTATTTTCATCGAAACTTTAAAAAAAAATTATCGAACTAACAAAATTTTGAGAAATGAAAAATTTTGTTAGCCTTGAAAATGTTGTACTTATCTATCGTTAGTTTTTTGCCGTTTGAACTTTGACCAAAAAATAAATAAATTAATATTTTGTTACCTACAACTTTTATTTGAAACATTTTCCAATTGTATCAACACACACACTGACACAAATCAATGACTAGATAAAAAACACTATTTATTAAATATCTCAAAAACTAAGAGTGCTATGACAAAAAGTGAGTCCACAAAAAATCTTTAGTTTTTCATTTTCTACAACTTTTATTTGAAACATTTTTCAATTGTATCGACACATACACTGTCACACACCAATAACTAGATAAAACACACAACTTTTGAAATATCTCAAAAACTAAGAGTGCTATGACAAAAAGTAAGTGAACAATACATCTTCATTTTGTTATTATCTTCAACTTTTATTTGAAAGAATTTTTTGTTTGATGAACATTTATTGAAAAAACTGAAAAACGCTAAGAGTAAAGTACCACTTCCGGTTTTCCGATTTTCACCAAAAGCTTTTCAGTTCTTCCGATTGTAACAAAAAGCTTAAGTTTCAAGTTTCATCTCGATATCTTTAGCGGTTTTTGCGGTACAGCGCACACAGACACACAGACAGACAGACAGACAGACATTTTTCAAAAATGGTCTTATTCGACTCAGGGGACCTCAAAACGGATATTTCAGCAAAAATTTTTGATTCGAAAATTTTTACGAAAACAATACTTTCCCTTTGTATTACATACGGGGGAAAGTAAAAATCTGAGATGATAGAATTTAAGCACTTGAAACTGTATCCCAAATTTCAACGAGCTCTGCTAAACCGTTCCGAAAATATTTAGCTGTATCCATACTTCTTAGCGACCATGTATTTATCAAATAGGCGTTTGTCTTAATGGTCGATTTTGTTTCATAATAATTTGACAGATAAAAGATGATAGATTTCGGTATTACGATTTAAATATGTAATAGGGTTAATTCCACTTTAACGCAAATATGAACAATCGTTCAACAATAAACAATACTCACACAATCTAACATTTCGCCTAAATTACATAGAAACACGTTCTTTGCACAAAATACGAACTCTTCCGTTTGGATAGAGTTTTCACGGTGTTAACGTTTGTTCCGCTTTAAAAAACCACTCGCGACGGATAGAAGCACAATTGTTTAATCGATTTAAGAATGATTTCTGTTTACAAACGCGTTTTACGCGGTTGAATTTGTGTTCAGTATTCCGGCACCAGATACCCACAGACGCGTTTCGGACTTCAAGGTCCTCTTCAGTGTGGTCCCGACCCAGTGCTGAGAAATACTGAATATTCTGACTATTTCAAGCCAATATATGACAACGCGTCTGTGGATATCTGGTGCCGGAATACTAATCACAAATTCTTTGATATTTGTTTCCTGGTTTCACAAACAAAGTTTAGCTCGTTCATGGACGAAACAGTGACCTGTATATGCACTTGTGCATTCGTGTCATTGACTATGCCACTATGGAGCGTTAGATGGCGTAAGCTATCGAATCCGTTAAGCGTTTTACGCGGGTTAAACTAGTGCGAACGGCGGGGATGTTGACGCGTTACTTTGTACTTTAACAAAATGGCGTCGACGACGTCATCACCACCATGGTCAAATGTAAGACAAAAGAAGCTGATTTGACTAGCACAGCGCTAGTACTGCATAGCGGCAAAATCGAACTAGGCAATTAATTATTTATATTCGTGTTAAAAAACCATATTTATCACGCAAATCCCGTGTTTAATGTGCTTGAGTGTTAAATGCACCAGATTTATGCTGCCCACACAATTAAATAACGCACATATTATAAGATTGTCGTGAACAAACACTGTTAAACGATAATTATAGATCAAACAAGAATAATTCAAATTCAAAACTATTTGAATTCGAGAAAATAAGTTTACGCTTCTTACAAATAACATTTTCGTAATTATATATATTATGATAATTATAGAGTTTTACGATTTATTTCGATTTTTTGCTTATAAATTATTGTGTGCATTTTGCACACAATAATTTGGTAAATCTGTAGCCATCTTCATATTAGTCAAAAAAAATAGGCAAACAAACTTTAATCTTGTCATTTATTGTATTTTCAATATATTTTTTTGCAATACTTATTTAGTCTTTAAGTAGTTTGGAGTTTAGAAAACACTGAAAATGTATGTTTGCCGGGCGTAGCGAAATGTATTGTATATGAAAAAGTGTGATTAAAACATGTCTGGGATATTTTTTTATGTGTATGTGTACGAGGAGAAAAAAGTGTGTGCTTTACTCTTAGCCAGAAGGGACGTATTTTTAATTGCACCCTTCATTCAAAACATTTTTTCACCCCGACGCGAAGACGCGTCTTATGAACGTCAATCAAAATGAGTGAGTGCTAAGTGAAATTTAATACAATATTTTAAACCTTTGAACTTTAAAAAATCTCCAGAAGTTTCTTTCTAATTACTATGGGAAATTTACTGCGAGACTTGTGAGAGATTGGCTTTTCCTTTTATTTTCTGTACATATTTGTCAGTTTTGAATAATTTTGTTATAGCATTATTTTATCAACAGCATCTTAATTTAAGAAAATAAAATATAAATGTATTTACCAACATACCGGGTGTTGACTTGGTGGACGCACCATAGGAAATTGCAATTTAATTTTGATGTGTTCAAATATTGGCTCCCCTATTTATTTTAGAGGGAAAAATTCGGAAAGACAAAAGTCACAATAACAACCAGAGTATCCAACCAATTATCAAACTTTAATAAAAAAAATCACCAAATCTGGTTGGTCAATACAAAAAAAACAACGATTATACTAAAGATTGACAGAAATATTATAATAAATGCTCATATTGATTGCCATTGTTCAAAATGCATGAGTTACATCTATTTATGACACTTCTACATGGATTATGAATATGAATATGAGATATAGAATTTACAATATTAATGAAATTTTGTCGTAAAATATTGATATTGTTGTTATTTAATTTATATAAACTGTCCTTTATATACCCCCAAAAAAAGAAGTCCGGCGGTGTTAGGTCCGGAGATCGCGGAGGCCATTTTACCGGTCCATTTGTAACTAACCATTTTGCCCAATAATTTAATAAATTTGTCACTGCTCTACAATTATGGGGAGGTGCGCCGTCTTGTTGGACAAATCTCCCCTTGAACTAATGGCAAATTGTCCAAATAGTTCTCAATAATATTTATTATTATTTACTGGGGTGGCTCGTTAGAATTATATAGAGTCTTAATTATTCAAAAACGTGCCATGCGAATTAATCTTCAATTGAAACCTAGGGAATCACGCAGAACTAAATTTTCTACTCAAAATATCTTGACAGCAACAGGGATTTATATCTATAAATGTCTTCCGTTTCTGGAAAAATATAAAGATAGATTTGGACCCTATAAAATGCTACACAATTTTAATACCCGTAATAAACAAAATGTGCAATTCCCGATTTTAAATCGCTCATTTACCCAAAAAGGTGTCCAATATGCTTGTTTGCGTTTTTATAATCATCTACCTAAACATATTCAGCAAGAACAGGATTATGTAACATATAAACATTTAATTTATGATCTAATTTGTAAAATAGAACCTTACACTATTGAGGAATTCTTTAAATTTAAATTATAGAGAACACTGTTTCATGTGACACAATTTTTACAGTATACCCAAATGTATTTTTGTGTATTTGTATAAAATAAATATTATTATTATTATTTTCTTATAAAATGTCTGTATATTTCCGTCCATTCAAGTTTCCAAGATTCGGTTTCCCAGTAGAGCGCACTAAACACTAAAACCAAATCTACCTTGTGCCTTAACATCAACAGTCAACAGTCCGATGAGGGTTAGAATCGGCACAATAATTATTCTTTATTTTTAACTAACTAAACATCTTTATTTATGAATTATGTACATAATATAGTTATAATTAAATATTGAAAACAAATATTAGAATATATTTAAAAAACAATTAACAAAATTCACA
This sequence comes from Philonthus cognatus, assembly GCA_932526585.2. Taxonomy (NCBI): domain Eukaryota; kingdom Metazoa; phylum Arthropoda; class Insecta; order Coleoptera; family Staphylinidae; genus Philonthus; species Philonthus cognatus. The sequence continues at coordinate 180,199,028 of OW052241.1, forward strand.
AAATGGCTATTGACCAGGGGTCTTTCAGCCTGTCTTTGTCAGGTACATGTCGGTTTTTCAAAGGTCATGATCGTTAACGTCGTTGTCTAAGTCCGGATGATTAGATGAGATGAATTGGTAAAGCGTTGATGCTGGGAACTTGAATTTGGGTTGAATGTTGGGGTTACGGGGTATACAGAGGTGTTTAATAATGTTGGGTATGTAAGGATTAGTTGCAAATTTTAAAGATAGGAGTTCGATGCGTTCTGTAATTGGCGGGATGTTACACATTTCATACAAAAGTACATTTGAAGGGTTATATAAGGGATTATTAGGGTGTCTGATTTTGGTTAGGACTCGAAGAGCAGAGCGTTCTGCAACTTCGATGTTGTTCAGGACAGCGGTACGGGGATTGTGGTACAGGATAGCAGCATATTCGAGCAGGGGACGGCATATCATGGCGTATATATGGACAGCAGTTTTTGTGGAAATGCCCTCATTTTTGTATGTCAATGCTCTAAAATGCCGAGCCCTACCCTTTATGCTAGCTTTTAGGTTTCGGGTATGTGTTTTAAAGGTAAATTTAGGATCAAATGTTATACCTAAGTATTTACAATAGGGAGATGGTGAGATAGGGTCGTTATTAATTAAAATATGGTATGGAGAATTTGAGAGGCGGTGGAAGGGGATAAGGAGTTGCGTTTTATTTGGGTTTATGGATATTCTCCATTTCGCAAACCAGGTTTGTAAGGTGTCAATAAGCTCTTGCAAAGTGTTTAACGCTTTTGAGATGTTGGGAGCGTGAGCTATTAATGCGGTGTCATCCGCATATAGGAGGGGATACGCGGAGGGATTAAAGTATAATGGGTCGGGGTTGTACAGGTCGTGGACAAATATATTATATAATATGGGAGACAGTGGTGACCCTTGGGGAAGCCCTTGCTGGGGAGTGAATGATTCTGAATGGGAGTTTCGGATTCGGATTGTTAGATATCTGTTTGTTAGGAAACTGTCGAGGATATGGATTAAATTAGGAGGGATGCCTATCGAATTGCACTTAAACAACAGGCCTCGGTGCCATACTGAGTCATATGCTTTTTGAATGTCTAAGAATGCGATGGCAGACTTCTGGTTTTCGAGGTGGGCTGTTTGGCAATTCGATGTAAGGATTGTTAATGGAAGTGAGGTAGAGCGGTGTTCAATAAAACCAAATTGGTACATAGGGATGCGGTCGATGATGAGGGATGACAGTTTTTTTCTGGATAATAGACTCAAATAACTTACCAAGGACCGGAAGCAGAGTAATTGGACGATAGCTTGAGACTAATGATGAGTCGTTGCCCGGTTTGTGTATGCACGTGATAATTCCTCTCTTCCACTCCATTGGTATAGTTAGGGAATTAAATATGTTGTTAAATAAAAGAATAATATACTTATGTATGGGAGTAACCGGGAGTGGTATTTTTACCTTTGTGTAGCAGTTCATAATAATCTTCTTCCTTTATTTCATTATAGGTGGTAAAAGGAAGGATATTTGTTTTAAAGGTGCTGTACCAGTCATTAATTGATTTAAGAAAGTTTTTGTCATAAATGTCGTTGTCTGTCATAGTGTATGTCTGTTCATAATATTTGGCAAATGTATCTGCAATTGCTTGGTCGTCTGTTATTGTCGTGTGTGTTGTCGGGTCTTGAATATATTGTAGGTAGTCCGTTTTTCGATATTTGCTGAGTTTTATTATTTCGTCCCAGAATTTTTTTACCGTCCTGTTCGTTAATGTCATTGCATGACTTTATCCACAGGTCTTGTTTGTACGCTGCAATCAGTCGGTGTATGTCTTTGTTTAGTCGGTTAAAGTCACGCTTTAGGTTAATGTCATCTGTCAGTTTAATGTCCCTGTAAAGTTGTCGTTTGTATTTAATCAGTCGCAAAATGTATTTAGGGAGAGGGTATTTGTAGGGTGTTTTCGTATACGTCGGAGTGTTTTGTTTTATTGATTGTGATAAACTATTGGTAAATAAGGATATGGATGCAGGAGTGATAATTTGATGGAGTTCTATAAATTTAGTCATGTCCTCTGTCACCTTGTCTAAGGTACAGTCCTTGTGTCTATAAATAGTTTTAGGAGGGGAGGGGATAGGAGGGTCTAATGACATCGAAAATTTAATGGATAGGTGATCCGAGCCTAGATCAGGGATTACTTGTAGGTCTTGGATAAGGTGTCGTATATTGCTCGTACATAGTAGGGCATCTGGGGTTGAGGATTGATTGTGGGACATTATAAAGGTAGGATCTGTATGTATACGGACAAAGTTGGAGTTAGAGATAAAGGAGGACAGCTGCTTTAACTTAGGCTTGTTAACATTAAAGTCACCGATTATGATAACATGGTCAAACAGGGAGGCTTTGGTGAATATCGTATCCTCGATAGGGGAGGAGTGATGTATATAGACAAGGAAGATGTGTAGGGAAAAAGAGGATAACTCAATGGTGCAATGCAAACACTCGTACATTGGATGATTTATTTTTGGGGGATTGGCTTTGCCTAATTTTATTTCAGGTCTTTATTTTTATTATTCATTATTTTTCCCAACAGATATACATGTATCCAATTACAGGGAACTTAATCTAATATAATGCTATGCAACATAATTTTAAATCATACATACAGTGCGCAGAGAAAGAAGAGAAAAGAAAAAAATCAAACTTAAAGCCTAAAGATTTATAACAACCGGTATCACGGTACCAGTGATACCGATAAGTCTGACATTATTTCGATGAGGGATTTTCTGGTATCTACGAAAATATCTACTCTATTATTTAAACTATTAAACCTTCTAATCATTTTTAAAACGGGTGAATTAAAATGAGCTAGCGTATTGGCATGTGGTTGAAAAAATAGGTTATTACTGCGAGCAGTTAGTCTAGGAACCTGAAACTTCAGCTTACCTAGGATGTTAGGGTCATCAATATCGTAATTTACTACCCCATATAAAAATAGAATTGAAGATTTCGTACGCCTGTCACTTAATCTTTCGACATTAAATGTTTGTAAGAGGTTATCATATGTAATGGATACAGATGGATATTCCTTAAATTTTTTAAAAAACAACATTTTCAAAAACCTTTTTTTGAATTGCTTCGATTTTACTTACAGTATTTTCGTAGTAAGGTGACCAAATAACAGAGGCAAATTCGAGGTTAGAACGAACGTATGAAAAATATAATTTTTTTAAAACGTCAATGTTATGAAAGTCCTTACAATTGCGATGGAAAAAGCCCAAAAGTTTGATACTTTTGTCACAATATAATGGGCATTGTACCTATTAAATATTCCCGCGGAGCTTATGTATGCCTCGTCGGTCCAAATAATGTCGTAAAAGTTCGGCTTGTTAAACATCTAGTTTTGTACCAGTTACAAAATTCTAATCTTCGTTGAAAATCCTCAGGGTTCAAATGGTGTTTTTTACTTTCCACCGTATGTAATACAAAGGGAAAGTATTGTTTTCGTGAAAATTTTCGAATCAAAAATTTTAGCGGAAATATCCGTTTTGAGGTCCCCTGAGTCGAATAAGACCATTTTTGAAAAATGTCTGTCTGTCTGTCTGTCTGTCTGTCTGTCTGTCTGTGTGTCTGTGTGCGCTGTACCGCAAAAACCGCTAAAGATATCGAGATGAAACTTGAAACTTAAGCTTTTTGTTACAATCGGAAGAACTGAAAAGCTTTTGGTGAAAATCGAAAAACCGGAAGTGGTACTTTACTCTTAGCGTTTTTCAGTTTTTTTAGATTTTTTCAATAAATGTTCATCAAACAAAATATTCTTTCAAATAAAAGTTGTAGAAAATAACAAAATGAAGATGTATTGTTCACTTACTTTTTGTCATAGCACTCTTAGTTTTTGAGATATTTAATAAATAGTGTTTTTTATCTAGTCATTGATTTGTGTCAGTGTGTGTGTTGATACAATTGGAAAATATTTTAAATAAAAGTTGTAGGTAATGAAATATTAAAGATTTTTTGTAGATTCACTTTTTGTCATAGCACTTTTAGTTTTTGAGATATTCAATAAATAGTGTTTTTTATCTAGTCATTGGTTTGTGTCAGTATGTGTTGATCCAATTGAAAAATGTTTCAAATAAAAGTTGTAGTTATCAAAAAGTTGAAGACATTTTGAAAATAATTATGCTACAAATATTTTAAAAGTGATTTAATACGCAATTTACGGGGGACACCACCATTTTTTCGAGTCGTGTAAGGACGGAATTTATTTTTTTTCAAAATCCATAAGGCACGATTTCTTGAAATTCTTTGTTCGTTTTCTGTTTACTTACTTGATATTTCTGGATTTTCAATTACAGCCCCAATAAGACTAAATCCAGCTTCTTCTGCGTCTAATATATTATATTCTCTGGATCTCAGGATAGTAAAGGAACCGTGGTTGATGAGATTCATCTTCAACCGTTGGAATATGGATTTATCGGGCTGTCTTCTTTCCGAATATCAAGTATAATATGTTTCCAATGCAATATTAGAATTACTGTTGCTTTGAATAAAGCATTCTAACATATCAAACTTTTCGTAATTTTCGTACTTCATGTTTAAACACTTACTTTATTAATACACCACACAATACAACAAACAACTAATATAATAACAACGTTGTTGTTGTTTGTTTCATGCGTAACAGGCATCATTTTATTTACAAGCCTACTGCGTTTAATGAGAATATTTAGAATTTAATAAAAATATAATATATCTTAATAAATTGCAATTATAACATCAACATATTATATATCAATGTAAAGAGAAAAAAATTACTAATTTATTAATAGCACAGCCAACTATAACTTCTGTTTAAAAAAATATCACTTTGGGCTGTAACTTTTTTTATTAATGATGATAAAAATAAGCTTTAAATTGCATTCGATTTTCCTCGAAAAAGTACCTCTAGAATATGCAATTCATATTTTGATAAAATAATAAATGACTGAGATATTATTAAAAATTGACTGTGGAAAATATTAAATTTTTGGCTATAACTTGAAAACAAAAGACGATAGCTAATTTCTGTTTTCGATATTGAGTTTTCCTCGATGAAAGAGCTCGAGGAAGCGCCATCGATTTTTACTATCTCTTCTAATAACCGAGATTCCCTATGGTCAATTCCAATTTGGGCCAGTCTGTACATTTTCCGACATTCATTTTTTTTTTTAAATAGTTCAATCTGAAGCTACAAACGAGTGAGTGAGTCCCAGACTAAGCATGAAGTTAAATTTCGAGTTTAGAAAAGCCCCGTGAAAATTTGTCGAGGGTCGCGCAGCGACCCGAGACAAATTTTCTGGGCTTTTCTAAACTCGAAATTTTACTTCATGCGCCACGCGTATAAAACACTGTTTTCAAGTGAGGTTCAAATATAAATGAAGTTCACAATATTTTAGTGTTTTATACGCGTGGCGCATGAAGTAAAATTTCTAGTTTAGAAAAGCCCAGAAAATTTGTCTCGGGTCGCTGCGCGACCCGCGACAAATTTTCACGGGGCTTTTCTAAACTCGAAATTTTACTTCATGCTCCTGGGAGTGGAAAACACTCGTTTAAAGCTTCAAATTGAACTCTTAAACTAAAAAAACAACGAATATCTAAAGATTTAAAGAAAATAATATAATTTCTTTTAGGTAAATATTCGCCTAAGCTGTACATACGTTGTTTTTTTAAAAGAGTTCAATTTGAAGCTTTAAACGAGTGTTTTCCATTCCCAGACTAAGCATGAAGTAAAATTTCGAGTTTAGAAAAGCCCCGTGAAAATTTGTCGAGGGTCACGCAGCGACCTGAGACAAATTTTCTGGGCTTTTCTAAACTCGAAATTTTACTTCATGCGCCACGCGTATAAAATACTGATTTCAAGTGAGGTTTAAATATAAATAAAGTTCACAATATTTTAGTGTTTTATACGCGTGGCGCATGAAGTAAAATTTCTAGTTTAGAAAAGCCCAGAAAATTTGTCTCGGGTCGCTGCGCGACCCTCGACAAATTTTCACGGGGCTTTTCTAAACTAGAAATTTTACTTCATGCTTAGTCTGGGAGTGGAAAACACTCGTTTTAAGCTTTAAATTGAACTATTAAACCAAAAAACAACCTATATCTAAAGATTTAATGAAAATAATAATATAATTTCTTTTAGGTAAACATACGTCAAGCTGTACATTTTTTGACATACATTGTTTTTTTTTAAGAGTTCAATTCGAAGTTATAAACGAGTGTTTTCCACTCCCAGACTAAGCATGAAGTAAAATTTTGAGTTTAGAAAAGCCCCTTGAAAATTTGTCGAGGGTCGCGCAGCGACCCGAGACAAATTTTCTGGGCTTTTCTAAACTCGAAATTTTACTTCATGCGCCACGCGTATAAAACACTGATTTCAAGTGAGGTTCAAATATACATAAAGTTCACAATATTTTACTGTTGGTTTTTATTATTATTGCCTTTTGGATGTTATGAATAAATGGCTCTATATGTAAGCGTTTCAGGTTTCAGGTTTATTATTATTAATGTTATTATTATTATTATAAAATGTTGATCGTCAATAAATTATTTTGTCAACATTTACAGAGAGCGGTTTATAACTTATATTTCTAAAAAGGGGCTGTAGAATAAAAAAATGTAGAAACCTATGATTTATACGAATTAAACGAATCCAATAAGTAATCAATCACTCACCGTACAGTTCCAATTGGGAGCTTTTATTAACGTGGCTCGTGTAAACATGACTGGTCCTAGCCAAAACTTTCCACAACTTCATTTTCACAATAATAGAAAAAAACACACGCACTTTTTTCTAATTTCGAAAACGCGCACGAAATCAAACAAGTCCAAGATCCATCATCTGAAACAACTCAAACTCGAAGAATTACGAGTATCAGTATTGTAACTGGAAGTTTCAGGCCTGAAACAACCGGCATGGCACGCGCCCCGCTGAAAGTTTCACACGCACTAAAATCGCGACCGGCCGAAAGCTCGACGCGTGTTTCGCATATTTTCTTCCCCCCAATCCGATCCACACGAAACGCTCCAGACACTCACTCACGTCTTCTCACCCCTTTCTCTCATCCCTCAGCACCATTTAATCTTAGCGCGCCTAGAACATCTGGACTAGCATCTAGGAGCGATTTTAAAGACCACCCCTGTTGATTTTTTTCCACCCTTTCCATCCAGAGTTTCTTATTCCAATATTCCCACTCGCTAGGGCAGAGTTTAATGATCTAGACTAGCATCTAGGAGCGATTGCAAAGACCACCCCTGTTGATTTTTTCCACCCTTTCCACCCAGAGTTTCTTATTTCAAGATTCCCACTCGCGAGGGCACAGTTTAATGAACATCAAAAAGCCGGCGAAGATTAATCTCCCGGTTAAAACCAACCCCCCCACTCTTTTCGAGCATGGTGTACTTCAAGGAGATTATCGCGACCCCCACCCACGGCCATCTAGATACCGCGCGCCGCGCCGCGCCGCCGTGTCTGTTTAATTGGTACAAGATGTTTCGTGGAAGCTAATTGGTGTAATTGCTCGAGATTTTTTGATGGACGCGATTATTCTTTAATTAGTTTCGAAATTAATTTTCCCCGCGCGACGCCGCCGCCGACGCTCGCACACTAATTCATTATTAACTTTAATTAAGTTCTGTAATTACAACTTTTTTTCTTGCTGCTCCGCTCCTCCTTAGCTAAACTCGTCAGCTTTAACTTTCAACGCCTTTTCCATTTTCTTTTAAATCCTTTTATAATTTTAGTCAACTTTAAACTTTTATAATTTTGTATTCGACCAACTTTTGCAGAAAGTCGTCAAGTGTGTTTTGTGTATATTTTTGTAATAGGAGATTATCCGTCAATAAACTAAACTAAACTATAAAAAAAGAGACAAGTTAGCAAACATTCATTATTTTTTTATAAAAAAGAAAAGTAGGTTTTAAATATTATATTCCTAATCATTTCGTCGGAAACAAAAGTGGAGGCCGGAGGCAACTAATATTGTCGAGGCCCTACGAAATTCTATTTCACATCTATACCTCCACTTGTGATAACTTAAGAATAAATCAGTGTTTAATACGCGTGGCGCATGAAGTAAAATTTCGAGTTTAGAAAAGCCCAGAAAATTTGTCGAGGGTCGCATAGCGACCCGAGACAAATTTTCACGGGGCTTTTCTAAACTCGAAATTTTACTTCATGCTTAGTCTGGGAGTGGAAAACACTCGTTTAAAGCTTCAAATTGAACTTTAAAAAAAAAACAAGGAATATCTAAAGATTTACAGAAAATAGGTTGCGTTTGAAATACGTATACTTAAAAGAAAAAATCCCTGTATGTATAAATTCAAATAAATTCTGCCTATTGTTGTTTTTTTTTTAAGTTTAATTTGAAGCTTTAAGCAAATGTTTTCCACTCCCAGATTAAGCATGAAGTAAAATTTCGAGTTTAGAAAAGCCCTGTGAAAATTTGTCGAGGGTCGCGTAGCGACCCGAGACAAATTTTCTGGGCTTTTCTAAACTCGAAATTTTACTTTATGCGCCACGCGTATTAAACACAGATTTATACATAAATTTCACAATATTTTAGTGTTTTATACGCGTGGCACATGAAGTAAAATTTCGAGTTTAGAAAAGCCCAGAAAATTTGTCTCCTAGATTCCTAATCATTTTTTCGGAAACAAAAGTAGAGGCCGGAGGCAACTAATATTGTCGAGGCCCTACGAAATTCTATTTTACATCTATACCTCCACTTATGATAACTTAAGAATAAATCAGTGTTTTATACGCGTGGCGCATGAAGTAAAATTTCGAGTTTAGAAAAGCCCCGCGAAAATTTACTTCATGCTTAGTCTGGGGGTGGAAAACACTCGTTTATAGCTTCAAATTAAACTTAAATAAAAACAAGGAATATCTAAAGATTTACAGAAAATAGGTTGCATTTGAAATACGTATACTTAAAAGAAAAAGTCCCTGTATGTATAAATTCAAATAAATTCTGCCTATTGTTGTTTTTTTTTTTAAGTTTAATTTGAAGCTTTAAGCAAATCCTAGTTGTTTATCGAAGCATAAGTGCAACACTCAATCAACAAATAACAACAGTGCCAGCAGTGAACCATTTGAACTATTTGAGGTTAATGTTAACACCACGGATAATAATAATAATAATAATAATCTTTATTCCCAACAGAATTACATCTTACGAGGAAATTCATAAACAATTGTTTTATTTAAGAAATTACTATAACAAATAAAAATAAAAAAATATATATATATTACAAAGCGATGAAACGAAAACAATGAGACTAACATAATGTTCCGGTGAAGTGTGGCAACTACATACAACAAATAAAGTTAACCATATTCAGGTTTAGATCATAGCTGCACCCTGATAAGCATACACTCCTGAGCCTTTTGTTTAAATTCAGAAAAGCTAGCAAATATATCAGTATCGTACTGTATTTGGTGATATCTGTGAACCATTTTATTAATTGGGGAATGGTTGTGGTGGTTAATGTTGGGCGTTTGGAAGGAAAAAGTTAGACAATTTCTAGCATTTAATCGAGGCACATGAAATGATAACGACTCTAACAAATTCACATCATCTATTTGATTATGTAGGATTTTGTGCAGTGTAATAACATTAATTAAATTATGATTATCGGCAATGGACAAAGTGTTGAATTCCGAAAGCAAACTATCGTATGGGCATCCGCGAGTCGGATAGATGCCATGCTTTTTCCAAAATAAGAATTTTAAGAACCTTCTATGCACAGATTCAATATGCTGCACGTAGAGCTGCTTATAGGGGCACCATACAGGTGCACAATAATTGAGCTTACTTCTAACTAACGAGTTAAATAGTAGTGTTAACGTCTGCTGATTCTTGAAGTCCCTAGTTGTTCTCACAATGAAGCCAATTTTTCCATTGCATTTTTTCGTTATGTCAAGAATGTGTGCATTAAATGTTAGTTTACTGTCAAAATGTACCCCCAAATCGAGGATATCATTAGCACGGTTTATAGGAACTCCATCAATGATATAAGCGTACAAAACAGAGGATACGTTGCGAGTATAAGACATAACTGAACACTTAGTGGGATTTAGACAAAGCCTATTATCCTTACACCAAGTGTTCAACCTATCAAGGTTATGCTGCAGCATTTCACAGTCCCTTTGGCAAGTCACAGTTCTATATAGCTTTATATCATCTGCGTATATAAGCACCCCGCATTCAATTGCATCAACTACATCATTAACAAACAAACAAAACAGCAGCGGACCCAGGTTAGAACCTTGGGGAACACCGCTTTTAGCGATGTAGTTACGTGACTTGTGCCCCCTTAGTTCAACATATTGAGATCTGTTCACGAGGTACGAGGTTATGACGTTAATAATACTTTCAGGCAAGTCAAATGAATGTAATTTTGTAATCAAAATATCATGAGGCATACGATCGAATGCTTTCGATAGGTCGGTGTATACTACATCAGTTTGCATCCTTTGATCCATATTAAAAGAAATTTGTTGAGTGATATTAACTAAGTTTGTCATAGTTGATCGTTTCGGTATAAAACCATGTTGTTTAGGAGACAGGTCAGACTTCACCGAATTATAGATGTAATCGGTTAATAAGCGTTCAAACGTTTTAGAGAAGTTGCATAGTAAGGAGATTGGTCTATAATTCGTTACATCCGACCTATCGCCCTTTTTATAGACAGGAATTACTCTTACAGATTTCCAAAATACTGGGAAGATGCCGGAATTCAAAATATTATTTAAGATGTGTGTTAATGGTTTAGCTAATACAACTGCAGTGTCTTTTACAAAAAATGACGGGATGTTGTCAACGCCCATAGTAAACTTGTTCTTCGCTCTTCTTAATTCCGCCATAACCATTTCTTCTGAGAAGCTGACTCGGCCCATACAAGTCATGCTGGATGTATTTTCAGATAGTATTGGAGCATCTGTGTAGTTCAGGACGAAGTAATCAGCGAACGCATCCACAATCTGAGAACCTTCTTCCAAGGTATTTCCCTCCCATAACATAACTGGAGGAATACTATCTTGATTTCGCCTGTCATTCACAAAATCCCAGAACTTGGTTGGATCTCTGGAGATCTGCCTTTCTGAAGACTCAATATAGTTCTTATAAGCATTATGAATACTATTTTTTAGTTGATTATCTGCTTTTCTGAATGCGTGCTTCGCTTTATCTGTTCTGTGTGCACGGTAAGCCTTGAGGCGCCTGTTCTTTAAACGAATTTGCCTAATGATATTTATATTAAAATATGTAGGATATCGCGTTCTTTTCTTTAATTTGACCTTAGGAACCCATTTATCTATAGTTTCATATAGTCTGTTGTAGAATATAGTACAGGATCCTGATATTGATCTCTTAAAACTACTCGTAAGTGAGCTACAAAGTAAAAATGCCATACTTATGGAAAATCGCGAACTTCAAAACGAAAAAATAAAATACTTAGAACGGAAAGTAGCCAAACTTCAATTGGCGTATGAAATAAATACAACTCCCGAAATGAATTCCCAATCAATGGATATAACCTTCCCAAATCAACCAACAGATAAAACATATGCAGCGACTGCTAAGGTCGTTAACAGTGATAAGCTCATAGACCGCGAAAGAAATGTAAACATTGATACAACAAAAAGTGTCAATGTCGACGATTTTAAGCGGTCAATGAACCACCGCGAGGAATTAAGGAAAGAGAAGTACGCAAAGAACAATAAACAATCATTGAGGACCTACGGAACAGGAACCGTTTTTAACAATATTAAAGCTGTTCCTTTCTTGTCCCATCTTCACGTCAGCCGATTGGATCCCACTATGACTGACAAAAATGTACGCGACCACCTAACAGAGCAAGGAGTTTCTAATTTCACCTGTATTCAACTTCAGTCCAAGCACTCCGATATTTACTCTTCATTTAAATTATCTGTGCTACCAACGGATCTAAATAAAGTGAAAGATTCTGTAATGTGGCCCGAGGGAATATGTATATCTAAATTCTTTAATAAACCAAAGGAATCGAATAAAACTGCTCAGCCCATGGACAATTCTGGAAACTCTGCCCTCTTCAAAAAACCAAAATCAGCAACATACTCAATAAGAGACAGTAGTTTTAACATTTACTATCATAATGTGCAATGTTTAAATACTAGTATTTTCGAATTAATATCAGTAATTTCTGACTCAAACGTTCAAATATTGTGCGTCACCGAACATTGGCTATCCCAAGATGAAATTAACAACACACACGTAACAAAATTTTCATTAATTAATTCCTTTTGCAGAAACTCACATAAACATGGTGGTTCAGCAATTTATTTCCATAACTCAATTACTGATTGCGGTACAATGTTTTTTGATGTAACAGCCGAAAACCTCGTATTCGAATATTGTGCAGCTTGGTTTAAAATAAATAATAAAAAATATGTCATTTTGTGCGTATATCGAACGCCTTCTAGCGATCCTATAGTATTTTTGAATAAATTAGATGAACTATTGAACTGTTTAAATCAGCGTCATCTCCCATATATGATCTGCGGAGATTTTATTATAGATGTACTAGTCACAAATAGAACTTCGCTTCAATTATTTAATTTAATAACTTCATATGGATCGCATCTGACTGTAAAAGAACCCACTAGGATCACGCCAGTCATTAAATCCTGCATTGATAATTTCATAATTTGTGAAAAAATATATACTGAATATAAACACAACATTACAGTATCCCATCAAGGCTTCTCAGACCACTGTTCCCTGACATTGCATTTAAATATTACACCAACTGGCTTACACAAACCACGCCACTTACGAGGTGTGGAAATTAAGTGATGAGATTGGCAGCATAGCGTTCGATACGGCAACACTGGAAGCACGTGGCTTGGAGGGGTGACAGATGGACATGCGATAGGCGTTCAGTACAAGTTTGAACTTGATCGAGTCATTACGCTGTGCGTAGTCATTGTTCTCGTGAAACCGTATTTTGAAGTGCGTTCTAAAAATGAGTGATATTAATTTCGAGCAACGGTGTGCTATCAGGTTTTGCTTGAGACTTGGGTACAGTGCAACAGAAACTTTTGCAAAACTTCAGCAGGCCTACGGAGACAGTGTTTTGTCAAGAGCCCAGGTTTTTCGATGGTTTAAGGCATTTTCAGAAGGAAGAGAGTCGATGGAAGATGAATCACGCAGCGGAAGGCCTGCAATAGCAAGAACCGATGAAAATGTCGACAAAATCCGGGAACTTGTGCGTTCAGATCGTCGATTACCGATCAGAATGATGGGGGAACAGTTGAATTTGAGTCACACCACCGTTCATCACGTTTTGACCAATGAATTGGGAATGAGAAAGATCTGCGCGAAAATGGTTCCAAAAAACCTTTCGCAGGAACAAAAGGACATTAGAAGGGAAAGGTGCCTTGACTTTTTGGAATCGATTGAAAATGATCCACATTTTTTGGAACATGTCATCACTGGTGACGAGAGTTGAGTGTTTGAATACGACCCGGAAACAAAACGCCAGAACATGCAATGGTGCACGCCAGGCTCTCCAAGGCCCAAAAAAGCAAGAATTAGCAAATCAAAAATTAAATGCATGCTGATTTGTTTCTTTGATAGCCAGGGAATCGTCCACAAAAAGTTTGTGCCTCAAGGCCAAACAGTAAATCAACACTTTTACCGCGAGGTTCTTGAAAGACTCCGAAAAAGGATCATTCGTGTGAGATCACACATCAAGAACAATTGGATCCTGCATCATGACAATGCGCCGTGTCACACAGCAATATCAATAAACCAGTTTTTGACCAATAAAAATATTCCTGTGGCTCCTCAGCCTCCTTACTCACCTGACTTGAGTCCTGCTGACTTTTTCCTCTTCCCTAAATTGAAAATTCATCTGAAGGGACGTCATTTTGGGACACTCGAAAACATTAAAACGGCTGTAACCGACCAGCTGAAGGCTATCCCAGTATCCGAGTTCCAGCACTGCTATGAGGAGTGGAAGAAACGTCTCCAACGCTGTGTGGCTTCCCAAGGGAATTACTTTGAAGGAGACAACATTCAATTGTAATTTTATTCGAATAAAACTAATTTAAAAAATCAGTCTCATCACTTAAGTTCCACACCTCGTATATAGATGTTTTTCTAATGAGAATATGACAGAATTTATTGAATCCTTATCTTACGAAAATTGGCATGATTCACTTATCAGCACTGAAGTAAATAACGCATGCAACATATTCCTAAACATTATTTCTGTTCATTTTAATGCTCATTTTCCACTAAAACATAATAGGAAACAACCAAGTGACCGCTGGATCTCAGGAGATATAAGAGCACTTAAGGAGGAAGTATGTATGTTACAAATGCTATCATCACGTGACGATCATTACAAACACATCTTAGTAATGCGCCAAAAAGTGTATAAAGCTGCACTGGTAGCAGCAAAAAGAAGCTACTACAGCAATAAAATTGAATCGTCTAATAACACCTCACGAGAAATGTGGAAAGTCATTAATATGGAAAGAAATAAAGTTAAAACCCATAAATTACGTTCATATGCCAGTGACGCTGAACTAGCAAATGATTTCAATAACTTTTTTATCAATTTAACGAACAGCATCAAAATCAACCACAATAATGTTCACAGTGAATTTTTATTTCCCAAAAATAATATGTCCTTTTTCCTAAAACCCTCAACTGATACAGAATTGTTCAATGCTGTATACAATATGAAAAATAAGAACAAATTTCGTTCAGGCATGGATGGTATTCCAATACACGTAATATACAACAGCTTTGAATTCATGAAACTTCCTCTCCTAAATATAATTAACAATTCATTTACCTCAGGAATTTTTCCGGATGTACTAAAAACAACATTAGTCAGACCGTTACATAAAAAAGGCGACTCCAATGAAATAGGCAATTATCGACCCATTAGTCTACTATCTTGATTCGGAAAAATAATTGAACTATTATTTTTCAATCGCATACTAAATTTCTTTCTAAAATGTAAACTTTTAAATAATCACCAACATGGGTTTCTTCCAGGAAAAAGCGTATAAACAGCGCTATACGAATGTGTAAACAATGTACTGTCGATTTTCGAAAAAAAGGAACAAGCCTGCGGAATTTTTCTAGATCTTTCGAAGGCGTTTGATTGCGTTGATCACTCCATACTTTTGGATAAGTTAGAACGATATGGCATAAGAGGGACGTCTCTGTCTTGTCTTTGATTTGGTTGGCGTTCACCGACCGACATAATGTATACTCCCCTCTTTGATGCTGTAATATAAAAACAATGTACAATGTATTTTAGGTACTCAGTTTGATAATGACTAGCTTGTAGTCGAAACTATAGTCACTGTAAAAAGTTAATTAAAGTGGTAAAACAAAGTTAAGTGTTTTAATATTATGTCTCTGTCTTGGTTTGAATCATACCTAACTAATAGACAACAAATAGTCGAAGTAAACAGTAGCGGCAATAAAACACGCTCGACATCAAAAACTATTACTAGCGGAATTCCACAAGAAGTGTTTTGGGGCCGTTGCTGTTTATAATCTATATCAATGACATATTTTATAACACAATCGGAAGCAATCATCATATTATTACATATGCGGATGATACATCTTTATTTATACATGCCGAAAACATAAATTCATTCAATATTCAATGTGAAGCGTACTTTAACAAATAAAAAACATGGTTTGATACAAACAAATTATCACTAAATGCAGAGAAGACAAAATTCATTATATTTAAAAGCAATTCAAAAATGACAACAACTCAGAAAATATCCATAAATGGAGACGAATTTACTGCCAACAAATCTATAAAACTCCTGGGAATTCAAATTGATGAATCCCTGAAATGGCACGAACATATAGATAATCTATGTAAAAAATTAAGTGGAATATGTTACTCAGCAAGAAAATTAAAACAGATTACAAATTTGAATTGTTTAAAACGTGTGTATAATAACGCCTTCATAGCTAACATTAGATATGGTATCCGTTTCTGGGGTCATAGAAAATATAGTTCTCATGTATTTGTATTACAAAAGCGCATTATACGAATTATATTCGACATAAATCTCAACAAATCGTGTAGAGGAGTATTTAAAACAAATAGCCTGCTAACATTCCATTCAATCTATATATATGAATGTTTAACATTTATGTACAAATACGGACAATTTTTTGAGGACCAAAAAATCTGTCATAACTATGACACACGCAATAAAGACAAATACAACATCCCACGTCATCGCTTAACTGCTTCAGAAAATTGTCTGTATTACAAAGGCATCATATTGTATTAACAAATTACCAATTAGTATTAAAATGTCCAAAAATATCAAAATATTTAAAACTCAATTGGTTACACATTTATGCGCAAATGAATTCTACTCCATTGAGGAGTTCCTAGATATGTAGTAACCTCTTCCATATGCATATATCGTATATATTTCTTTAATTTACTTTATTACTATTATTATTGTATTCTACTATTCTCGACGCACTTTCTTTCTCACATTGTATTTTCCTTTTTCTATGCATGTATTTTGAAGAAAGAAATAAAGGTTTATTTATTATTATTATTTATTATTAAATGTTTTCCACTCCCAGATTAAGCATGAAGTAAAATTTCGAGTTTAGAAAAGCCCCGTAAAAATTTGTCGAGGGTCGTGCAGCGACGCGAGACAAATTTTCTGGGCTTTTCTAAACTCGAAATTTTACTTCATGCGCCACGCGTATAAAACACTAAAATATTGTGAAATTTATGTCTATTCGAACTTTACTCAAAATCTGTGTTTAATACGCGTGGCGCAGTATTAAACACAGATTTTGAGTAAAGTTCGAATAGACATAAATTTCACAATATTTTAGTGTTTTATACGCGTGGCGCATGAAGTAAAATTTCGAGTTTAGAAAAGCCCAGAAAATTTGTCTCGGGTCGCTGGCGCGACCCTCGACAAATTTTCACGGGGCTTTTCTAAACTCGAAATTTTACTTCATGCTTAGTCTGGGAGTGGAAAACACTCGTTTAAAGCTTCAAATTAAACTTAAAAAAAAAAAACAAGGAATATCTAAAGATTTACAGAAAATAGGTTGCGTTTGAAATACGTATACTTAAAAGAAAAAATCCCTGTATGTATAAATTCAAATAAATTCTGCCTATTGTTGTTTTTTTTTTAAGTTTAATTTGAAGCTTTAAGTAAATGTTTTCCACTCCCAGATTAAGCATAAAGTAAAATTTCCAATTTAGAAAAGCCCCGTGAAAATTTGTCGAGGGTCGCGCAGCGACCCGAGACAAATTTTCTGGGCTTTTCTAAACTCGAAATTTTACTTTATGCGCCACGCGTATTAAACACAGATTTTGAGTAAAGTTCGAATATACATAAATTTCACAATATTTTAGTGTTTTATACGCGTGGCGCATGAAGTAAAATTTCGAGTTTAGAAAAGCCCAGAAAATTTGTCTCGGGTCGCTGCGCGACCCTCGACAAATTTTCACGGGGCTTTTCTAAACTCGAAATTTTACTTCATGCTTAGTCTGGGAGTGGAAAACACTCGTTTAAAGCTTCAAATTAAACTTAAAAAAAAACAAGGAATATCTAAAGATTTACAGAAAATAGGTTGCATTTAAAATACGTATACTTAAAAGAAAAAATCCTTGTATGTATAAATTCAAATAAATTCTGCCTATTGTTGTTTTTTTTAAGTTTAATTTGAAGCTTTAAGCAAATGTTTTCCACTCCCAGATTAAGCATGAAGTAAAATTTCGAGTTTAGAAAAGCCCCGTGAAAATTTGTCGAGGGTCGCGCAGCGACCCGAGACAAATTTTCTGGGCTTTTCTAAACTCGAAATTTTACTTTATGCGCCACGCGTATTAAACACAGATTTTAAGTAAAGTTCGAATATACATAAATTTCACAATATTTTAGTGTTTTTTACGCGTGGCGCATGAAGTAAAATTTCGAGTTTAGAAAAGCCCAGAAAATTTGTCTCGGGTCGCTGCGCGTCCCTCGACAAATTTTCACGGGGCTTTTCTAAACTCGAAATTTTACTTCATGCTTAGTCTGGGAGTGAAAAGCACTCGTTTAAAGCTTCAAATTGAACTATTAAAAAAACAACGAATTACTAAAGATTTGAAGAAAATAAGCTGAATTTTGAATACGTATACTTTAAAGAAAAACCCCCAGTACATCAAAGAAGTGTAATTTGGTTGTACGGTAAACAATCAGCTGTTCAGCTGTCAGCACGTAATGTACTTGTCAAAGCTATTACGTGCATGTGTACGTAATGTCAATCATACTTGTCAAGATGACAGTGTGGTATGATGCGGTTACTAGATAGGATCTGGATCATAAAGGGGTGTGTACCTAGACACAGCAATTAGGCTCCAATGGGTTCTTTTTGCATTACTAGATAGGGAGGGCGTAGGTAAACTTTTATAATAACTTATTGTGTTTTTCTTTACGATAAAGTTGGTTTTCTAACTTCTAAGTTCGACTCGTAAAAAAGGAATCACAATTTTTCCTAATTAGTGTAATCTACAGAATACAAATAACTAACTCCAATTAGACTTTCTTCACAAATGTATGACGAGCCAACTATTTCCAGCATCCATCTCTTTTTCTGAATGATATATTTGATGAGTTAGCATTAGCCGAAACGTCTCATTTAGCTATTTCGGAAGACCCGGCCGTAAACGCATCCGCTTTAAACAATTTAACGAAATCCCGTTGAGTTATGCGACGTGCATAATTCCGAAAATCTTAGTCACGAATGACTAAATCCTGTTTACTACGCTAGGCTATTTTCGACTCCCCGTACACACAAAGAGCGCAGCCTCCAAGATGCCACCCTACAATATTATTTAAAGGTGTATAAGTTTTTTAAGGTATCGTATGTTCAATTTAAAAAAACCTCCAGAGTGCCATGACTCAATTTATTTTTAAATTTAAGTTGGCTACACGCTTTAGGAATTGATATATAAAACGTCAAACGTGATAATTATAATATATAATTTTAGAGTTGCCAACTTTCAATATTTTCCATGGCACTCTAGAGCAGGTATGGGCAACTTTTGAAATGTTGAGGGCCAAACTTTAGCGTGCAAATATGTTCGCGGGCCGCGTTTAAAAGTACTTAGTGCATTTTAAAGTAGTGATAATATTTTTTGCGATAGATATTAGACATGAAATAATACGACAATCAAGATAAATTCAAATTCAAAACTATTTGAGTTCGAGAAAATAAGCTTACGCTTCTTAATGTTTGCACACTTTTAACATAATATATAAAATTACGAAAAAACTATTCGTGAAAATGCAAACAGTGTCTTAATTAATACGACAATTTAAGACGATAAATATCCATTGAAACAACTACTTCAGGTGCAAATACACCTCCGGATATTGAATTATACAATGAAATATTTAAAATCTTATTTAATTTGATTTGTTACAACGCTCTATTAAAGTATATGTAACGTTTAGGTCAAATTCTCTTCAAACCAACTAACAATACAATTTAAAATGAAAGGAGAGATGGCAACAAATTAGAAGTGAAAGGACTTGGATTAAAACTAATGTCTTAGGCCATCTATAGACGCGTTTCGAGAATTATCTCTCTTCAGTATAGCTTTGCTTATGACGTTTAAAAAATTAGGAATAAAATTAAAACAAGCAAAGCTATACTGAAGAGAGATAAATCTCGAAACGCGTCTATAGATGGCATAAGACATTAGTTTTAATCCAAGTGCTCTCACTTCTAATTTGTTGCCATCTCTCCTTTCATTTTAAATTGTATTGTTAGTTGGTTTGAAGAGAATTTGACCTAAACGTTACATATACTTTAATAGAGCGTTGTAACAAATCAAATTAAATAATATTTTAAATATTTCATTGTATAATTCAATATCCGTAGGTGGTGTATTTGCACGGGAAGTAGTTGTTTCGATGGATATTTATCGTCTTAAATTGTCTTATTAGTTAAGACACTGTTTGCATTTTCACGAATAGTTTTTTCGTAATTTTACATATTATATATAATACGACAATGTTATTATAGTACAATTTATTAAAATAACAAACTGAAATTTAAAAAAATGGTACATTATAATTAAAACGTTAAATTTTCAATTGTTACAAACTACGAAAGTTAAATACGCCGAAATCAATGAGACACTTGAGCTTGAATTCGGGAAACCAATCCATCGATATTTGGATTAATTCCACTGACACAAAGACGTAAAGAATTTTCCAAATTATCGTCAGTCAGTCTTGTACGATGTGTTGATTTATTAACTTTCATCAATGAAAAGAACTGTTCGCATTTATAAGTACTGCCAAACGCACAAATCAATCTTCTTGCGAATTTTCTAAGCTGCGGAAAATTGTCTTCTTCTAGGTATTTTTTGTAGAAATCGCACAACTCTACGTCTTCAAATTTGGATTTTAGGAGTGAGTTTTCTTGAATCTCGATCAACTCCATTTGTAAGTGTATTGGACAATTTTGTACAATATATGTTGTAGGAGTAGCAAATAAACTGAAACTGTCTTCCATGTTTTTGAAGTCGCAAAATCTGTTCGAAAATTGTTCCGACAGTAACTTGAGTTCTTCAGCATATTGAGCATAAGCAATATTTTCATACGCAGAGAGCGTGTTGAAATGGTAACTGTTACCAGACAGCATCTGTGACTCCCACAAGCGTAGTTTGATCTGAAACGCTTTTAAATGGCTGTACAAATCATTTACTAACTGTCCTTGTTTTTGAAGTTTCAAATTTAAATCATTTAAATAGCCTGTAAGATCGACCTGAAATGCTAAGTCACATATCCATTTTAGGTCACTTAATTCAGATAGTGGTTTATCTTTTATTTTCATAAAGTCTGCTATCTCATTTCTAAGCTCGTAAAACCGTTTCAACATTTTTCCTTTGCTCAGCCATTGACTTCACAATAATATGTTACGTCGTTATATTCAGCTGATATTTCATCCAAAAACGCCTTGAACTGACGATGGTTAAGCCCTCGGGATCGAATAAAGTTGATGGTTTTTACTACCACATTCATAACATTCTGGAGTCGAATGGACTTAGAACACAAGTTCTGTTGGTGGATAATGCAATGAAGGACTATCAAATCATTTTTTTGCACATTTAATTCTGTTGCTTTTTCATTCAAAATTCCTATGAAACCTTTACGTAAGCCGACCATAGAAGGTGCACCATCAGTGCATACTCCAATTAATTTTGACCATGGCAAGCCAAAACTTGTGAATACCTTTTGAACTTCAATAAAAATATCCTCTCCTGTAGTGGTTCCTTTTAGCGGCTGTAAAGCAAGCAATTCCTCAGTAACAGTGAACTCCTTATCAACTTATTTATGGATTGGAGGAAACATTTAATACGAAAGTATCGCAAAATAATACTGATATAAAAGTAGTTAAAGATGTTCTGTCACTGTTAAAAGTGGATAATGACAACGTAAAACTTTATAGGTTGGGTAAATATGATCCGACTCGCTCCGTCAACAAGCGTCCCATTAAAGTGTCGTTGCCACATGATTCCACTATAACATGTATTTTTAAAAATATGAGAGAATTGAAAAATAGTAATTTATATAAACATATATCGATATCCCGGGACCAAACTCCAACTCAAATGGAATTTTACCGTGAAACAAAGAAGATGCTTCAAGAGCGCTTGTCTTCGGGAGAAACCGGCATCGGGATCAAGTATAAACGGGGCATACCTACAATAGTTTCTTTATCCGCCAGTCCGGAAAACTGAATCAGTCCAACAGAATAACATCTATAAACATTTATTATCAAAACACCCGCGGACTCCGTTCTAAAAGTCACTAGTTTTACAATAATGTATGTAATTGTGACTCTGATATAATCTGCCTCAATAAAACTTGGCTCTGTGAATCAATTCTTACAAGCGAACTTTTTACAGCTGACTATAACGTAATGAGGCAAGATAGAAATTCTGAAAGGACAAACAGAACAACTGGTGGGGGGGTTTGATAGCCCTTAACAGTAATATATCATATGAATATGTAGACTTACCAAACATCAGAAATCACTGACTTTGTAACCTGCAAATGTTTCACCATTTCGCGCTATTTTTATCTCATAGTTATTTATATACCCCCTGATACCTCAATAGATGAATTAGATCTGTTTTTTGAACTAATCTCTCTATATATTCTAAACCAACCTACACTAATTATAGGTGATTTCAATATTCCCTCTTATGTTGATAACCCATGTCGAAATAATGGAAAGTACAGCGTACGTTTACATTTTATCAATTTATTAAAACTTACACAATTTAACAATGTCTTAAACTGTAACATTAGGTTATTAGATTTAGTATTATGTAACTTTAATAGTGTTGTAAGTATTACGAAAAATGAGTTGCCTCTGGTACAAGAGGACAACTATCACCCACCTTTACGGATTACATTAAGTTTAGATATATGCGGCAAACAGGCTATGTTTCCATCTAACACCAATGCAAGGCACAACTTCAAAAAATGTAACTTTTTGAAGTTATACGATGATATGAATATTATAGATTGGTCGTTTATGGATAGGTTCACAGATGTAAATGAACTATGTAATGCGTTTTACGACAAATTGTCTGATACATTCAACACATCTGTCCCTATAATTAAAAATTCAAATAAATCAAATAAATCGTTTCCGCCATGGTTTACTATAGAAATCAAACGTAATATTCGCCTAAAACAATATTTCCATAACAAGTGGAAATCTTCAAATTCTCTATTTTTCTACAGTGAATTTTCCAGACTGCGAAAGCTCACTAAACACAAATCTCGAATGCTTATGACAACTATATCAAACTGATTGAATCTAACCTCAAAACAAATCCCAAAGACGTATGGAAGTTTATTAACTTAATGAAAGGTGTATCAAGAATTCCGGTAGAACTTCACAGCGAAAACTCGACCTACTCTTCACCGCAAGAAATCGTTAATGCGTTCGCCGATATTTTTTCAAGTGTTTACACTACCAAAACGCACTTTAATATAACTGACAATTCACTCAACAACCGTGAAACTCTTATAATGCCGTCTATTCAAGAAAGTGATGTCATAGGTAGCATTAACAAACTACGAAATTCGCAGGTATGCGGTGATGACAGTATACCATCTTGTGTAATTAAAGATTGTAAATATATATTTGCAAAACCCCTATCAATTATTTACAATTTATCTCTAAAAAGTATGGTTTTCCCAAGTAGATGGAAAACAGCTGTAATCTGTCCAATATTTAAACGCGGTGACTAATCAGATATTCAGAACTACAGACCAATTTCAATTCTTTCTAACTTTTCTAAAATCTTTGAACAAATTATTTATCAGTTTATTTATAATCATATTATTAATTATCTATCCCCACACCAACATGGATTCTGCTCTGGTAGATCTACAACGACAAATTTGGCTGTCATTACTCAGCATATCTGCGAATCTCTTGACAAACGCGGGCAAGTGGATGTATTGTATACGGACTTTTCTCGAGCGTTTGACACCATAAATCACGAAATTCTAATAAATAAACTTTGCTCAATTGGCCTTTCTTTAAGCCTAGTTAACTTCTTAGATTGTCGTAATAATTACGTTTCTATAAATAAAAGTATAAATAAAATTGCCAATTCTTGGTTGCAGAATACTTCAAACATTAAAAGTGCGATTCTTTACGCAATCTACAACAAGTTAGTCTTACAAAGACTATATCAAACACTCATTGAAACAACTACTTCCCGGGCTAATACCCCGACGGACATTGAATTATACAACAAGTGTTTGCTGTTACATACAGTAACCTACTGCAAATGTAACAATTTGGGTCAAATTATTCAGGCCATCTATAGACGCGTTTCGAGATTTATCTCTCATCAGTATAGCTTTGCCATTCCCTCTAAACAATTTGACACCTTAGACTGGCGGTCACGTTACCGTTCAAACATAAGTATAAATAAAATTGCCAATTCTTGGTTGCAGAATACTTCAAACATTAAAAGTGCGATTCTTTACGTTTCTTATAATGGGTTTAAATCAAATTATTTCATTTCTTCGTCTGGGGTGCCGCAAGGCTCTAATTTGGGTCCCTTATTATTCAATATCCATATAGATGATTTAATTTCCTCCTTGTCCTGTAGGGTATTAAATTATGCAGATGATTTAAAAATTTACGGTGCGGTTACCACAGAACTAGAGTGTGCTTTGCTGCAAAGAGACTTAACTCGTATAACTGATTGGTGTATTGGGAACAAACTAACTCTAAATATAAACAAGTGTGCAGTAATATCATATACTCATAAACATTACAACATTTCTTTTAATTACAAAATTGGCGATACAATTATACGACGTGAAAATAATATTAAAGATCTCGGTGTCTTATTTGATTATAAACTCACATTTTCCAATCACATTCATGAGATTGGTAAATCAGCTTATAAGTTGTTAGGGTTTTTGATGCGGACATCACGTTATTTTCATGATACCAACTTATTAAAAATTTAATATTATGCTATTGTACGCAGTAGACTAGAGTACGCTTCGGTAATATGGTACCCGTACTATGTGTCAGATTCATTAGTAATTGAAAGAGTCCAGAAGCGCTTTCTTAAATACCTTACCTACAAAATTAGTGTCATATATCCTGACAGATAGTGACTTACTTGAACAGCATGAGTGCTTGTCTTTGTCTAAACGGAGAGATATATGCAGCGCATCATTTTTGAAAAAAATTATTTGCAGTGAAGTGAACTCGTCCGAACTGCTACGCATGGTCCAATTTCATGTCCCTCGACTAACATCGCGACAAATAATGACTTTATCTTTACCCATTGCATGTACCAATATTTTGCTGAGAGCGCCCATTAATCATATGAGCCGCAATGCTAATAACCTGTTTCAGGATATATTTATATAATTTACTGAATATTTGATTGTCTAATATTGTTATTGAAAATAATACTATTGATTATTCGTTTGTATTGCATTGCTTATTTACATAATATTTAATTTTTGTAAATTTTACAAATTATATCTTATTCATTTTATAAATTTGTCTGTGCGCGGAAAGGGTTTAAGTAATTGTTTTGAATAGTTTTTTGAATTAATTTTATAATTATTCCTTTAATTGCGGATAATTTTTGTAATTTCCAATTATCATTGAGGTTATTCGATTTATTTTTATTAAATGTCATACTGTTTAATTTTCATACTATATTATATTGATTTTTGTTAGTTTTACATATTATAGCATATTCATTTTGTTAATTTATATGCCCCAAATTGGTTTATTCTGTTGGACAATAAACGTATTTATTTATTTATCAACACCTCGAATAAATATAGCCAGTTGAGCTGTGTCAGACAAATCGGTGCCGGTGTTCTCGTCTAATGCTATGGAAAATGATTCAAAACCAGCCATACGGTCAGTCAATGTTGTTTTTATATCATTAGCCTTGACAAACTAATTTTTTCAAATTCTTTTTTCTTTTCAGGACACATAATACCACAAACTTCTAATATACACCCCTTGATAAATTCTTCTTCGGCAAATGGTTTTAATGCCTTTGCCAATTTTGAGCTAACTATAAAACTAGCTTTCACAACATTATCAAGTTGTGTTTTTTGTTTATGAAACATTTGTTGCTGTTTTTCCAAATTTGCGGTAAGCTTCTGGATTTTATCTGTTCTTAATTGTCCTGTCAGTGAGTGCAGCGTAGCATGCTTAGTTGAGTAATGCCTCTTTATATTGAATTCTTTCATTACTGAAATGGATTCATTACACAGCAAACAAATAGGCTTACCATTGTGCAAGATAAAAAAGAATTCTTCAGTCCATTTTTCTTGAAAAAGGCGACCCTCTGTATCTACTTTTCGTTTCTTTCCACCAGACATCATTTTTGTTTACTTTTCGTTCAATAAACTTAATAACAAACTATAGTTAGTAACCACTCAAGATGCATACAAAGCCACAAAACAAGTTGACGGCTCGAGCAGTTCGCTAGGATATCGCTTGTCGAAGTTATCACCTCGGTAGCTCAAATAGAACTGAACTAACGTTCGGGCCATCCACCCGCTTATATAGGCAAAATGAACGAATAATCTGGAATAAACTAGTTTAGAATAATTGAGAAGCAATAAATCTTTTGATGTGTCGCCCGTGAGGCGGCAAACCTCAAATAATTTGATCGAGCAAGTCGAGTGGCGGCAATTATCAAAGAGTGAGGCGGCAAGCATCAAAGAATTTGATGTTTGCCGCCTCACTATCACTCCCGTGAGTATAAATACCTAATGTAATATTTTTTTAATTGGGTTTTTTCAAAATGTCTCGCGGGCCGGATCATATCTTACAGCGGGCCGGATCCGGCCCGCGGGCCGGGTGTTGCCCATATGTGCTCTAGAGGTTTCTTTTTAATGAACATACGATATGATTCACGAGAGGTGTCCCATGGTTTCCTTGATTTGTAGTGCTTTCTGCACCAATGCATGTAATACGAAAATAGTTTGATTGCATCAAATTAGGTGTGTGAAAAGAAACAGAAAACTTCATAATATGCCTGCTATAGTTTTTAGATGAAACATGCGAAAACGTATGTTCCGGTATGCAGCTTTAACATTTTAAGGTTAGACGCCACATTTTGACAATGGCTTGGTAAAACTAAATCTGCAAAAACCCAGCCACAAATCATTTTAATTAATTCGCACAATTGTTTTAAATGTGAGTTTAAGTGGTATAATTGAAATTTCTACATCTACTAACTATTTGAGGTATTTACAGAAGTAAATAATGCACACAAACTCGTGTTAAACGAAAATAAAACTAAAACTATTGTGTTCAAGTCCAACCAATCCGTTCACATCCCGCCCAGTTATCCTTTGGATGGCTCCACATGGTCTTTTAGCAAGAGTACTAAACTCCTTGGCATATTTATCGACGAAACGCTAAATTATAAAGATCACATACAATATCTATGAAATAAATTAAGTAAAGTATGCTATGCACTGAGAACGATATCTAAGACGGCAGATAATAATCTTACTAGACTGGTTTATCTATCGAACTGTTGTTCTCTTCTGAGATATGGAATCCTTTTTTGGGGTACATCCCCTGACGTTTGTCGTGCGTTCATACTACAAAAATGAGCTCTAAGAATAGTAAATAAGGTCCAGGCGCGAGATTCGTGCAAAGGAGTGTTCAAAAAAAAAAACAGCGTGCTAACTTTGACCGGTATATATGTTCACGAATGTGCTAAATTCTGGTTCAAGAACAAATACATTTTTCAAACGTGTACACCAACACCTCATTGTCCGCAAAGAAACTTTAAATATAACTATCCAACTCACAGATTAAGCAAATTTGAAAAGGGGGCATATTATTCATGCTTAAAAATAATAAATCATCTTCCTAGTAGAGTAAAAGCTATAGATAATTATATTCAATTTAAAAACAATGTCTTCGGAATTATGTATGAACTGGAACCGTATAATATTAATGAATTTTTTGATGTAAATTTTAGTTAGCTATTGTTTTTATATCTTATGTATCCAACCGACCTGTTTCTGTTGCCATATATGTATATTTTGTATATTTCCTGTGGTATATAGAAATAAACGTTATTATTATTATTATTATTATGTTGATTTTGTGTAAGCTCAAATGAAAATGTTAGTTTAATCGAATTAAACACATTTCAGTTGATTTGGCAAATAGTCATCGGATTAATCTGTTAATACAGGGAATTTTTCTTTTAAGTATGCATATGCGACTAAGCATGAAGTAAAATTTCGAGTTTAGAAAAGAAATTTGTCAAGGGTCGCGCAGCGACCCGAGACAAATTTTCTGGGTTTTTCTAAACTCGAAATTTTACTTCATGCGCCACGCGTATAAAACACTAAAATATTGCGAACTTTATGTATATTTGAACCTCACTTGAAATCAGTGTTTTATGTACATGGCGCATGAAGTAAAATTTCGAGTTTAGAAAAGCCCAGAAAATTTGTCTCGGGTCGCTGCGCGACCCTCGACAAATTTTCACAGGGCTTTTCTAAACTCGAAATTTTACTTCATGCTTAGTCTGGGAGTGAGAAACACTCGTTTTTTTTTTTGTTTTGGCTTTTGCCTGGCCTTGGGAACTTGCCCATTAGCCATCATCAATGTTTATTTTTGTATCAATTAATTTATTACAATTTGTATTATTTAACTATTCATTCGGACAATCACACACATTCATACCACACCCAGGGTCATGACGAGACATTATTTTTCAAATAAAGTCTCCCCGTGCACGCGAATCGAACCCGAACTTGTGGCTCGCCGAGCGATACAGCCCGGCGACGTTACCGCTCGGCCAGTACCTGCCCAAACACTCGTTTAAAGCTTCAAATTGAACTCTTATACCAAAAAAAACAACGAATATTTAAAGATTTAAAGAAAATAATAATATTATATCTTTTAGGTAAACATACGCCTACGCTATACATTTTCCGACATACGTTGTTTTTTTTAAAAGAGTTCAATTTGAAGCTTTAAGCGAGTGTTTTCCACTCCCAGGGTAAGCATGAAGTAAAATTTGGAGTTTAGAAAAGCCCCGTGAAAATTTGTCGAGGGTCGCGCAGCGACCCGAGACAAATTTTCTGGGCTTTTCTAAACTCCAAATTTTACTTCATGCGCCACGCGTATAAAACACTAAAATATTGCGAACTTTATGTATATTTGAACCTCACTTGAAATCATTGTTTTATGCGCGTGGCGCATGAAGTAAAATTTCGAGTTTAGAAAAGCCCAGAAAATTTGTCTCGGGTCGCTGCGCGACCCTCGACAAATTTTCACGGGGCTTTTCTAAACTCGAAATTTTACTTCATGCTTAGCCTGGGAGTAGAAAACACTCGTTTAAAGCTTCAATTTGAACTCTTTAAAAAAAAAGAAACAACGTATGTCGGAAAATGTACAGCTTGGGCGTATGTTTACCTAAAAGAAATTATATTATTATTTGCTTTAAATCTTTAGATATTCGTTGTTTTTTTGGATTAAGAGTTCAATTTGAAGCTTTAAACAAGTGTCTTCCACTCCCAAACTAAGCATGAAGTAAAATTTCGAGTTTAGAAAAGCCCCGTGAAAATTTGTCGAGGGTCGCTGCGCGACCCTCGACAAATTTTCTGGGCTTTTCTAAACTCGAAATTTTACTTCATGCGCCACGCGTATTAAACACTGAAAGCACTGAAATATTGTGAACGAGTAAACTTCGCTTGAAATCAGCGTCTTATACGCGTGGCGCATGAAGTAAAATTTCGAGTTTAGAAAAGCCTAAAAATTTGGTTTGGTCGCTCCGCGCTTCGCGCTACGCGACCAAACCAAATTTTCAGGCTTCTCTAAACTCGAAATTTTACTTCATGCTTAACTTGGGAGTGCAAAACACTCCTTTAAACTTCAAATTGACATCTATTAAGAAACCAACAAATATTTAAAAATCTACAACACGCAATTGGGATATGTACCCTACATTTTATTTAAGTATAGCCATAGGGATTTACATGGTAAAAATTGTACCCCATGTTAACTTTTGTTGTCGTACACATTTGAAACAGTTGTTTGGTTTTATTAATAAATCAAACATATTTCTACGAAATGTACATTGGTAGAAGGACATAACCATGCTAGATTTTTTTATTTTCGCTTTCAAAGTTGAAAGCCAAAGCCAAACAATCAACTGGCCGAAAATTTCATAATGCTTATTGACACGTTTTGTTATAAAATCGCACGAAACTTTGTTAATGTGAATTTTTGAGAAAAATTCCATTTATAACATTAAGAGACATATCAAGCCAAGAAATTGCGGAAAACTTCGCTCTGGCACATCCAAATCGTCCTATTCCAAATAAGACTACAGTGCTTAAAATGCACCAACATTTTCGCAGAAAAGGTTAAGTGAATGTTGCGCACGTAAAACGCGTGAAAAAAATCTTTGGTTGTTAGCCCGGTCGCACACGGAGCGGGTTACCGGTGGGGCGGCTCGGGACGGAAAAATTTCAACACAGGGAGTTATATCGTTTTTTTTTTAATATATAATCTTTATTCATAAATAACATGCACATAAACAAAAGATTGCACATTACAGAGAATAACGTCAGATAACTAGAATACTAAGCTACAACGTAACAGAATCGAAATTATAAAATTGTATATAGATGTTTATTTTATTATAATTCATTAATATTGTAGATTTCTTTGTCCACCAGATAAGTAAGTAATTCTTGCTTAAAACGTTTCAATGTTTTAATATTCTGTATATATTGTGGCATTTTGTTGTAAAATTTAAGTCCGTTATATATGGGAGATTTTTCTGAGAGGGTTAGCCTGTGTACAGGATAAGCATACAAATTGTTATTCCTCGTGTTATAATTGTGGTTAGTTATATAGGCTTGTATTTAAAATTATATATTAAAATTTCGTAGATATATAGCCCTGGTATTGTTAATATACCCAATCTCTTAAATTGACTTTTACAGGTTTCATTGTATTTCAATCCCAATAATATTCGAACAGCACGTTTCTGCGTAATAAATAAATTATTCGCCATGGTACTATTTCCATAAAAAATAATACCATACCTCATAATTGACTCAATGTTGGATTTATAAACCATATAA
Source organism: Philonthus cognatus (assembly GCA_932526585.2). NCBI lineage: Eukaryota > Metazoa > Arthropoda > Insecta > Coleoptera > Staphylinidae > Philonthus > Philonthus cognatus. Next base: position 180,229,759 of record OW052241.1, read on the forward strand.
AGTGCTTTAAAGTTAACCAATGGTTTAAGTACTCTCATAGCGAAACACAACGAGTTTAGTTTGGAATTTAATTCCACGCAATGACCTTTCCAATTTAGTTCACTGTCCATGATAATTCCGAGTACTCTACAGCTAGAATCTAGCGAAAGATCAAAAGTTCCAAGATTTAATCGACTTAGTTTTATATTCGTACGTTTTGTATGAAACTGTATTGCATTAGTTTTATTTTCATTCAGAATTAATTTATTTTGTAACATCCAGTTTTTAGTAATGCCGACAATTTTGGTTGCTTTGCTCTCAAGATCGTTAATATTTTGGCTTATAACTAATAAATTAGTATCATCTGCATACATTTCAATAATTCCATCATTCTCCTGAACCAAATTGGGAAGGTCATTGGTGTAAATAACAAATAACAAAGGGCCCAAAATGCTTCCTTGGGGCACCCCAATATTAGTTTTTCCGACCGACGAGTATGTTTTATTACAACCAGTTTTTTGGCGGCGATCTTTTAGGAATGAATTTATTAGATTTAGACATCCTCCTCTTACTCCATACATCTCAAGTTTTGATAGCAATATTCCATGATTCATGGTGTCAAAAGCTTTGGAGAGGTCCAGGTATATTCCTATGCGAATTTCTGACCTCTCCAAAGCTTCGACAATATGCTGTAAGTAATTAAATAAAGCCGTTCTGGTTGATTTCAATTTCAGAAAACCGTGTTGAGATGAACTAAATAAATTATTATTATCAAAGAAATCGACTTATCGATTAGCAATAACTTTTCTACAATTTTCGAAAAAACGCTTAGTAACGATATTGGTCTATAGTTGCTCCGATCTGATGGATCACCTTTTTTGTAAATTGGGGTAATTAATGATAATTTAAGGCATTCTGAGAAAATTCCGGTTTCCAAGCAACCATTTACTAGGTACGTTAGAGGTTCAACCAATTCTATAGCCGCAGCTTTTAATAATTTAGAATTTATTTCATCATATCCACTACTTACTTTATTTTTCATATCATGAATGATGTTAAATATTTCAGTCGGCGTAGCTGGAGTAAGAAATAGAGTATTACTATTTTTTTTAATGTTCCATGTATTTGTTGTGTTTTGATTAATATGTTTAGTTAATTGAATAAGAATGTTTATAAAGTGATTGTTAAATGTATTCAAATCTTCTGTATTGATGCAATCGTATGTTCAAGAAAATAAAACCTCTAGAGTGCTATGGAATATATTATAGGTTGGCAACTATAAAATTATACATTATTATACACGATTCCATTTGTTTCTGGATCTCGCCTAGCTATGGAAAAGTGACAGTTTAAGTATTGTAAATGGGGTTGGTTGTGTTTTAAATAAGGGTTTTTAAATGTCACTGTCAGATGTTCGATTTTAAGGTTATAATTTCTGACTATTGTGATCTTACACTGTTGCCTGTTTTACAAATTTTCAGATATAAAAGGATAATAATATGCAGTTTTAAGATTAACAAAATTTACTACTTGGTTTTTGTACATACAAACACAGCAATAATATTGTATATAACAAATATAATGAATTCGGCTCTGCAAACTTATTTCGTCATCCATTTGTATTTCTCGCTTGGGTCTTCCCGTTAACACATTTTGATCAACTCCATCCATCCACCTTAATTTTAGTCATTCTCTCTTCTGTTGGCCCTCAGTATTTTTTTGTAGAATTGCAAATTTATTCCCACCCTCTTGTGATACTGATAATTTTCATGTCAAACAATTCCACTTTTATTATTTAGTCAAGAGAACCTGCATCTGAATCTTCTGATGTTTGTTCTGAGCCAGATTCCCCAAGCGAAATAATAAAAGGAGGAATGGTTTCAAAAGAAAGGTTCCCCATGTGTTTTGTCCAGTCATCCGAAATAAGTTTTTCACAATGATCACAGAAATTTTGCCACATATCGGATGTACATTTTGAGAGAGACTCAAGCCATAAATTCTGAACACGATCCTTAGATGGTTGCTTAGAATTTATGTGCTTATTGTAGTAAGTCTTACAAAACCCCCATGCCATTTCAATTGGATTGTATTGACAATGGTATGGCGGTAATCTAAGAACTTCGTGCCCGTTCTTTCTCAAAATGTCATCAACTACGTAAATTTTGTCATTTGATCGAAAAGGTATAAATAAAGCCCATAGTTTCTTTTTGGTTAATTTTGGATTGAATTTTACATTGTGTTTAACCAACCACTCCTGCATTTCGCATTTCTTACAAGAAAATGAAGGAGTTTTGTCTAATTGCACAGAATGGTATGCAGCATTATCCATAATAACTACACATTTCCCTGAAAGCTTAGCCAAAGCAGGAATAAGTTGATTAACCACCCAATTTTGAAAAGTATTACCATCCATTGTGGCATGGTAATCTCAGTCATTGTTTTTCGAATGTAATAAAAATTCGCACCCATCCAAAAACCCCTATACCATCCCTATACCCAGCATGTAGAATGGTGAAGCGTTTGCCTTCATTTTTGAATTTAGTTGGATTACTTTTTATATCCGTTTCATGTACCCAGCGTCGAACCACGGATCCATTCTGATATATCCATGTTTCATCCAGGTATACGAATTGGATATCTTCACTGGAATTTTGATACTGCAAACATTTTCTAAGGAAAATAATTTTAGCTGCAACAACATGTTTGTGTTCACAGAGAATTTTTCGCCCATTAATTAATTTCAATTTATACCCCATACTTTTAACAACCCTATAAAGTGTTGTTCTACTCCCATGGAACTCATAATTTTCTTTCATATCATTCAAAAGATCTCTCAAAGTAAAATACTGATTTCTAGAGTTATATTGCCAAATTAGTTGTTGCAGATCTTTTCTAGCTAGGTGATTCCAAAAATGGCTGTTTTTAGATCGTTTGCCAGAAGTAGTAGATTTCAATTCGTCAGGTCTTTGTCGTAAAATTAATTGTAATGAAGATCTCCCTACCTGAAACGTAATTATCTTTAATTAAATATATATGATAATTAAAATACTAGACATACCCCAAAAATATCTATTAAAATCGTAATAATAGTGTGATGCTGTTGATTTGGATTACTTTGCCTAAAATTTTTGTAGGATTTCAGAATTTGTAACCTTTTTGATTCAGAGATAATCTTTGGCATGTTAATATTTAATATGTGCCTGAAATTATTTTTCACTTTGACATTGACACAGCATTGCAACACTAGATTAATTTGATTTAATAATAAAATGCTCGAAGAAGCGACCGCGTGGCGAAATAATTGTTGCAAGATTAACAATAAACCTCTTGAAAATTAAAAAGAGGATTACTTATGATATCATAAATTATTGCAACACTGTTAAAATAAGGAATCAGGAGTGGCAACTAATAAAAAATGTAAATGTTGATACTGCAACATAACAACACGAAAGCATGGCTAGGCGAGATCCAGAAACAAATGGAATGGTGTATATTATTATGTCTGACGTATTATATGACAATTCCTAAAGCGTGTAGTCAACATAAATTTAAAAAAAGATAAAATCGTAGCACTCTAGAGGTTTTCTTTAATTGAACATTTGATATGAGCGCTCGCAGCCGATGCGGGAACGCTCGTTAACTCCATTAATAAAAACGTTCCCGACCCGCCCCGCCAGCAACCCGCTCGTGTGCTAAGAGACTTACAGAAGAGGTAAAAACGAATCTGCTTGGCGATTGATGATGAGGGTTTACCCACCTTGAATCTACTTGCGGATCAATTTATTCTAATTTTGTGAACTTTGTATGGAAAAAAATAATATTGATCCCAACGTTATAAACAACATCCTATTTTCTGATGAGAGTACGTTTGTGTTAAATGGGACAGTAAATAAATAAAATCGACGAATTTGGGTAAAATACGACTAATTTCACGACAAACGGAAATGTTTGAGACGGCCGAACGTAAACACTGTTACGCGATATTGGTTGGGTAAATATTGGAGGGTTGTTAATTTTTGGTGTTTTGGACAGATGTTTGGGTCACAATGGGACACAATGGCCTGAAAAAGTTAATGTCTGGGTTGGAATTGTCGGTAACAACATCTCAAGACCACTTTTTATTGACGGCAGTCTGAATCAACACAAATACTTAGATCTACTTCAAATGGAAGTGGGCCCTAGCCCAGAGGATTGAAAACCTAATAGGCAAATTATTCACCAACAGGATGGAGCCCCAGCTCATAGTGCTGCTGTTGTTACCACATTTTTTGAATGGCAGTTTTCCTAACAGTTGGATAGGCCGATTTGGAACATTTAAATGGCCTGCCCGAAGCCCAGACCTTACTCCTCTCGATTTTTTTCGTGGGGTCATTTATCGAAAAAATAAGTAAGTAAGATAATGTTCGAGATAAGCCCGACAATCTAGATTAGAGATACGAATTACAGAAGCTTGCAACTCCATCACAGTGAGATCCCACTGAGCAAACACAATTAAGTAAGAAAGAATAATAACATAATTTTGACAAACACAAATAATTTAGGAAAATTAATAGTTAACAATAAAATCAAAACTAACAATTGTAAATTGAAGAAAAGTGGTATTTATGAATTAAAATGTGATGATTGTGATGCAGTGTATATAGGACAAACCGGCAGGTCTTTTGCTATCAGGTTAAAAGAGCATAAAAAAGATATAGAGAATAAAAAACAAACCACCGGGTTTTCTAAGCACTGTATCACATCTATTCGCCATTTTTCTTCAAACGATTTAAAAATTCTGCATACAGGTAATAAGGGATTAACGCTTAACAACCGGGAGGGTTTAGAAATTTCAAAAGCCATAAAGGCAAGTAAAAATGTGGTCAACGACAACGAAGACCTTTGGAATTCCCCGATATTAAATGCCCTTATTACCCAATAAAACCTAAAACTCGAAACTGTATATATTCCCAAACAAATCCATTTGTACATCATTCTTGGTAATGGCATTAAGCCGAAACTAGTAGAAAATAAAATACATATAAGTGAAACAAAACCATATTTGTTTTTGAGTTTCGTGAAGAGTATAATCATAAATAATTAACACTGTTGTATCCTTTCTTCACACTTTATAATCTAATGGTTAGATATATATTTCAAGTGCTAAGCACTCATTTTCAATAACAACTGTTGTTATTGAAAATGAGTGCTTAGCACTTGAAATATATATCTAACCATTAGAAAATAAAGTGTGAAGAAAGGATACAACAGTGTTAATTATTTATGAAACAAAACCAAGTGAATTTAATTTACAAAACATTACAATTAAGTAATGTTCCATCAACATTAAAACAATGTTTAATGTTGCTACAATGTTGATATAACGTTATTTGTTTGTTTATTGCTCAGTGGAAGAGTTGCAAAACACTCGAACTCATTTTTACGATCGGTTTGAGCAATTTCTCTAATAAATAATTTGTTTAAATTGTGTTAGCTTTTTTTCTTTTTAGTTTAATTGTAGAAGACATGAGTTTCACATGTATTACAATTGTCAAAGGAACTTATCTTTATAGTTTTATAAATAAAAAAACATAAACTAAACATGTTTATGCAGGTTTTTAAAACTCTACAGCTAACTTAGTCAATGTTGAAACATTTTAAAATTTACAACAAGTAAATCCCACCGTTATAAATAAAGAAAAACGCCGTGAAAATTTCCAAACGTTTTTTAGTGGTGTTAGATGACCACCCAAGTGCTAGACGGACTGTCGCCATATAAAGACTATCTACCCTAACGTTCGTGGGAAACAACCCCATTATATAGTATCTTAAGTTTAGCAGGTGTACTAGACACCCTTTTTGTATTACATTTCATTATTTTCCATTAAGTGACTTTTACCATTAGTGTCGTAGATATATGTATATTTATTAGGTACCATTCTCTTTTAATTTCATCAAGTAACTTTTACCATTAATGTCTTAGACCTGTATTTATTAGGCACCCTTAAGTCTGAAAGCCTTTTTCTGTATCGACGATAGGTAAATACCACCCTCGTGGGAACGTCCCCAAAAACGGGCCTCTGTCTGTCCTCACGCGTGTGGTCTTACCTCCATATATATACCCTTTCTAGAACTTAAGCAGTTAGTTAGTACCCAACCGTCATTCTGAATACATGCTGTATTGTAATTATTGTTATAAGAATAAAGTTAAGTTAAGTGTTTAAGTGCAACATTGACTTTTCACTCCCGGTATCCAACATATTATTGGTGTCAGAAGTGGGATAGTCGGGACGTTCATCCGGTTCGCGAAATAAGCCAACGAATTCGTCTTCCCAGAGGAAACTCCTGGTGCAACATAAGAAGATTTCAGGCCCGATCCAGAGAACGGCGATCAGCAACATTCCGACTGTCTGAAAATATTGGAACAACGGTGAGTCGCTTTTTATTCAGTCTTGCATCCTTAACTCTTTTTTCCTAAACAAACAAAAACATCATGCCTAACTCCGAACAAAATGACAATGCTAACTCACTTTCACTTGATTTCTTAATTAAACTTATTCCGAATAACTTCGACGGAGATAGATACAAAATAAGAAGTTTTATTAAGCAAGTCGATTCGGTTTTCGAACTCGCTAGTGATCAACAAATACCTCCACTTCTTTTATTTGTCAAAAGTAAAATTACGGGTAAAGCTCGCGAACAGATCGATATTCACTGCAACTTAACCACATGGGAGGATATTTCAGAATTATTAATTAATTTATATCAGGATAGGAAATCTCTTGATCAATTACTTGAAGAGCTAACTAATATTAAACACGAACAACATGAAAACGTGTCACAATTCTACCAGAGATTAGAAGATTTAACTTCCCGTACATTAGCTATTATACATTCAACCGAAAATGATAAAGAACGCCTAAAAGGACGCCTCCTAATGATTGAAGACATTGCATTGAACCGTTTCATCTATCACTCGAATCCTAATTTATCTCAAATGTTAAGGTATCGCGAATTTAAAACTATTAACGAAGCGCTTACCGCAGCAATTGCCGAGGAAAAAGCGTTGAGATTAACTTACAAGTCTATTGAAATAAAATGTAAAACTTGTGGAAAAAATAATCACCTTACAAAAGATTGCTTCCGCAATAAACCTCAAATCCGCACGAAATCTATACATTTCTCTAACAATTCTCATAACTATCAAACTCCTAGAAATCCAGCGAATCAACAAAAACAATGTAGATATTGCAAAAGGCCAGGTCACGTACTCGAGGAATGTCGTAAAAGGCAATATAACAATTCAAAAAAATCAACATCACAAAATCAAAATAATCAAAATGCGTCAGTAAATTTTCAGGAGCGACTGATAAATCGAGTCCCTCCTCCTATACCAAACCAACAAAATCAAATCACTCAAGCACTGGAACAATTCCATTTATAATGAATTCAAACTTGCATCCAATCGCAAATTCCGAAATAAATTCTAATTCAAACTCGCATGCAATCGCAAATCCTAAATCCAAATCAAACATCCAAGAGAATCAATCTCTAATAAAAATTAAATCAAATCCTAAATCTAAGTTGCATCCCATAACTAATGAAGATACAAAATCAAATGTTGAAACGATCCAACACGTAAATATTTCTAATTCATTCTTCAGTTCAAATGATTTAATTTATGTTACATTTCAATCTGACATGTCCAATTGTCCAGATAAAACGATTAAATTATTAATCGACACGGGCGCTTCCATATCTTTAATTAAAGCTATGAGCTTATCAAAATTCAAAATCCACGATAAAAATCCAGTTGCTCTTAACGGATTAGCACCAAACATTCCAATTTACACCTTAGGTGAAACCGAAATCAACCTCCAAATTCACAATAAACGAATAAAATCTAATTTCCAAATCATAGATGCAATCACTAATATCCCTTTCGACGGCTTACTAGGCGACGATTTTCTAAGAACGCATAGCGCAAAAATCGACTATAGTTCTTTTTCTCTAATTCTAAATTCAATTTCTATTCCAATTCCAATTCATCGTAATACGCCTCAATCATCATCAATAAATATTACTGTTCAACCTCGAACGGAAACTGTCGTCAGAATCAACGTAAATAATCCACTCAACCTCAAAGAGGGTATAATTATTAATCAAAATCTCGCAGCCAATCAATCTCTTTTAATTCCAAATTCAATGGTTTATATCAATGACCAAAATCAGTGTTTAATTACGCTAATAAACAAATCATCAATAAAACAAATTGTCACAGTCCCTTCTATATCAATTGAACCTATTTCTAACACTCATTCAATCTTTCAAATAAATCAAAATTGCATAAACAATCCTGAAAGAGAAAAACTACTAAATCAAAATTTAAGGCTTGATCATCTCAACTCAGAAGAGAAAACTTCAATCACGAAAATTTGTCGAGAATTTAAAGATTTATTTTATTTACCAAACGATAACTTAAGTTATACAAACGCTACTTGTCATAAAATTCCCATTACAGACCCGCTTCCAATTCATACAAAATCTTATCGATATCCAGAGGTACACAAGAACGAAGTAAATAAACAAATCGAGAAGATGTTAAGTCAAGGGATAATAAAACCGTCCACCAGCTCTTGGTCCAGCCCCTTATGGGTTGTCCCGAAAAAACTAGACGCCACAGGCGAACGGAAATGGCGGATAGTTATCGACTACCGCAAATTAAATGAAAAAACGGTCGGTGACGCCTACCCTTTACCTAACATCGAAGATATCTTAGACCAATTAGGGCACGCACAATATTTCACGACGCTAGATTTAGCCAGCGGATTTCATCAAATATTAATGGACACTGATGATGGTCCAAAAACTGCATTCAGCACCCCCAATGGCCACTATGAATACACGAGGATGCCTTTTGGATTAAAAAATGCGCCTAGTTGTTTTCAGAGGCTAATGAATAACGTACTCATGGGGCTCACTCACAATCAATGTTTTGTTTATCTCGACGATATTGTCATTTATGGAGTCTCACTCGATGATCATAACCGTAAATTAAAAAACATATTCTCTCGCTTACGGCAGAACAATTTAAAACTACAGCCAGACAAATGCGAATTTCTGAACAAATCGTGTCAATATCTAGGACATATAATTTCAGACGAAGGTCTTAAACCTAATCCTAATAAAATAGAAGCTATTAAATCAGTACCTCGTCCACAAAATCCGAAACAGATCAAAATTTTCCTAGGCATGATCGGCTACTATCGCAAATTTATTAATAACTTTTCCACAATAGCCAAACCCCTGACGGTGTTATTAAAAAAGGATGTCGAATTTCATTGGAAAGATGAACAAGAAACAAGCTTCCAAACCCTAAAAAATAAATTAATTCGAGAGCCTATATTGCAATATCCAGATTTTACACAACCCTTTATCTTAACTACAGACGCCTCGAACGTAGGAGTCGGTGGTGTTCTTTCACAAATGAAAAACGGAGAAGACCTCCCAATCGCCTATTACTCCAGGTCATTAAATAAAGCGGAAACAAACTATTCAACCACGGAAAAAGAACTTCTAGCTATTCTAAACTCCACAGAACATTTCCGTCCTTATTTATATGGAAGAAAATTTACCATATACACCGATCATAGGCCATTACAATGGCTCTTTAACATGCAAAATCCCTCGTCACGGCTCGTTCGTTGGAGACTTCGTCTCAGCGAATATGAGTATGAAGTAAAATATAAACCTGGACGCATAAATTCAAACGCCGATGGACTTAGTAGATTATTTCCTGAAACAGGAATTGTTAACTATGTTAACAGTGATTCTTATGGAGAATTCATTAAATTCCATTATAACAATCAAGAAGTGATTATTTATGATAAGGAAAATCGACCACTAACTTCAATAAAAACTCCTATAGTAATGTTTTGGTCTCAGGATCTCGATGAAAGTAATCCATACTCAGATTTTATTCAAAGTCATTTTAATTTAGAAAATATTAAACCAACCATAAACGGTTGTAATAAACTGAGTAATTCTAAACAAACTGTCTATTTACTATTCCCTACTAATTTTCACTTCGATAAACTCGAATACAAGAACATTTTACATTGCTTGCAAACATTTAGAAAAACGATTAAAGATAATGAATTCACTTTAATACCACCAGATCATCATAATAACATTAAATTACCGCAATTGTATGAAATGCTAAAATTTGTCTTTAAAAACAATTTAATAAAAATATACAACACAACTAAAATCACTCCAAAGAATCAAGACGAGATAAAACAAATATTAATTGACAATCACGACAGCAAATTCTCAGGACATTACGGATTCAACAAAACCTATTCAAAAATTAAAGAACGTTACTATTGGCCTTCAATGAAATCAGACATAAGAAAATACATTAAGAACTGCCAGTCATGTCAGATTAATAAAACCGATTTTAAACCAACAAGACAACCTATGGAGATCACATCTACGTCAACCGAACCACTAGAACGTTTAGCATTAGATATTGTAGGTCCCCTACCAATAACAGAAAATGGCAATCGATTCATCTTAACAGCCCAAGATGATTTAACTAAATTCAGTTTCGCCGAACCAGTCCCCAATCACGAATCTAAAACAATTGCTAGTGCACTCACTCGAATAATCACATACTTCGGAATTCCTAAAACTTTATTAACCGATCAAGGTCCAGATTTTATGTCCAAATTAATTAAGGAATTAACGCGACTATTTAAAACTAGACATATATCCACCACACCTTACCATCCTCAAACTAACGGGGCATTGGAAAGATCACATCTAACTTTAAAAGATTACCTAAAACATTACATCAAACCTAATCAGTCTGATTGGGATGAATACATCCATTTTGCTATGTTTAGCTATAATAGTTCTACTCATAAATCGACTAATCATACCCCTTACGAACTATTATTTGGTCATAAACCATATTTGCCATCTTCCATAACACAGGAACCTAAACTACTCTACACTTATGATGATTACGTCAAGTCACTACAAAACAAATTAAACAATTCATTCAAAATAGCCCGCGAAAATATAATAAATTCAAAAAACTCAAGCAAACGTCTTTACGATAGAAAGAATAACTCGTGTGAATTTAAGGTAAACGATAAAGTCTACATTAAAAACAAATCAACTAACCCCAAACTTTCCAAGAAACTTTGTCCGAATTTCAAAGGACCATACAAAATAACACGAATCTTCGATAACCAAACAGTAGAATTGCAATTGAAAAACAAAAAGGTAAAATATCATAAAAACTTACTGAAACCTTCCTCGTTTTCAGATGACGACGATTGTAATCTTGATCCTATCGATCCTACCGATCCTGGTCCATTGTAATGATCTCTATCAAATATATCAATTAAACCAAACAAGCGGAATTTACTACAATAATTTAGGAAACGCTAGAATATCAAATTCAAAAATAACATTACTATCCCATTTAAACATTTCTTTCTTATCTGAGGCTCGCGGAACACTTGAGAATTCAATCCTCAAATCAATAAATCTTTGTGGTTCTCTATCAAAAGGCAATAAGAATTCACATTCGTCAATTTATTGCGAACAAAATTTAGGAAACATTAACGATCAACTAAAACTAATTTATAAAAAACAAGAAATATTGAATCATTATATTGGCAAAGAAAACAGGAAACGCCGTGGTTTAATAAATGGCGTATCTACAGCACTACGTTGGCTAATTGGTACACCCGATGCCAATGATGCGAAATATTATTCCGATAGTATTCACTCGATAATAGACGATAGACAGCAAATCAACGGTCTCTTAAAATCACAAATTCAAGTAATTTCGAGCACGATTCGAAATTTTAATAACTCTTTTGTTGCATTAAAGGAAAACGAATCAAAATTAAATAAAAATTTATTCAAAATTGCAAATCTTGCACAAAACAATCAAGGAAAAACCAATGATTTAGAATTGGATTCAATCATTATTCAACATATTTCAACATTATCCAGTCTTGCAAATAGAGTAATGGAGGAATTTGATAATTATATTCACGCCATTAATATTGCTAAACATGGAATTCTATCTCCGGAGATTGTCACTCCAAAAATCTTAATTAATGAGCTATTGAAATACAAAGGCGAATATGAACTTCCTTTATCACCATCTTATAAAAACGCTCTAACTTACTACAAATTAATACATTTAGATGTCATTGTTGATGAGCGAAACATTGTCATATTTGCATTGAATATTCCGTTATTAGACAAACTATCCTACACTATTTTTGAAATGATCCCGTTACCTATGCAACATCAAGATCCTCTAATATATTCCTACATACAACCTAGTTATCGATATCTCCTAATATCACAACCAAAAACCTTATATAACCTTATGCAAGATTTGAATAAATGCGACGAATTCATCAAAGGATCGTTCATCTGCCAAGGAGTCTCCACCACAAGAAGAACTGAAATCGCCAATTGCGAAATCCAATTGTTGTCGCCGCATCTCTCCAAGATTCCAGAAGAATGTTCAACTAGAACCATCAGAGCCGATATCCAGACTTGGAAATCCATCCGGAATAACGAATGGATATATGTGTTGCTGAAATCAACAACGTTAACAATCCTCTGTGATGACCACATGGAGGACGTAATTCTTAATAAAACAGGAATCATCCGATTGTATCCCGGTTGCAAGGGATACACCGATTACTATGTTCTCGAAGCAACCAGCGAAATGTTCTCCAACATATCCGTCGACTACGTTCCAAAAATTAATATTTTGCAAGACGAATGCTGTGTCGACAAGAAAATCAACGATTCCATACCACTTCGAATACAACCCATTAAACTATCAAATATCGACCTCACCGAATTAAAGTATGCAGATAAAAAACTCAACGAATTCGACGAGTTGTTAGACCACGAAATGAACAAACCGTTCATCGTAAAACATACTAGCTGGTATACACTAATCCTTAGCCTGTTAGGTGTTACATTAACGCTAATGTTGTGTTGTAACATCTGTCGTTGGTGTGGTTGGTGGAATTTGTTAAGACGTCTTTGCTGCTTCACAAGGAATCCAAGGAATGGAGAATTGATGCCACCCATTATAAAAAACTTCGTCAATTGCAACTTCGAATCGGACCTCCGATCTGAACGTCAATATCACACCGGAGAAATTGCAATTTACGAACGTGCCTCCGAAGAAATCGAACTTCAACCACCTCGTTACAATGCAGTAACGGCCTCAGCTCCCAGACGAGACGACAGGAGTTTCCCAAAATCCAGACGCAGCACCGTTCCTTTGTAGGACGAAACCTGTGTCTTCCCCCCATCTTTCGTCTTCAGCGGGGAGGTGTTAGATGACCACCCAAGTGCTAGACGGACTGTCGCCATATAAAGACTATCTACCCTAACGTTCGTGGGAAACAACCCCATTATATAGTATCTTAAGTTTAGCAGGTGTACTAGACACCCTTTTTGTATTACATTTCATTATTTTCCATTAAGTGACTTTTACCATTAGTGTCGTAGATATATGTATATTTATTAGGTACCATTCTCTTTTAATTTCATCAAGTAACTTTTACCATTAATGTCTTAGACCTGTATTTATTAGGCACCCTTAAGTCTGAAAGCCTTTTTCTGTATCGACGATAGGTAAATACCACCCTCGTGGGAACGTCCCCAAAAACGGGCCTCTGTCTGTCCTCACGCGTGTGGTCTTACCTCCATATATATACCCTTTCTAGAACTTAAGCAGTTAGTTAGTACCCAACCGTCATTCTGAATACATGCTGTATTGTAATTATTGTTATAAGAATAAAGTTAAGTTAAGTGTTTAAGTGCAACATTGACTTTTCACTCCCGGTATCCAACAGTGGTAGAAAGAGGCATTTTCTTTAAAAATCACAACAAACTTTGTTCGGACAAATAATTAAGTAAAAAGATCAACTTGGCGAAAATGTCATATTAACAAGTAAAGGTTATTACTGGTTAATTTGACATTTTCGCCAAGTTGATCTTTTCACTTAATTATTTTTTAAATATTTAATTGATGAGGCGGATACATGATGAAACTCCATAATACTATTTGAAATAAAACAACGCAGTTGGGAGGGTTTAACTTTTATTGTTGAACACTGCAACATGTTTCACCACACAGTGGCTTCATCAGGCAGATGAAATAATGGAATTATATTATTATTATTTCATCTGCCTGATGAAGCCACTGTGTGGTGAAACATGTTGCAGTGTTCAACAATAAAAGTTAAACCCTCCCAACTGCGTTGTTTTATTTCAAATACTTAATTATTTGTGTCATTAATTTTAACTTTAAACGCAAAAATAAAGAATTCCAACATGTTTATAAATGTCATTCTAACAATGAACACTTCGTAGAAAAATATTTGATTTACTAATAAATCCAAAAAAATATTTTCATATTTGTACGACAACAACAGGTAACATGGGGTACAAATTTTACCATGTAAATCCCTATGGCCATACTTAAATAAAACGCACTGTATACTCAAAAGAAATAAATCACAAGAAATTAGGATTTAAAGCTTCATTCATCTACCTGATGAAGCCACTGTGTGGTGAAACAATTGTTGTAGTACAATAAACATTATTTTGAAACCTAAACATATTAAGTGTGTTATTTAAGTGATATTATGGAGTTTCAACAACTAACAGCCTCAGCTATACAATACAAGATTTAAAGCTTGTTTAAAAAAAAGAACACTTATATACTCGCGATCCAAACCGCATGACATTGTCATGTAACGGTAAAATTTGACCCAATTAGGAAAACTCGTTGCGGATAGAACTGTCGACATACTCTCTAAAAAATTGAACCACAAACTCCACATCAATGAGTCATAGGACATCTCTCCCGAATTCAACTATAATTATTCCGTTCGTAATTTATTCTTTAATTATCTGCAGGCTGTTAATTTTCATCATGAATGAATGTATATTTTCGGTTCGAATTTCATTTATCCGTTCTCACCCTCTGGAAATTCCAAGAAGTGCATTAAGGACGCGTCTGATTTACGACTCGCGGCCAAAATTAGTGCGCTGTGACGCCCGATTCTCCCCCTTTTCACCCTTCCGAAAGTATTTTTGGAAGAACTAGCGCGTCTCGACGATGACCATCTTCATTTTTTTTTTATTTGAATCTTTCGTAAAGGACGGGAATTACAAATCGTGGCTAATTGGACATTTCATTAGTCACAACATGACTAATTTAATTTTAGTGAGACAGTACTGACATTTTTATCTTTTTTGGCGAGACAGTACTGAGAAATTACACTTTTATTTTTAGTTATTGCATAGATTATCTATAAATCAATTAAAACTGATTATTTAAACATCGCACTCAGCAAAAAACAAACAAATAACTTTAAATCAACATTGTATCGTAGGTTCTATAAAAATAAATCTCTAGAGTGCCATGGAAAATATTATAGGTTGGCTACTCTGAAATTTGATAATCAAACTTCAGCCGCATTTTTGCCTTTATGTCATTCTGCAATGATTAGAGATCCGAGACAAATTTTCTGGGCTTTTCTAAACTCGAAATTTTACTGCATGCGCCACGCGTATAAACCACTGATTACAAGCGAAGTTTAAAGTATATTTATATACTGTTTTAATGCACTGACTTAAAAATATATTTCTAACTTCGCAATATTGCAGTGTTTTATACGCGTGGCGCCTGAAGTAAAATTTCGAGTTTAGAAAAGCCCCGTGAACAACTCAACAGAGCGACCCCGGTTCATGAAGGATCCCTGCCAAAAATCCGCTCTATGGTGATAACGTAAACTAAAAGTTGAGGTTATGTCTGACGTTTTATATATCAATTCTTAAAGTGTGTAGCCAACTTAAATTTTTAAAAAAGATTAAATCATTGCACTCTGGAGGTTTTTTTTATTGAACATACGATAGCAACATTAAACGGTGTTTTAATGTTGATGAAACATTACTTAATTGTGTTTGCTCAGTGGGATAATAAAGGGTTTTCCAATAAGAGTGATATGATTTCTTTAAAAAAAGCACACTTTTTGTTAAGGAAATTCAAATGTTTTTTTATTTAATGTGAAGTACAATCGATACAATTAAGTTCTAAATAAAACGTCATTCAAATGGCCTCCGCGACTTCTTCTGCAGGAACGAATTCGATGAACCCAATTTTCGAGCACTTTTTCCACTAAATCAAGTCGTATGTCATGAATGGCACGTTCAATATTGACTTATAAAGCTTGAAGAGAGTTTGGTTTATTTCGAAAAACCAATGACTTCAAATAACCCCACAAGAAATAGTTTAATGGTGTTAAATCACAACTTCTTGGAGGCCATTCAATATCACAATTTCTTGAAATAATCGAATCTCCAAACTTTTCTCGCAATAATTCAATTGTTGCATTTGCTGTGTGGCACGCAGCCCCGTCTTGTTGGAACCAAATGTTGTCAAGATCAACTTCTTCCAATTTCGGCCATAAAAAGTTGGTTATCATCGATCTATACCGCTCTCCATTGACAGTAACGGTGTTACTATTTTCATTTCGAAAGAAGTACGGACCGATGATTCCACCAGACCAAAAACCACACCAAACTGTCAATTTAGGTGAATGTAATGGTTTTTCTTGAATAATTTGTGGATTTTCTTCGCACCAGAATCGACAGTTTTGTTTATTTACCGCTCCACTCAGATGAAAGTGAGCCTCATCGGAGAAGATGATTTTCTTAGATCGTTTTCAAGTTGTTCCAAGGCAAAATCAGCAAATTCACGACGTTTACGGTGGTCCAATGGCTTCAGTTCTTGAGTGAGAACAATTTTATACGGATGCAAACCCAAATCCTTTTTCAAAATCCGCCAGGTTGTGGTTTGAGACAGTCCCAATTGTTGAGAACGTCTTGGAATCGACAAATTACGGTCTTCAGCAACACTTGCCTGAACGGCAGCAATATTTGCATTACTTCGAGCGGTTCTTTGTCTTATTGGCACTTTAACATTATGTAAAGAAAATGTACGCTCACAATTTTCAACAATTCGACGAATAGCGAGCACACTTGGACGATTATTACGACCATAAAATGGTAAAACCGCACGAAAAGTTGCAATTGGAGAACGATTATTTTGATAATAAAACTGAATAATTTGTAAACGTTGTTCTTGCGTATATCTCTCCATAATGAAATTATAAACACTACTGAATACAATGAAAAATAAATGACAGATCATGACATATTACATATGACCGAAACGTCACTTCAAAATCATATCATCCCTATTGGAAAACCTAATACAGTGTGATCAACAATGATTGTAGACAGGTTAAATTTCCCGCCAAAAAATGTTGGTACAACTGATTATATAAAAAGAAAATCCCCTAGATTGCTTTTCCATTGGCGTAGCAAACATTTTTTCCCAA
This sequence comes from Philonthus cognatus, assembly GCA_932526585.2. Taxonomy (NCBI): domain Eukaryota; kingdom Metazoa; phylum Arthropoda; class Insecta; order Coleoptera; family Staphylinidae; genus Philonthus; species Philonthus cognatus. The sequence continues at coordinate 180,247,188 of OW052241.1, forward strand.
AATAAATTAAATATTTAATCATAACTATATATACTCAATGACATTAGAAGCGTAACACCCAGAAGGAGTTATTATTTTAACTTGATTTTTTGCCAGTATGGTAATCTTACACCAAGAATAAAATGATTACATTTATAAGAAATTTTATTAAAAAACAATCTAAAAAAAATTAATAATGTGTTTGGCGACCCCTTTGCTGTATACACTCCTGTAGACGTCTGGGCATCGACAAAATGAGATGGTCGATGTCTTCTTGAGGCATCTCGTTTCAAGCAACTTGAATTTCATCGATCAACTGTGCTAGAGTCTGTGGAGGATGGTGCAAAGAGAATATTCTTCTTCCCATGATATCCCACACATGTTCAATGGGATTTAAATCCGGCGAACGGGGCGGTCATGCCAAAACATTAACACCAGCTTCATTAAGAAAGTTCATAGTTCGACGAGCAATATGGGGACGTGCGTTATCTTGTTGAAAAAGTACGTCTGGGCGGCCATCTAAATAAGGCAACAAAGTCGGTCGTATGACGTCTTCAACATAACGCGCAGCTGTCATACTGCCTCGAATGAATACAAGAGGTGATCAACTACCATAAGCAATAGCCCCCCAAACCATTACTCCAGCAGTCCTGTGTACATGCCTCTCAATAGCAAACCTAAGATCAGGTCGTTCTCCGCGGTAGCGTCGTACCCTTCTACGGCCATCATGCGTGCCTAGACAAAATCGTGATTCATCGCTGAATACGACATCGTGCCATTCTGCCTCCCAATGCTGCCGTTCTCTGCACCAGTCCAACCTTTAGCGACAGTGTCTCGCTGTTAAAGGAAGCACTAATCTTGGACGGTACGAAAGAAGCCCAAAGAATTGAATGCGGCGATATAAGGTTCGCATACTAACAGGCCTACCTTCTTCTCCAATCCATTGATCACCGATTTGACGCGTAGTAGCGAAACGGTCTCGCAGGGCTATTTGTCTTAAGCGCCGATCTTGACGTTCTGTGGTACGCCTTGGTTGACCAATTGGTGTTCTTCTTGCTCCTCTACCTTCTTCTGTCCATACCTGATACACACGTATTACAGTTGCTGCAGTGGAATCAATACGGCGGGCAATTTCGCGATAGGACATACCGACATCTCGATAAGCAACAACTCGACCCCGGTCAAAATCGCTCAAATGGTGATATTGTGGACGTCTTCGGACTCGAGGCATTTTATTTAAGCTTAACACACTCAACGGAAACACGAAAACTAAAAACATCTGTACTAAACAGCTCATATAAATAGTTTTATCAAAAAAGAAAAAGTGAAATATATATTTTTTTTCACAATAAATATAAAAGGCACAAGGTTGAAATTGTTATCAATGTATGCTTTAAATATAGTCACTCTGTTGCTAAAATATGAATTCTAAAAAATCATTCCTTCTTGGTGTTACGCTTCTAATGTCATTGAGTATATAAAATTTTTACAATTTTAATTAAATATACAAAGTAAATTGAAGTAAGTTAAGGTTTTGTATATTTTTAATAAACGTAGAGTTAGCATCCCTAATTTTATAATAAATGTTTAAAATGATGGCCTTCATTTTCTAGGCAAATAATAACTCTACGTTATTTATTTTCAAATACTCGTTGAAGCTCCTCCGGATTTATGTTCCTTGTCTCTTCTTCAATTGCTGCTTTAAGCTCGTTTAGGGTATGCATTCGATTTTTAAAAACCTTATTTTTTAAATGCCCGAATAAATAAAAATCGCACGGAGTGAGGTCTGGCGAACGTGGTGGCCATAATCCGTCGCTTACCAAGCGATCATCGTAAAATTCCCTCAAGTAATTTAATGTCGCCAACGCAGTATGAGCAGTGGCTCCATCTTGCTGAAAATAACCCATGATCTGTTCGTCATCATGCAATTGATTCAAAAATTCATCTAAAATGAGTGTTCGGGAGCGCTCCGCATTGATTATTTCGTTGAAAAATATTGGGCCAATTATCCGACGTCTCGAAATTGCTACCCAAACACCAATTTTTTGTGGATGTAAATCCGTTTCAATAAAAGTATTAGGATTTTCTGTAGCCCACGTACGATAGTTTTGGCTGTTCACATATCCTGACAAGTGAAACCACGCCTCGTCAGTAAAAAAGGTCTTGTCCAACATACCATTATCATTTAAATTCTGATTAAACCAATTGCAATAATCAATTCTTTTTTGGAAATCAAGTGGCTGAAGTTGTTGAACTACCGATACCATATACGGGTGCAAATGCAGATTTTTTTGGGGCTCTTATGCAACTCCCATACGATACTCCTCTAAAAGGATTAAACATTAAAATTTGTGCGCACCTTAAAATTAAGAACATACCCGTTTGAGCTGAAAGTTTTCTTAAAGATTTTGTTGGGCTTTGTTCAAGTCGTTGTTGAATGTCGCCAACAACCTCTTCTGTTAAGATAGGCAGTCTTCCAGCTGACTTGCCCTTACACATACAATTCTTTCCCTCAAAACGGTCAACAATGCGGGTTTTATGCGAGGAAAATGTTTTGTAAGGAGTGTGGACATCGGGGAAGGCTTGAATAAATTGATTCAAACACGATTGTAATGAGTAAGTCCATGTGCCATCTTCATTCATAATTCCACTTCGATAATGAGCTTTCAGGATGAAAGCATCATGCTGTGGTGCAAACATCACGGTAAACACAAGCGAATTCTCTTAAAATCTGTAAATTTAGGATTAAACTTAAATTTTCTAACCTTAAAAACAGCAAATCACTTACCACAAAACAAAGACATACAAAGTAGTCCTGATAAAAACTGATGTCTATGAAACAGAATGAAAAATAACTTAATTCGAAGAATGAATTAACACAATGGCAAAATACGACGCACGACGCTGCTAATGTCAAATCGAGTTACTGTTTATTAATTTTTCCTTGGCATGAACTTGGAGCGATCAAACTCCCCAGATTTTTCGGCGGTAAATTTAACTTGTCTACAATCATTGTTGATCAAACCTAATTTATAAAATTACGAACATTTTCGTGTAAAACGCAAACAATACGTCTTAATTAATAAGACAACTTAAGACAATAAATATCTATTGAAACAACTACTTGCAGTGCAAATACACCTTCGGATATTGAAATATATAATAAAAATATGCATTTATTTAAATATGTTTCGCCAAGTATTCAATTAGAAATTAATTCAAAAGTTATCTATAAATCATTTTAAAACCATACTTTTTGCATCCTTACACATTTCAATTATTGACACTAATAACACACATCAAAATTCAATCCATATTTATTTATTTATGTTAATTTATATGACATTGAAAACATATGCGTTACATATTAAATCGATTACCATCCCCAACAATCCTTATCTCGTCACGAAATCTCCGCTTACGATTATGCCAACACAATGGACACCCATTTGTCCCGATTTTATCATAACGAAAAAATAAATACAATAAAATATGCATTGCTAGTAGTTAGTGCACATGTATACCACCCAGAAAGACGGTTCACCTGCAAACAGCGATGAAACTGAAAATGAAGTCCAAGGAGAAGTACCAGGTGAGCGATGTCAAGTTGCTGGAGACGAGCTTGAAGCACCAGGGTAAAGTCTTCTTCGAGGAATCCACTCTGCACGGGGTTAGGTATATTGCGGAGACTGGAAGACCTTTGTTTGAAAAGTAAGTTGTTATGTGTATTTGTTTATAAACATTGTTCGCTTGCTTAATATATTGAATTATTATTTCTTCTGTGTATCTGTTCATTCCACACACAACATTTTTTCCAAGTAAGTTTGTTTTAATTTTATTCCTCATTTTTTAAACGTCATAAGCGAAGCTATACTGAAGAGAGATAAATCTCGAAACGCGTCTATAGATGGCCTAAGAAATTAGTTTTAATTCAAGTCCTTTCACTTCTAATTTGTTGCTATCTCTCCTTTCATTTTAAATTTGTATTGTTAGTTGGTTTGAAGAGAATTTGAGCTAAACGTTACATATACTTTAATAGAGCGTTGTAACAAATCAAATTAAATAAGATTTTAAATATTTTATTGTATAATTCAATATCCGGAGGTGTATTTGCACGGGAAGTACTTGTTTCAATGGATATTTATATTTATCGTCTTAAGTTGTCTTATTAATTATTGGATTAGCAAGATGGCTAACGGTACGGTTGTAAGTGGAGAAGCTCCACAAGAAAATCCGAAAAAGTCTTGTAAAAAGTGTAAGAAAACTGCCGCAAGTGGCAGAATATGCATAAAGTGTGGTGCAATATTTCACTCAAGCTGTCCAAATATTATAATTAAGTGTTGTGATATACTGCTGGAAGATAACCTCAATGAAGAAGATATAACCGGTGAGGATATTTTTCCGATAATGAAATTACTTATTATTGAACTTAAATCAAATAATAAATTCTTATATTCACTATTTGTTTTGAGTTATGTGAAGTAATAAATCACTAATAAAACACGATTTAATTTCCTTTCTTCACTTATTTATTTTTGTTTGTTAAATGTACATTTCGAGTACCATGTACTCATTTTCAATAACTGAATTCAGTTATTGAAAATGAGTACATGGTACTCGAAATGTACATTTAACAAACAAAAATAAATAAGTGAAGAAAGGAAATTAAATCGTGTTTTATTAATAAATTCTTACTTGATAAAATAAACTCACTAGAAGCAGTAATTACCGACAAAAACAATGAAATTAAACTGTTAAAATCCAAAGTGCACGCAAATCCTACGTCTGAATACAATAAAGTAGCGTCATCATCTGCACATATTAAATTGCCCAGTGTACCGCTGCAGGCCCAGATCACTAATGAGATCGGGGACGGACGGAACCTCCGAAAGAGACTCGCCAGTTTCTAACTACTGCTACTGCTAAAGACGCTGCCAACCTCACATCCTCTGCTGAAAGGCATTGTGAATCGACATCGATAATTAAAAACCAAGATATGCAACCAACGGTTGCCAACCACACATCCACCATTGAATCCTCAACCAACGCTCAAGATGCGCAAGCGGACGATGAGGGATATAAAACTGCGAAGAGAAGAACTCGCAAACGTAAACCATTAATAGGCCGCGGGAATGACCTCGATGTACAAGGAGTGATAAAAATGGGACATCTTCATGTTAGCAGGGTTTAGATAAACATAACTGAAGAGAAGTACAAACAACTATTAATTAATAAATCGATTACAAATGTTGAGTGTACGAAACTCATTTCTAAACATCCGGAAAAGTATTCATCGTTCAAGGTGTTTGTTCCACTAGACCCTGGGTCTCCAAACTATCTTCTTCGCGGGCCACAAATACAATTCTACATAATAAAGTCGGCCAAGATCCGATTAATTTTATAAAATTATGAAAAATTTAAGGAACAATTGTTACAATATTTCAAACTATGACATTTACAAAAAAAATTACAAACAATGGCGGGCCGGATTCATGCAAGTCGCGGGCCAGATTTGGCCCGCGGGCCGTAGTTTGGAGACCACTGCACTAGACGAAATCGACGAACAACTTACAAATCGCGACCGCTGGCCCCGCGGAATAAGTGTAAACAAATATTTTTTTGGGAGGGAGAAGAAAAAACAAAACCATTCGGTGAATCAAATGATACACTAAATATATTATTTTGCAACATTCAAAGTCTTAGAAATAAAATAGAACTATTAGAAGCACATGTATAGGATGGCAATTTTAATTTAATCTGTTTAGCTGAGCATTGGCTTACTATTCATGAATCTGAGAGCTTCAAAATTGATAATTTCGTTCTTGCGGAACACTTTTACACAGCTTGTTTATTCACGGTGGAGTGATGATATTATTAAAAAAATATCATCATCACACCACACTTAACATCAATCATAACTCAGTTGAAAAAGATTGTGAAATAACAGGGATATTATTGGAAAATTTTAAATTTATTGTTATTAGGCTATATCGTTCTCCCTCGGGAAATTTCAATCGTTTTTTTAGAGATACTCAATAATGTTTTGTCTAACTTAAATGTTTTTAAATATAACGTTCTTATATGTGGCGATTTTAATTGTAATTTTAGTAATGTGAATGATAGTAATACTCAATGTTTATGTGAATTCTTTAGTAGTTACCACATGTATGATTTAGTAAAGTTTCCTACACGAGGTAAGTCCTGCCTGGACAATATATTTACTAATATCCACAACATAAACTTAGGTGTCAGACCATTTAACATACCATTTTCAGACCATGATGGTATTAGCTTAAGTGTTGATTTGAAACCACCGCGCATTAAAGACAGTTGTAGAATCGTTCGTTCAATTACGTCTTTAGGTAAATTTAATTTCTACAATTCATTAAATCGTACTAATTGGGACTTTGTTAACAGTCGTGATACTAAGTCGTCATGACAGATATTTGTTGATATAGTTAGGGGTACTTTTGATACAAGTTTTCCTGTAAAGGTTAAACGAAACAATAAGAACAGTCAAGAGTGTAATTGGTTTATTGCTGACTTGGAAAAAAGGCGGGAACAACTTAACCTTGTTCATGAAGCCTGTGCTAGAATGAATAATACTGGAATAAAAGAACTAAAATTAAAAATGGAAATGGAATATAAAGAAGCAATTAGAACGGCTAAAATCTCTGCAAATGATAGGTTGGTGAAGTTCGCAAATAGCCCAATAAAGGCTATGTGGAACATCATTAATAACCAAAGAAATAAACAATCTGTGATAAAAAAAGTGTGATATAGAACCTAGTTCTTTTAATGACTATTTTATACAAATTACAAACATGATTACAAAGCAACTACCTATCTGTGATATTGATCCAATGCAATTAATAATTCCAAACTCACTCAATTCAACTTTCAGCCAGTTTCTCAGGTAAGTGTGAGAGACACAGTCCATGAGATAAGATCTAGTGCGTGTGGTGACATTTACGGGATAACAATTAAATTAATTCAAGATGTTATTGATGTTATTATAGAGCCACTTACCAAACTTATTAATTCCATAATTATTACTGGTAAGTATCCTGATGTGCTCAAAATATCAAAAGTGCTACCAGTTCACAAAAAAGGTGATCCAAATGATTGCAATAATTACCGACCGATAAGCATACCTCCAATTTTCTCGAAAATTGTGGAGAAAATCCTATTCAAGCAAATTATTGGACATTTTGAGGAAAACAACTCCCTAAGCGACGATCACTATGGGTTTAGGCAAGGCAAATCAACAACCAATGCAATACTAGATCTGTGCCAGAGCATTATAGTATCATTTGAGAAGGGTCAGTATTTGTTTGCCTCATACATTGATCTTTCGAAGGCGTTTGACTGTGTTTCTCATACATTATTATTGAGAAAATTATATATGTACAATTTCAGCCCACTAAGTTGTAGGCTGCTGATATCATTTCTTTCTAGCAGATTACAATCTGTGTTTCACAATGGCGAAATGTCGGAATTGCTAGAAGTAAAATGTGGTGTCCCACAAGGCTCTACTTTAGGACCTTTAATGTTCTTATTGTTTGTAAACGATTTTCCTGACTATATGTCAAATTGTAAAGTTGTCCTGTTCGCGGACGATACAACAATCATCAATTCATCGCCAAACCTGAATGCTGGTTTGGAGGAAAATAATGGCTTGCTTGAAAAAGCAAAAATTTGGTTTAATGTCAACCTCGGAACCGCCGTGGCCGAGCGGTTGAGCTGCCGGTTTCGCCAAATCGGTCACGGAGGTGATCTGGGTTCGATTCCCAGCGGAGGCGAATAACTTTTCTAACGAAAAATACTCGTTTCCGGTTCCATGGATGTATGTGAATGTGTTGTGACGTCCAAATTAGTCGAAATATATGTTAATATAGTTAATATAAATCAACGTTAGTGGCTGAATGGTAAAAACCTATGCCGAACAAACAAACAAAAAAATAACAAAAAAATGTCAACCTCTTGACTCTGAATGCTAATAAAACCGAAACAGTCATTTACAGCTTGAATACGCAAGAGCCTTATCAACACAAAACGGTGAAGTTCTTGGGCATTCATATAGATAATCATCTACTGTGGAACAGCCAGGGCGATGTATTAGCTGCAAAATTAAATAAAAGCATCTTTGTTATCAGGGGTCTAAAAAACAACATCAGCCCTCACATGCTAAGAATCGCATATTTTTCCCTTCTTCAGCATGGGGACATTCCTCCATTAGACACAGGCTCTTTGGTATTCAGAGGAAAGTGGTAAGAATACTTGATAACTTAGGTTACCAAGATAAATACAAACTAGCATTCATACAGCTAAAAATATTAACACTACCTTGTCTTTATGTCCTGCAAAGTGTGCTATTAATTAAATCGTATTACGACGACAACAAATTAAACCAACAAAGGCACAATTATCACACGAGAACGAAAAGTGACTTAAGCATTCCCAACCTCAGGCTCCAAAGATCCAGGAACTGTCAGAACTATTATGGTCTGAAATTTTTCAATCATTTACCGGATAGATTTAGGGAACTAAATATAGTAAATTTCAAGAAAGAAATTAAGATAATTCTTATCAAAAATGCCTTCTACACCATAGAGGACTTTCTAAAGCATACATTTTAGTCATGATTTACTGCTCATATACTATACGTATGTATAAATAATCGTTTTTATTTAAATTTTGTGTTCGTATACGCATTTGTGTAATTGTTTATATTAGTAAATCTTAAATACCTAAACTTGTAAAACTTGTAAACTCTGACTTGTGTAAGCTCTTCTATAACACTAATAAAACATTATTATTATTATTATTAAGACATTGTTTGCATTTTCACGAATAGTTTTTTCGTAATTTTATATATTATGTTTAAAGTGTGCAAACTATAAGAAGCGTAAGCTTATTTTCTCGAATTTAAATTGTTTTGAATTTGAATTTATCTTAATTAATGTAGTTGTATGAGTTACGTGAAGGTGTTAAGTCACTTAATTAAACACAGTTATATTCCTTTCTTCACTTTTATTTTTCTTGGTACAAGAAAAATAATAGTGAAGAAAGGAATATAACTGTGTTTAATTAAGAGAATTTATCTTGTTGAATTATTATTTATATTAACCCATTAACGGCCGAGCAATTAAAGAGTTAGCTCTAAAAGTTGATTTTAGGTAAAATTCTGCACTTCTTTTAGTGATTTTTTCAAATGACTTATTGTATTACATACTGTGAATTTTTCTTTTAACTATACATAATGTATAAGCTGTAAATGTAAGGCATTTGTCAATTTTGTATAAAAACGAGCAATGTGAAGTTTAAAACGAGTGTTTCCACTCCCAGACTAAGCATGAAGTAAAATTTCGAGTTTAGAAAAGCCCCGCGTAGAAAATTTGTCGAGGGTCGCGCCAGCGACCCGAGACAAATTTTCACGGGGCTTTTCTAAACTCGAAATTTTACTTCATGCGCCACGCGTATAAAACACTGATTTAAAGTGCAGTTAAAAATGCACTAAAAAGCAACCCAACTTCGATATTTTTTCAAAATTGGATGTTTTCTTTCCTATCCATGCTGTAAACCTTCAGATATTCGTTGTTTTCTTGTAAAAAAACTTCAATTCCTTGTAGTCCTTTGGTCATTAGTCCTTCGAGCTGTAGCATTTGTAAAATGGTATGAAACTTAGTAATCTAGAGGGATCCTTCAATTTGAAACGTCCAAGAACGAGTGTTGTCCACTCCCAGACTAAGCATGAAGTAAAATTTCGAGTTTAGAAACGCCCCGCGTAGAAAATTTTCACGGGGCTTTTCTAAACTCGAAATTTTACTTTATGCGCCACGCGTATAAAACACTGAAATATAATAAATATAAATACGTTAGAAATGCACTGAAAACATGATTATTACTCGAGATATTTAAATATTAAAATATTTACGTTTTTCTTTATACATTTTAAGGTCAAGTCAAATAATTTAATATATTAAATAAACTTATTAAGTAATTTAATTACAATAAAATTAATAATGTTGCGTCTCGTTGATTGTTAAGGCACTTATTTTTTGAAAATCCAATATCACTTAATATAATAGCAAACTATTTATGATTTTCAACTTTTTATTTAACTCACTACAATTGTTTCGCTACACTGTAGCTTCTTCAGGTGAGGAAATATAATTATATTATATTTCTTCACCTGAAGAAGCTACAGTGTAGCGAAACAATTGTAGTGAGTTAAATAAAAAGTTGAAAATCATAAATAGTCTGCTATTATATTAAATAATAATGTTGCGTATATGCATCAAAGGAGCCTAATGGGTTAAGACCAGTTTTGTAAAATTGCTCGCTTCGCTCGTTTTTCAGAGAAAATAACGATTTAAATACATAATTTAAGAATTAATTTATGTATTTATATATATATATATATATATATATATATATATATATAGTCTTTATTCAAAAATGGATACATGCTTCATTTAAAATCACAATCACAAAAAATTACATATTAAAAGAAGGACTGCAGCCAATTGAATGCGTCAATAAACATAAGTGATACATAGATACACATAAAGAATATACAAGTACAAATAGTATAATAATATTGATATAATAAAGACGTTTTTAAATGAATATGTTATAATGCTACGCGCTATTTAAATAATCTAAAATTGTGTAGTGTTCTTGTTCAATTAAATATTGTTTTAATTTAGGTTTAAATGTGTTTTAAGAGTTGATATTACTTTCTCTGACTAGAGAAAATAACGATTTAAATACATAAATTAGGAAATAATTTATGTATTTAAATCGTTATTTTCTCTGACGTTTTCAACGCTCCGGCTTCTTACGCACGTTACTCGTCTCGTAGTTAAACCGCAGTAAAACTTCTGGATGCGGTAATAAAACGTTGCCGTGCGTTTCTGCCAGCCGATAAACTTCACCAGGATTAATTAAAAATCCCGGGATATATCGCGATGTGGGTCGCTCGTTAGTTTCGAAAAAAATAGCGTAATCAAAACGCGACGAAAGAAATGACGAGCACGAAAAAATGTGACTCTCTAAAACATCCAATACTCTTAATTAGAACTAGAAAATCCTCTCATAAGATGAATTCAAATTCAAAGCTATTTGAATTCGAGAAAATAAGCTTACGCTTCTTATAGTGTTCACACTTTAAACATAATATATAAAATTACAAAAATGTTATACGTGAAAACGAAAACAATGTCTTAATTAATAAGACAACTTAAAACGATAAATATCCATTGAAACAACTACTTCCTGTGCAAATACACCTCCGGATATTGAATTATACAATGAAATATTTAAAATCTTATTTAATTTGATTTGTTACAACTATCTATTAAAGTATATGTAACTTTTAGCTCAAATTCTCTTCAAACCCACTAACAAATACAAATTTAAAATGAAAGGAGAAATAACAAAAAATTAGAAGGGAAAGGACTTGGATTAAAGCTAATGTCTTGGGTCATCTACAGACGCGTTTCGAGATTCTTCAGTATAGCTTTGCTTATGACGTTTTAAAAACATTTAGGAATAAATTTAAAATAAACTTACTTGGAAAAAGTATTGTGTAGAATAAACAGGTACACAGAAATAGAATGAGTGAAAAATATGATCGGTATTTATAGGTAAAAAAGGGATTATGTCATTAGCAGGTATGAAGAATGTGAGTCCGTATTATTTACCTTACGGTACAGTTTAAACAAGATAAATTCAAATTCAAAGCTATTTGAATTCGAGAAAATAAGCTTTGCACAGGAAGTAGTTGTTTCAGTGGATATTTATCGTCTTAGGTTGTCTTATTAATTAAAACACATCGTTTGCATTTTCACGAATAACATTATCGTAATTTTATATATTATCCTCTCATAAGTGAATTTAAAGAACAAATCTACCCCAACTGTAATTTGATCCTCTAGTAAAAATACCCACCCCTCGCTACTATTTTTAAAAATGTAATTACTCCAGATTCATGTGGTTTATTTGTGTGGCGATCGGAGCCATCGCGACCATGGTGATCATCGTGAGTTTATGGGAGAAGTTCCAGACCAACCCCACGATTACCGGTTTAGACACAGACTTCCACACCTGGGACGTGTCGTTTCCTGCCGTCACTCTCTGCCAGAGCACTCCGGACAATTCCAGCAGGATAGATGCTCGCGTGGAAAGGTAAACACCTCTTCCTGTCTGAATTTACAATAAAAAAGCAAAAATAATTGCAGTTACGCAAACATTAAACATCAGCGTGTGTGTTGTACAAAAAATTATTAATACAGTGCGATCATTTAAATTATGATTTAGAGTAGGCTGCGCTTTTTTTTGTGCGATTGCCCCGAATGCTAATTGCATGATGGAATAAATTTGAGGTTATGGTAAACTATGTGTTGACAGACAGTAGTGCTAATCTAATTTGAAACTCAAAGCCTACTCTAAATCATGTTTTCAACGATCGCACGGTCCCACTGAGCAAAGAACAAACAAATAACGTTGTATCAACATTGTAGCAACATTAAACGTTGTTTTAATGTTGATGAAACATTACATAATTGTGTTTGCTCAGCGGGGTATTTCATTACACAAGGAATATTTCTATTAGGTATTTGTTGTTTTTGAAAATCGTGCTTCTAACGAGTGTTTTCCACTCCCAGACTAAGCATGAAGTAAAATTTCGAGTTTAGAAAAGCCCCGCGTAGAAAATTTGTCGAGGGTCGCGCAGCGACCCGAGACAAATTTTCACGGGGCTTTTCTAAACTCGAAATTTTACTTCATGCGCCACGCGTATAAAACACTGCAATATTGCGAAGCTAGAAATATATTTTTAAGTCAGTGTGTTAAGACAGTATACTTTAAACTTCGCTTGAAATCAGTGTTTTATACGCGTGGCGCATGAAGTAAAATTTCGAGTTTAGAAAAGCCCCGTGAAAATTTGTCTCGGGTCGCTGCGCGACCCGAGACAAATTTTCTACGCGGGGCTTTTCTAAACTCAAAATTTTACTTCATGCTTAGCCTGGGAGTGGAAAACACTCGTTTAAAGTTTCAAACTGAACGATTTTCAAAAACAACAAATTTGGGGTATTTATCAGGATATGCACACCAAAGAAAAATTGTTATTTTAACAATTTTAACTTTGTTTGTATAACTGAGATTTTTTTAAGTGACTATAGTTTCGACAACTTTAACTTGACATTTTTTCAAAGTTTGAAAATGACAAGTTAAAATTGGCGAAACTATAGTCACTTAATAAAACTAACAGCGATGGAATTCAACTCGTACTTTGCAAATATAGCCACATCTCTTCAAAATGAAATTCCTCAGTGTGATATAGACCCCATATCAATTGCAAGTGTCAATATTAAATGCGACATACCATACTTTTCTTTTAAACCAATTTCACAAGTGGTAGCGAGAGACACAATCAAACACTTAAGTAACAAAAAGAGCAAAGATATCCACCACTTATCTATGTACATTATAAATTAAATGATCAATGTTCTCATTGGTCCTTTAACAATACTCATAAACAAAATATTAACAACATCTACTTTTCCTGAATCGCTTAAATTAGCAAAAGTAATACCTATATTTAAGAAAGGAAACAATAATGATATGAATAACTACAGGCCCATTGCATTATTACCAGTATTCTCTAAAATCATTGAAAAAATTATGTACCACCAGATCGTGACTTTCCTAAACACAATCCAACTTTTCTCCAATTCTCAATATGGATTTAGGGAGGAAAAATCAACCACAGATGCCATAATTGACTTTACCAACAAAATAACAGAAACGTTCGAAGAGAGTAAATATTCAATGGCCAAATTTCTTGACTTAAGTAAGGCGTTTGATTGTGTCTCTCATGACAAACTAGTAAGTAAACTATACCTCTACAATTTTGAACCATCTGCTTGTAATCTTATATGCTCGTTCCTCTCTAATAGAACCTAAGCTGTTTACCATAATGGTCTTTACTCCAAGCAGTTACCACACATTCATGGTCTCCCTCAAGGCTCCACACTGGGTCCTTTACTATATTTAATTTATTGCAATGACTTCCCTGCATTTATGGATGGAATAAATGTAGTACTCTTTGCAGATGATACTAACATCATATCTTCTTCTGATAATTTACATACCACCATATCATTGGATCAAGAGGCAGCGAAAAAGGCAGCATCCTGGGTTCATGCTAACAAATTAATACTTTTTTTTTCCTGTGGGGGCCGTCTTCCTTTCGGATCCGGATGCACTGCAGCCTAGGTGACTTATTGTACTGCCCCAATATTATTACACTCACGCAACTATTCCGAACTCGATGCCCTGCACTAGCTTGTGCAGGTCCTTCAGAGGTTGCGCGTGGAAATCATTTGGTTCCATTTGTCTGTTCCCAAATATGAGCCGTCTTTTGCTCTCCAGCGCATTGCACCTGCACAGAACGTGCATAGCTGTTTCCGGTGTCGTATTACAGAGGCGACAGTTGGTGTCGCCGTTGTATAGCCCGATTTTCCTTAGATGCTCTTTAACAGTCATGTGGCCTGTGAGCAGTCCAATGGTTGTTTTCAGCTGTGCCCTACTCAATGTTAGTAGTCCTGCAGATTGGCTTGAGTTAGGCCCTTTTATAAGGGCCTTACTATGGTTAAGGCCTGGTCTGTTTTCCCAGTATTCCTTGTGTTCGTTGCGAGTCCACTTCCTGACTTCAAGGCGACTCGACTTTTTTGTTATGCCCAAGGCAGGTTCGGGTCCCATAAATGAAATGGTGGCTCCCTGCCTTGCTAGCTCGTCAGCTTTTTCATTACCCGCAATACCAGAGTGACCCGCCGTCCAGACAAGCGTAACCTTGTTCTGTGTCGCTAGGTCATTCAGGGTATTGAAGCATTCCAATCTCAGTTTGGATGAAGTCTTTTGACTCTGGAGAGCCTTGAGTGCCGCCTGGCTATCGGACATGATATAGATTTGCCTGTTTCGACAGTCCTTCTCTATGTTGGTTCTCGCACATTCTATGATTGCGAATATTTCTGCTTGAAAGACTGATGTCAGGCTACCCAATGGTTGAGCATAGCCTGTCCCCATGTTTTCATTATAGATTCCTGATCCAGTACCTGTGGTTGATTTAGAACCGTCCTTGTTCCAGATCACACTTTGTTTGTGTATATCTTCCCTAAAGCCGTTCCATTCGTTGCGGTCTGGAATAGTGACTTTAAAGAGTGAATTTTCAAGATATCTGACTACCATATGATCCGACCTCAATTGCAGGAGAGGTCCCCCTATGTCTGTCAAGAGTCTTCTGTGTGGGGTATCAACTCTTACGTTGGCCGATGATAATTGCAGCCTATAGAGTGCCAGTCTTGCCTCCCCCACTATCAGAATATGAAGTGGTGTGAGGTCTAGAACCGTCTCCATAGCTGCAGTGGGCGTGGTTCTCATAGCCCCCGTTATGCTAATACAAGCAAGTCTTTGAACCTTGCTGAGTATTTGTATGGTTGTATGCTGTGTGGCTTTAGGCCACCATACCAAAGCAGCATACATGATTGCGGGTCTGACCACTCTGGTGTACAGCCAGTATACCATTCCTGGTCTGAGCCCCCATTGTCGGTCGTACATTCGTCTAATTACCGCAAGGGTAATTTCCGATTTGCGTCTGATTTTTGAGATTTGAGGGGTCCAGGTTAGTTTGGAGTCAAAGATTACTCCTAGGTACTTCACATCACCCGACATTTTCAGGTTGCCACCATTTAGAAAGAGCGGTCCAAGGCCCGCCAGTTTCCTCCTGCGTGTAAATGGTGCCAGCGTTGCATACGCTCTCTGATCGTGTTGTTAAATTTTCCCTCAACGAGTATGACTAAGTCATCCGCGTATCCTAGGGAAGAGTATCCCTCGTTGCTGAAATCCACTAGCAGGCCATCCATGATCAGGTTCCACAGCAGGGGTGATAGAACTCCTCCCTGCGGACAACCACCGGCCACCCTGGATGCTAGTGTCTGGTCAGCGAACGTTGTGTAGACCATCCTTTGTCTTAGCATGCAGTCTATCCATCTGCAGCTAATTTCCTCCAACCCCCGCTTTCTCAGGGCAGCAGATATAGAGTTAAAGGCTGTATTATCAAATGCTCCTTCTATATCCAAGAAGGCAGCAAGTAAAATTTCTTTGTGTTCCAGGGCAGCTTCGGCACTCCTTGTTAGTCGGCTGAGAGCTGTCTCTGTTGATCTACCTGGAAGGTAGGCATATTGATCCTGGGATAGTGGGTAGGTCACCAGTACCCCCTCTCTAATATGCCTGTCCATAATTTTTTCCATTGTCTTCAGTACAAATGACATGAGACTGATGGGCCTGTACGATTTTGCACGAGAATAGTCTGTTCTACCGGTCTTTGGTAAGAAAACCACCCTGATAAGCCTCCATATTCTTGGCAAATATCGTAGGGCCATGCTGGCCCTTAGGATCTCGCAAAGCCTTCGCCACAGTAGTTCCGATCCCTTCTGTAGCATGATGGGTAGGATTCCATCAGGCCCTGGCGATTTAAAAGGTTCAAATGAGTTTATTGGCCATTTGACTCTGTCATAGGTGACCACTCTCCTGGCAGCCTGCCAGTCTTCCTTAGATGTTCTGTTGCCAGTTGCATCAGGTCCCTGGCTGACCCAGTCATTAAGTGGACCATCATAGATTTCCCCTCCGGGGAAGTGTACCCGTAGAAGTTCACCCAGGGTTTCCTTCTCGTTTTTTGTATACACTCCGTCATCGAGTTCGAGAGTTTGAAGCGCACATTGGGGGTTCTTCGAGAGAATCTTGTAGAGTCTGACACCGTCTGGGACAGTTTCAATGTCCTCACAGTGTCTCCTCTAGGTTGATCTTCGAGCTTTCCTTAGTGCTTTGTTGTATTCGGTTAGGGAGTTCTTGTAAGCCTCCCATGAGCCCGTTCGCTTTGCTTCGTTGAAGAGTTTTCTTACCTGCTTCCTCTTTTTGTCCAGCGCACTGTTCCACCACGGAACTCTCCTGATGATGCGTCTCTCAATCAGAGGGCAGTTGTCGTTGTATGCCGAGATCATAGCTTCCGCAGTTTGCTCTGCCATAATCTCGAGCTCTAAGTTATTGCTTACCGCTCCTAGTATACCCGTCAGATTGTGGTCTAGCTTTGATTTGAAGGCTTCCCAGTCTGTTCTGCGGGGATTGCGGTATACTTCAGTGACCCGGTGTAACCCCGTAATATCGAATGTTATGTGTCTGTGATCCGAGCAACTCACCTCATCTGACACTCGCCAATTCTTAACGAAATTACTGACATATCACGTACCTATTGTTATATCTATCACCGCTTTGCTAACACTTGTATCAAAGGTCGGTTTATTTCCAATATTCAAAGTGTCTAACTTGGTTGCCATAAGAAATTGTATAACCTCTGCGGTTGATGTCTGAACTTCCCCAGACAGAATGGTGGGCATTGGAGTCACAACCGACGACAAGCTGGGACCCTTGTTCCCCGCAGCCTGCAACCAGTCCCTCCAATGCCTCACTGGGGCATGGGTCTCTAATAGGGAGGTAGACTGATCCGAGAACAAGCTCCTTCAGTCCACCAACACTATTGGTGAGCTTAACTGCCACTACGTCCTGTGAACAGAAAGAGGTTAGAGGCAGTACCTTTATGTGTCTTTTTACATAAATACAAGACCTGGGTCTCTCGGTGGTTCTACTATATATTAGTTCCCCCCCAATTCCATCCAGTCCCATAATTTTCCCCCTGCATACCCAGGGTTCTTGAATGAGGGCAATGTCACAGTCCTCCATTGCCTTGCAGAGTGCAGCCGAGCCTGCCCTACTGTGTTGCAAGTTCGCCTGGATTACCTTCACTATTCTTACCTGAAGCGATCTTCCTGAAGGTTACAGTCCGAAGTCCGTAATGAGCCTTCATCTGCCTTCCTACCAGGTATTGGTGATCACCCTCACTGACAGAGAAGGCCAGGATTACTCCTTCCTTCTATTTCTTTTCGCTGAGGACGTGCCAATCTCCCACTCGAAGTCCAGGATTCTGGGCTCCGATCCGGGTCTTGACTACCTCCGCCTCTGGATGGTCTGATATCCAGACCGTCAGTTTGGGCCTTCTGGGGAATTAATACTTAATGAATCTAAAACTGAAAGTATGTTATTGACATTAAAAAATCATGACTTGCAAAATACGAGTAGATCGGTAAAATACTATGGGATCACAATGGGAGTGAATTATGTAAAAAACTGAATAGGTCAATTTTTATTTTAAGAAACCTGACTAAAATTGTGTCATCACATGTACTGAGAACGGCATATTTCTCGTTAATACACTCTCATTTATCATACGGTATTGTAACATGGGGGCACTCATCATCAGCACATAGAGTATTCGCCCTTCAGCGAAAGGCATTACGATTAATCGCTGGTCTAGATTACAGAGCCGACTGTAGAGAAGCCTACAATAAACTAAAAATAATGACACTTCCTAGTATATATATATATATATATATATATATATATATATATATATATATATATATATATATATATTTACCGCTGTCTTATTTATTTAAGAAACACATTGATCAATATTGCTCTCACAGTTCTTTACATATACATGACACAAGAACAAAAGATAAACTTGTCATATCGTGGACCCTGGTCTTACACAAATTAGTAATTTGTATAAAAAAACCGATATTGTGTTGTGTATGTAGTAACCTATTTAATTGAGTAACAGATTCGTTACATGTGTTGATGTGTGCAAAAGAATTAAGATTATTTGTTCACCTATCTTCTCTTCTGAATGAAAACGCATTCTTGTTATTGTTTTGTTATGTTGAAGTTTACCTGTATTTATAAACTGAAAACGAAAGAAAAAGGTCAGGAAAGTATACTCAAGATTGAATAAAATTGTGTTTTATTAAAAAAAAAAAAATGTTACAAGCAAAGTTAAACGATCATTTTGTGATTAAATTATAAGGCACTGGATAAATAATAATCAGGAAATACAATATCGAGAATGAACAGGTACCTCCGAAGAACACAAAAATACGTTTGAGCAATATAATAAGAAGATAGAGTCTATGCCGGGGCTTGGTAACCAGGGTACAAGGTTTTCTTTTTATGTGAATCAAAACGATATGTTTTCTGCACAATGTCAATGAACGAGATCAAAAGTAAATAAGCGTTTTGCAAGCCTCACTCCACCCTTCCCCTCTGTTAAAACCAATGTTTCGTAGATTAATTTATACTAAAATACTTCTCACTATAATTTTCTGAAACAAATGGCATCAGAGTGTAATTAAGTAAGGTACACAGTACCATGTCCATCACCTCTGACCCCACACATCTCGACAAAACAACGAAAACTAAATCAATACAAATTTTCCATCAGGTGTATGCGACATATAAATGTAATTTAAGTAAAGTACACAGTACCATGTCCATTACATTCAACCTCGCAACTCCTTTAGAAAATCTAGTCGCTACTTATAGATTTAATTTATATTAAAATACTTTTCATCATAATTTTATGAAACAAATGACATCAGAGTATGATTAAGTAAGGTACACAGTACCATGTCCATCACATCTGACCTCACACATCTCGACAAAATAATGAAAACTAAATCAATACAAATTTTCCATCAGGTGTATGCGACATATAAATGTAATTAAGTAAGGTACACAGTACCATGTCCATTACATTCAACCTCGCAACTCCCTTAGAAAATCTAATAAATGTATTATAAAACATTTTCTAAACTTGTTTATCTAGTGAAGTTCGTGATGCTTGCAGAACGGATGACCAAAGAATCATCTCGATACCCTTTTTTGATCTAGTATTATAGGCCACGTAAGTGTTTGCCCAGTTGAATCTTGAATACTGACTTATTTCGAAAAACTACTCAAAATTGTTTTGTACGCTTGCCCTTCGATCCGTGGGAATCGTTTACGTTACGCATTCTCTCCCTGATTCAGCGGAAAGCGCTCAAGCCTCCACTTGACTCCATCTTCCAGACTAAACAATGATAATGCTGCTCATGAGACAAAGAATTATAATAATAAGAATATAGAAATATACGCTAAACATTATCATTTCATACAATACATTTTAATATTTTTCGGAAGCACCCCCTCAATATACCACAAACTCTGCCCAACCAAGCTGAGGTTACAGCGATCTAGAGTTGGAACTAACTATTATGGAATTCATTTCTTTAATAAATTAACTGATAGCATAATAAGTCTTCCATTTGAAAAATTCCAATCTAGGATAAAATCATTATTACTGGATGCAGTATTTTTCGGTTTTGATGAATATTTTAATTTTGTGCGTTAGAGTTCGGCTGGACCATCAGTGAGCAATAATCTGAAATACATGTTTGTTCCCATTGATATTACTATTATTGTTATGTGATATGCTAATTGTAAATTATTGGCAATATTGTACACATATAATTCATTATATCTTTATGTTGACGATTGTAAGACCGTTTGTAGTCGTATGCATGAATAAAGTTCTATTCTATTCTAAAGTGTATAACTGAGACTTTGCTAAGTGACTATAGTTTCGACAATTTTAACTTGTAATTTTTAAACTTTCAGTTTGAAAATGACAAGTTATAGTTGTCGAAACTATAGTTACTCAATTAACAAAGGTAAAATCGTGTTTTAATTGTGAATTATGATGTATAACGAAGTAGATGTATAACGAAGTAGTTAACAGTTTGTTGTTATTTTTATTTGCAGTGATTTTTCCGACAGAGCAAAAGAAATGACGGAATTCTTCGCTGATCTCTCAAGACTGGGTTATCACAACATCGTGGCCTTTAAAAAATACACAGGGCAAAAGTTATTACCTGAAAACGCTGATTTGAAGAGTTACACATTTGGTGTAAGTACAGGAATAACATCTATCTATTTACTTAAATATCTTTAGATTTAAATTTCTTTTTAGTTAATGAATCATTGCGAAGATATATTTGAGGAGTGTTCCTTCAAAGCAGAAGCCTTTAATTGTTGTGATAGCTTCTATCCCGTGTATACCGAAAGCGGATTTTGTTACACATTCAACTCTAGACATTACGAGAAGAAAGTTCCTTGGTAAGTGAGTAATGTCCGTTGATTCAAGTTAAACAAACGAGTATTTCTATTACTAGCATTTCAAGATTTAAATATAAATGAAATTGCCAATTCTTGGTTGCAGAATACTTCAAACATTAAAAGTGCGATTCTTTTCGCAGTCTACAACAAGTTAGTCTAACAAAGACTATATCAAACACTTATTGAAACAACTACTTCCCGAGCTAATATCCTGACGGGCATTGAACTATACAACAAGTGTTCGCTGTTACATACAGTAACCTACTGCAAATGTAACAATTTGGGTAAAATTATTCAGGCCATCTATTGACTCGTTTCGAGATTTATCTCTCATCAGTATAGCTTTGCCATTCCCTCTAAACAATTTGACACCTTAGACTGGCACAGCTATACTTTTATTTATTTATTTATCAACGGAAATCTCCTTTATACATCAATACACAATTAAAAATAGTGATATAAGATAAACATAATATTACTTTGAAAAACATATAAATAGAGTGAGATATATAATACAACAAACAAAAATACACTAATTAACAATATCCAGATTAATAAACTGTAAATGGCGTTTGAATACACTGTAAGAATTACTAAAAATGTAAAAGTTGGGATACAACATAAGGACATGATGAGAGATAAATCTCGAAACGCGTCTATAGATGGCCTGAATAATTTGACCCAAATTATTACATTTGCAGTAGGTTACTGTATGTAAGAGCGAACACTTGTTGTATAGTTTAATGCCCGTCAGGGTATTAGCTCAGGGAAGTAGTTGTTTCAATAAGTGTTTGATATAGTCTTTGTTAAACTAACTTTTTGTAGATTGCGAAAAGAATCGCACTTTTAATTTCGAGATTTCATTGGTAAGCAGTTTCAAATTACACAGGTTTACAAAAAAAAAAAAGTCCGGACTATTTGACCGGACCATAATATCCCGGGGTATTTTTGCGTCCTGAATCCGATCCCGGGGTCAGCTGAGCCCCATCACGTCAGAAAAACGAGATTTCAAGGTCACTTAGAGGTAAAAATGGTAATTTTTTGGAACTGGACCCGGGACAATTTCTCAAGCGATCTGTTAAGTTAGAGGGTAACTGTTTAGGTCTTAAATATCTTCCAAACATCGGCAAGGAGCCCTAAATCTCGATCGGGACTATCACAGTGCCACCCCAGTGGATAAAATGTTGCCATGATTGTTTTATCTCGCGGATTTCGATCTCCCTGTCAAGGCATCCAATTCCGGCAATCCGTTCGCTGTGAGATATTGACAGGGAACCCAGCCCTGCTATTAAGCTGAACTCTGCTATTAGCATCACCCAGGAACAACGACGTGGACGTTGCAAATTCTGTTCCCTTCGGGGTGCTTGTTTACAGTGAGTCCCCTTGCCTCTCACTTTTTTCCCTCCCAATTTTTGCAGATTCTGTTCCCTTCGAGGTGCTTGTTTACAGTGAGTCCCCTTGCCTCTCACTTTTCTCCCTCCTAATTTTTGCAGATTCTGGTCTCTTCGGGGTGCTTGTTTTTCAGTGAGTCCCCTTGCCTCTCACTTTTTTCCCTCCCAATTTTTGCAGATTCTGTTCCCTTCGAGGTGCTTGTTTACAGTGAGTCCCCTTGCCTCTCACTTTTCTCCCTCCTAATTTTTCAATCTTTCCGCGCTTGTTTATGGGGTCTGCAGGTTTGCTCAAAACTCCTTCTAAGTGCCTTTCTCTTATGCCCCTTCGTCGTATCCCTCTTCAAGTTCCAGCAGTAGTTTGCCAACATGTTGATGTCCCAGAAACCTTGGTAGCGTCTTTCCATCTCTTTTATATCTTGGTGAAATCTTTCACCTTGTTCTTCGCTATAATGTCCAAGGTTTTCTGGAAAATTGTCCAAATGTGAATCCAAGAAATGGACCTTCAAGCTCATCAAACATCCAATAGCTTTGTAATTCCGGAGCAAGCCCTCCACCAATTCCCTATAGTTTGGGTCTTTATTGTTTCTAAGAAATTTCTGGCCAACATTCACGAAGCTCTTCCATGCTTCTTCCTCATCCACCGTCATCGTCTTCGGGAATTCTGGATCTTTTATAAGTTCCCTTATTTGCGGCCCATTAAAAACCCCTTCTTTGATTTTGGCATCAGAACTTTGGGAATGTTTTGTAGAGATATTGGAAGGCTTCGCTACTTCTTTTTTTAAGAGCCTTGATGAATTGTTTTATCAACCCTAATTTAATATGGAGCGGAGGTAGTAAAATACTTTTGGGATCCACTAACTGTTCTTGCTCTATGTTTTTCTGACCAACAAGAAAATTCTCCCTTGATGGCCAAACCTTCCTTTCATAATGCTCATCACGAGCTCGACTATCCCATTCACAGAGAAAACAAGGGTGTTTTGTAAATCCACTCAGTTGTCCCAAAAGTATTGTTACTACCTTCAAATCCGTACATATTTTCCATTTGTACCTGCTGTAATTAATTGTTTGGAGCAAATAGTCCAGATTGCAGTAGTTCTCACTCAATATTGTCGAGTAAGCTATTGGAATTGACGCGAGGTTATTGCCATTGTTCAACAAAACAGCTTTCAAACTCCTGTTTGATGAATCAATGAATAGCCGCCAATCATCCGAATCATGTTCAACTCCGAATTCGCCGAACAGACCTTCTATATCTCTGCAAAATACTTATGAATCATGCAGGACATAATATTTCCGGAAAGGCTCATCCTTATTTCTGTAATAGGTCCCGATTGTTCCTTTCTCCAGAGAACCTCTTTCTTTTAAACGAGAAGCTAACAGTTCAGACTGGTCCTTAGATAGCCCCAGATCTCGAACCAAGTCATTGAGTTCCATTTGATTCCACTTTGAATTCTGGAGTTGATCATTCTCGCTGTCATCGTCCACGTCGATTGGAGATTGTGAGAACTCCCCTTCATTTTGCTCCGGTTCTATTTCCTTACCTCCTTCATCTTCGCCATCAACAACCATACGTTCATCAAGGTCAACATCAGCTATCACTGGCATGGTAACCGACGAGGTGACCACGTAATTCAGCGATTTTCTGTTCCTGGAATTTAACCCAGGCTTAACGTTTCTACAAAAGTAGCAATCGCGTTCGTGATTTTCTGGTGCCCTCCAGGTCATAGGAGAAGAAAACATCATTATCCTAGAGCCAGTCTACCAACATCTCAAACGCGCTTGGCATGTGCGACAAAGAACTTTTGGGGCCCATGGGTTGTTATCCGGACCTTGGGAATTGGGAAAACACGACTTAAATTGTGCAGATGAAATTCACCAAGTTCGTCTTAAGATGATTTTCCCCACACAGAACACAGAAAGACTCTCTATTCATCAAGCACTTAGCCATTTTTCCGAGTGATTTTCCACTTCCGGGGAAGTTGGAGTTAAGGTGCCGGAATAGCCTGAGTTCTTCTCTCTTTAAAATAAATGGAATGAATAGCCGAAAACACTTGATTAAATGACCAACAGAAACCAGTCGCTTGTGAAAGCTCACTCGAGAGGTTGACAGTGCTATTCTAATGGAGAAAAAGATAGAGCTAATGGATTTGAAACTGGCAGTGTATATTGAGTTGCCTAAATACAAAAACAGTAGTTCGTTGTTAATTAAATTATAATAAACATTTAGATACTGGATTGTACAAATTAAGCCTATTTTATTACTGATATATGCGCAATGCATTTTATTTTTTTATATTTGTTTTATAATGGATTTTAAAATCATCAATTTTATGTAATCAAAAAACGGAATGCATTCCGCCTAATTAAAAAAAAAACATTTAATATATTTTATTAATACCATTTTTCATATATCTCAATAATATTCGTTTTATAGTGTTGTTATAAATCGAGAAATGGGTCGCTTTGTATAGTGGTGCCCCCAGATCGAAAACACGAACTAATTTCATGCGGCAACATTGTCCCGGGTCCAGTTCCAAAAAATGACCATTTTAACCTCTAAGTGACCTTGAAATCTCGTTTTTCTGACGTGATGGGGCTCAACTGACCCCGGGATCGGATTCAGGACGCAAAAATACCCCGGGATACCATGGTCCGGTCAAATAGTGAGGACTTTTTTTTTGTAAACCTGTGTTATTAATCAGATATTTCTAATAAATACCAACTTTTCGAGACGATTAATATTTTTCAATTTTAATTTTAAACTATTATATACTTTTTTACAAGAAAGAAAAAGAACTACTTGTGAATTATGTTTGTATTAATAATATAAAAGTAATAAAAATATTTGGTTTATTTCACTAATTTTTCTTATGTTTAACTTGTAACTTATCCCTAAAATATACATTTATACACGATGATTTAATAAAGAAAACACTTAGTGTTTTCTTTATTAAATCATAGTTAAATATGTTTCACCACGTGAAAGATGAGAAACTTGTTCAAGATATGTTCAAGATACATTTATACACGACTGTTCGATTAGTTTATTTTAATTTAAGGCTATCTGAGGAATTGCCAGATTTTGATATGAATTACATTAAGGAAACGGACGCTAAATGGTCTTTAAAATTTTCCATCCAAATGGGAATTGATACAAAAGTAGCTGTAAGTATTTATTTATTTATTCATTTAACGGAAGTCCATTTAAATTAATATCATAAAGCTAAATCCAAAATGAAATATAATTACAAATACATAATAAATATAAGTACATAAAGAGTAAAAAACAAACAACACATTTAAGTACAAACAACAGATTCAAATATGCAGACTATACACCCTGTCGGAGGATGTTCTTTAGAACATTCCGACTAACTGCACCAAAGTCGGGATTGATGGCGTTGCAATTATTGTCGATTCTGGCCATACCAACAGTTTTAACATAGTCCGTCCTACAATATAGTACATGGAACAGATCGAAGGAACGCAAACTTCTAGCTGGCACAATAATTTTTAAGTAAATAGGGCCAATCAATCGCTCCATTTATTAAATTGTATTTTAGCATTACCTCTGCATTTCTTCGTCTCTGTTCTAACGAATCGATATTTAAAGACTGTAGGACGTCATTTTAGGAGCCGACAATCCCAAACTTGTAGGAGATAATATTTGTGAATTTAACTTGGACCCTCTCGACCATTTTTACGTTAGATTTGCTAAGAGGATTCCAAATAGTGCAACAGTACTCAAGGTGGGGGCGGACAAGGGATACATACAAGATCATAAGGGTATGAATGTTTGAGAAATCTCTGCTATTACGTTTTGAAAAACCCAGAACACGATATGCTTTAGCAGTTATGTTGCGTAAATGGTTAAAGTTCCAGTTATGAGACAACGATACGCCCAAGTCTTTAATAACTGAATCGCGCAACAAAAGGACGTTAGAGATATAGTAATTTCTCACTGTCGAAGCCCTTTTTTTAGTAAAGGTTATACAAATACATTTTTTGAAGTTGAGATTCATACGGTTGCCAGTACACTAAACTGAAAATCTGTTTAAGTCTTTCTGTAGCCACACAGAAGATCTATCATCCGCGATTCGTAAAAATGATTTTATATCGTCTGCAAATAGCAAGTACTGGGAATTATGGAAACAATCAACCACATCATTAATAAAGTTATTAAATAAAAGAGGTCCAAGGTGTGATCCCCGGGGAACCCCTGAAGTTATAAGTATTTTAGACGATATAACACTATCAATCCGCACGACCTGTGACCATCCAGATATGTAAGACTGTATAAGAAGGATGCTATGATCTACTGTGTCAAAAGCCTTAGAGTAATCGGTATATATTGAGTCTACTTCAAATCCCGCTTCTATTCTGTAACGATATAATTCCTATAAATCAGTAAGTTGGTGGAAGTCGAACACCCACTTCTAAAACCATGTTCATTATCGGATAGGACACTAGATACACATTCAGATAGGGGTGCAGTGATTAATTTTTCAAACATTTTTGGGATAAGCGATAGAAGAGAGATCGGGCTATAGTTTGAAACAACGTTCTTTTTACCGCTTTTAAAAATTGGCGTAGATTAGATTAGATATTCGACGGGGTGGCCTCATTGGCCTGTACCACCGCGACCTTTTCAGATCTATTGTGAATCCCTATTATCCTAGACGACGTGCTCGAGCTTCGCCTCTTTGATTAGCCCTATTAACCCTGACAGTGAGCCTTGGGTGTAGCTCTCTGCGCTTGGTTTAGTGTTGCCCAGCTTTAGGTATCTAACCCGCGTTAGGGCCTCACATTGGCACAGGATGTGGAGAGGATCCTCCTCTTCTTCCTGGCAGAATCTACGTATTGTATCCTCTGTCAGGCCTATTTTGCTCATGTGTTTGTTGAGCCTACAGTGTCCTGTTAGTAGGCGTACTATAGCTTTAACCGTTTTTCTCTCTTGGTTGAGGAGATCGGTCGTGAAAGCCGGCGATTGTTTGTTGAGGAACTGTTTCGCCTGCCTCTGTCCTGGTGTGTTCGTCCACCAGGTTTGAGTTTGTGTCTCCATCCATTTTTTTATGGATCGTCTGACTGTGGTTTTTGCGATACCGTAGGAGGGTTCTGGGCCAATGAATGTGCTTGACGAGCCTTGTTTGGCCAGTTCGTCTGCTTTTTTGTTCCCTTGGTGACCCTTGTGTCCTGGCACCCATACCATTGTCACTTTTTTGCGACCGCCCATTTCGTTAAGAGCGCTTACACAATCCCACACTAGCTTGGAGTCGACCTGTGTGGTGCTTAGTGCCCTTAGCAGCGCTTGGCTGTCCGAGAAAATAGCTACTGATCGACTTTTGTTGTCTTGCTTTGCTATTTCTCCAATGCAGAGGTGGACCGCGATCGCCTCTGCCTGGAACACGGTGGTGTCCCTCGCCAGACTGACTAAGATCTTTGTCTCCGGTTTTGTGCTATATATTCCGGCTCCGACTCCTTCCTCTGTCTTCGAGCCGTCGGTATACCAGTTTGATTCCGAGTTGGTAGGTGGGCCCTTTTCCCAATCTTCCCTCTGTGAGATCATCACTTTGTATTTCCTGTCGAAATTATACTTCTTGACCATGGCACCGCTTGGCATTCCTGTTATAGGGTTTGCCTTTAGCTCGTCTTCTAGCCTTTGGTACTTTTTCCCGTGTGATCGGTTTATGGGAGCCTGTCCTCGCATTAGTCTGTATGTTACGGCCCTGGCTTCCCCTTGTATGAAGAAGTGCAGTGGTGGTAGGTTCAGGATCATTTCTAGGGCTGCTGTCGGTGTAGTGCTTAGGGCTCCTGTGACACTGAGACATGCTAGTCTTTGTGTGCTGTTAAGGAGCCTTATCGCCCCCTGCTGCTCCGTCCTTGTCCACCACACTACTGCCCCGTAGGATATCATGGGCCTGATCACCCTTGTATATAACCAGCACATTCTTCGACACCTTCCCAATGCCATTAAGGCTTTTTTGGCGGTTTTCGTGATGTGCGTCCTCCACGTCATTTTATCGTCGAAGATTACCCCTAGGTACTTCGCCTCCTTAGCGAAGGGAATTGTTGTGCCCCCGAGCGTCGGTGACCTTAGGCCTTCTAGCGCTCTTCTTTTTGTGAACACGACAATCTGTGTTTTTTCGGGATTGACCGTCAGTCGTTCCCTTCGACACCAGTTGTCTACTATGTTTAGGGCCCTTTGTGATCGTTGTGAGATAACTCCTGCGAACCGGCCTCTGATGACTATGGCCAAGTTATCCGCATACTCTAGGCAGTGGATGCCTTCTTTAGACAGTTTCCTTAGTAAGTCGTCCACGAGAGTTGCCCATAGCAGTGGAGATAGAACCCCTCCCTGCGGGCAACCTCCGCCGGCTCTGGCTTTAATGGTGTGCCCTCCTAAAGTGGATGTAATTGTCTATTTCTCCAGGCTAGCCCTTATCCATTGGTAGAGACCTGGCGGGACGCCTTTTCTTGCCTGTGCCTCTATAAGCGAGTTGGTTGTGACATTGTTGAACGCCCCTTCCATATCTAGAAATGTGACCATAGCTATCTCTTTGTCCTCCACTGACTTTGTGATGAGCCTGTTTAGGTCGTCCTAAACAGGCTCATCACAATTGGCGTAACTATGGATCTTCTCCAAAGAGAAGGAAAACAGCCTGAAATTAGGGATTGGTTATAAAGTATCCATAGACGACGACTAAGGGAAAAAGAACATTGTTTTAACAGAATTGGTGGTAAACCATCAGGGCCCGTACAGTATGAATCTTTTAAATTGGCCAGTTCGCTAAGGACATCTGTAATTTTTATATTATTATCTTTGCTATAATTAATGTGATTGTAAGAATATATTACAGACGAAGGCAATGTATCATTGTGTACGGGTATATTATAAACTGAACCAAAGTGATTAGCAAACAACTCTACAATATGTTGCATATTATTTACTAGAACGCCATCGTGTTCAAAAGTACCAGGAATAGTCGAGCCTGATCGATTTAGGTTCACATGATTCCAGAAGAGTTTGGGGTTACGAAGCAGAGATTCTTCAACAGATTGAACATGGTTCCTATAGCAAATCTTGGAAAAATGTTTACACCGTGAACGGGTTTCTTTAAAAATGTCATAATCCGATTCCAAGCCTGAAAGCTTAAAATTTAGGTGGTGAGTTTTCTTAAGAGAAATAAGTTCAATAAGTTCTAAGCTTAACCACTTCAGAAACTAATGCTTCCGACAGGTAGATAGTTTTTTTTAATAATAATAATAACAAAAAACGAAAAATACAGATACGTGAAAATATTATGTTAAGTTATTTGCTCTTTCAAATGTGATAATAGAGAATTAATGTTGTCATAAAATATGTCGCAGGAATAAGGTAACGCATTATAAACACTACACATAATAAGTATTGGCGATTTAAGTTTATGAACTGTGGAGGCTTCTACTTCGTTATACATGTTAATTCAATGAAATAAAACACTTTAACTTTGTTTGTATAACACACTTCCATTTTGTGTATATATACCTGTACCATACCGTAATTTAAGTTACTCTGTTTGATAATGGCAAGTTGAATTGCCGAAACTGCAGTTACGAAAATTAAAATAGTGTGTTATACAAACAAAGTTAAAGTGTTTTATTTCATGTAAGTTTATAGTTGGTTCTATATGGTGGTATACTAAACGTAAACTTTTGTCTGCTGCAAAAAGTTGGTATGCGCAACCGCACTTTGTAAAGAAGTTCAGGGGAGTCGATTGAATTGTGTAGTAATTTATACAAGAAAATGAGTGATGTCTTTTGACGACGTAATTTAAGTGATTCAAAATTAAATGTGTTTAACAATGTATCATGATCAAATCCTCTAACCGGATAGAGACCATTACGCTTATAAGATAGCATTTTTAGGAATTTCCGCTGTACACTTTCTAGCATTTTCATTTGATTTTGTGATTGTGGATACCACACTAAAGCAGCATAATCGAGCTTAGAGCGCACATATGAATAAAATAGTTTTTTTAATACATTAATATTACTGAAGTCTGATGTACTGCGATAAATAAAACCTAGTGCTTTAAACGAATTTTTTACCACTGACTCAACATGATGATTAAAATTAAGATTGGAGTCGAAATAAACTCCAAGATCTTTAATGAGAGTAACATTTTCTAAGTAACAATTGTTAATCGAATAATTAAATTTAACAGGGTTGGATAATCTAGTGAACGTTAAATATTTACATTTGTTTATATTTAGTTTGAGTCCATTATTTTCACACCAGAGGGCAAGTAAATTCAATTCATCTTGCAGTTGTAGGCTGTCATGTATGTTTTTGATAGTGGAATAAAGCTTGAGGTCATCTGCATACAGCAGATGACTACATGTTAATATTTCCGACAGATCATTAATGAATACATTAAATAGTAAGGGTCCTAATATAGAACCCTGTGGAACACCAGAGGTTGGAGAATAGGGTGACCACTGAAAAGTGTTAAAGGAAATATAAGTATGATTTAATAAAGAAAACACTTGGTTAAATTTCACTAATAGGTAGATATTAGTGAAATTTAACCAAGTGTTTTCTTTATTAAATCATAGTTAAATATGTTTCACCACGTGAAAGATGAGAAACTTTTTCAAGATATAGAGGAAATATAAGCACTACGTTCATTAAGGTAAGAGTGAATTAATCCCATAGAGGAATCACAGAAGCCAAATCTTTGAAGTTTCGATAGAAGGATGTTATGGAGAACTAAGTCAAACGCCTTTGACAGATCTGTATAAATTACGTCAAGTTGCCCCTTGGAGTCCAAAACTTCAGCAATGTCGTGGGTGATGAGACAAAGATTAGTTACTGTGGAACGGCACGGCACAAATCCATGCTGCATATTTGATAGGTATGGTTTTACATGCACATATATTTGATCAAAAAGTATACGTTCAAATATTTTTGCAATATGTGGCAATATTGCAATTGGTCGAAAGTTGTCAATTGATTGTTGTTTGCTTGAAGTTTTCGTAACAGGGCAGATTGATGCAATTTTTAAGCAGCTATGAAATACAGAAGATTTTATCGATAAGTTGAATAAGGTGGTAAGTGGTTCGCATAGTACAGCAGCACAACCCTTTAAAAGAAAGGCTGGCAATTTATCGTTACCTGATGAGTAATTGTTCGGAAGCTTTCTGAGAAGTTTAAAGACATGTTCTACTGATGCAGTGTTGAATTGGAAATTAGAAACAAGACTGTGTTTAGTGTCAGTATTAATATTAGAAGGGGGCCTATGTACTGATGCGAAATAATTACGGAAACTATTTACAATAGCACAGGGATCATCAAGAAGAATATTATCATGAAGCAAAGTTGTAGGAATTCTTGATTTGGTTGATTTTTTAGAGTTAACAAAAGCCCAGAATTGTTTCGGGTTAGTTGTAAGCTGATTTTCAAGCTGTAGATATATATTTCATATACACTGGCGAAAGAAATTAACGCATCATTTGTGATTTTTTTGATATCTTGGAATCGAGTTTTCTTTGAACACAAACATATTTTTACAATAAGAAATCTTATCAAGCATGCTGTTTTACATGTTGTGTTTTGTCTTTTGTTCTCATGGTTTTCTGTCAATAAATAAAATGAAGCACTTTTCATTATTCTGACTGTAAGAAAGGTTCATATAAAATTTCTTTTTGAGTTTGTTTTCAAGTAATTGTTAAAATTAAGTGCTAAATAGTGAAGAATGAATATGGATAGACGTCCGAATCTTAATTTAAGCAGTGAAGAAGCTGTGATTGTGGTTACACTTGCAGAAGAAGGTAGGAGTCAGCGTTACATCAGTCAGCGTCTTGGTGTTAATCAATCGACCGTATCCCGTGTCTTGAAGAGACATCGGGAAACTCAGGCATACTCAAGAAGGCCAGGACAAGGGAGAAAAAGGGCCACAACTGCTGTTCAAGACCGTTTTTTAATGATGCAGACGTTACGCGAACGGTTTATTACGGCTCCTAGGCTACAAAATATGCTCGCAGAGATCCACAATGTTCATGTAAGTTCCGTTACCATCAGAAAAAGGTTACGTGGTTTTAATTTAACTCCGAAAACAGCGGCAAAAGGACCACAATTAACCGCAGACCATCGCAGAGCCAGGTTAACATTTGCTCAAGAACATGTAAACTGGTTACAGGCCGATTGGGCTAATGTTATGTTTAGCGACGAGTCCAGATTTTGTCTTTACGGCAGTGACAGACGAATGCATGTGTACAGACGGCTAGGTGAACGTTATGCGCAGTGTAACATTGTTCCGACTGTTATGTTTGGTGGAGGCT
The DNA here is from genome assembly GCA_932526585.2 of Philonthus cognatus. Classification (NCBI taxonomy): domain Eukaryota; kingdom Metazoa; phylum Arthropoda; class Insecta; order Coleoptera; family Staphylinidae; genus Philonthus; species Philonthus cognatus. The sequence continues at coordinate 180,279,989 of OW052241.1, forward strand.
CTGTTATGGTGTGGGGTGGTATCACTTTAGAGGCTCGTACGGAGTTGGTGGTCATACCAAGAGGAAGCATCACGGCAGCGTCCTATATTGCAAACATTTTAGAACCATCCGTAATGTCTTTTGCTCCCTTTAGAGGAAACGATTTCCTGTTTATGCATGACAATGCAAAACCACACAGTGCCCGAATTGTACAACAGTATCTTGACCTAGTGGGTATCAACACAATGCAATGGCCAGCCAGGAGTCCCGATCTTAATCCGATCGAACACCTATGGGACGCGATGGGCAGACGCCTTAGAGCACTTCCTCGGCGTCCAAGCAATCAACAAGAGCTTGGACAAAGATTGCAGGAAATTTGGGAAGATATTAACCAGGATGAAATTGGATCATTAATTAACAGTATGAGCCGTCGCTGTCAGGCAGTTATTCGAGCAAGAGGAGGAAACACTAGATATTAAGTCTTATAATCACATGTTAACTTTTTTCCTCTTTTTATTTATGACATTATTTTAGTCATTAATCAAAGAAAATGTGTTGAAAATCATTATTATAGTTCAGTTGGTTTTGTTGTTATTTTTTTTTTGTTTTTAAACATCAAAACTTTATTTTTAAATTAAAAGAATTATTGTGATGCGTTAATTTCTTTCGCCAGTGTATGAAAGTTTAATTTTGCTTTTAATTAGAGCGTATTCTTCTAAATGGAAGTCTTAAGGGTGGGGAATTAGATTTTATTCTTTTTCTGATACAATTCTTCTCTTTGATAAGACTAATAATTTCCGATGTAAACCATGCAGGGTATTTATTCACGTTTTTCAGTTTATATCTAGGAATATATTGCAATAGTGAATTCATCAAAATACTATAAAATTCCTGAAATGCTAAATCTACAGCAGTAAATCGTGTAAGAATAGACCAATTGAATTGTGATAAATACGAATATATGACGCAATAATTACCTTTTTTAAAATTAAATTAAATAGATCGTCATTAATTTTATATGTATCGATTGTACACTTTAATGAAATGGTTAGCGCAGGATGATATGCATCTTCAACGACAAACGGCAATAAATCCCCGGCAAGAGAGCAATCGATATTAGAATAAATTAGATCTAAAATGTTATTGAATATTGATAATGAAGGTTTAAATTAAATTACACTTGGTTTGTTTCACAATTTTTTTTTTTTACTTTACTATTTACTCGACTAGTTTCGCGTTTTACAGCATTATCAGGAGTGTAATGTTATTGAATTTATTTTGTATATCATTAAACTTATGCAGATTAAAAAAACTGCAAGAGGTATTAATAATACATGATGTAGGTGTCGATGAGTTCTTCGAATTGGTGTACAATGTAAATGTTAAAGTTCTAGGAGTATATAAATCGATAATCGAATATAACTCATTATAAAATAAAAAATGTACATTAGTATTTATTACATTATTTAGAAACAAACTGTCACAAGAAGTATTTAGAATTTGATTGGCAATAGAACTGTAATCAGCACGTGAAAAAATATAAACAAACTTAGTGTTGTAACGTAAATGCCGGTGAATTAACACTTTTATTTTATTTAGAAAGATTAGGATTTAGGTCAGTAAATAATAAGATGTTTCTCGATTTAGGTTTAACTCAATACTGTTTTATTTTAATAATGGACGATGGATGGACACACAAATACAAAAAATAAAAAGAACATGCGCACATCGCTCAATAGCAGATTTGCCAACTTATTAATATTAAAATCAATTATCATATCTCATCACTTAGAATTTCAGTTAGAGTTCCGCTGAGATATATTTAAATAATCAAGCTCGAGAACAATAGCAGGATGATGCTGATCTCAGGGAAATATATCAAAAGCAGCTCTTGAGACAGCTGGCTAGCAAAGTATGCATCAAGAAATATTAGGTCTAAAGTTACAGAATTAAAATTAGTAATATTATTTACTTGCTGCGAATTAAGTGTACTAAAAGTGTTGGCAATTATTTGAGCCGCGTCAAGAGAAGAATTTGTTGTTATAACCATGTCAATATTACTCCATGTAATGTTTGGGAGATTATAATCACCTAAAATACAAGTATAATGATCAGTTAATATTTCACTAAGTTACATTTGTATCATTTGTTTAATTACTTTTATGTTTGATAATGACTAGTTAAAGTTGTCGAAACTATAGTCACAATAAAATCCTCAGTTATACAAACAAAGTTAATTGTCTTATTTGTGTAAATAATGATGTATAACGAAGTAGAAGCTTCCACAGTGAACAGTACAATAATTTTCGTTTCTAGCCGTTTTCAAGGAATGTGTTATAGTTTTATTCATCGTTTATTTATGGTTATAAAGCTGAATATTTTTATGATTTGTTTTCAGCTTTATATTCACAACTCAGATGAACTGCCCGGTATCGACGTGAAACCCCAGCACGAGTGGGATTTCAGAGTGAAAAGAATTTTGTTTTCCGTAAAACAAACTTACACTACCGAAGACGCCCACCAGTTGAGCATCAAACAGAGGCACTGCATTTTCGAGGATGAGATTAAATTAAAAATTGACAACATTTATACTTACTCCGGATGCACACAGGAATGCAGAATGGATAAAGCTATGAAGTATAAAGGGAGTTTTTCTTTTAAGTATACATATCCCGATTATATACCAACAATCTTCAGATATTCGTTGTTTTTGTAAAAGAATTTAATTTTAAGCTTTAAACGAGTGTTTTCCACTCCCGGACTAAGCATGAAGTAAAATTTCGAGTTTAGAAAAGCCCTGTGAAAATTTGTCGAGGGTCGCGCAGCGACCCGAGACAAATTTTCTCAGGGCTTTTCTAAACTCGAAATTTTACTTCATGCGTCACGCGTATAAAACACTGATTTTAAGTGAGGCTCAAATATACGTAAAGTTCACAATATTTTAGTATTTTATACGCGTGGCGCATGAAGTAAAATTTCGAGTTTAGAAAAGCCCCGTGAAAATTTGTCGAAGGTCGCTGCGCGACCCGAGACAAATTTTCTACGCGGGGCTTTTCTAAACTCGAAATTTTACTTCATGCTTAGTCTGGGAGTGGAAAACACTCGTCTAAAGCTTCGAATTGAACTCTTAAAAAAAAACAACGTATGTACAGCTTAGGCGTATATTTACCTAAAAGAAATTATATTATTATTTTCTTTAAATCTTTAGATATTCGTTGATTTTTTGGTTTAAGAGTTCAATTTGGAGCTTTAAACGAGTGTTTTCCACTCCCAGACTAAGCATGAAGTAAAATTTCGAGTTTAGAAAAGCCCCGTGAAAATTTGTCGAGGGTCGCGCAGCGACCCGAGACAAATTTTCTGGGCTTTTCTAAACTCGAAATTTTACTTCATGCGCCACGCGTGTAAAACACTGATTTCAAGTGAGGCTCAAATATGCATAAAGTTCACAATATTTGATTGTTTTATACGCGGGGCGCATGAAGTAAAATTTCGAGTTTAGAAAAGCCCCGTGAAAATTTGTCTCGGGTCGCTGCGCGACCCTCGACAAATTTTCTACTCGGGGCTTTTCTAAACTCGAAATTTTACTTCATGCTTAGTCTGGGAGTGGAAAACACTCGTTTAAAGCTTCAAATTAAACTCTTTTAAAAAAAGAACGTATGTACAGCTTAGGCGTATATTACCTAAAAGAAATTATATTATTATTTTCTTTAAATCTTTAGATATTCGTTGTTTTTTGAATTTGAAGCTTTAAACGAGTGTTTCCACTCCCAGACTAAGCATGAAGTAAAATTTCGAGTTTAGAAAAGCCCTGTGAAAATTTGTCGAGGGTCGCGCAGCGACCCGAGACAAATTTTCTCAGGGCTTTTCTAAACTCGAAATTTTACTTCATGCGCCACGCGTATAAAACACTGATTTCAAGTGAGGCTCAAATATATATAAGGTTCACAATAATTTAATGTTTTATACCCGTGGCGCATGAAGTAAAATGTCGAGTTTAGAAAAGCCCTGAGAAAATTTGTCTCGGGTCGCTGCGCGACCCTCGACAAATTTTCACAGGGCTTTTCTAAACTCGAAATTTTACTTCATGCTTAGTCTGGGAGTGGAAAACACTCGTTTAAAGCTTCAAATTGAACTCTTTTAAAAAAACAACGTATGTACAGCTTAGGCGTATATTTACCTGAAAGAAATTATATTATTATTTTCTTTAAATCTTTAGATATTCGTCCTTTTTTTTTGGTTTAAGAGTTCAATTTGAAGTTTTAAACGAGTGTTTTCCACTCCCAGACTAAGCATGAAGTAAAATTTCGAGTTTAGAAAAGCCCCGTGAAAATTTGTCGAGGGTCGCGCAGCGACCCGAGACAAATTTTCTGGGCTTTTCTAAACTCGAAATTTTATTTCATGCGCCACGCGTATTAAACACTAAAATATTGTGAACTTTATGTATATTTGAGCCTCACTTGAAATCAGTGTTTTATACGCGTGGCGCATGAAGTAAAATTTCGAGTTTAGAAAAGCCTGAAAATTTGGTTTGGTCGCTCCGCGCTTCGCGCTACGCGACCAAACCAAATTTTCAGGCTTTTCTAAACTCGAAATTTTACTTCATGCTTAACCTGGGAGTGGACAACACTCGTTTATAGCTTGAAATTGGACTCTTTTAAAACAGCGTATGCATTTGTATATTTAAACAAAAAACTCCTTATATATAATAACCTTTATTTGGCATCTAATTTATATAATATAATAACGAATTAAAATTAATATCGACTTTCTGCAAAAAGTTTGTCTCCAAATATTCATTGAAACAACTACTTCTCCAATAAATATTTGGAGACAAACTTTTTGCAGAAAGTCGATATTAATTTTAATTCGTTATTATATTTTGTAAATATTCTGCAAACTATTGACAAACTCATTTTTTTTATGATAAATTGTCTTTATGTCTAATTTATATAACCATTATAAACTTACAAAAAAATATGTATACAGGGTCCTGCAAAGCGCCTTTCCCGTGAAAAAAACAAAAAAATGTTTCGTACAAAAACTTATTGATTTAAAAATCTTTATGGCGTAAAATTATTTTCGGGCTTTCCTAGCGCCTTTCCCGTGAAAAAAACAAAAAAATGTTTCGTACAAAATGTTATTGATTTAAAAATCTTTATGGCGTAAAATTATTTTTAAACATACAGGGTGTCCCAATTTTGCGGTATAACAAAAATAGTTGTTTTTTTTTAATGGAACGCCCTGTATTTATTCAACTTTTCTAATGACATTTTTCAACCTCTACATTGTTATCCATTTAGTTTTTTTATTATGCTACAGTGTTGCCAATTTACAATTTTTTTCTCCAAGTATCATGCATAAGCAAGCTCAACTTTAAAAAATCGTAGCGACCTCGTTTTTTGAAGGTAAGAATAACTTTTAGCAAATATCTCAGTGTAGTTAATAAGCAACGTTTTATTAATGAGCAATTTAAATTTAGTAATACAGGGGGTTCAGAGAAACATGCCAAACTTTGCAAATTTCAAAGCGGTATAACCCATTTTTTTTTAATGGAATGCTCCCTATTTTATGTCATTATTCGAAAGGTCTATTTCTTCTCTTTAATTTGATAGGGCATATCTTATGTCAATGCGCTGGAGAGCAAAAGACGGCTAATATTTGGGAACAGACAAATGGAACCAAATGATTTCCACGCGCAACCTCTGAAGGACCTGCAAAAGCTAGTGCAGGGCATCGAGTTCGGAATAGTTGCGTGAGTGTAATAATATTGGGGCAGTACAATAAGCCACCTAGGCTGCAGTGCATCCGGATCCGAAAGGAAGACGCCCCCCACAGGAAAAAAAAATCTTATGTCTAAACCCCATAGTTGTTGAGATATTCAATATTTTTCACAAAAGTATCCATTTAATTACATTTCTATGCACTCTAGTAGGCCATGCTGAGACGAAACAACTGTCAAAATGTAAGTAAAAGTAAATGTGAGATGAATAAATACAGATAATACTTCAAAATTATTAATACAAAAGAGAAACGATACTACAGTAAATGTTCAAAATGTTTTCCATTTTCATTTAGGCACAAATTAATTCGCCGCTGAAATGACCTATTCACTCTTCCTAACATTTCAGGTGAAATACTTGCAAAAGCATTAACAATTCGTTGCTGCATATTCATTGAGGTTGTTGGTGCTTCCTTATAAACAATTTCTTTTACATATCCCCACAAGAAAAAATCAATTTTTGTTAGATCCGGAGATCTAGCAGGCCATCTAGTGGCTCCATTCCTACCAATCCATTGGTTGGGGAAAATACCATCAAGAAATGTCCTCACATCTCGCGAGAAGTGCGCAAGTGCCCCGTCTTGTTGAAACCACAGCCTGTTTCTTGTATGTTGAGGTATATGAGCTAATAACCCGGGTAATACATTTCGCATAAAGTGCAAATACATTTACCCATTTAGATGGCCTTCGAGGAAATGTGGACCTACCACATGGTTTCCAATAATTCCTCCCGAGACATTCAATGACCATCGATGCTGATGATCAACTTGTCTCATAACATGCGGATTTTCAGTTGAATAATAATGAAAATTGTGCCTGTTGACAGATCCGCTGTTATACAGGGTGTCCCATTAGTGCGGTCTCGGAAGATATCTCAGCTCTCGTTAAAGATAGAAAAAAAAATGTTTTCACCAAATTTGCTTGATTTTAAGAGCTGCATAACCTAAAATTATTTTCAAATATACAGGGTGTCCCATTATTCCATACTTAATACCAACTTTGTTATTTTAAATAGAACACCCTATATATTATTTTTTTATTTGATCCGCCTTTAAATAACCTACACAAAGATATATCATTATTGGCACTTTAGGTTATTTGTTACTTCAGAAAAAAATATTTTTTGAAAATTTTGGCAGTTTTAGTACTTTACTTAAAAATTCACTGTGTCCTTATTTTTTAAGATATCAGTCTGTAATTTTACACACATATGCAGTAAAAAAATGCTCTATCCTTTGACTATAACACATTATAATATTACTTATAAAACCTAATAAAAAACTACCTTCTAATATTTAATATTTAAAATATACATAACTTCATTTTCTTAAATGGGACACCCTATATTTCTTTACTTTATCAGATCCGCAATGAAAAATGCTTTATTTTTTGTATAACATACCCTATATCTATTTTTATTAGTTTTTGAGATATTAACATTTTCCTGTCATATATGGGAAATTAGGCCACAATCAGCATTTAATTAATCTCTAATGGACGTCTAACTTTAATGGTATTTAGATATTTCAGTTTTACTTCAAATCATTTATTTATGACATAATATAATTACATTTATAATATCAAAGTAAACAATATAACGACAATGGAAACAAGTAAACCGTATTAATATTAACAGATTAGCATATAATGAATTTGATAATTATATTAAGTGTTCGATATGGCCTCCATTTTGGTTTTGGCACACTTGAAGCCTCCGTATGAAGCTTTGATCGACACTTACTAAGTTGTCTACAGTAATGGCACGCATAACATTACTAATTCTATTTTTCATATCCTCTTGTGTTGTTGCAGGTATTTTATAAACTTCTTCCTTCACAACACCCCATAAAAAAAAGTCCAGTTTTGTTAAATCGGGTGACCTCGCTGGCCATGGAATTGGTCCTCCTCTTCCAATCCATTTGTTAGGAAAAGTTTGGTCTAAATATTGTTTAACTTGTCGACTATAGTGTGGTGGTGCGCCATCTAATTGTAACCATGCATTTTGTAACGTTCTTAACGGCAATTCATCCAACCAGGTTTCGAACTGATTTTGAAGAAAATTTAAAAACGTATCACCAGTAACATTTCCATTAAAGAAATACGGACCAATAATCCTATTCCCAATAATTCCAGCCCAAACATTAAGAGACCATTTATGTTGATGGTCTATACAAACAATATGGTTCGGGTTATGGTCATCGTAATAATGATAATTATGTCTATTAACGAAACCATTTCTATGGAATATCGCTTCGTCGGTAAACAAAATATTGTTAAAAAAGTTCGGTTCAACTTGATGTTTTTGTAACGCCCAATTACAAAAATCCAATCTTTTTAAAAAATCATTCTCACCTAATTCCTGCACCAACTGCACGTGATAGGGATGAAATTTGAATCTCTTTGTTATTTTGTTTATTGTTGATTTGGGAATATCAAGTTGTTTTTCTAACTAGCGGGAAGAAATTTGAGGGTTCTCAACAATGGACTGAATTACCAAATGTTCATTCTCTTCTTTCGTTGTCCTTTTCTTTCTCTTTAATTTTAGAGGGTACATGATACTTCCTGTGCTTTCAAATCGGTTCTTCAATCTCACAAACGCTGCTGCATTAGGATGCCGTTCCGCATTTGGATACTTTTGTGCATATATTCGACTTGCAAGAAAACAATTTTCTTCACTTGCACCCAAAACGTATGTCATTTTTATTAATTCTTCTTTTGAAAAATTCATTATTGCGTTATCAAAAATTCAATAATATTAATAATAGTGTTAACAGCACTTTATTTATCTGTATGTCAAATAAATACGTTTGTTTACTTTATCAATTGTTTTTCATGGCCTCCTTTATTGCATTCATGATATATTAAAAAATGACAAAATTTGTTTATATTGTTTACTTTGATATTATAAATGTAATTATAATATGTCATAAATAAATAAAGTAAAGTAAAACTGAAATATCTAAATACCATTAAAGTTAGACAACCTTGAAAGACTAATTTAATGCTGATTGTGACCTAATTTCCCATATTTGACAGAAAAATGTTAATATCTCCAAAACTAATGAAAATAGATATAGGGTATGTTATACAAGAAATAAAGCATTTTTTATTGCGGATTTGATAAAATAAAAAAATATAGGATGTCCCATTTAAAAAAATGAAGTAATGTACATTTTAAATATTAAATATTCGAGGGTAGTTTTTTACTATGTTTTATAAGTAATATTAAAATGTGTTATAGTCAATGGATAGAGCATTCTTTACTGCATATGTGTGTAAAATTTCAGACTGGTATCTTAAAAAATACGAACACAGTGAATTTTTAAGTAAAGTACTAAAACTGCCAAAATTTTCAAAAAATATTTTTTTTTTAAGTAACGAATTACCTAAAGTGCCGATAATGATATATCTTTGTGTAGGTTATTTAAAGGCGGATCAAATAAAAAAATAATATATAGGGTGTTCCATTTAAAATAACAAAGTTGGTATTAAGTATGGAATAATGGGACACCCTGTATATTTGAAAATAATTTTAGGTTATGCAGCTCTTAAAATCAAGCAAATTTGGTGAAAACGTTTTTTTCTATCTTTAACGAGAGCTGAGATATCTTCCGAGACCGCACTAATGGGACACCCTGTAGAACGTCGCCTCATCCGTGAATAAAACATACTGGAAAAACGCAGGATCCTCCTGTATTTTTAGTCTTGCCCAGATACAAAATTCGGAACGAAACTGAAAATCAGTTCTTGATGTAACTGAATATGATATGCATGATATCGATTATTCTTCAGAATGCGTTGTACTGACCTCTCGCTTATGCTGGTTGCTTCACAGATGTCTTTTTGGCTCAAGTTGGGATGCTCAGTTGCTGTTAAGAGCACTGAAAATTGGTTTTCCTCATTGGTGATAGGTTTTGTTCTTTCTTGTTTTCTGTAATGTACACTTCCCGTTTCAATAAATCTATTGAGCAGGTTCCTAACACTTTTCTCTTCCGGATGTCTTCTGTCGGGATAACGTGTCGCGTAAATTCTAGCCGCCAATAAACAATTTCTATCAGTCTCCCCTAATACAAAAATCATATCGACAAGTTCGTCTTTTTCGAAATTCATCGTAATTATATGCTGTCTACTTTTACCACGAAACGAACAATCACTTTACAAATCACAAATTTACGTTTCGAATTTCGACATAATCAAATGTCACACTGACACTTACATTACATTCTGACAATTGTTTCGTCGCAGCATGGCCTACTAGAGTGCATAGAAATGTAATTAAATGGATACTTTTGTGAAAAATATTGAATATCTCAACAACTATGGGGCTTAGACATAAGATATGCCCCATTAAATTGAAGAGAGGAAAAAGACCTATCGAATAATGACATAAAATAGGAAGCATTCCATTAAAAAAAAAAATGGGTTATACCGCTTTGAAATTTGCAAAGTTTGGCATGTTTCTCTGAACACCCTATACTACTAAATTTAAATTGCTCATTAATAAAACGTTGCTTATTAACCACACTGAGATATTTGCTAAAAGTTATTCTTACCTTGAAAAAACGAGGTCGCTACGATTTTTTAAAGTTGTGTTTGCTTATGCATGATACTTGAAGAAAAAAATTGTAAATTGGCGACACTGTAACATAATAAAAAACTAAATAGACAACAATGTAGAGGTTGAAAAATGTCATTAGAAAGGTTGAATAAATACAGGGTGTTCCATTAAAAAAAATATATTTTTGTTATACTGCAAAATTGGGACACCCTGTATGTTTGAAAATAATTTTACGTCATAAATATTTTTAAATCAATAATTTTTTGTACGAAACATTTTTTTGTTTTTTTCACGGGAATGGCGCTAGGAAAGCCCGACACACTGTTGCAGGACCCTGTATAGTCTCTTATGTAAATAAATTGAAATCTTGCAATTAATCTGATCCATTTCAGTATTGGCAAAAGATTTTTAAATTTAAGTGAGTATTTTATAAAATTTGTAGATTGTGTGGATGTGTTCCTCATTTTACGAGAGCTTACAGTCACGACTCGTACACTTATTGCAAGCTCGCTCAGCTGGCTTGCATCGCCGACAATTTGCAAGAAATCAACAAAGTCGACTCGTGCCGTTGCGCGCTGGGTTGTTCCAACACGGTCTACGAAGTTGAAAAACTCGAGGACAACGGGTGAGCAAACCCACTGAGCAAAAAACAAACAAATAACGTTGTTTACGCGGATTTTACCTGAATCGTCTCAATTGAATTTATTGTGTTATTGTATATATTTTAAATTCCGAACTTTACGTGCACCCAAACGTGACTACGCATATTTTTGCTTATTTAGGGAAATGACCGAAGGGCAATAAACCATTGTGTACATTTTTCTGTATTTCCTTTCACTGAGCCAAAATCGTGCGCAATTGGGGGCAATAACGACTAAGCCGTACGCGAGGGATTAAGTCGTGAACGTCCCTTCCCGGCCCAAAATGCCAGACCCGAAAAACCCCTGATTCTCCCTCTCTACAACTAGCGATCCTTTTCTTTCTTGTCTGAAATGTTATATCTATTTTCTTCTACAATAACCCCTCTTTTCTATATCCAACCAACCCCTTAACTTCTTTCTAAAACCTACCACTTTAAACCTCCATCCCCAGAGAGTCTTGTCTTAACTTTCAAAAAGTAATAATCGTGCCCTTCGGTCGTTTCCGCGTTATACTTTCATTACTTTTCTGTTATATTTTTTGTTATTATTATTTAGTCAGTAGTTGTAATAATGCCATTAATTTCAATATAAATAAATGGTTTATTTACGGGAGGTCCCCATTTTCAAATAAAATACATCATGTAGTAAACTTAAAAACTAGTTAGAACTAAAAATTATAAAACTATTAACTATTCTAAGTCATAATTAATGCAAGGAAAAACAATAATTAATAACAAAATATGTATATAAACATTTACTGTTATCCTTAATTTTGAAGCCAAATCGCGAACCCGCGTAATTATTCAAACATTATATCAACATTGTGGCAACATTAAACGTTGTTTTAATGTTGATGAAACATTACTTAAATGGATTTGCTCAGTGAGAAGATATCTTCAAGAGTTTGTAAAAAAAAAATACAACATCTTTGGTATATTATTTGGATTTGAAAATATTTAAATTGCAATTTTATGTTTTCTGTGAAGGGACGACACTGTCGCAGAACTGGAAACTGAATTCGTCTCGTGGCCAATGGTCATGTACAAAAGGGAAGTTTTGTTCGGATGGGTCGATCTTTTAGGTAAGCATATATACCCCGAGTATGACGATAAGTCGAAACTAGATTTAAGTGAAACAGACCAGAGCGACTAAACCAAATTAACAGGCACAGATTTCAAGTGAAGTTCGAATATAAAGGGTTTTCCAATAAGAGTGATATGATTTCTTAAAAAAAAACACACTTATTGTTTTTCCACTAAATCAAGTCGTATGTCATGAATGGCACGTTCAATATTGACTTGTAAAGCTTGAAGAGAGTCTGGTTTATTTCGAAAGACCAATGACTTCAAATAACCCTACAAGAAATAGTCTAATGCTGTTAAATCACAACTTCTTGGAGGCCATTCAATATCACAATTTCTTGAAATAATCGAATCTCCAAACTTCTCTCGCAATAATTCAATTGTTGCATTTGCTGTGTGGCACGTAGCCCCGGCTTGTTGAAACCAAATGTTGTCAAGATCAACTTCTTCCAATTTCGGCCATAAAAAGTTGGTTATCATCGATCTATACCGCTCTCCATTGACAGTAACGGTGTTACCATCTTCATTTCGAAAGAAGTACGGACCGATGATTCCACCAGACCAAAAACCACACCAAACTGTCAATTAGGTGAATGTAATGGTTTTTCTTGAATAATTTGTGGATTATCTTCGCACCAGAATCGACAGTTTTGTTTATTTACCGCACCACTCAGATGAAAGTGAGCCTCATCGGAGATGATTTTCTTAAAAAAATCTTTATCGTTTTCAAGTTGTTCCAAGGCAAAATCAGCAAATTCACGGCGGTTATGGTGGTCCAATGGCTTTAGTTCTTGAGTGAGAACAATTTTATACGGATGCAAACCCAAATCCTTTTTCAAAATCCGCCAGGTTGTGGTTTGCGACAGTCACAATTGTTGAGAACGTCTTCGAATCGACAAATTGCGGTGTTCAGCAACACTTGCCCGAACGGCAGCAATATTTGCATTACTTCGAGCGGTTCTTTGTCTTCTTGGCACTTTAACATTATGTAAAGAAAATGTACGCTCACAATTTTCAACAATTCGACGAATAGCGAGCACACTTGGACGATTATTACGACCATAAAATGACAAAAGCGCACGAAAAGTTGCAATTGGAGAACGATTATTTTGATAATAAAACTGAATAATTTGTAAACGTTGTTCTTGCGTATATCTCTCCATGATGAAATTGTAAACACTACTGAATACAATGAAAAATAAATGACAGATCATGACATATTACGAGGGTAGATTGAAAAGTTTCCGGAATGGGCAAGAGATGGCGCGCGTATCGTGAAATTGTTATGATGGTTGTCAAGGCTAACCTATTTTAGGTAAGCTGTCAAATTTTCAGACACGTGCGTCGTTCCGTTTTTGTTTACTAGGATATCTTGTGAAGCAAGTCAGGCACCTTTGGAAAAATGGATAAAAACGAACTTCGTGCAGTCATCAAACATTTCTGGATGGATGGGAAAAAGACGGAGATACGAGGTATTTTGCAGGAAGTTCATGGCACATCCACACCTTCATTTTCGACTATTAGTTTCTGGGTGAGCGAGTTCAAACGTGGCCGTACGAGCACCAAGGATAAACCACGCAGTGGACGCCCAAAAACGGCCACAAATGAATAAATGGTTGACAAAGTCCATGATCTTGTGTTAGCCGATCGACGAGTGAAGTTACGCGAAATAGTAGAGACCACGGGCATCTCATATGAACGTGTGCAAAATATCGTGGCCGACTATTTGGGCATGAGGAAGCGGTCGGCGCGATGGGTGCCGCGTTTGCTGACTATGGACAACAAGCGAAATCGTGTGACCACTTCGAAAGAGTGTTTGGCCTTGTTAATGCGTAATCCAACGGATTTTTTTCGCCGATTCGTGACCGTGGACGAAACATGGATCCACCACTACACACCAGAAACCAAGCAGCAGTCGAAACAGTGGATTTCTCCAGGCGAATCTGCTCCGAAGAAGGCAAAGACTGTCCCATCGGCTGGAAAGGTCGTGGCCACCGTTTTTTGGGATTCGCAAGGTGTGATACACATTGACTTTTTGCAGAAGGGAAGAACTATCACGGGACAACACTACAGCGATTTATTGGATCAATTCAACGGCATATTGTCACGCCCCTGTCCCTCGAGGTCGTGATGGGCAAGCAAAGACAGCACTAACACGTGTACTAAATTAATATATTTTATTAATAACACATATTTACTTACATTTTCATTTTAAACTCTTGTCAACAACTAACTATTTAATCCTTAAAGTAATACTCCACACTAACTTCCTAATACTCACTACTTAACACTCTCATTCCTATTTCCCAACTCCCTGTTTTCTCTTAATCTACATCGGCGATCCAATTCACCCCACCATACATTTCCAATCCACCAATAAGCATGTTACACATCCACATCACCTCGCTTAGCAACATGCTTATTGCAGATATTGGAAACCAAGCAAAGGTGAACCGAACCGCCCATCGCGCATGCAGATTGTAGCATCAGCGTCTGGTATATTTCCGCCGATTTACTGAATAATCGTATTGCGAAACATACCACACGTGACACTACTCCCCCGCAAATAAATCGCTGCCCCAGCGATTAAAATCTAACCTAACAATTACAATACTAACTACCTAACCAAAACGCGAACCATATCATATCAAGAGCGAATCGATGTCTTGGGAACTATGGTTTCCATCCAGGGATCGTGGTCGAAGGCGTCTTCAAAAAGGGGTTCGGTAGATTTCAGTTTATTTGCTGACCGGCAACTGCAACTGGTACTCATACTCGATTGAAGTTAAGCCAAGTTTTGAGCTATTAATGAATTTGGATCTCAATCCTCAAATTGTACAATAGTTGCTCCTCCACAGGCTCAAACAGCATACATTGTCTTGCGAATCTGAGATGTCTGAACGGATATCGCTTCTTAGACGGCTAATAACTTGCGCCAAGCTTCGACCTATTTGTTGCGGAGGCTGCAATGTCTGATCTCAATGTCGAGTCTTGTGCTAATGCCGCGTGACCCCATACTCTTCTGTACCATTCCTCGACCCGATCGGATTAGGGACTGCAATTCCACCGTCATTCCAGCAGGGTGTCCTCCGGCTCTTGATATGATTGGTTTACATGAAAACGAAACGAAAAACAACTAAAGTAATAACCCTATCAATTACGTCGCTTAAATTAAAGCCATAAATACTCTTAACTAAATTAAATCTTATTTTACAATACATGTATTGGTCGGAAAGACCTCCTGCTAATTCTGATTTAAAAAATTACTTATCAAATACTACACTCAAATGAATTACCAGGAGGCGTATCTACGCCCAATACATTCACGCTGGTATTTCGTGTGCTGGTACTACACGGATACCTTGTGCCAACTCCTCGGGCGCCACCCGTATGCTTTCGCCATTTGGCATTCTCACAGAAACATGTCTTCGCATATTTGGATTACCAATTTTGCGATTCTTATAAATTATATTAATTGCTAAAACTAAAGCAATAAAAAGAACAGTTGATATAACTATGCTTGAATAAAAAAAGTAATGATGATGATTTTTGTTTTTAATTTGAGCTATTTTTGTTTGTAAATTATCAAAATCCTCAGAATATTTATTTAATTGATCTGAAAAAGTATTTATATCCTTGAATTCCATTGCCTGTATTGGCTTGAGACTTTTAAAGTTTATTAAATCCGTCGAAATGTTTAAAGGCAGGTTCACGTTTTGAAAATCTATAAATAATTCAGAGTTGTTGTTAGTTTCAGTGTATTGTGGTAACAATGTAATCCCTTTGGTATGCAATTTGCATTTTCCTGAAATGAATATTTTCCCTGAGCCAATCAATTGAAAATGGTGATGTTTTTTCCCACAGGACACTACAGCATCTTGGTTGTTAGGTGTTACATAAATCCAGTTATCCAAACGACCCAGTGCAAAAAAGAAAGCACTTTCTAATAAAATAAATTTAATGTCACACCCAGAGGGAATTTTTGAAAGGTTTCGGTTTTGGAAAATACTAATTTCACAAAATTTTGAATACTCCGAATAGCTAATCATGTTGTCAATCTTGCAAATCACAGAATCTTTATCAATATTTTGGCATTTTTCATAAATTTCTTTCGAGAGCGGGACAAATTCATTATTTGAATTATTAGTCAAAAAGTAATATATATCTGGCCTTATATAAAAATATAAACTATCGTGGTATTTTGACGGCATTGGGATGGTCCTTATCAAATCGTATTTAAATTTAAAAATTACTGGCAACTTAATTGAAATAAATAAAAAGTTTTTACTTTTATAAGAATTAATCTGCCAAATTTTCCTAATCGTCTTTAGACTACTTAAGCTCAGGTTAAAAGGAAATTGTTCATCACTTCTTAGTTTTACATCTTTTAAACTACTTAAGAGCTGCTCAGGAGGCAGTAGCGATGGATGAACAATTCCACTATCCAACAATAAACTGCCTTCAATCAGTTTATTAAGGGTTATATCGAAATCAAAGGTTTCAATAGACAATAGAGATAATGCCTCGGCGATTTTTGTTTCCAATTCCATTGGGAACAAAATTCTGCTTTCTAATTTATTTATATGTGAAGTTAAATTGTCTAATGTCGATTTTAAATTGTTTTGATTTTGTTTGAAATCTATAAATGTTGAATTTACTGATTGAAGAGATGACTTAACTAGACTGGTTTGTTCATACATTAAATTTAGTTCTTGTTTAGATGAATTTTCTAAATCTGATATGATATTTTCGAAAGTATTTCTGTCCGATTCTGACATTGTGCCAAAAAGTGTATTAAATACTTCACCAATCCCATCAAAATAGCCTCTTTTTACACGCTTTCCGTCATCATTAGGAAAGTTATTCAACATCACCTTTTTCATGTTCCTGACGATGTTGTTTACAAACGGAACGTCCCGACTGCACCCCGGAATCTCTATTGACGCCGATGCATTTTCGCAGATTGACTTTGTTTGATTGATGAGTCCTTCTAGTCCTTCGAGCCTTGACTTCATCTCCCTAAAGTCCACGTGAGCTGTTACCGTCCATTCCCTTGATATAATATGGGCTTGCCGCCTTTTTTCGAAGACTATTCCTGTTGTGTGATTCATCGGTGTTGCCTGGAACTCCCTAGATATTCCTTCCACGCAGGATGACAGTAGGAACACGAGAAACAGCATACTATAACATGGTATTCGTCCGTATAAAAATTAGAATTGCAATCACAAATTAAAAAATGTAAGACTAAATTTAAATTAATAACAGTAACCTAATTATAATTCGTTTAGAGGGGTTCTACCTCTCCCAGAACGGGGTTGCCTTATTCTTTAGCCGAGGACAACACGGCTACAATTTTACATTTTCCGGGCAAGGCGTCCAGGCGTCAAAATATGGAGCAATCCTACTTACATGCACAACGTCTGTCTTGGCGTTTTTTGCTTTGCCATATCGTACCAAGTAATTTACATCTCCCCGCTTTTCTTCGATTAAATAAGGGCCAAACCAACGTAAGAGCAATTTCTCACTTTTGCCTATTTTACGGATTGGGGTAAATACTTTCACTTGTTGTCCTGGCTCATACTCAACGTGCCGGTGTTTATGATCGAATCTAAGTTTGTCTTTCGCTTGTTTCTTTGAGATGTTTTCCACAGCGAGTGCTCGGGCTGCCATTACCCTTTGGAAGTGGTCTGTAAAGCAGTTATTTGTCGCCTGATTCAACAATTGCCCATCTGCTGGTAGTACGGCCTCCCTCCCATACACCAAGAAAAATGGAGTCATTTGTGTAGTATCTTGAACTGCAGTATTGTATGCAAATGTAAGATGGCTTAGATCAGTGTTTCACAACCTTTTTTGTGCCATGCCCCACCTTCGCCTTTCTAAAATTCTCATGTCCCCCCTTTGTAACATAATTTTTATTATACAAAAATTGAATTGCTAACTTAAGAAACTTAAATTAGGAAATAATCACTAGGGAATTGTTGACGAAACACAGTAGGTAAATTTATCACACATTTAATGAAAAACTGAAATTTGAACTCCATATAATTTTAATCAATATCTTTTCAAATCCATTTGTTATTTTTATTTAATTTTAATGAGAACCTTGCCCTTGATGTTGGCTGCACAAAAATTTTATATTAGGCTCCAAGTTGGTTAGCTTCAGCCTCAAGTCGCCACGTTGTGTTATACTTAGCCGATTTCTTTTTTTTATTAATAAATCATTTACTGCACTAAATCCACATTCAACCAAATACGAAGATGGAAATGGTAGCAACAGTTTTCTTGAACATTTGGTTAGATTTGGGTATTTGGTTTCTGTTTCTTCACAAAGCCAAGCGATTGTTCCTTTTAAATTAAATAGAGTCTTAACTGACTCATCATTTTGTAATTCTGCAAGTTCTTCCTGATACTTCATGTTTGATATGTCAGACAAATCTACTAACATTGGCTGCATCATCCATGCTGGAAAATGAATTTGTTCTAAATCAGAAAATCTTTCCTTCAAATCAGCCGAAATAAAATTAAGATGATTGACTATAACAAGTATAGCAGTATCAGTCACTTCACATTGTTTGAGCCAGTGAAACTGTTCGAAGTTTTTGTTGTTGATTTGTTTTTGACATAACTCAATAACGGCAATGAATCCAAATATCTTTGCTTTTGCATCGACCAGAGTTTTATTTTTTCCTTGAAGTTGTTTGTTTAAAATATTAAGTTTTTCAAATATATCGGCTAAGTAACTTAAAAATGCTTTGCCATCGATCGTTAATAGATACTTCATTTCAGGTTTTTCTGTTAAAAAATCACCAAGAGTATCATACAGTTCAATGAATCTTTTCAGGCAGTTTCCTTTGGAAAGCCATCTAACGTCCGTGTGCAGTAAGAGTCTCAGATGGTCTTCGTTTTGTTCTTCACAAAATAGTTTGAAAAGACGCTCGCATTTGGCATTCGCTTTAATAGCATTAACACACTTAATAACTGAATGTAGTATTTCATTCAGAATAGGCGAGATGTTCTTAGCTACCAAGTTTTCCCTATGAATAACACAATGCACAATAATCAATTCTGGATTAGCATCTTTCAGCAATTTTAGGCAGCCATTTTTTTTGCCCATCATATTAGGAGCACCATCTGCAGCACAAGATGTTATATTTTGCATTGGTATATCATTCATATCAAAGTAGGTTTTTAGTTCATTATATATATCTTTTGAGGTAGTGGTGCTTTCTAATTTTCTACAGAATAACATTTCTTCAGCAAATTGCCCTTTATCAATATATCTCACGTAAGTCATCAATACTGCCTCACTATCTCTCAAAGTTGATTCATCCATTTGCACTGAGAAATTTCTTGTTTTTAGCTTCTCAACAAGTTGTTTTTCAACATCTTCACTCATTTCGTCTATTCTTCTGCTAACAGTATTGTTACTGAGCGGCATTGCTCTTACATCTTTATCATCTTTTTCAAGAACCGTTTTAAGAAATACTGATATTGACGGTTTTATTAAATTCTCTCCTATGGTATGATTTTTTCCATTTTTACCGATGAGTAAAGAAAGTTGATAGCTAGCCTCAAGGACGCGATTATTAGTTGAAGTATGAGCAGTAAATAGAGTCTTTATTGTTGTTCTCTTTTCAAAACTTTTCCTCAAAGTTTTGAAGTAATTCAAATCGGAATTGATGTGAGCACTATGTTTCGCTTTCAAATGTGACTCAAGACGACCTCGTTTCATTGATTCGTTGGATAAGCATTGCTGACATAAAAGACAAAAAGGAATCCGTTCATCGTGGATAGCGGGTATGAACCCAAATTTTAAATATTCTTCCGAATATTGACGAATTTTCTTTTTGCTTGCACCACTCATTTTACCGAGGGCTGAAAGAGATAAATACGAGTATAAGGTCAAATAAAAACTAAAATTCGAGTATGTATATCACAGCACGGAAACTCAATGTTATTTTTTGTAGTCTGCATACTTAGCGACATCTAGGCGGCTTGGTAGCTGAAGTAGCTGAAAACGCGCCATAATTTAAATCGTTCAAATATATAGAATTGAATGCTTATTAAACTTAAACCATTAAACTTATTTAATATATAAAATCATATTAAATAAAAACAATTTTAAAATGTTTTAACTATTTATAATGGTATTAATAAATAATTTAAACAAATGCTTCAATTTAAACAGACTTTACATATTAAATAATAGTGGTATAAATAACGGCAATGTTCATAAATATCCTGAATTGATTTCGATAATAACTTATCGTTTTCACTTCAACATTAAATCATGTTGTTTAGTTGAATGTGAAAATCGAAATCCTCTGGAAGAAGCACTTCCATCATAATTAATAATCGCGCACGATGGTTTCCATTGCAACAATGCAATCAAATGAAATCAAAATCATCAAAATTTAAATATGATACATAAATTTTAAGAATTTTTAGTTGCGCAGCTGACTCAACTTTTCAGAATTATTCTCATCTATAAGTCAGCAGTATATATGGTTGCAGTCATTGTTTTTATTCATTTAAATGTGTTTAAATGTGATAACTGCTGCCATCATACAACATGGTAGACAAGCATTTTCTCAATCTGAGAATTTGCCATATGAGTTTCACTACCCTGATGTATATCACAAAAATATTCAAATAAATAAATCTATATATATAATCAAATGTAAAATGCTGCTTCAACCCAATCGTGTTTAAACACGATTGGGTTGAAGCAGCATTTTACATTTGATTATATATATTTTACCCAAAGGACTCCGCATTTTTCTATTTAATAAATAAATATATAATCAAATACTTACCATTTACATCTGAACAATTTATGTACTTATTAAATTTTGAAGATTTAACAACAGTTTCTCCTGACACTTATTTCAAATTAACACTATCTGAATGCTGTGAAACACTAGGAGTTGTGATTGCCACTCAGTTGCAAATAACTACGATTTTAACATACAGCTGACGACAGACTGGCGTCGCAAGCAACGCATTGTTGCCATTACTACTAAGTGTTTCGTCCAGTATAGGCAACAATGTACACATACAGATGTGTACATGTCTGACACCACGCGAGCAGGATGTCAAATAATATTTGAAATATGAATAGCCATAGATAAAAGAAAGAAATTATAAGACAAGAGACGGCTAGAGAAAAGGTAATTACAGCGGACGCGAACGCAAAAAGTAAAAAATAAAATAAAAGTAAAAAAATAAAAGCAAGCTTTTATTTAAATTCGCTAAAATGCGATAAATCTGTGTCGAGTACATTTTCAAATTGCCCCCCTTAAACAATCAAATTGCCCCCTTGTGGGGCGTGGGCCCCACGTTGGGAAACACTGGCTTAGATACTCACACCAGTCCTTTTGGTCGGTGCTAACGAACTTACTCAGCATCGCAGCTAAGGTATGATTGAAGCGCTCCGTTAAGCCATTACAACTAGGATGGTATGCTGTGGTATGCAGTGTAAATGAGGAAGACCTTCAGAAGTTGGATAAAATTAAAGTGTTGGATGACTGCATAATTGGACCACAGTCGTGTATGGAAGTTGAAGTTAAAGTAGGGACAACGATATTAGAAGGTAAACGTGTTGTACCATATGTTAAAACGGCCATACAGAAACGCATTGAGTTGAAATCAGAAATTATAAAGACGGGTGATGGTTATTCTTTAAAAGTTTTTAATTATGGTTTTATCCCCACTAAGTTGTTCAGGAACACATTAGGATTTCTGGACGTCATAATAAACCCACTGCCGAGTTACCTTTGCGAGGAGGAAGGTCATCGATCTAAAATTAAAATACCAGTTGAACTCCCACAACAAAATCAAGATAAATTATTGACGTTAATAAACGACTACCGAGACATTTTTTCCAATACTAAGCGAGATATGGGTTTTACAAGCTTTGCGAAACATACCACACGTGACAATATTGAAGGAGAAACGGCCTCATTTGCAGCGAAAAAAAGTACTCTTCCACCACAACGCGCCGGCTCATTCATCCCGAATCGCCAATGCTAAATTGGTTGAATTGGGCTACGAGGTGGTGCCGCATCCCCCGTACTCTCCAGACCTGGCCCCGTGCGACTTCTTTTTGTTCACAAACATGAAGACTTGGCTCGGAGGCAAGCGCTTTACGTCAAATGAAGAGATTATCGCCGCCACTAAAGCTTATTTTGCAGAGTTCCCGAAATCATATTTTTCTGAAGGCTTAAAAAAGTTGGAGCACCGCTGGGAAAAGTGTATCGCCCTGCAAGGGTACTATGTTGAAAAATAAAAAATAAAACCTGTTCAATTACTGCGTTTTCTTGTCAATTCCGGAAACTTTTCAATCTACCCTCGAACATATGGCCGAAACCTCACTTTAAAATCATATCATCTCTATTAGAAAACCTAATATATTTTTTATTTATTTATTTATTCTTACGGGTGGCCAATTACATAGAAAATAACATATATAATAAAAAATACAATAATACAACAATACAAGAACATTACTTATGAGTTAGAATCTAAAACTACACGACACGTACGCTTAAAATACTTCAGACTAACTCCGAACATATCAATTAAATTATAATATTTATTAACGTTATGTATTAAGTAATTACGAGGGCTATTAAAACCAAATACAGATTTGTGAAATTCACAAGCAAGAAGTTGCTGATGCCGCGTTGCATGTCTGGGGATAAAAAATGATAAAGATGACAATACATCCGAGCAATCGATTAGATTGTTAAACAAGCGATAAGCAAAACAAAGCGAAGAATAAATTCTTCGTTTATATAGAGGAAGGATATCAAGATATTTGAGCATCATATCAAAATTGTCATAATATAAATGACAACGAGAACAAATAAGATTAACCATTTTCTTTTGGACGTGCTCAATGCTATTGGTATGACATTTGTAATTAGGGGACCATACGATGGAGCAATAATCAAGGATAGGTCTAACGAATGATTTGTATAATGTTATAAATGTTTCGATGGATGTGAAGTGTATTGACAGTCGTTTTATAAAGCCAATTAATTGCAATGCTTTTGCCAAAATTACATTTATATGACTTGTGAATTGGAGCTTACTGTCAAAAAATACACCTAAGTCTCTGATTATATCAACTCTCTCTAAGATATGACTGTTCAGAGAGTAATCAAAACGCCACAGTATACTTTTTTTCTTTGAGAAACGCATAAGTTTACATTTATTTATATTTAAGTTAAGATCATTGTCATCACACCATCGCATGATCCTATTTAAACCAGTTTGGATTATGTTGCAGTCTTCCAAACACCTAATGGTTTTAAATATTTTTATGTCGTCAGCATAAAGTAGAATATTGGAGCTAATGTTGCTACCAATATCATTAATAAAAATAAGAAAGAATAAGGGACCCAAATGCGAGCCTTGTGGTACCCCAGATGTTGCATTAATTATAAGATCCGACATGGTACCATTGAATCTAACAACCAACTGTCTATTGCAAATAAATGATTTTATCCATTCAAGCATGCATCCAACAACACCATAAGATCTAAGTTTATGCAAAAGTCTTGCGTGACTTACCCTATCGAATGCCTTGGAGAAATCGGTATAGACTGTATCTACCATATCGCCTTTCTCCAATGCACAAGATATATAACTAGTGTATATGAATAAATTTGTTTCTGTTGATCTAGGTGGAAAGAAACCATGTTGTTGATCAGTTATTACAGGTTTAAAAAGCAACATCATATGCTTTGAAACAATTTTATCAAACAGTTTTGGGATGCATGATTGAATAGCTATTGGGCGGTAGTTGTGAATATCAGATTTAATTCCCGATTTAAAAACAGGGGCCACGTAGCAATTTCTCCACAAGGACGGAAATTTCCCATTTTGAATGGATTTATTAAATAAGATTGCTAGTGGTAAGGAGAAGGCACTAGAACAGTTTTTAATTATAGAAGGAGGAATTCCATCGGGACCAGGAGAACTACTTGTCTTAATATCAGAGCAAGAATCCAAGATATCTGATTCATTGATAGTAAGTTTATTAAAATTTATACCAACGTTAGGGACAAATTCCGGACCAGTGACGAAATTATTGGAATGTGACTCTTGAAAATAGGATGCAAATAGATTTGCTATTTCTTTATTTGAACTAGCAGTAATTGATTCATTATACATTTTAGATGGGAAACAAGTGGTGCTATCACGTTTGGACTTGCAATACTTCCAAAACTCATTTATATTACACGATATTTTGTTTTCTATATCACATATATAATTTATATGGACACTGTGAATTAATGATTTACATTGTGATCTTAATTGGGAGAAATGATTGTAGTCATCAAGTCTACCAGAAAATTTAAATTTTTTATGAGCTTTGCGTTTATCCTTAATTAACTTAATCAATTCTGGAGAAAACCATCTAGGAAACTGAGATTTCAGCTTTTTCCGCACCGGTACGTGTTTATACAGAGTAGAATACAATATTTCGTAGAAAGCATCAACGGCGGCATCAACACACTGAGACTTGAGAATATTCATCCAATTTACACTGTTTATATCATTACATATAGCAATAGTATTAGAGTTATCAAAGTCTAGGAAAAAATCATCAGTTTCATCTTCAATAAGGAGTGTTACATCAAAGTCGATGTGTATAGGAGGATGATAGCTATCTGGGGTACATAGCGGGTCACCTACTGCGCAACTTATATTAAGATTGTTTGAAAATATAAGATCCACAATTTTCTGTGAGCTATTTACGTTATCATTAAACTGATATAAGCCATTACTCATGACTCCTTCACAGAATAAACGCGCAGAGTTATCACCACATGATGGCAAGTAGCCAACACAATCATCATCAGATGTCCAGTTGATAGATGGTAAATTATAATCGCCAACAACAAAGAGTTTCATATCTTCATGTTTCAATAAAATTTCAGTGATTGTGTAAATATGTTCCGCGTACGTATCTTCATGAGATCGAGGTGGAAAATAAACACAACCGATGATGTAACAGTCGTTAATAGCAATCCAGATTTCTTCATGATTATTATTGTTAATAGTGATGAGTGATGATTTAATTTTATTATTTACAGCAATAAACACACCGCCGCCTCTGTTGGCATTACATACAGCGTAATTGCGATCGCACCGATATAATGTGTAACGATCATCGATTATTTCCTTATCAGAAATATCAGAATGCAACCAGGATTCGGTTATACATATAATATCGTAATCATTAATAATAACGTTATTATAGAATTCAATTAACTTAGTTCTAAGACCACGTATATTTTGGTAGAAAATAGATAAACCAATGGATGAGCTGCTTAGTTTTTTGCCGGAGCAGGATTCAGTTGCGGAAAATTTCCAGTAGAAGTGCGATTTTTATTACGCCGTGGAAAAAATTCCTTAATAGCAAGTCCAGAAGGCCACAAAGATGGATCTAAAAGTTTTTCGATCAAAGACTCCTTGACGCCTAAATTACAATTTCACAAGATTTGTCTCACAAGATTTGTCTCGGGTCGCTGCGCGACCCTCGACAAATTTTCACGGGGCTTTTCTAAACTCGAAATTTTACTTCATGCTTAGTCTGGGAGTGGAAAACACTCGTTTAAAGCTTTAAATTAAACTCTATAATAAATAGCAACGAATATCTAAAGGTTTAAATAAAATAAGGAGAATTTAGAATACGTATACTTTAAAGAAAAACTCTATAACACCTTTTTATAAACTTTAATTTAAAGCTTTAAACGAGTGTTTTTTTAATATAGTTCAATTTGAAACAATAAACGAGTGTTTTCCACTCCCAGACTAAGCATGAAGTAAAATTTCGAGTTTAGAAAAGCCCCGTGAAAATTTGTCAAGGGTCGCGCAGCGACCCGAGACAAATTTTCGGGCTTTTCTAAACTCGAAATTTTACTTCATGCGCCACGCGTATAAAACACTGACTTCAATTGAAGTTTAAAATATACTACTAAAGCATAATGCTGATGAGGTATATTCTGAACTTCACATCGAATCAGTGTTTTGTACGCGTGGCGCATGAAGTAAAATTTCGAGTTTAGAAAAGCCCCGTGAAAATTTGTCTCGGGTCGCTGCGCGACCCTCGACAAATTTTCACGGGGCTTTTCTAAACTCAAAATTTTACTTCATGCTTAGTCTGGGAGTGGAAAACACTCGTTTAAAGCTTTAAATTAAACTCTATAAAACATAGCAACGAATATCTAAAGATTTAAATAAAATAAGGAGAATTTAGAATACGTATACTTTAAAGAAAAACTCTATAACACCTTTTTATAAACTTTAATTTAAAGCTTTAAACGAGTGTTTTTTTAAATATACTTCAATTTGAAACATTAAACGAGTGTTTTCCACTCCCAGACTAAGCATGAAGTAAAATTTCGAGTTTAGAAAAGCCCTGTGAAAATTTGTCGAGGGTCGCGCAGCGACCCGAGACAAATTTTCGGGCTTTTCTAAACTCGAAATTTTACTTCATGCGCCACGCGTATAAAACACTGACTTCAATTGAAGTTTAAAATATACTACTAAAGCATAATGCTGATGAGGTATATTCTGAACTTCACATCGAATCAGTGTTTTGTACGCGTGGCGCATGAAGTAAAATTTCGAGTTTAGAAAAGCCCCGTGAAAATTTGTCTCGGGTCGCTGCGCGACCCTCGACAAATTTTCTACGCGGGGCTTTTCTAAACTCGAAATTTTACTTCATGCTTAGTCTGGGAGTGGAAAACACTCGTTTAAAGCTTCAATTTGAACTCTTTACAAAAATATCTGAAAATTGTTAACTTAAAAGAAAAACTCCTTGTATTAGGACCTGAATGTTAATTTTAAGTACTTAATTTGATACTGTGAATTCAAAAAAGTAATTAGATATTATTTACTATGAAATATTGTAATTTATACATCTTTTTCTTCCCTTTCTTTTCCACTCATGTTGTTATTTTTTTGTTTCTCTTTTACTTTCTAGTGTCTTTCGGTGGTATAGCCGGTCTCTTTCTGGGCTTCAGTTTACTTTCAGGCGTCGAAATCATTTATTACTTCACAATACGCGCTTGGTGCATGGTCTACCAAGAAAAGGACGAGCTGATCAAGATCAGGGAAGAGGATAAAATGAAAAAAAAGAAGGACGTAGATTTGAGTTTAATGCCGTATTTTATGTCCAATAATGAGGAAAATAAAGGAAGGGATATTTTGTCCAAAATGAATCGCAGAGACCGAAAAGTGCACGCTACTAAAAAGAAGAATGCGATGATGTACAAAGATGATTTCATGTCGTTTCCAAGAGTGAGTTGTTGTATAGCGAAATCCAAACTGAACATGAAAAATGTAATCTATTATTTTAGAATTTGGAGCCAATTAAAGTGAAGCCAATCAATCCGAGGCACAAAATCGTTGTTCCTCCTTTTGGAATCGAATTCCTAAACTGAACCAATTTTTAAATATTTATAAAGCTGTGGCTACTTGTCGAAACTCTTTAGCCGAAGCAATAAAAACGTATAAAAGGAAAAACATTCACAAATCAATATTTGAGGCGTCTATTTCGAAAAATCCCTAAATCCCTTTTTTTTTAAATGGATTTAGGAATTTTTGGAAATAGGCGACTCATTTCTCGTCAAAACTCTTCAGCTGAGGCAACAAAAACTTACGAGAAGAAGAAATAATAAAACGCGGTTAGATTTATTTTCTTCACCAATTTATTTTTTGCTGTAAGAGTATATTTCGAGTACCATGTACAGGGTGGTCTAATTTCGATGTTGCTTATGGGCATTTCGGTAAATATAGGACTATGCCGAAAACAAAAATACACCATCCTATTTTTTTCAGAAGTTATAGGGCAACATCGGGTTTTCTTGATTTTTAACTTTAATTAATACCTTGCGTAATTTGTGAAATAGACAAAAACAATAAATACCTTCTTAAGATACTTTTTTGAGTAGAATCCAGTGACGTAGGCATTTTTTTATTTTATGCACACACTTTCGATTTATAGCCAATTTTTTTTTTAAATGTAAATCATAGTTGGCTTTGAGATAGTTAATGAGAGTGTTTTTCATTGATTTCAAAAATATATATTTTTGTGAATTTATCTTAAAAAACAGTATTACTATAGAGTAAAAACTAGTTTTTAATCAGCTAAATAATATAATATAGAAGATAATAGCCATTTTTGATCATTTGCATTCTAAGTTTTAATTATGATGAACATTATAAAGTAATGATTTTTTAAATAATAATAATTCTTTTTTGAGTAATAAATATTTTATCATTTTTAATATTTATTAAAATTTTTATACAGGGTGTCCGTATTTCGAGGAAATGCATGGGGATCTCGGTTATTTAAAGAGTTAGAGAGTTGGTTAAAGTAGGGTAAATATGTGAAATTTGTAGCCCAATAATAATCTGAAAACAGATTTAAAATATCTTTTTTTGTTTTCGAGATATTGCCAAAAAACAATTTTTTTCAAATTTCGTTTTAATTTTTTTATTCAAAAACTATTGGATCTAGGAATTTGCAACTTTTACATTATACAGGCACTTTTTAATCAGGAATTTAGTAGTGTACTTACATTTAAAATAACTTTAATATCTTCCCCGGAACCATAGCCAACTTTTGTTTTTCTTATGGGCGCCATATTGGATTTTCATATTTTCAGAAAGAACTTTTTTTTCTGAATTAAACGGTATATCACACTTATAATTTATTTTGCGTTTCATTTGAAACATAGCAACCTTTTGTTTTTTTGTAAAGAGTGCCTTGGAAACAATAATATTGATACGTTATTCAGTTATTGATGTGTCAATAAGATACGATCATTATACATAATACATAAAATAAAGGTAAAAATGGTGTTTTCGAAGCAAGAAAAACGAGATATGATCGAAGTTTATTATACTTGAAACAAAAATGTACGTATTTCATCCGAAGTCTATCTACAGCGCTATCCAGAAAGGCAACAGCCAAGTGAAAGTCATTTCATAAAACTACATACAAATTTATTGGAATATGGTTCCTTCGTAAAGCCACGACAAAGATATGGATATCACCAACCCCATGAAAATGAAAACGAAATTTTGCAAGCGGTAAAATGATTTCATTTTAATTAAAATACGATAATATTTATTCCCCTAGATTCAAGATAACCCTTCTTCCTCAACGAGAAAACTTGCGAACCAGTTTGGTGTGACGCGTGACGTTTCAATACGTATGGAGAATTTTGAAAAAAAATAAATATCGCCCATTCAAAATTAAAGTTACTCAAGCTCTCCATCCTGGAGGTGCTAGACGAAGGATGGACTTTTGTCGTATTTTATTGGGAAAATTAAACGAAAATCCGAATTTCTTGTCAAATGTGATATGGTCTGACGAATGCCGTTTTACCAACACAGGGATATTCAATAGGCATAATGAACATATGTGGAGTATAAATAATCCTAGACAACATGAAGAAAGACGACGACAAGTGCGATTCGGACTAAATGTATGGGTCGGTATTTTGGGAGACAATATTGTAGGTCCATACATTTACGAAGATACATTAAATTCACAGAGATATCACGATTTTTTAAGAACATTTTTAAGTGATTACGTAGACAATAACATCCCCTTAAATATGTTAAGAAATGTATGGTTTCAACAAGATGGTGCACCACCTCACAACAGCCAAATTGTCGCTAATTGTCTGTCTGAAATGTTTCCAAATAAAGTTATGGCAAATAATGGTGATATACGTTGGCCAGCTCGCTCACCTGATTTGTCACCTCTAGATTATTTTCTTTGGGGAGCTATAAAAGAAAAAGTTTATAAAACTATTCCAGAGGACAAAGACGATTTAAGAAGAATTATAATAGTTACCATTCAGCAATTAAGAAGATGAGACATTTTTCGGGCAGTCCAAAATTCAAGGAAAAGACTAGAATTATGTTTGGAGGTCAATGGTGATATATTCGAACACACTCTAAGTTTGTGATAATTTTAGTTCAAAAGATATTTAATTAATTTTTTTATTATTATTTAATATTAAATTAGTGAAACAAACCAAGTGTTTTAATTAAATATCCAGTATTATGAAAAACTTCATCAAGCAGCAGAGTGATTATTCTGGTTCCTTCCCTAAAAAAATATAGTTGTAGGCCTCAGGAATTTTAAAATGTGCAACTGTTTTCAAGGCACTCTTAAAAAAAACAAAAGGTTGCTTTGTTTCAAATGAAACGCAAAATAAATTATAAGTGTGATAATCCGTTGAATTCAGAAAAAAAAGTTCTTTCCAAAAATATGAATATCCAATATGGCGCCCATAAGAAAAACAAAAGTTGGCTATGGTTCTGGAGAAGATATTAAAGTTATTTTAAATGTAAGTACACTACTAAATTCCTGATTAAAAAGTGCCTGTATAATGTAAAAGTTGCAAATTCCTAGATCCAATAGTTTTTGAATAAAAAAATAAAAACGAAATTTGAAAAAAATTGTTTTTTTGGCAATATCTCGAAAACAAAAAAAGATATTTCAAATCTGTTTTCGGATTATTGTTGGGCTCCAAATTTCACGTATTTGCCCTAATTTAACCAACTCTCTAACTCTTCAAATAACCGAGATCCCCATGCATTTCCTCGAAATACGGACACCCTGTATATTAAGAAAAAAAAATTTAAGTATTCGAACTGATGGCCATTATTTTTAATGCATCTTTGGCATCTACCTCTTACAGCTTGAATGGCGATACATTTTGTGAATGTTGGGAACAGTTCCTATGAAAATCATGAAAATGTTACAATACGTCTAAATTAATTTAGGCTGCAGGTATCCCCATAAAAATCTAACGGTGTTAGATCTAAAGATCTAGCAGGCCACCTAACTGGTATAAATGTTCTCAACCAATTGCTCTCTAAATTTGCATTCAAAAGTAATCTGCTCCATCTTGTTGGAAGAACAGAACTCATTGCTGTTGCAATAGAATAATCAATTAAAATTGAGAACGCAAATGAATAAAAATGGCTATTATCTTCCGTATTATATTATTTAGTAGACTAAAATTTAGTTTCTACTCTATAGGAACACTATTTTTCAAGATAAATTCACAAAAGTATATATTTTTGAAATCAGTAAAAAACACTCTTTTTAACTGTGTTGAAGCCAACTATGATTTACATTTAAATAAAAAAATAATTTGGCTATAACTCGAAAATGTGTGCATAAAATAAAAAAATGCCTACGTCACTGGATTCTACTTAAAAAAGTATCTTAAGAAGGTATTTATAGTTTTTATCTATCTCACAAATTACGCAAGATATGAATTAAAGTTAAAAATCAAGAAAACCCTATTTTGCCCTATAACTTCTAAAAAAAAACAAGATGGTGCATTTTTGTTTACGGCATTATCCTAGTCTGAAAAAAAGAGATCGCGACTGCGTCATATGATTTTTTGTAACTCTTTATATTTACCGAGATGCCCATAAGCAACATCGAAATTAGACCACCCTGTACTCTTTTTTAATAACTAAATTCAGTTTTTGAGATGTACATTTCGAGTACCATTTACTCTTTTTTAATAACTGAATTCAGTTTTTGAGATGTACATTTCGAGTACCATTTACTCTTTTTTAATAACTTAATTCAGTTTTTGAAAAATAATACAGGGCTATTCAAAATAAAGAAACATATTTCAAACATCTATTTAATCCAAACGATAAAAGAGAGAAACAATTCCAACGTTCCTTAAAAGAGAAAAGTTCAAATTTTATGAATTCATATGACCACCATGTGTTACACAACAAATATCAAAACGGTGGTTTATTTCTTGCAGCACACAAATCAGCTGGTCTCGTTATCGAATTTACAGCTTCAACAATTCGATGTCGCATATTTTCAAGAAAGGTTTTTGGGCTCCTTTTCGTAAACTGTACGAATACGCTCGACATTTTCATTCGATGTGCTTTTCTGTTTGCAGATGCAACCATCGTCTACGAATTTTTAATGCCAATGGTAAATCTGCTCGTGACGAGGCGGTTGTTTATTAAACTGGCGGCTAAAAGCACGTTGAACTTCAATAATGGGCTCTAAGTTTTGCTAATTGCAGCACACAAAATTATTTTTCTTATTGTGTCGCCATTTTACTACAGACAATCAACATGACAAATAACAGCGCCAATGCGGCCGTGGTTGGAACTTCTGCCTGGACTGTTCAAATTTCAAACTTTTGTCTGTCCAGAAACGTTGGAATTATAGTTCTACCTTTTGTAGTTTGAAAGAAATAAACGTTTGAAATCTGTTCCTTTCTATTGAATAGCCTTGTACATTTCAAGCACCATTAACTCTTTTTTAATAACTTAATTCAGTTTTTAAAAAATAATACATAGTACTAGAAATATGCATCTAACAATGAAAAATAAATTAGCGAAGAAAGGAAATCAAACCGTGTTTTATTACTGATTGATTATTTCACATAACTCAAAAAACACAGTGAGAAGAAGAACATTCATAAATAAAAATTTAGTGAAAAAAAAGCCATTGTAAATATTTCTTGTTGGTTTACTTCTTTTATTAATAAATATAATTTTACATGAAAACAGTACGTTTTTTTTTTGTTTGCTTAATTCTTCTCAACATAATGTTAACGGGCAACACGAAATTAAATTAAAAAAAAACAACGTAACTAAAATGCAACAAAAGGAAAAAAACAATACAAATATCTAAAATTACGTACAAATACGAGTAATTAACACTTTCTACATATATACAAATTTCACTTATTCGTAAAAACCTTACACAACTAATTCTTCCATCAAGGTACTGACTGCTTAAAGCTTTCTGGTGAATACAAATTACAAAAAAAAAAAAATATGATAATTCACCTAATTATTTTTTTTAATTTCAGTATTACGAAAAAAATAGTCTGAAATAATTTTACGCTATGTTTTCACTCATTTCTTCTGGTACATAATTTGTCCATTCATTATTATTTATCTGCATGTACAATTTCTTTCTTTGAAATTATTGAACTCACGCAATGCTTTTTATTTTTCGTTTCATTTCGTTCATTTAAAGACTGTCTCTGTCAATCAATGAATTATGAATTGTTGTCCCGATTTGGAATTAATTCCGCGGAGAGCCGTAATTTTGTGAATTCGATCAATAGATAGTGGTGAGTTTTATCTGTCTGTTGCGTTCGGATTTGTGTAGCTGAAGCCTTGGAACTGCGCTTGGTCCATCGACTGAAGGATGTCTTGTTCGATTGGCGTGAGTTTCGCCTTTTCTACGGTGAACGTCCTGTCGAAATACTGTGTATCCAGAGGATGTTGCTGAAAATAAAATATTGAAATGTTTTTTATTTGTAAGTACATTTAAAATAAAATAAAGAATATGTAAAGTTATTTAAATTAAAAACACTTGGTATTGTTTCATAAATTAATTTGTGAAACAATACCAAGTGTTTTTAATTTAAATAAATTTACATATTTTAATGTATCACCAAGTGCCAGATAAGAAATTATTTCAAGAAATTAAAATAAAGAATTTAGTTAGATTTATATCTTTCGAGCCTTCGCATCTATTAAATCGTTCGAATTTGTTCTAGTGAGGGTTTTCCACTAAATAAAGGGTGTTTTTTTTTTTAGACGTGTGGTTTTCAAGAAGAAATAAAACGCATATAATTTAATGTTATGGCCAAGAATTTAGCTTTATCATAAAGATAAGGGTTTGCCATTATGTTTTAAAAATGATTTCGGGCAAGTGGGCGCCGCGGCTGGCTCGAATAAATTCCAGCCGAGAGGCCCAATTTCCGACCACTTTTTGCATCAATTGGGGCCGTATGTCAGCAATAACGCACCGAATATTCTCTTCCAAGGCGTACACAAGCGACTTCACATAACCCCACAAGAAATAGTCCAGCGGTGTTAAATCGCACGATCTTGGAGGCCACGCCACAGGTCCACGACGCGAGATAATGCGCTCACCAAAAGTTTCCTGCAACAAAGTAATTGTTGCGTTGGCTGTATGGCATGTAGCGCCGTCTTGTTGGAACCATAGGTCGTCCACATCAACACCCTCCAATTCAGGCACGAAAAAGTCATTAATCATGGCCTTATAGCGTTCCCCATTGACTGTAATATTATGGACGGCTTCATTTTTGAAGAAATATGGACCAATGATTCCCTCTGCCCATAGAGCACACCAAACAGTGAATTTTTAAGGATGTAACGGCGTCTCAACAATGACTTGTGGATTATCTTTACTCCAGAAGCGACAATTTTGCTTATTGACATACCCATTTAACCCAAAGTGATCTTCATCGCTGAACAAAATATTCTTGTGAAAATCGGGATCGGTGGCCATCTCGTTTTGCGCCCATTCACCGAACGTGCGACCGCTTGATGGTCGTTTGGCTTCAATGCTTGCACGAGTTGGATTTTGTAAGCACGCAAACCAAGATCCTTCCGCAAAATCTTCCATAAAGTTGATGGACACAGCTCCAATTGTTGCGCGCGATGGCGGATAGACTCATTCGGGTCTTCTTCGATACTCTGCTCCACAGCAGCAATAGCGTCTTCGGTGCGCACTGTACGGCGTCCCTGAGGATGCGCACTATCCACTAGAGTAAACGTGGTGCGAAACCGATCCATGGTTGCTCGAATTACCGACTCTGCTGGGCGATTATGTCGACCGAATATTGGACGCAGCGCGCGATGCGTCGCGCGAACCGAACCATTATTTTGGTAATAAATTTGCACGATTTGCAAACGTTGTTCAGGAGTAAGTCTATTCATTATGAAATGGCAAACCAAACTGAGCATATATCAAGTGACAGCTGTCAAAAAGACCATTTACGAAAAAAGTAGTGCCGACTTAAAAACCACACGTCTAAAAAAAAAACACCCTTTATTTCAAGTTTTTATATCATTGTATTTCTAATAGCTAAGAGTCGGACCTGCCCGATCTATAAAACCTTACAAGTTTTCGGAACAACCCCGCGCTACTTTGCCCTACAGAATAGAGAGGATGTAAGAATGCTAGCTCGGCTAAGGTGTGGGAATAAAGAAAGGGGAAGAAAGGTATGGATGGGAACGGAGTATACGGCGTGTGGATTTTGTAACATGGGAGAAGATGTATGGGAACATTGGTTGTATGAGTGCACGGAGGGACCGAGTTTTAAGAGTAAAAAGTTGAATGAAGTGTTGTGTGAGAGTGGGGAGGGGATTATAAAATGTAGAGAATTGATGAGAATGAGCGCAGGCAGGTGTAACTAGAAGAAGCGAAACGGCTACTTAAAGAATTGTTTAGAGTTTTATTTAATGTGTGTATGTCGCTGAAGAGTTCTATTATTATTTTATGATTTATGGTTAGTTTATGATAGTTATTGTAAGATGTTTGTAAATAATATGCCAAATAAAGGTTTTATATATATATATATATATATATATATATATATATATATATATATATATATATATATATATATATATATATATATGTATCACTGCTTCTTCAGGTTTGGTCCCGCGTATTTTCTTGGCTCTGGTCCATTTTATTTTAAAATTACCAGAGCCAAGAAAATACGCGGGACCAAACCCGAAGAAACAGTGATACATGTTACACCCGCGAAAATCTACGTTATAACATATATATATATATATATATATATATATATAATATGCTCTGGTCCATTTTATTTTTAATTCGACGTTTCGATGACGTCGCAGTCATCATCGTCAGGAATAACTATGATGACTGCGACGTCATCGAAACGTCGAATTAAAAATAAAATGGACCAGAGCCAAGAAAATACGCGGGACCAAACCCGAAGAAACAGTGATACATGTTACGCCCGCGAAAATCTACGTTTTAAAATATATATATATATATATATATATATATATATAATAGATACTTCCACTTTTATATAAATAAAGGTGAGACTTACCAGGCATGGTTTGAAAGGTGGTTCCAATTTCCTTAGGTTGAGCAGCTCCCAATCGACCGGATGGAAGAACGGCTGATCGATTATGTCGCCGTCGTGGCAGAATTTATTTCCTAACCTCTTCGTTGCGTCTTTTTCCAACAACTTAAAGAGATTAGTAAGAAAAAGTACTTTATATAAAAGAAAATTACATTACTAAAAACCAATCAATTAACACACATATATAAAACATATAAAAATGATACGTCAACAAATAAATAAATTAACCGATGATTTCAAAAATATTCACCTTTTTAAGATGCAACTTCCATTTGACCAATTTTTAAATTGCAGAGCTGGGACGAATCCTCATAAAAAAGATTTGAATCACGAATCCGAATCACCTTATATGATTCGTATCACGAATACTCGAATAAAGGATTCGTAAGAGATAAATATGATTCGAATCCTGTTTTTTAGAATCACGAGTACAAATACTTTAAGAATAAATTTGTTTATTATTTTGTGCAACCATTAATATATTAATATCGTTACCAGTTGTTTTAACAAAAATATTCAAAACCTAATTATTTATTTATTATTAACACTGAACATCGTTGATAACAGACTAAATATCTGATTCCCTGTTACTATCATTAAAGATATAATTTGTGTGTTTCTAAACTTCACTTAAAATCAGTGTTTTGTACGCGTGGCGCATGAAGTAAAATTTCGAGTTTAGAAAAGCCCGAAAATTTGTTTGTTTGTTTGCTTTTCTAAACTCGAAATTTTACTTCATGCGCCACGTGTATAAAACACTGATTTCAAGTGAGGTTTAAATACTTTATCACAATATTTTAGTGTTTTATACGCGTGGCGCATGAAGTAAAATTTCGAGTTTAGAAAAGCCCGAA
Source organism: Philonthus cognatus (assembly GCA_932526585.2). Taxonomy (NCBI): domain Eukaryota; kingdom Metazoa; phylum Arthropoda; class Insecta; order Coleoptera; family Staphylinidae; genus Philonthus; species Philonthus cognatus. The sequence continues at coordinate 180,316,866 of OW052241.1, forward strand.
AATTTGTCTCGGGTCGCTGCGCGACCCTCGACAAATTTTCACGGGGCTTTTCTAAACTCGAAATTTTACTTCATGCTTAGCCTGGGAGTGGAAACACCCGTTTAAAGCTTCAAATTGAACTCTATTATAAAATCGACGAATGCCTGAAAATTATGTAAATAAAAAATTCACGGAATATCATTAAAACCGGGAAAGTCAGATTAAAGTCATGGAAATATATTCAAATTGACCAAAACTCTAACAGAAAAGCCATATGATGTTATTAACTTCGTCAAAACCACCAGGCAAATTACAAAACACGTAAAAAATATTAACAAAAAACAATAAAAAAATAGTGACAAAAACAATAAAAACAATTTAACAAAATGGGGGTTTCCCACAGAAGAAATTCTCTGTAACCTCGGTTATACAGAAGACTGCAGAGGATATTTTAAAAGTTGCAATTTGCTAACGCTGCCCTCTATTTATATATTGGAATGCCTTACCCACATCCACAGTAATCTCGAACTTTACAACATAAACAGCAATATTTCCTACATCGAAACAAGAAATGCGAACGCAATCCGGACTCCATATAATAGATTAAAACGCACTCAAAATAGTACGCGTTTTTACAGCATTAAATTATACAATGCCCTTCCTTCCAGGTATAAGAAATTGAATTTCGTTAATGTTAAGCAAGAAATAAAAAATATGTTACTGCTTAACGCGTATTATTCTCTGGATGAATACTTTGTTAGATTTAAGTGATTAATAATTATATGCATATATATTTCTGCTTTTGTGACGTATGTACCTGTGGTCATAAATAAATATTATTATTATTATTATTATTAAGAAAGTTTTATTAAAAGGTCGGAGAAAAAAATCTTGAATCAGGGAAATGTCGGATAAATTTAACATTTCAGATTGTGATTACCATGTCAGTTTTACTTCAAATAATATTAAATAAAATTTTGAAACCAGATTATTATCTTTAAAAACATTTTCAGTCAATCAATGTTCTTATCAAAGTATTTAGTTAGAAGTTTCGAACGAGCGTTTCCACTCCCAGACTAAGCATGAAGTAAAATTTCGAGTTTAGAAAAGCCCCGTGAAAATTTGTCGAGGGTCGCGCAGCGACCCGAGACAAATTTTCTGGGCTTTTCTAAACTCGAAATTTTACTTCATGCGCCACGCGTATAAAAGACTAAAATATTGTGAACTTTATTTATATTTGAATCTCATTTGAAATCAGTGTTTTATACGCGTGGCGCATGAAGTAAAATTTCGAGTTTAGTAAAGCCCAGAAAATTTGTCTCGGGTCGCTGCGCGACCCTCGACAAATTTTCACGGGGCTTTTCTAAACTCGAAATTTTACTTCATGCTTAGTCTGGGAGTGGAAATCACTTGTTTAAAGCTTAAAATAAACTTAAAAAAAAAACGGAATATCTTAAGATATACAGAAAATAGTCTGAATTAAATAAAAATAGGCTGAATTAAAATTACAAAAGCGTTTCAAAAGTTTCGAACGAGTGTTTTCCACTCCCAGATTAAGCATGAAGTAAAACTTCGAGTTTAGAAAAGCCCCGTGAAAATTTGTCGTGGGTCGCGCAGCGACCCGAGACAAATTTTCTGGGCTTTTCTAAACTCGAAATTTTACTTCATGCGCCACGCGTATAAAACACTAAAATATTGTGAACTTTATTTATATTTGAACCTCACTTGAAATCAGTGTTTTTTACGCGTGGCGCATGAAGTAAAATTTCGAGTTTAGAAAAGCCCAGAAAATTTGTCTCGGGTCGCTGCGCGACCCTCGACAATTTTTCACGGGGCTTTTCTAAACTCGAAATTTTACTTCATGCTTAGTCTGGGAGAGGAAATCACTTGTTTAAAGCTTAAAATAAACTTTAAAAAAAACGGAATATCTCAAGATATACAGAAAATAGGCTGAATTAAATAAAAATAGGCGGAATTAAAATTATAAAAGCGTTTCAAAGGTTTCGAACGAGTGTTTCGACTCCCAGACTAAGCATGAAGTAAAATTTCGAATTTAGAAAAGCCCCGTGAAAATTTGTCGAGGGTCGCGCAGCGACCCGAGACAAATTTTCTGGGCTTTTCTAAACTCGAAATTTTACTTCATGCGCCACGCGTATAAAACACTAAAATATTGTGAACTTTATTTATATTTGAACCTCACTTGAAATCAGTGTTTTTTACGCGTGGCGCATGAAGTAAAATTTTGAGTTTAAAAAAGCCCAGAAAATTTGTATCGGGTCGCTGCGCGACCCTCGACAAATTTTCACAAGGCATTTCTGCTCTCGAAATTTTACTTCATGCTTAGTCTGGGAGTGGAAATCATTTGTTTAAAGCTTAAAATATACTTTAAAAAAAAACAGGGAATATCTCAAGATATACAGAAAATAGGCTGAATTAAATAAAAATAGGCTGAATTAAAATTATAAAAGCGTTTCAAAAGTTTCGAATGAGTGTTTTCCACTCCCAGACTAAGCATGAAGTAAAATTTCGAGTTTAGAAAAGCCCCGTGAAAATTTGTCGAGGGTCGCGCAGCGACCCGAGACAAATTTTCTGGGCTTTTCTAAACTCGAAATTTTACTTCATGCGCCACGCGTATAAAACAGTGATTTAACGAGAAATTTAAAAACACACGAAAGACATTTTTTTCATGTTAATCCTCACAATTAATTCGAATTATTTCTGACGATTCAAATCCTTTGTAAGTATTCGAATCCTTTTATAAATATTCGAATCCTTTTATAAGGATTCGAATCATCCACATTTAGATTCGAATGCGAATCCTCTTAAAAAAATGTGACGAATCCGGATCACGAATCCAGTTTAACTAAAGTATTCGAATGCCTCTTTTGAATCCTCTAAAAGGATTTGAATACTGAATGATTCGAATCCTGCCCAGCTTTGGTAAATTTTAGGTTTTCCAATAGGGATGATATGATTTTGAAGTGACGTTTCGGCCATATGTAATATGTCAAGATCTATCATTAATTTTTTATTGTATTCAGTAGTGTTTACAATTTCATCATGGAGAGATATACGCAAGAACAACGTTTACAAATTATTCAGTTTTATTATCAAAATAATCGTTCTCCAATTGCAACTTTTCGTGCGCTTTTACCATTTTATGGTCGTAATAATCGTCTAAGTGTGCTCGCTATTCGTCGAATTGTTGAAAATTGTGAGCGTACATTTTCTTTACATAATGTTAAAGTGCCAATAAGACAAAGAACCGCTCGAAGTAATGCAAATATTGCTGCCGTTCAGGCAAGTGTTGCTGAAGACCGCAATTTGTCGTTCTCAACAATTGGGACTGTCTCAAACCACAACCTGGCGGATTTTGAAAAAGGATTTGGGTTTGTATCCTTATAAAATTGTTCTCACTCAAGAACTGAAGCCATTAGACACCGTAAACGTCGTGAATTTGCTGATTTGGCTTAGAATAACTTGAAAAAAAAAAAAAAAGTTAAAGACTCCGTCTACAGCACGTGTGTTGTGCTCCGCTTTAAAGTGATGTTTCTTATGGAATTTTGTACTTAAAATTGTTCATCTTTGGTGAGGTTGATATCTATATTGTTGTGCGTTGTTATATGCACTTTTTATATTATTTAATTTTCAATAACCTTCTTTAAATTCATTTATGTATAATTGCCGTGTATTGTGAACGAGCCAAATTCTCTACGTTATTTTTTCTGTAGCAAGGTCGTTTCCTTTATCGGAGACGAGCTCGACTCATACAGAACAAAAAAAGAACACAGTTCAATGCACTCAATTATTTTAATCATTTCAATAATTTAATTGAAATGAGTCTTTGATATTTAATAATTGCATCCTAACCGTGGTCTTCTTGTGTTGTCTTACGTTAGTCACTGCGAAAGATCGTGCTGTGTGAAAAGTTACCCAGTTTTTCCAATCCATAAGCACTTATTATTTTAACTATTGATTACTACTCAAAATGTCTAAACCGAATAATTTAAAATCAGCAATAAAATGTGAAGGCGGCTGTGGGAATACTGTCGTCAATCCAGTGTCGTGCCCCACTTGTGGAAAATCTGGACATCCTAGTTGTATCGAACGACATAACTGTACCACTCTTTCGGATTTAATGACCGCAGTACAGCAATTACAAGGCTCTGTAGACAAGCTATCTAAAAACAGTGATGAACTTCGGAAGGAAAACATAGAACTCAAAAAGGTTGTATTATCTATGGACGATACTCGCCAAAAAAATGTTGAATTAACAACTGCACTGAAAGAACTTACTGAAAAATTCATGAAATTCTAAACGAAATTCAAAATCATCCACGACTTTCGAACAATCAACTGCTGTACTTACCGGTAAAATAATCCAGGAAATGGCTAAACGGGAGAATAGAAAAAATAACTTAGTGATATTTGGCCTGCCTGAAGGGAATTTTAAGACGTTGCAGGAACAGATTGGTGCTGATGTACGTGCAACACATCAAATACTAGCCATTGTAGAAGTATCGCACAATACTATCAAACCGTTCAGGATCGGCAAATTTGATCCCACTAACTTAAACAGAAAGCGTCCTTTGAAAGTGAATCTTAATAGTGCCTTGCATGTATCTGCAGCAATTAAAAACTATTCCAAACTTAAATCTAATGAAACTTTCAAGTCAATAAGCATATCAAGTGATCAAACAGAACTGCAAACTGAACTCGATCGAGAGGTAAAAAGTAAACTCGTGCGAAGAAAAGAAGCTGGTGAAACTAACATTCGTATTAAATATATTCGAAATATTCCAACTATTATCAACAAGGATTCTGAACATTCGGAAAACTAAATATGCCCGGAAGTCAACGTTTGAGCTTGTACTACCAGAATGTTTGCGGAATTAGGTCTAAAACTCACTTATTTTATGCAAGTTCATGTAATTCTTGTTTTGATATTATATTCTTAAGCGAAACTTGGTTAAAGGACTCAGTTAATGCCAACTTTTTATAGCCGAAATTGGAAGAAGTTGATCTTGACAACATTTGTTTCCAACAAGACGGGGCTACGTGCCACACAGCAAATGCAACAATTGAATTATTGCGAGAAAAGTTTGGAGATTCGATTATTTCAAGAAATTGTGATATTGAATGGCCTCCAAGAAGTTGTGATTTAACACCATTAGACTATTTCTTGTGGGGTTATTTGAAGTCATTGGTCTTTCGAAATAAACCAGACTCTCTTCAAGCTTTACAAGTCAATATTGAACGTGCCATTCACGACATACGACTTGATTTAGTTGAAAAAGTGCTCGAAAATTGGGTTCATCGAATTCGTTCCTGCAGAAGAAGTCGTGGAGGCCATTTGAATGACGTTTTATTTAGATCTTAATTGTATCGATTGTACTTCACATTAAATAAAAAAACATTTGACTTCCTTAACAATAAGTGTGTTTTTTTTTTTAAGAAATCATATCACTCTTATTGGAAAACCCTTTAGTATGTCGTATTTACAAAATATAACATTTGCATTTACAGACACTGAATGATTAATTTATAGATTGCAAATCCAAAAGTAAAATTCATCTAACCTAACTTTTATTTAGAGTTTTATGTATACATTTCTTTGTAAGTTATTGTATTAAAGTTGAACTTCTCAAGACAATGTGATATATAGATATTGCATAAATAATGTGTGAAAACTAATTATCATATTACTCATGTATGTGATTTGTTGTTGGAAATTTTAACTGCTATTGTATTTTTGATTTATTTTTAGAATAAATATTACAGTAATCGAAAATGTATTTAATTCTAGGATTATTTAGAAACAAACGTGTAATGCAAAAACTCATTGAAACAAACAGGCGCCAGTTAAAATAAACCGAAGCTAAAACACATTTGCACGTTTTCGGGTCAAGGAATTTTGTACAGTGTACCAGCATCATTCGGCTAATACAAAAAGTAAAAATATTCACAATAAAAAATAGTTAGTTTATAAAAACTTTTGTAGAAAATATTCAAATAAAACTTGCATCAATTTGAAATGTTTTTAGTATACTTTTGTTAGTTGTATTGAGATACATTTTGTGGACAATTTCGATTCGAAACCAATTTTTGCAATCTTTTGTAAACAATTTTTAGAAAACTTTTGCATGAAAATATACAAGATTCTCACAAATTTAGTTACACTTTTTGGAGTCTAATATTATTATAAAATGTTGATACCTTGAACGAGTTTCTCGCGTGGTAAACATAATCACTAGTGTATAGTATCTGAATTTTGTATTTATTGTCAAAGATTATGTATCTATGTAAATTGCCCACTGAGCAAAAAACAAGCAAATAACGTTATATACTGCCTTTCAAAAAAATTAGAACACAAAGTATTTATTGGACGATTTTTATGAAATTTACAGAATTTGATCATGTAAATCGATGATCAAAAAATCAATTGTTTTGGTTACTATTTAATGGTATTTTTCCTTGATTTCACCATTATGAAGAGCTGCTGATTTTTTAATGTAATTGCTTCTAATATCCAAGTAGCCTCTGAGTAGTTTGACGTTTCAGTTTGTAAAACATAAAAAGATGCCCCGTGTTCGTCGGCGTGCACAATATCATCATCTAAGTGAATTTGAAAGGGGTCGCATTATTGGAATGCGAGAAGCGGGTTTTTCGGTTCGTGCTATTGCTGAAAGGGTAGGCCGTAGTGTATCGGTGATCGTACGCTGCTGGTCTAGATGGTCCGAAGCTGGGGAGAATCGACGTAGACTTGGATCAGGACGTCCAAGAAGCACCACTGAGCGTGAAGATCGAGCTCTTCATCTTACAACTTTAAGGGACAGATTTACAACGTCGCGGGCATTGGGAAATGACTGGTTGGCTCTAAATGGCCAAAGAGTGACCATGGCTACTGTTTACAGAAGAATCCGCAGTTTTGGTATAAGATCCTACCGTCCACAATTGTGTCTACCTCTTACTCCGCAGCATCGCAGAGCAAGACTTGATTGGTGCAGAGAAAGACAACATTGGACCCATGAATGGAATAACATTATCTTCAGCGATGAGTCTCGGTTCTGTTTATGGGCTCATGATGGTCGCAGAAGAGTGAGACGTCGACGCGGTGAACGCAGAATTTTACAATTTGCTGTTGAAAGACATACGGCTCTTACACAGGGAGTTATGGTTTGGGGGCGATAGCATTTGGTAGTCGGTCTCCTCTAGTTTTTTTAGAAGCAAGTCTTAACGCGATTCGGTATATTGACAACATTTTACGGCCAGTGTTAGTGCCCTATGTAAATGGCTTGCAGAGCCCCATTTGTCAGCAAGATAATGCTCGACCTCACACAGCGGCCATTACAAGACAGTTTTTGATAGTGCCGAAATCAATTTGTTACCTTGGCCATCTCGTTCTCCAGATCTATCGCCAATAGAACATGTTTGGGATATGATAGGTGTTAGAATAAGTAACTTACAGCGCCCCGCTAACACTGTAATGGAACTTAGAGGTCAAATTATCGAAGTTTGGAATGAAATACCCCAAGTCGATATTGACAGCCTGATTTCTAGCATGCCTCGACGTGTTAATGAGTGTTTGGGAAATCGTGGAGGCCCAACACATTATTCATTTTTATTCATTTGTTTTTTTGTTTTTCAAGTTGATTTTTTGATCATCGATACAGTTCGTTTACATGATCAAATTGGGTAAATTTTATTAAAATCGTGCAATAAATACTTTGTGTTCTGATTTTTTGAAAGGCAGTATATATACATTGTAGCAACATTAAACGTTGTTTTAATGTTTAGACAGAAATTTCATCCGATTTTTTTAATTTGTTTTTTCTAACTAATTTCGACGCTCTAAAGGAATTGACCATATAATATATTTAGTAAATAACTCACTTGATTAAGATTTCACTGCAACAATTGTTTCACCACACAGTGGCTTCATCAGGCAGATGCCTAATGTCTGATGAAGTCACTGTGTGGTGAAACAATTGTTGCAGTATCAACTATAAAACATTGAAATCTTAACCAAGTATGTTATTTATTAAAACTGTTGATATGGACTTTCACCAAATAACAGCCTCAGTTATTAAACATAATTTTAATTTTTGAAAGAAAAACAATAAAAATATTAACTCACCAGTGTTAATATACTGCTAGCTTCTTTGCTTAAAAATTTGGGCAGCCTTGGAATTTCGTTGCAAATCGACCAGAAAAGCTCATCCTCGTCACACCCGCTGAACGGCGACTGTCCAATCAACATTTCGTAAAGCAGTACACCGAACGACCACCAATCCACGTTTTGATTATAGTGTTGGCCTTTAATAATCTAATGGAAAAAAAACAATTGAATCTCTCAAAATAATCTTAGACAAGAAAATCAATGGTATTTATTGTAAACTTTTTTTTTGGCTTTTGCCTAGCCTTAGATTAATAACTTATTACTAAGTATAACATATAACTACACTGGCGAAAGAAATTAACGCATCATTTGTGATTTTTTTTGATATCTTGGAATCGAGTTTTCTTTGAACACAAACATATTTTTACAATAAGAAATCTTATCAAGCATGCTGTTTTACATGTTGTGTTTTGTCTTTTGTTCTCATGGTTTTCTGTCAATAAATAAAATGAAGCACTTTTCATTATTCCGACTGTAAGAAAGGTTCATATAAAATTTCTTTTTGAGTTTGTTTTCAAGTAATTGTTAAAATTAAGTGCTAAATAGTGAAGAATGAATATGGATAGACGTCCGAATCTTAATTTAAGCAGTGAAGAAGCTGTGATTGTGGCTACACTTGCAGAAGAAGGTAGGAGCCAGCGTTACATCAGTCAGCGTCTTGGTGTTAATCAATCAGACATCGGGAAACTCAGGCATACTCAAGAAGGCGAGGACAAGGGAGAAAAAGGGCCACAACTGCTGTTCAAGAACGTTTTTTAATGATGCAGACGTTACGCAAATGGTTTATTACGGCTCCTAGGCTACAAAATATGCTCGCAGAGATCCACAATGTTCATGTAAGTTCCGTTACCATCAGAAAAAGGTTACGTGGTTTTAATTTAACTCCGAAAACAGCGGAAAAAGGACCACAATTAACCGCAGACCATCGCAGAGCCAGGTTAACATTTGCGCAAGAACATGTAAACTGGTTACAGGCCGATTGGGCTAATGTTATGTTTAGCGACGAGTCCAGATTTTGTCTTTACGGCAGTGACAGACGAATGCATGTGTACAGACGGCCAGGTGAACGTTATGCGCAGTGTAACATTGTTCCGACTGTTATGTTTGGTGGAGGCTCTGTTATGGTGGGGGGTGGTATCACTTTAGAGGCTCGTACGGAGTTGGTGGTCATACCAAGAGGAAGCATCACGGCAGCGTCTTATATTGCAAACATTTTAGAACCATCCGTAATGCCTTTTGCTCCCTTTGGAGGAAACGATTTCCTGTTTATGCATGACAATGCAAAACCACACAGTGCCCGAATTGTACAACAGTATCTTGACCTAGTGGGTATCAACACAATGCAATGGCCAGCCAGGAGTCCCGATCTTAATCCGATCAAACACCTATGGGACGCGATTGGCAGACGCCTTAGAGCACTTCCTCGGCGTCCAAGCAATCAACAAGAGCTTGGACAAAGATTGCAGGAAATTTGGGATGATATTAACCAGGATGAAATTGGATCATTAATTAACAGTATGAGCCGTCGCTGTCAGGCAGTTATTCGAGCAAGAGGAGGAAACACTAGATATTAAGTCTTATAATCACATGTTAACTTTTTTCCTCTTTTTATTTATGACATTATTTTAGTCATTAATGAAAGAAAATGTGTTGAAAATCATTATTATAGTTCAGTTGGTTTTGTTGTTATTTTTTTTGTTTTTAAACATCAAAACTTTATTTTTAAATTAAAAAAATTAATGTGATGCGTTAATTTCTTTCGCCAGTGTATATATTTAGACGTCACAACACATTGACACACATCCATGGAACCGGGGACGAGTATTTTTCGTTAGAAACAGCAATAAATGTGTTAGAATGTATTTAATTGTAAAATGTATTAAATTGTGAAAATCTCACCTCTGGTGCCATGTAATCAGGCGTACCACAAAACGTATCAGCAGTTCTGTCCAAAAATATTTGCAGCTTGCACATACCGAAATCGGCTATCCTCACGTGTCCATCGAAATCTAAAAGGATGTTATCCAATTTCAAATCCCTACAAAAAAACAAATTATTTAAAGTTTCAGCTGTTTACGTTATTCGGCCAAACCGTTGGTTTTTTAAAATACGTTTTTATTTAATTTAATATACAAGGAATTTTTCATTTAGGTAAACATAAGCTGTACATTTTCCGACATTCGTTATTTATTAAATTTGAAGCTTTAAACGAGTGTTTTCCACTCCCAGACTAAGCATGGAGTAAAATTTCGAGTTTAGAAAAGCCCCGCGTAGAAAATTTGTCGAGGGTCGCGCAGCGACCCGAGACAAATTTTCACAGGGCTTTTCTAAACTCGAAATTTTACTTCATGCGCCACACGTGTAAAACACTGTTTTCATGTGAGGTTCAAATATACGTAAAGTTCACAATATTTTAGTGTATTATACGCTTGGCGCATAAAGTAAAATTTCGAGTATTCCAAATTCAACTTATTTTCTTTAAATCTTTAGTTATTCGTTGTTTATTTTTTAAGAGTTTAATTTGAAGCTTTAAACGAGTGTTTTCCATTCCCAGACTAAGCATGAAATAAAATTTCGAGTTTAGAAAAGCCCCGTGAAAATTTGTCGAGGGTCGCGCAAATTTTCACGGGGCTTTTCTAAACTCGAAATTTTACTTGATGCGCCACGAGTATAAAACACTAATTTCAAGTGAGCTTCAAATATACATAAATTTCACAGTATTTTAGTGTTTTATACGCGTGGCGCATGAAGTAAAATTTCGAGTTTAGAAAAGCCCAGAAAATTTGCCTCAGGTCGCTGCGCGACCTGAGACAAATTTTCACGGGGCTTTTCTAAACTCGAAATTTTACTTCATGCTTAGTCTGGGAGTGGAAACACTCGTTTGAAGCTTCACATTGAACTCTTAAACCAAAAAAAAAAACAATGAATATCTAAAGATTTAACGAAAATTATAAAATAATTTCTTTTAGATAAACATATGCCTAAGTTGTACAGTTTCCGACATTATTTTTTTTTAAGAGTTCAATTTGAGGCTTTAAACGAGTGTTTTCCACTCCCAGACTAAGCATGAAGTAAAATTTCGAGTTTAGAAAAGCCCTGTGAAAATTTGTCGAGGGTCGCGCAGCGACCCGAGACAAATTTTCTGGGCTTTTCTAAACTCGAAATTTTACTTCATGCGCCACGCGTATAAAACACTAAAATATTGTGAAGTTTATGTATGTTTGAAACTCACTTGAAATCAGTGTTTTATACGCGTGGCGCATGAAGTAAAATTTCGAGTTTAGAAAAGCCCAGAAAATAAACTCTTAAAAAATAAACAACGAATAACTCAAGATTTAAAGAAAATAAGTTGAATTTGGAATACGTATACTTTAAAGAAAAACTCCCTGCATTTTATTCTAGACTAACACTTAATTACAAAACAATCCTTGTTTGTGAATACTTGAATATAGGCTAGAACTCTATCAGGAACTCACAATAATAACGTGCATTAGATTACACTGGTCGGCATGAAAATCGGCCCTGACACCATTCCTGCTGGTTCTTATGTAAAATGACCTCCTGAATCCGAATATAACCCCCGTTTTCCCCCATCACCCACCGTTTTCGGAGGATCCCCCCCCCCACCTATTTTTATCACTTTTCGATAATTTGGAGGGATGAAAGGGATTATTTTAGCCTTTACGTTTCTTCTGAGGGGCTAGAGAGGTGAAAAGTTCCAAAACATGAACATTTGTAGCAAGGAGATAGATTTGGGGGGGGGGGGGGGGATTTGCCCCCTTAAATTGTAAAAAAATCCTTAAAAATGATCGATTTTTCCGTTTTTTTCGCAGTTTTTTCAGTTATTTTCTACATATTCCAGCTTCAATCCCCCCTCATCCTTCCCCAAACAAAAAAAATATATAGCAACAATATATAGCAACAATAATAAAAATATATATCAACAATATATAGCAACAATAATAAAAATATATAGCAACAATAACAAAAATATATAGCAACAGTTCGGAAGATTCACTGTACCACGCTGGCGCTCTCAATACATCGCGCGCACAGGTTTGCCCAGGAATTTTCGGATGAACACGGGGAACGGTTTCATCAAGACATCTCTAAGTGCGAGAGGAGATTTTCGGGGAAGTGGAATGCGAGCATGTTAGCAGAGTACTGCTGGTTTTTGATACGAGAAACTTCTACCTCAGGGTACAAAAGGAAAGCAAGCACCAAATGAAGGTACTTATCTTAGTTATTTATTATTCTTTACATTTATTATTTTACATTTATTATTTTACATTTATTATTTTACTTTTTATTTATTATTCCTTACAGCTAAAATAATCCTTTTCACCCCTCCAATGGATGGGGGAAACGGGGGGAGTATTGAGAGCGCCAGCGTGGTACAGGGAATCTTCCGAACTGTTGCTATATATTTTTATTATTGTTGCTATATATTTTTATTATTGTCGCTATATATTGTTGCAATATATTTTTATTATTTGGGGGTGTTTGGGGGAGGATGATGATGATGATCTACCTCCTTGCTACAAATGTTCATGTTTTGGAACTTTTCACCTCTCTAGCCCCTCAGAAGAAATGTAAAGGTTAAAATAATCCGTTTCATACCTCCAAATTATCGAAAAGTGATAAAAATAGGTGGAGGGGCCTCCCCCGAAAACGGTGGGCGATGGGGGAAAACGGAGGTCATATTCGGATTCAGGAGGTCATTTTACATAAGAATCAGCAGGAATGGTGTCAGGGCTCGAAAAAAAAAATGTTTTTTGCAGACCAGTGTTATACAGGGTGTCCCCGAATGGTCTGTACAACGCTCTACCACATATTCTCTGAAACAAAATAAGAGGATTTAACTAAACTTATCTCTATCCAAATGTGGTTCCTAAGCCATCTACGAGGCCTCAAAGATATTATTTTTTTTCATTATTTTTTAAATATTTTTATTTTGGAATTAGGTAAAAAAACCTAATTGGGCACATTTAATTACATTGATACCATGCACTTTTTGCGATATGTTTCTTTATCCTACGTTTAAAGTAAGTGGTCAAACTAGGACCATCGACTCCTTAAGATACCTAAATCTTTTTATTCAACAGGTCAAATCATAAGGAATACTTTTTTTCTGCAAGATCATTCAATTTTACTCATTTTTTGTCTCTTATAAAATTTTGCTATTTTTCCCACAAAAAAAATATTTTTATTTGTCAAAACAACAAAGAAATAAAATTCTAAAAAAAAAAACACTATGTTCTTGTTTGTAATTATATGTTGTTAATGCCATAATTCTACTCCTTAAATGGCCGCAAATGTGTAAGAGTATACAGTGAAAGATTTCCAAATCGCCGAATACCAAACCATCAAACATTTGCTTCCGTAGAAAGGCGACTTCGAGAAACTGGCCGCTTAGAATACTCTGCGAGGGATTGTGGTAGGAGACGCACTGTACGAACTGTGGATGTTGAAGAAGAGATTTTAGAACGCATAGATGAAGATCCATCTAAAAGTACCCGGCGTTTAGGCGCTGAACTAGGCGTATCTAAAAATGTTGTGCATAAGGTGTTTAAAGAGCAACTGCTATACCCATATCACATTCAAAAAGTTGCCTCAGGATCACGATAAGCGACTTCAGTTTTGCCAATTTATTGTTAATAACCAAATTGACAATTTGAATTTCGCCAAAACAATTTTGTTTACAGACGAAGCGTGTTTTACCCGAAGAGGTATAACAAATCTTAAAAATGAGCATGTTTATTCCGAAGATAATCCACATGCAACTAAAACCATGCATTTCCAACGGCAATTTAAAATAAATGTTTGGGCCGGTATAGTAAATGATATTATTGTAGGACCAGTAATTTTACCACAAAATTTAAACGGAGAACAGTACTTACAACATTTTCAGGAATTGCCAGTCTTACTGGAGGATGTGCCGCTTTTACTTAGGCGTGATATGTGGTTTATGCATGATGAGGATCCACCTCATTTCACTTTACCAGTGCGTACTTTTTTAAACCAAAAGTATCCCGGTAAATGGATTGGGAGAGGCAATGACGCACCAGTGCCTTGGCCTCCACGTTCCCCGGATATCACCCCAATGGACTTTTTTTTTGTGGGGAACTATTAAATCTATTGTTTATGGTAAGCCCATAAATACGCACGACGAATTATGGGCGCGAATACAGCATGCGTTTCAAACAGTTAAAAACAATGTTGGTGTTTTACAACGTGTCCATTTTAATTTTTTGCGACGTGTAAATTGTTGTATTGCTGAAAATGGCAATCAGTTTAAACATTTGTTGTGAAACTAATAAATTTGTGTTTATTGTTAGGTACCTATCTTTATTTCTACTTTGTTAATTGTTTTGAGAAGCAAAATATTGTTCATAATTTTATTACTTTTTTGACAAATAAAAATATTTTTTTGTGGGGAAAATAGCAAAATTTTATAAGAGTAAAAAAATACGTAAAATTGAATGATCTTGCAGAAAAAAGTATTCCTTATGATTTGACCTGTTGAATAAAAAGATTTAGGTATCTTAAGAAGTCGATGGTCCTAGTTTGACCACTTACTTTAAACGTAGGATAAAGAAACATATCGCAAAAAGTGCATGGTATCAATGTAATTAAATGTGTCACCCAAGTCCAAAATAAAAATATTTGAAAAATAATGAAAAAAAATAATATCTTTGAGGCCTCGTAGATGGCTTAGGAACCACTTTTGGATAGAGATAAGTTTAGTTAAATCGTCTTATTTTGTTTCAGATAATATGTGGTAGAGCGTTGTACAGACCATTCGGAGACACCCTGTATATGACAATAAATGCAAATAATGGAAGATTATATTTAATAAAATATACATAATTAATTATCATAAGAAATACATTAAGAAAGATAGATAACTAGCTATATTTTTTCTTTAATTTTGTTCTCATTATTCACTTGATGAAACATGTTTGCAATATTGATAACCAAACCAAGTGACTTTTATTTAATTATCAATAGCTATATTTTTTAGTTATTAAATACTTGAACTAAATTGGTTTGCTATTTCTATACAAGTGTTGCACGCATTTACAAAAATTCCACTGGTCGTTCAACCGCTGCAGAGAAATAAATGTTAGTCCGTCAACACCACCTCCTCAGAATAGATTATGGCTTTTGCGAAACACAAGTTTCCTTGTTTTTTAATTGGACACCGGAAAATAAAACACGGAGCCAACGACCGAGGACGACATTTGTTATTTTTCAAATTACATTTTATAAAGAAAAAATAAAATGAACAGCAAAGGATTAGGATTCCATACCACTCGACCAATTACGGTTACAATAATCCAATTTCTAGAGCAATGCGCACATACAATTCATTGCCAAATTGCATTGATTTATTTAATTTATCTCGTAATGAATTTCGGAAACGTTGCTTTTTGGCGGCGTCTTCGATAAATTCATAAATTCGTATTTTGTTGTATTTTTCTAGTTAAAACATTAAAAGTGCGATTCCTTTCGCAATCTACAACAAGTTAGTCTTACAAAGACTATATCAAACACTCATTGAAACAACTACTTCCCGGGCTAATACCCAGACGGACATTAAATTATATAACAAGTGTTTGCTGTTACATACAGTAACCTACTGCAAATGTAACAATTTGGGTCAAATTATTCAGGCCATCTATAGACGCGTTTCGAGATTTATCTCTCATCAGTATAGCTTTGCCATTCCTTCTAAACAATTTGACACTTTAGACTGGCGGTCACGTTACCGTTCAAACATAAGTATAAATGAAATTGCCAATTCTTGGTTGCAGAATACTTCAAACATTAAAAGTGCGATTCCTTTCGCAATCTACAACAAGTTAGTCCGTTCAATGTCCGTCGGGGCATTAGCCCGGGAAGTAGTTGTTTCAATGAGTGTTTGATATAGTCTTTGTAAGACTAACTTGTTGTAGATTGCGAAAAGAATCTCGGCACTTTTAATGTTTGAAGTATTCTGCAACCAAGAATTGGCAATTTCATTTATACTTATATTTGAACGGTAACGTGACCGCTAGTCTAAGGTGTCAAATTGTTTGAAGGGAATGGCAAAGCTATACTGATGAGAGATAAATCTCGAAACGCGTCTATAGATGGCCTGAATATTTTGACCTAAATTGTTACATTTGCAGTAGGTTACTGTATGTAACAGCAAACACTTGTTGTATAATTCAATGTCCGTCGGGGTATTAGCCCAGGAAGTAGTTGTTTCAATGAGTGTTTGATATAGTCTTTGTAAGACTAACTTGTTGTAGATTACGAAAAGAATCGCACTTTTAATGTTTGAAGTATTCTGCAACCAAGAATTGGCAATTTCATTTATATTTATATTTGAACGGTAACGTGACCGCTAGTCTAAGGTGTCAAATTGTTTGAAGGGAATGGCAAAGCTATACTGATGAGAATAAATCTCGAAACGCGTCTATAGATGGCCTGAATAATTTGACCTAAATTGTTACATTTGCAATAGGTTACTGTATGTAACAGCAAACACTTGTTGTATAATTCAATGTCCGTCGGGGTATTAATTAGCCCGGGAATTAGTTGTTTCAATGAGTGTTTGATATAGTCTTTGTAAGACTAACTTGTTGTAGATTGCGAAAGGAATCGCACTTTTAATGTTTGAAGTATTCTGCAACCAAGAATTGGCAATTTCATTTATACTTATTTTCTAGTTAAGTTAATTTAACAATATTTTAGCCATAATTCAGCATGCATGCGATATTATTTTGTTAGTTTGTTTATTTTAACATATTTGTCCAGTAGTAATATCATTTTTGTAAAACTGTAAAATAAAAAAAAAAGAAAGCGTGTTCTAAAACGATTGTACAGGTAATGTTTGATTTCTCTTCATTTAAAAAACAAACAAAATTTAATTTCTCTCAGAACTCACCTGTAGACGATTCCTTTGCTGTGCAAAAACTTCAAACCGGAGACGATTTCGGCTGCGTAGAAACGCGATCTGGGTTCCGAAAATCTCCCCGATTTTTGTATGTGGAACATGAGATCACCACCATTCAGGTACTCCATCACAAAGAATAAGTGTGACTAGAAATTAACACAAAGAAAAATTATTTACATTTCACAGAATTATTATTTGAACAACTCGTTAGATTGGTGATTTTTTCACTAAACTGTCCCCACTAAGCAAACCCAATTAAGTAATGTTTCATCAACATTAAAAGAACGTTTAATGTTGCTACAATGTTGATATAACGTTATTTGTTTGTTTTTTGCTTAGTGGGCTTAGACATAATATTTGACAAAACTGTAAGTAATGGATATTATTTCATTGAACTGTCATCAGAATTATGATGACAGTTTAATGATATAATATCCATAATTAACTAACTGGCTAAGTGAACTTCGCCTGTTACTTTTACTAGACATTTTGTAAAATATTTTTTCTATAATAAATAAAGACGTATTATTATTATTATTATTATTAAATAAAAGTCACTTGGCTTGTTTCACTACTATTTTTTATTCTCTCCGACTAGTTTCGACTTATTGTCATTCTCGAGGAGTAATACAGAAAAATATTTTACAAGTTATA
The DNA here is from genome assembly GCA_932526585.2 of Philonthus cognatus. Lineage (NCBI taxonomy): Eukaryota > Metazoa > Arthropoda > Insecta > Coleoptera > Staphylinidae > Philonthus > Philonthus cognatus. The sequence goes on from OW052241.1 coordinate 180,334,622, forward strand.
CCGGGTGACCCATTTAAATTTATCCACTGGAATATCTTGTGAAATATGCATCGTAGAAAAAAATATTCCAAACAAAAGTTTAATGTTTTCGAGGGGGCCAACCGATCCTATAAAATGTTCGTCACCCCCTCTCCCCGGGGGGTGGGAGAGGGGGGCAACTTTAGAATCTTAAATAGGAACCCCTATTTTTTATTTCAGATTCAGATTATACACCAAAAATGACGTAGGTTTTATACGAGAATTTTTTTTGAATTCGTGATAGATGGCGCTGTATTCGCTTAATTTATCCATTAGATTATCTCGACAAATATGCATCGTACAAATAAATGTCTCGAACAAAAGTTTAATGGTTTCGAGGTGGCCATCCGATCCCATGAAATATTCGCCACGACTACCCTCCCGGGGGTGGAGGAGGGGGGCAACTTTGAATTCTTAAATAGGAACCCCTATTTTGTATTTCTGAATCGGATTCTACGGCAAATATTATGTAGGTTTTATCCAAAACATATTTTTTGAATTCTTGATAGATGGCGGTGTAGTCGCAAAAATGAAGACGTTTCCGGAAAAAATGAAAAATTGCCTTCAAAAAATCAAAACAAACAATTCGACGACGCTTGCTTGGGTATTTTAATTCCGACTAGTTTTTCTGATACTTCATACACAAACCTCGATGTCTTGTGACATGAGAACTGAGATCGCTTTGTAGAAGAATCCGGAATGAGTGATTATTCTCCGAATGAAACGGTGGATATTCTCCTTGTCCTAGGAGAATGTCGCCATTCTTATCGAAGAGCTGCGGCATTATACAGAAGACGATTTCCCCAACGGCAGCATCATCCCAATCATTCAGCGATTCGTCATATTGAATCGAGATGTAGGAGAGGAAATATTCAACGTCGACAGCGAAACCCCATCAATGATCATCGTATGAATCCGCGCATTTTAACAGTTTTAGCGATGATCCATTTGAACCCCCAGATATCACTTCGCGAAATACAGCACCAAATTGGCATCCCGAGAGAGACTGCGAGAAGATATTTAAAACACTCGAAGTATCACCCGTACCACGTGTGTTTGAACCAGGCATTAAGTGAACAGGATCATGAACAACGGCAAATGTTTTGCCAGTGGGCAATACAGCAAATGCAGAATGACGCAGACTTTTTCAAATTCGTGATGTTTTCTGACGAGGCTACATTCCGCAGTGACGGGTTATTGAATCTCCATAACAGTCACTATTGGTCGCCGGAAAACCCTCAGTGGATGAAGCAAGTGGACCACCAACACCGCTGGACTGTGAATGTGTGGTGCGGTATTGTCAACGGGTACTTAATCGGTCCATATTTTTTCGAGGGCACTGTAACCGGTGCGAATTACTTGAATTTTCTTCGAGACGATCTTCCCGGCTTAATCGAACATGTGGATCTGGAGACAAGGATGAGACTGTGGTTTCAGCAAGATGGTGCTCCTCCACATTTTGCAAATATAGTGAAAACATATTTAGACCAAACGTATCCTGGCAAGTGGATAGGGAGAGGGGGTACAATTAGATGGAAAGCAAGGTCACCAGATCTGACAGCTCCCGACTTCTACTTGTGGGGGTTCCTGAAAGATACTGTCTGAGAAAGACCAACTACTAGAGACGACATGATTCAAAGGATCCAAGCTGCGTGCAACAGTATTCCGCGCAACACCCTTTTGCATACAGTGAGGAATTTTGAACGTCGAATTCATCTTTGTCATGAGAACAATGGTGCGACTTTTGAGCATCTAATTGCTTAAATGGCTGTTGAAATGTCAGCCCTTGTTAGGGCTACTTGATGTACAAAAGAATTATTGTAAAAAGATTAATGTTTAAATAAATTTAAAAAATCCGACCTAACATGCCGGCGGTAAGATGACGCTTCCTATGTCGATAGTGAACAAAATTATGAATAGGTATTTTGTGTTGCAATCCGTCTGCCCGTTGACAAAAAACAAGATTTATTTATCTACCAGGAGTTAAAAAGACTCGTAAAGTATATTTTACATACTTATTATTACTTATTTTCATTCCACGACTCACGGTCCCCGTAAATGCCGTTGAAAAACTAGTCGGAATTAAAATACCCAAGCAAGCGTCGTCGAATTGTTTGTTTTGATTTTTTGAAGGCAATTTTTCATTTTTTCCGGAAACGTCTTCATTTTTGCGACTACACCGCCATCTATCAAGAATTCAAAAAAATGTTTTGGATAAAACTTACATAATATTTGCCGTAGAATCCGAATCAGAAATACAAAGTAGGGGTTCCTATCTAAGAATTCAAAGTTGCCCCCCTCCTCCACCCCCGGGAGGGTAGTCGTGGCGAACATTTCATGGGATCGGATGGCCACCTCGAAACCATTAAACTTTTGTTCGAGACATTTATTTGTACGATGCATATTTGTCGAGATAACCTAATGGATAAATTAAGCGAATACAGCGCTATCTATCACGAATTCAAAAAAAATTCTCGTATAAAACCTACGTCATATTTGGTGTATAATCTGAATCTGAAATAAAAAATAGGGATTCCTATTTAAGATTCTAAAGTTGCCCCCCTCTCCCACCCCCCGGGGAGTGGGGGTGACGAACATTTTATAGGATCGGTTGGCCCCCTCGAAACCATTAAACTTTTGTTTGGAATATTTTCTTCTACGATGCATATTTCACAAGATATTCCAGTGGATAAATTAAAATGGGTCACCCGGTATATACATATTTTTTTGAAGGTCAGGTAATAAGGGCTTTAAGAATTGGGGAGTTTCAGATGTCTTCGTACTCGTTTACGATGTGTTTTCCCTGTTTTATTGCCTTGCTAATTTCCAGGCCTTCTCTAAAATTCAATTCTCGTCCCTTATTTTCTGAATATAAAATTTGGAAATCGCCTGAATTGAAAAAATGATTGGATGTGATGCAATGACGGGCAAATCCCGTTGTTTGTTTGTTATTTAGGATGGATTTTTTATGTTCATCTAGTCTTTTTTCAAATCTTCTACCCGTTTGTCCAATGTACATTGCATCGCATTCACAATAAGTCGAAACTAGTCGGAGAGAATAAAAAATAGTAGTGAAATGGTTTATTTCACTACTATTTTTTATTCTAAAATAAACTAAGTGACTTTTATTTAATTATCAATGTTGTAAACATGTTTCATTAAGTGATAAATGAGAACCAAATTGAAGACATAATATCCATTACTTACTGAGCAATGGGCGGAAATACGTATCATTACCGATCAAAAATCCATCAATAATCGATGGATTACTCTACAATTATTGATAAAAATCATAATCAAGTATAGTTGTAGTTGTTTCAATGGATATTTATTGTCTTAAGTTGTCTTGTTAATCAAAAAATTGTTTGCATTTTCACGAATAACATTTTCGTAATTTTATATATTATATTGATAATGAAGGTTTAAATTAAATTACACTTGGTTTGTTTCACAATTTTTTATTTTACTATTTACTCGACTAGTTTCGCGTTTTACAGCATTATCAGGAGTAATAATGCTGATAATGCTGTAAAACGCGAAGCTAGTCGAGTAAATAGTAAAGTAAAAAATTGTGAAACAAATCAAGTGTAATTTAATTTAAACCTTCATTATCAATATTTAAAAATGTTTCACCAAGTGATAAGTGAGAAAATTATTCAAGAAATAGTATGGTTTTATTCACAAATCAAACACTAAACATTTTCGAACCATTTCGTTTAGCAATCGAATTTCAGTAACAACGTTCACTTTATAGCTTACAACGAGGGTTTTCCACTCCCAGACTAAGCATGAAGTATAATTTCGAGTTTAGAAAAGCCCCGTGAAATTTTGTCGAGGGTCGCGCAGCGACCCAAGACAAATTTTCTAGGCTTTTCTAAACTCGAAATTTTACATCATGCGCCACCCGTATAAAACACTAATTTCAAGTGAGGTTCAAATATACATGAAATTTACAATATTTTAGTGTTTTATACGCGTGGCGCATGAAGTAAAATTTCGAGTTTAGAAAAGCCCAGAAAATTTGTCTCGGGTCGCTGTGCGACCCTATATTTGAACCTCACTTGAAATGAGTGTTTTATACGGGTGGCGCATGATGTAAAATTTCGAGTTTAGAAAAGCCCAGAAAATTTGTCTCGGGTCGCTGCGCGACCCTCGACAAATTTTCACGGGGCTTTTCTAAACTCGAAATTTTACATCATGCTTAGTCTGGGAGTGGAAAACACTCGTTTAAAGCTTCAAATTGAACTATATTAAAAAAAACAATTTTCTTGGCTTTTCTAAACATGAAATTTTAAGTATAAAACAATAAAATATTGTGAAATTTATGTTAAAAATATATGCATAAACTGTAAATTTTCCGACATTTGTTGTTTTTTAAAATAGTTCAATTTGAAGCTTTAAACGAGTGTTTTCCACTCCCAGACTAAGCATGAAGTAAAATTTCGAGTTTAGAAAAGCCCCGTGAAAATTTGTCGAGGGTCGCGCAGCGACCCGAGACAAATTTTCTGGGCTTTTCTAAACTCGAAATTTTACTTCATGCGCCACGCGTATAAAACACTAATTTCAAGTAAGGTTCAAATATAGATAAAGTTCACAATATTTTAGTGTTTTATACGCGTGGCGCATGAAGTAAAATTTCGAGTTTAGAAAAGCCCAGAAAATTTGTCTCGGGTCGCTGCGCGACCCTCGACAAATTTTCATGGGGCTTTTCTAAACTCGAAATTTTACTTCATGCTTAGTCTGGGAGTGTAAAACACTCGTTTAAGCTACAAATCGAAGTTTGAAAAAAAACAACGAATATCTAAGTATTTAAAGAAAATAATTTATTTTAGGTAAACTAAGTTGTACATTTTTCGATATTCTTTGTTTTTTTTTAAAGAGTTCAATTTGAGGCTTAAAACGAGTGTTTTCCACTCCCAGACTAAGCATGAAGTAAAATTTCGAGTTTAGAAAAGCCCCGTGAAAATTTGTCGAGGGTCGCGCAGCGACCCGAGACAAATTTTCTGGGCTTTTCTAAACTCGAAATTTTACATCATGCGCCACCCGTATAAATCACTAATTTCAAGTGAGGTTCAAATATACATGAAGTTTACAATATTTTATTAATTTAATATTTATTAAGGGTGAAATAAGAAATTTAACAATTTAGGTTATTTACATTGATGACTTACAAATATTGTAGTGATATAAATATTTATATTGAATAATAAAGTAATGTATTTATTGAGTAGATTCTTGTGAGGGATTTTAGTTATTTATGTGGTTCGTTTTGAAAATCGTTAAAATCTTATTTTTTGGGATTAGTTTGAATTTAATAAGGGTGAATGAGGAGTTTATGAATTTTAATATTCTCTAGTATGGAGGTTTGGTTTAAGAGGGTTAGCTTTAAAATCAATATAGTTAATAAAATAAATTTATTTTGTATTGAATATTAAAGGAAAATTTGTAAAAATAGGTACAGTTGCGTAAGAATCGGATAATTAAGAGTTAAGTAAATAAAGCATTGGCTAAAATTAATTAAGTCCTTTAATTTTTAAACCTTAGAATATAGTTCATTTGATTTAGTTAAAGTTTCTAAACTACTGAAAAATTTAAAAATTACTTTATTTAAGCTTGTTTACCGTTTAATACAAAAATGTTTGAGCCGAAAGTGGAAATGTCAAACCCGTTTTTTCCGGGATAATAATAATTAAATTTAAATACAGTATTTATATAAGTACTCTGAATAATTTTACTATATACAGGGTGTCCCATTAGTGCGTGCTCGCAGGATATCTCCGCTCTGGTTCAAGATAGAAAAATATTTTTGAGGCCAAACTTACTTGAATTGAACAGCTTCATAACGTAAGATTATTTTAATGTATACAGGCTGTCCCATAAAAGTGGTACTGAAAGTAACAACATTTTTTTAAATGGAACCCCCTATATATTATTTGATTTTTAGATATTACTATTAATTATACGTATGTTTTATATAACATTGTATATACCTAAACCTAACATATTTCATAATATTTACAATTTAATGAGAAAAGTTAGATTTTAGGTTATCAGATTTGAATTTATATCTCAGTTATTAGTAACTTTAAAAATAATCGGTACGGTACTTTCATAATTTATACCAGGCGCTATTCTCAGCCGTAGTCAATTTTAGTTTTGCACTTACTTTGTATTAATTATAACTTGTCAATTTTAAGAAAGTTGAAACAATAAAAACTATTTTTTTTTCAAATGGCACACCCTATATTTTTATACGGCATATTATTCGTCTTTCAGTCTTTAGTCATTATAACCTGTCAATCTTAAAAAAAATCAAACAATAAAAACTAATTTTATTTAAATGACACACCCTATATTTATATACGGAATATTATTCGTCTTTCAAGACAAATATTATGCCGTATAAAAATATAGGGGGTGCCATTTAAAAAAACTAAGTTTTTGTTGTTTGAATTTTCTTAAGATTGAGAGGTTATAATTACTACAAAGTAAGTGCAAAGGTAAAATTGACTTCGGCTGAGGATATCGTCGGGTATAAATTATGAAAGTACCATACAGAATATTTTTAAAATTACTAATAATAGAGATATAAATTAAAATCTGATAACCTAAAAATCTAACTTTTTTCATTAAATTGTAAATATTATGATATATGTTAGGAATAGGTATCTACATGTTGTATAAAACATACGTATAATTGTTAGTAATATCTAAACATCAAATAATATATAGGGTGTTCCATATAAAAAAAATATTTTACTTTCAGTACCACTTTTATGGGACATCCTGTATACATTAAAATAATTTTGGGTTATGCAGCTCTTCAAGTCAAGTAAGTTTCGTCTAAAAAATATTTTTCTATCTTTAACGAGAACGGAGATATCCTCCAAATACGCACTAATGGGACACCCTGTATATATTAGGGTGGGTCGAAAAAAGGGTATTTTTTTAAATCGTCGATGGCCCTCCCTAGAACTTAAGATTATCATGTCCTAAGAAGGTTTTCACCCAAGAAACATTTTTCTGAGCTGAACTGACCTAGCGCACGAGCCTAAAAAATGGCCTTTTTTGCACTTTTTTTTACATTTTAATCTCCAACAAATCTAGATATGCTCAAATCAACTTCGGAATGACATGTATCGACGCGTATTGAGTCACTCTATAAGCCAGTCATACTTACTTGCATAGGCAAACACCTTTCTTCAACTCCCAGTGCTCCAAACATAGGGCAAAAATCGAAGTTTTGCGATTTCCGTAAGTTTTTTTTTAAATTTTATTAGTTTTACTTAAACTTTTGACCATTTTTCATAAAAGAAAACAATTTTCACATGTAGTTTAATCACGGGATACAATCTTCTCATTCTTGAATGTCAAATAAATTATTAAAAGTCATTTTCAATCCAATTCTGTCATACCTTGTAACACATACAGAGAGTTTTATATAACACCGAAAGGAAAAACACCGAAAAGAAGACGGCCCCCACAGGAAAAAAAGAAACAGCGAACATTTTCATGATAATAAAACGTAGAAAAAATTTCAAAAATCATTTAAATTACTGGAATGGTTCCGATAGTCAATTGTACGTTACAAAAACATTATTTGCTACGTGTATAGAAAGGGAATAAATAATACGGAATGCTACAGGCATTGTAAACAATATCTACATCACATTTTTTAATAAGACATTATAATGCAATATCATCTTTATTGTATGTGTAATTTATTTACAATTTGCGTTTGCATGTAATACATATAGGAAGAAACTTTGAACATTATCGTAATCGCACAAACTAAGATTAGATCGCTTTATAATCGCGTTTGGTCTCAAATCGCGGCATCACAATTTGAGATTTCAAGGTATTAGCAATATTTGATTCTCTAGCTTCATGACTGCAAACTAATTGTAATTATTGAAAATTATTTTTAATAATTTATTTGACATTCAAGAATGAGAAGTTTGTATCCCGTGATTAAAATACATGTGAAAATTGTTTTCTTTTATGAAAAATGGTCAAAAGTTTAAGTAAAACTAATACAATTTAAAAAAACTTACGGAAATTGCAAAACTTCGATTTTTTCCCTATGTTTGGAGCACTGGGAGTTGATGAAAGTTGTTTGCCTATGCAAGTAAGTATGACTGGCTTATAGAGTGACTCAATACGCGTTGATACATGTTATTCCGAAGTTGATTTGAGCATATCTAGAGTTGTTGGAGATTAAAATGTAAAAAAAGTGCAAAAATGGCCATTTTTTAGGCTCGTGCGCTAGGTCAGTTCAGCTCAGAAAAATGTTTCTTGGATAAAAACCTTCTTAGGACATAATAATCTTAAGTTCTAGGGGGGGCCATCGACGATTAAAAAAAATACCCTTTTTTCGACCCACCCTAATATATATAGGGTGGAGGCTTAGGAGTTTTTGAGGCCTAATTGAAAATAAAAGCTAATTTCTAGAATATTTATAATGTTTATTTTTTAAAAATTACATTAAAAGTTTTATTTAAAGATGAAAATCTCATACAAATAAATTTATGTTTGTGAATTTTTAGTAGGGATTTTTTTAAGGAGAACTTTTATTAATTAAATTTGGTTAAAATGTATTTATTAGAAAAGTCTATTCTTTGTTATAAATTTTTCAAAAACTTGGGGGTCGGTGAATTTTTTTTTTGGTAACAGGTTTTTCCGTCCAAAATTTTTTGGGGGAAAAATTTTATCGACGAGGTTCGCCGAAGAGGGGGTGTTAAATTTCAAGTGAATAAATTGGATGAAAGTGGGGGGTTGATTTGAGAAATCATGATTTTGACCCGGTCAAAAAATAAGGGTGGGTTAGATTTTTATCAGGGGGTTAAATTTTATTTGAAAAACATTGGGTTAAAAGGATTAATTTTAGGGATAGAAAATTTTGGGGCGGGTCAGGAGTAATTTAATAATTGAAATTTGATTAGAAAATTGAATTTATTTTAAGAAAATAATACGAAGGAGATTTAGTTGAGGGACTGGATTTTATTGGGTTGAAAATAATACGAAGGAGATTTAGTTGAGGGACTGGATTTTATTAGGTTGGAAATAATACGAAGGAGATTTAGTTGAGGGACTGGATTTTATTGGGTTGAAAATTATATGAAGGAGATTTAGTTGAGGGACTGGATTTTATTGGGTTGAGAATAATACGAAGGAGGTTTAGTTGAGGGACTGGATTTTATTAGGTTGAAAATAATACGAAGGAGATTTAGTTGAGGGACTGGATTTTATTGGGTTGAATATAATACGAAGGAGATTTAGTTGAGGGACTGGATTTTATCGGGTTTAAAAATCACGTAGGACGTTTGGTTAAAATGAAATTTCTGGGGGACCTAGCTCTACAAGTGACTACAAAAACTTTAAGCTAGAGGAAATTTTCAATTAGAGCTTTAAACAAACGTCTAAGTTTTTAGGGGCTTGTTGGAATGCCAAGGTAATTTTTCGAGGATTGCTGAAATTTCTGGGGGACCTAGCTCTACAAGTGGCTACAAAAACTTTAAGCTAGAGGAAATGTTCAATTAGAGCTTTAAACAAACGTCTAAGTTTTTGGGAGCTTGTTGGAATGCCAAGGTAATTTTTTGAGGATTGCTGAAATTTCTGGGGGACCTAGCTCTACAAGTGGCTACAAAAACTTTAAGCTAGAGGAAATTTTCAATTAGAGCTTTAAACAAACGTTTAAGTTTTTGGGGGCTTGTTGGAATGCCAAGGTAATTTTTCGAGGATTGCTGAAATTTCTGGGGGACCTAGCTCTACAAGTGACTACAAAACCTTTAAGCTAGAGGAAATTTTCAATTAGAGCTTTAAACAAACGTCTAAGTTTTTAGGGGCTTGTTGGAATGCCAAGGTAATTTTTCGAGGATTGCTGAAATTTCTGGGGGACCTAGCTCTACAAGTGGCTACAAAAACTTTAAGCTAGAGGAAATGTTCAATTAGAGCTTTAAACAAACGTCTAAGTTTTTAGGGGCTTGTTGGAATGCCAGGGTAATTTTTTGAGGATTGCTGAAATTTCTGGGGGACCTAGCTCTACAAGTGACTACAAAAACTTTAAGCTAGAGGAAATTTTCAATTAGAGCTTTAACCAAACGTCTAAGTTTTTGGGGGCTTGTTGGAATGCCAAGGTAATTTTTCGAGGATTGCTGAAATTTCTGGGGGACCTAGCTCTACAAGTGACTACAAAACCTTTAAGCTAGAGGAAATGTTCAATTAGAGCTTTAAACAAACGTCTAAGTTTTTAGGGGTTTGTTGGAATGCCAGGGTAATTTTTTGAGGATTGCTGAAATTTCTGGGGGACCTAGCTCTACAAGTGACTACAAAAACTTTAAGCTAGAGAAAATTTTCAATTAGAGCTTTAAACAAACGTCTAAGTTTTTAGGGGCTTGTTGAAATGCCAAGGTAATATTTCGAGGATTGCTGAAATTTCTGGGGGACCTAGCTCTACAAGTGGCTATAAAAACTTTAAGCTAGAGGAAATGTTCAATTAGAGCTTTAAACAAACGTCTAAGTTTTTGGGGGCTTGTTGGAATGCCAAGGTAATTTTTCGAGGATTGCTGAAATTTCTGGGGGACCTAGCTCTACAAGTGAATACAAAAACTTTAAGCTAGAGGAAATTTTCAATTAGAGCTTTAACCAAACGTCTAAGTTTTTAGGGGCTTGTTGGAATGTCAAGTCCCTAAAAACGTTCGAATTAATCACCCATAATTTACATCTCGACAGATGTGGGCAACTTTATTAAAAGCTAAATCTACATGAGCGGTGTAATGTATTGCTAGAAAGATCCCTGTAATAATTTGTAACCCTAAACAAAGTCCAAGTAGTGATCCGAAATTTCATCAGGCAGAGATATTACTTGGAGATGGAAGATCAATTAATGAATTACTGATAATTTTAAGAATTGGAGATTTTAATCGTAGGGGTGTTTTCATTAGAATTTTTGACGTAAGGGCCCAAATTTCGAGTTAAGAAAAGCCCAGAAAATTTGTCTCGGGCCGCTGCGCGACCCTCGACAAATTTTTACGGGGCTTTTCTAAACTCGAAATTTTACTTCATGCTTAGTCTGGGAGTGGAAAACACTCGTTTAAAGCTTCAAATTGAACTATTTTAAAAAACAACAAATGTCGGAAAATTTACAGTTTGTGCATATATTTTTAACATAAATTTCACAATATTTTATTGTTTTATACTTAGAATTTCATGTTTAGAAAAGCCAAGAAAATTGTTTTTTTAATATAGTTCAATTTGAAGCTTTAAACGAGTGTTTTCCACTCCCAGACTAAGCATGAAGTAAAATTTCGAGTTTAGAAAAGCCCCGTGAAAATTTGTCGAGGGTCGCGCAGCGACCCGAGACAAATTTTCTGGGCTTTTCTAAACTCGAAATTTTACTTCATGCGCCACGCGTATAAAACACTAAAATATTGTAAACTTCATGTATATTTGAACCTCACTTGAAATGAGCGTTTATACGGGTGGCGCATGATGTAAAATTTCGAGTTTAGAAAAGCCCAGAAAATTTGTCTCGGGTCGCTGCGCGACCCTCGACAAATTTTCACGGGGCTTTTCTAAACTCGAAATTTTACTTCATGCTTAGTCTGGGAGTGGAAAACCCTCGTTGTAAGCTATAAAGTGAACTTTGTTACTGAAATTCGATCGCTAAACGAAATGGTTTGAAAATGTTTAGTGTTTGATTTGTGAATAAAACCATACTATTTCTTGAATTATTTTCTCACTTATCACTTTGTGAAACATTTTTTAATATTGATAATGAAGGTTTAAATTAAATTACACTTGGTTTGTTTCACAATTTTTTACATTACTATTTACTCGACTAGTTTCGCGTTTTACAGCATTATCTGGGATATACTAATTTCAGGGCTTGTTGTTATTCGTTTTTTTCTTAAAAGAGGTCAATTTGAAGTTTAAACGAGTGTTTTCCACTCCCAGGCTAAGCATGAAGTAAAATTTCGAGTTTAGAAAAGCCTGAAAATTTGGTTTGGTCGCGTAGCGCGAAGCGCGGAGCGGCCAAACCAAATTTTCAGGCTTTTCTAAACTCGAAATTTTACTTCATGCGCCACGCGTACTAGACACTGAGTTCAAGCGAAGTTTATTCGTTCACAATATTTCAGTGCGTTCAGTGTCTAATACGCGTGGCGCATGAAGTAAAATTTCGAGTTTAGAAAAGCCCAGAAAATTTGTCTCGGGTCGCTGCGCGACCCTCGACAAATTTTCACGGGGCTTTTCTAAACTCGAAATTTTACTTCATGCTTAGTCTGGGAGTGGAAAACCCTCGTTGTAAGCTATAAAGTGAACTTTGTTACTGAAATTCGATTGCTAAACGAAATGGTTCGAAAACGTTTAGTGTTTGATTTGTGAATAACACCATACTATTTCTTGAATCATTTTCTCACTTATCACTTCGTGAAACATTTTTAAATATTGATAATGAAGGTTTAAATTAAATTAAATTACACTTGGTTTGTTTCACAAATTTTTACTTTATTATTTACTCGACTAGTTTCGCGTTTTACAGCATTATCAGCATTATCACTCCTGATAATGCTGTAAAACGCGAAACTAGTCGAGTAAATAGTAAAGTAAAAAATTGTGAAACAAACCAAGTGTAATTCAATTTAAACCTTCATTATCAATATTTAAAAATGTTTCACCAAGTGATAAGTGAGAAAATTATTCAAGAAATATTATATATTATGTTTAAAGTGTGCAACTATAGTATGTTCAATTAAAAAAACCTCTAGAGTGACATGATTTAATCTTTTTTTTAAATTTAAGTTGGCTACACGCTTTAGAAATTATCATATAAAACGTCAGATATAATAATTTTAATGTATATTTTCAGATTTGCCAACCTACAATATTGTCCATGACACTCTAGAGGTTTTTTTAAATGAACATACGATATAAGAAGCGTAAGCTTATTTTCTCGAATTCAAATACACTTGGGCCCGCCGTGGCCGAGCGATTGAGCCGCCGGTTACGCCAATCGGCCACGGAGGTGATCTGGGTTCGATTCCCAACGGGGGCGAGTAATTTTTCAAACGAAAAATATTCGTCCCCGGTTCCATGGATGTGTGTGAATGTGTTGTGAAGTCCAAATATATGTTAACAATTAATAATAATTAGTTACATTACAAAAATTGAATTAATAATAAATGATTGATGGCTAATGGTCATACTAGACCAAGGCCAGGCAAAAGCCAAAACAAAAAAAAAACAAAAAAATACACTTAGGTGCAAAAACAAAAACGGCCCACCTATTATTTATTTTTTATTATTTTACTCTTGCAATGCTGCAAATAAAACTTTTGGTATTTTACGATTAAATTGACTATCATGGTATAGAAAAAATAGAACATATAGTACTTATCAGTTAATTTGATGAACAATAATCATCACAAATGAAATTTAAAGATATTCTGTTCTTTCGACAATATGCATAAAGTATCAAAATGTCTACGTTTTTCCAATGTTTTTGCTTTTTTGTTTTGATCTTCAGTGGATGTGGGAATTAACCCACTGAAGATTGCTATGGTTATCATGGTTTTAAGTGCTGTAAATTGTGTAAAAGCTGTAGCTATTTTTGGAAGATTGACGAAGCCAATGGTATGTGGTCGGAGTGTTTAATGTTAGGCGTTCTACTATACAATGTCTATTTGAAATAAAACAACGCAGTTGGGAGGGTTTTACTTTTATTGTTGAACACTGCAACATGTTTCACCACACAGTGGCTTCATCAGGCAGATGAAATAATAATAAATAATGATAATAATTATTTCATCTGCCTGATGAAGCCACTGTGTGGTGAAACATGTTGCAGTGTTCAACAATAAAAGTGAAACCCTCCCAACTGCGTTGTTTTATTTCAAATAGTATTATGGAGTTTCATCATGTATCCGCCTCATCAATTAAATATTCAATGTCTATTTGATAGTCTATTTTATAGTAAAACACCAAATGTTTTATTCGTAGTATTGCAAAAGTGATTTTATTATAAAACATAAAAAAGAATTGGTGGGCCGTTTTCAATGCACTTGAGTGTAGTTTTGAATTTGAATTATTCTTAATCATAATCAACTTTACTTTTTTTAACAAAACAATATTTGCGAGTTTGTGAGTAAAATGTTGGGCTTATTACCTCTGTTTGGAAGGTACATAGTAAATGACACAAATAGGGATGTTTGGTGCCCAGAGCAAGCACCTTCCTTTCAATGAGGGTGCACTCTACGTCGTCGTCCTCCAAAACCACGTCTTTTTTTAGACACTTAATGGCATAATAATACTCCGTGTCCTTCAGCTCGGCCAGCAGGACCTACAGATAGAAAAAAAAATACATATTACAGATCACGCGTTTATTTTAAGATCCGTAAACACACTTTGGGAACGCTCAGATGTGGTTACGCGGACGGCATTTTTTCCTTTGCAATTTCAATAACAAACAACAACAAACGAAAACACTAAAATTGAATCGTTATTCTAAATGTCTTTCCGAAGCTTTCCTTAAGGGGGTATTACCATTCGAAAGTTTATAAAAATTGATTTTATTTTTTTTGCATATTATGATACTTGATAGTATCTAGTTTCATTCCACAAAACCGTTTTACAATACGCGAATTCGTTAGTTAGTTTTTTGCTTGTTGAAGTAAACAATGCTGAGTAGGTGGCTGGGTGGAAATACGCAGAACTCAAACGAAAGTTTAAATGCTTGTGTCTGGAAGCTGACTTCGAAGCACCTCAACTGTGGTGCAAAAACCGTCGCTATCGCATCTTTAATAGCTACCAGCATCTTCAACGACGGATACTCGGCAGTTTTTAAGACGATGGAGACACTGGGAATCCATATCGGCCTGCAAGCCAAGGCATTCCAGTGCGGAGCGCGAGACGTGGGACGAATTTTGCCTGACTCCAGCAGTTTAGAAGGCCATCCAACAACGCTGGCAGGAGCAAATTATTTAAACCTAGTTTTTAGAGGAAGAGGAGGGCCTACTGTACGGAGCTGGCATAGCTGACTAAAGCCAAAAATCTCCAAAAATAGTTAAAAATTGTTTCAAAACTTTAAACGCGTTTTTCTCGAAACCACTTTTTTTTCGCTGGCCGGAAACTTTCTATTCAAACTATGAAACGGATCGACTTGAGCTTTTAGTTTTTAGTTCTCCACATTATCCTCTGGAGTTTGAACCACAGTCATTCAAATATATTAATATTTGATATTTTTCATAGAGCCTTAAAGTCAGAAAAAGGAGGGCAAAAAGCGACCACTTTTTTCGAATAGTCTCCATTTTGTTATTTATCGAGATTTTTTATTGTCGGTGGTTCAAACTCCAAAAAATTTAATACAGATTAATGACTGCTACTTCATTTTACGTTTGAAATCACAGAATCGAAAAAATCTTTCCGGCCATGAGGAAAAACACGGCGGACACGGACTTATTTGAGACCAGATTTAGAGGTCAAGCAGGACGATTGAAAAGAATTAAAATTCATTTTTTTATAGTTCATGAATCTATAAACAAGTTGCAAGAAACAGCAAGATCGCATGTATTAAATTTACCCAAAAAAAAAAAAAATCTGAAAAACCGTTAAA
This sequence comes from Philonthus cognatus, assembly GCA_932526585.2. Classification (NCBI taxonomy): domain Eukaryota; kingdom Metazoa; phylum Arthropoda; class Insecta; order Coleoptera; family Staphylinidae; genus Philonthus; species Philonthus cognatus. The sequence goes on from OW052241.1 coordinate 180,350,250, forward strand.
AAAACACTATCCTAGTGGTAATACCCCCTTAATGAATATTTTGAGGAAACCTCTCTTAAAAGTGAAAATATCAATACTTGCGGTACACCTTTCTTCTTGAGATAGTTCAACGTAGGTGTACTCCGAGGTTTTCACCGATGGGCGTAAACAAGTTCAATATCAGGGGCAGAGGGGAAGGACAGAATATTGTGTTCGGGGGGTAAGTCAAAATATTTGTTTAAAACTTATGATTTGTCAATTGATTTCTTGGTGTTCAGAATGCGGGGAGGGGGTTAGTAGTGGTTAGTGACTGTTCCTCTTGTTTACGCACATGTTTTCACCTCTTAATATAATAAATGGTTGGTGATTGGTAGAAGTAAGGTGTGGATGTTGGCATATGCGAATGATATGATGCTGGTAGCAAGAGAGTGGTAAGGGATGAAGGATATGCTAAAAAGGGCGGAGAGGTTTATGGATAAGAGGGGATTGAGCGTGAATGTAGGAGAAATTAAATGGATGAGATTCAGAACTAAAGGGAAGGAGGCGAGGGTAAAGGAATTAGAGTGAAACGGGGAGGATTAACAGATTCAAGTATTTAAGGTTTATGTTCAAAGGGACAGAAGGGTATGAGGAGCATGTGAGGTGGGTGCAGGGCAAGGCTAGAAAGGCGTGGGGGATGGCGTGGGAAAAGTGGGGGAAGTGGATCGGGAACAATGTAAGAGTAGCGTGTTAAGTATGGGATGCGTGTGTAAGGTCAGTGTTAATGTATGGGGTGGGAGTGTGGGGGACGAGAGGGTATGAGTGTATAGAGAGGAGGAAGCAAGTGTTAATGTATGGGGTGGAAGTGTAAGGGACGAGAGGGTATGAGTGTATAGAGAGGAGGAAGCAGTTGTGGTTTCTGAAGCGTATGTTGGGGCAGAGCTGGGCAGGATTCGAATCATTCAGGATTCGATTCCCGGATTCAAATCCCTTTAGAGGATTCAACAGAGGTATTCGAATACTTTAGTGAAAACGGATTCGTGATCCGGATTCGTTACATTTTTTTAAAAAGGATTCGTATTCGAATCCAGACGTAGATGATTCGAATCCTTATAAAAGGATTCGAATTCCTAGAAAAGGATTCGAATCCTTATAAAAGGATTCGAATCCTTATAAAAGGAATCGAATCCTTATAAAAGCATTCGAATCCTCATACACGGATTCAAATCCTCCTAAATAATTCGAATCATCGCTATTCAGGTTGGGATTCGAATTCAATTAATTCAAATAGTTAAATATTCTAATATGAATATTTAAATCACTAAATTATTCATATTTGAATACAAATATTAAAATTTTCGAATAATTCAAATGTTTGTGAATGGATATTTGGTTACTTAACCATAAAAAATATCCAACGTTAATAGTATATTTTTAACTTCACTTGAAATCAGTGTTCTATACGCGTGGCGCATGAAGTAAAATTTCGAGTTTAGAAAAGCCCCGTGAAAATTTGTCTCGGGTCGCTGCGCGACCCTCGACAAATTTTCTACGCGGGGCTTTTCTAAACTCGAAATTTTACTTCATGCTTAGTCTGGGAGTGGACAACACTAGTTCTTAGAAGTTTCAAATTGAAGGATCACTCTAGATTACTAAGTTTATTACCATTTTACAAAGGCTACAGCTCGAAGGACCAACCATGGTCTTCGGAGACCGAAGGACTGTAGGGAATCGAAGATTTTTTACAAGAAAACAACGAATATCTGAAGGTTTACAGCATGGATAGAAAAGAAAACATGTAATTTTGAAAAAATATCGAAGTTGGGTTGGTTTTCAGTGCATTTTTAACTTCACTTTAAATCAGGGTTTTATACGCGTGGCGCATGAAGTAAAATTTCGAGTTTAGAAAAGCCCCGTGAAAATTTGTCTCGGGTCGCTGCGCGACCCTCGACAAATTTTCTACGCGGGGCTTTTCTAAACTCGAAATTTTACTTCATGCTTAGTCTGGGAGTGGACCGTCAAGATTTTCTGCATGTCGGGATTTTCGATATTTCTAGATTTATGTCGATTTATTCACAGTTTGTTATTGTATTAAATGCAACTATAATATTAAATAAAAACGGTTTTTTTTAGAAATAGAATATTCACCCATTAAGAGCCGAGCAAATTATAAAGTTAACTCTAAAATCTAATTTTAGGTAAAATTTTAAATCTTTTTCTATGATTTCAATGAATGATTTATTATATTACATACGTCGATTTTTTAAAAGAGTTAAATTTAAAATTCAAACGAGTGTTGTCCACTCCCAGACTAAGCATGAAGTAAAATTTCGAGTTTAGAAAAGCCCCGCGTAAAAAATTTGTCGAGGGTCGCGCAGCGACCCGAGACAAATTTTCACGGGGCTTTTCTAAACTCGAAATTTTACTTCATGCGCCACGCGTATAAAACACTGATTTAAAGTGAAGTTAAAAATGCACTGAAAACCAACCCAACTTCGATATTTTTTCAAAATTACATGTTTTCTTTTCTATCCATGCTGTAAACCTTCAGATATTCGTTGTTTTCTTGTAAAAAATCTTCGATTCCCTGCAGTCCTTCGGTCTCCGAAGACCATGGTTGGTCCTTCGAGCTGTAGCCTTTGTAAAATGGTAATAAACTTAGTAATCTAGAGTGATCCTTCAATTTGAAACTTCTAAGAACTAGTGTTGTCCACTCCCAGACTAAGCATGAAGTAAAATTTCGAGTTTAGAAAAGCCCCGCGTAGAAAATTTGTCGAGGGTCGCTGCGCGACCCTCGACAAATTTTCACGGGGCTTTTCTAAACTCGAAATTTTACTTCATGCGCCACGCGTATAAAACACTGATTTCAAGTGAAGTTAAAAATATACTATTAACGTTGGTTATTTTTCATGGTTAAGTAACCAAATATCCATTCACAAATATTTGAACTATTCGAAAATTTAAATATTTATATTCAAATATGAATAATTTAGTGATTTAAATATTCATATTAGAATATTTAACTATTTGAATTAATCGAATTCGAATTCCAGCCTATATATTATAAGTGTGTAAAATTATAATTGAAATAATGTAAAAATGTTTATTCCGTAAGTAAAGTATTATTATTATTATTATTAAATGATCTTTGATTATGATAATTATTGTAAAATCTAATCTGAACTGAATAAATTTGAATTTGATTTCGATTACCTTTCCGAAGCTTCCCTTGCCGAGGACTTTGAGAAAATTGAAGTCCTCGATGTTGTACTTTCGGAACCTAGGTATCGTGGTGGCCGGCGGCGTGATCCGGCCGCTCTTCTGGAATCCTGCGAAGGTGCTCGATTGTGAGAATTCCTCGGCTAGCTCGACGGGGTCTAATGCGAAAGCGGGGTTATGCGCCGGGTTGGACGTCGGTGAGTCCCGTTCTGAACACCCTAACAGCCACAACAAAATAATAAACACAACAAAAAAAAAAAACATCAGATAAAAAAAGAATAACCTTTTTGGATACAGATTACATCTTTAGCCAGAGTAACAGGAAATCAAATATTTAGTCTGTTATCAACGATGTTCAGTGGTAATAATAAATAAATTGGTTTTGAATATTTTTGTTAAAAGAACTCTTAACGATATTTATATATTAATGGTTCGAATCATTATTTAAAATTGCCGCCAAATTTATCTAGTGATATTTCTGGTAACTTTTTATAGTGTAAATTGGGCTTTAGCACTTACTCCTTCTAGTTTTTAAACAGACTATAGTCATAAACCATATGTCGACTGTCGCATATTTTGCTCGCACTTCCTCTAAACATGGAGGTACGTTAATTTTGTCAAAAGGTGAGTATAACATACTGTAGCGAGCACGCCGAGACGCGTGACCTTCGCAGGTAGCGTAAGCACCCGCACGTACCGCGTTCGCACCCACCACTTCCCTAGAACTGCCCCTTCCAACTCCCACTACCCTGACCACCCCGAACAAAGGGCCAACGCCCTATAAAACACTCTGCAGCCCCGGCAATCGCCAGATTCTTTGAGCACGTCTCGACGGCTTTAGAACTCAATCTCTACAAGCAACCGACCTGCCCTACACTAACGTACCTTTCGGGGACTTAGTGCTAGCCGCATCACAACACGTTATCGCGTTCGAGCCAGACTCCGCACCAATACGAGCCACGCCGCTCCAAGCCACGCCGCTGTGCAAGCACCCAAGACCGCACCGCAGCCTCACCGCGCCGCACCAGGTGAACAATTCAGGCCCAAGCTCCACCGCATCGCCGCCCAGAGCCGAGCCAAGTACCGCCGCCCGAAGCCGAGCCAAGCACTGCAGAACCGCCCTAAACTATTTGTACATAACCACTGTATATACTGTTCTCTTCTGAATAAACTTGTTAAACAGCCACGAGCATTATAAACTGGCAGCCCAACGTGTGGCTAGACACGAACGGAGAGTAACAAGAAGTATGGCGAGCCCAATAGTAACGTTAACAGCGGACCAATTCCAAGAGATAATTTCGCGAATTATCGAGAACAGGCCAGCAACGACGACGGGAAAATTTACTCATTGCACCGCACGATTCGCAGGGGAATGCCGCAGCGAGGTGGTAGAGGGATTCCTAAACGAAATCACCGTCTATAAAAATGCGGAACACATCTCCGAAGAGGACGCCCTGATAGGATTTGAACTTCTGCTGCAAGGAACCGCCAAAGAATGGTGGCACGGCATTAAAAGTACGATAGGAACCTGGGAACAGCTGAAAACAGCGCTGCGAAACACGTTCGCACCGGCTGTTCCCAACTATAAATTTTTTTTGGATATTTTCGAAGAGAAACAGGACAGAAACGTCAGAACCGACCAGTTCGTGCTGAAGAAGAGGGCGCAGTTCAGCCGCCTAGAAGGACGTATTGACGATAGTTTACAACTAGATATGATCTATGGTATACTACACCTAGATATAAGATCAAGAGTCGCACGCACCTCATTCAGGACTTACGACGAACTGCTAAGAAACGCAAGAGAAGCAGAGGCCCTCCTGCAAGAAGAGGCGAGAGAAAGAAAACCGGAGAAACCACGTTGCGGTTACTTCAAAATACAAGGACACCGAGCGGAGGAGTGCCGGAAAAAGATCCGGGACAACACCACCAACCCGACCCCATTCCAATGTTACGGATGCGGTAGGCCGAACACCATCCGCAGCAAGTGCCCCAACTGCCAACAGAAAAAGCCCACGGTAGCAGCAATCTCGCCTGATTACGACGAAAAGCGACCACACGCTTACATCATGGTGAATGGCAAAAACGAATATTCGCTTATGGACTCCGGGTCACACATAAGTATAGCATCACTCCGCCTTTACGACGCGTTAAAAAGGAATGGGCACACATTCACCGCCGAGAGTGAGGGATTTTCGTTCGCCAACGGACACCACCGCCGAGAAACCATCCTAAAGACGACGGTACCGGTAGCGATTAAGGATAAAATCGTGAACACCACGTTCTGCGTACTTCCAGACAGCCGCACCCGAGAAACGCTGCTGGGTACGGATTTCTTAGAGGCCGCCGGAGTCGTACTGGACATCGGACAGCGGACATGGACGTTCGCAGGAGGTAACCACCCTACGTACGACGCGGCCAGGCCGAAGAAAGAGAAACCGCCGACAACAAGGATGCAAACCGACGAGGAGGAGAGAGAAATCGAGTTATTCTCCGAGCCGCCGAGGAAAATACAGCCGATGGAATCCGCCTACTTCCTGCCGGAAACACTGATGGACATCGCCGCTATAGACATCCACCTCAGGGAGGACGAGGGGACCGCACTAACAGAGAGAGAACGCGCCGAGATCAACACGTTATTAAAAAATAACGAAGCCGCCTTCACGGACCCCAAGAAGCCCACATCACTAGGAGTACATCACATAAAATTAGAAAGTGAGGCCCCGGTAAACTCTAAACCGTACAGGCTGGCACCCCAAAAAAAAGAAGAATTACAGGAGCAAATACAACAGCTCCTAGAGGACGACATTATACAAACATCGTCATCCCCATGGTCGTCACCGGTCGTGATGGTGCCCAAGAAAGACGGCACATCTCGATTATGTGTGGATTACAGGGCACTTAACGCTGTCACCGTGCCCGATCGCTACCCATTACCCCGTATCGACGACCTGCTGCACGCTGGAACCACGGGAAAGTTCCGGTCCACCATCGACCTGCGCTGCGGGTATTGGCAGATCCCGGTCGCCAAGGAGGATATACCTAAAACAGCCTTCACCTGTCCGATTGGGCTATACGAATTTAATAGGATGCCATTCGGGTTACGGAACGCCCCCGCAACCTTTCAACGTGCTATGGACCGCCTACGCGCACGGCTACCCCACGTGAAACTAGTCGCCTACCTGGACGACATAATCATTTTATCAGACGACTTCGCCCGCCACAAACAAGACCTGGAGGACGTATTAAAAGCCCTGGAGGATACAGCGTTGATGGGAAACCGAGAGAAAAGTGTATTTTGTGCCAAAAAAAATACCATTCTTGGGGCACGTCCTCAGCGACGACGGCATATCAATGAATCCGGATCGCATCAAGGCGATTCAGAAGTGGGAACCACCAGGAAACATGAAAGAGGCCATCTCCTTCATACAAACGTGCTCCTGGTACCGGCGATTCATACCAAACTTCGCGGAAGTCGCGCAACCGATTACAAAAATGTTTAAGAAAAACACTACGTGGAGGTGGGACCAGCCCCAGGTGGAAGCCATGGAGAACTTAAAAACTCTACTCACTTCCGCCCCGATTCTCAAATCCGCCACCGACGACCAGCCGTTCACAGTCCGCACCGACGCAAGTGATTTCGCTTTGGAGGCTGTTTTGGTACAGGGGGAGGGGCCGGAGGAACACCCGATTGAATATGCGAGCCGACTCTTGACACCGGCAGAAAGGAATTACACGACAACGGAACGTGAAGCCTTAGCCATCGTTTGGGCCCTCGAAAAATTCTGAGGATACGTGGAGGGTTCAGCCATCACCGTCGCAACGGACCACCAGGCGCTCCGCTGGCTGATGTCGCTAAAATCTCCCACGGGCCGCCTAGCTCGGTGGGCTCTCCAGCTTCAGCCGTATAACCTACGCATCAAATATATACCCGGTAGATCCAACTACGTGGCCGACGCCCTCTCCAGACTGCCCGGAAAACCCCGACGTCGCCAGCGAGGACGCACAACAATGTATCCCCAGACAGGAAGTCCAGGCTCTACTACAGCAATTCCACGATAGCCCCACTGCAGGCCATTATGGATACCAAGGGACATTCAACCGACTCGCACACAAATATTTTTGGAAAAAGATGAGAGACGATATAGCAAAATACTTGAAAAACTGCAGCGACTGCCAAAGGTATAAACCAAGTAATTTAAAACCTGCAGGCCTATTACAGACAATCGCACCAAACCAGAGATTCGAGACAATCTCATTTGACCTGTTCGGGCCACTGCCAACGTCACCAGAGGGTTACACCACCATTCTAATCGTGGAGGACCTCGCCAGCAAATGGGTGGAAATCCTACCGCTCCGCAAAGCTACCGCTAGTGAATGCGCCACCGCCATACTGAACGAAGTATTTTTGCGATATGGATTGCCCCGCCGCTGCATTTCCGACAACGGGACACAATTCGTAAGCGCAGTCATGCAACAAATGCTATTCAGTCTAGGAATACAACATCATCTCACTCCATCGTATCACCCGCAATCCAACCCAGTGGAGAGAAAAAACCGCGACATGAAAACACAACTTGCCATCCTCGTAGGAAAGCACCACGACACTTGGCCTACGCATCTACCCGCTATACGGTTTGCAATGAACACGCACACTTGCAGCAGCACCGGATACAGCGCAGCGTACATCAAATTCGGACGTGAGTTACGAGCCGTCGAAGATGTTAGCCGCGATCTACGTAGCATCCTGCAATCCGAAAACTTTGTGGCCGAAATAACGCCGCACTTATTACAACTAGCTGACACGCTAACAAAAACCCATGAAATTGCCGATCGAAAACAAGACGAAAGAAAAGGGTACGCCGATGAAGCCAGAAGACCAACCCCATCGTACCTACCAGGAGATCACGTCTGGGTGGACACACACCTCCTAAGCCAGACAAAGAACCAGTTCACTTCGAAATTAGCACCGAGAAGAGACGGACCATATGTGAACCTGCAAGCAAAAGGCGCCACCACCTTCGAAGTCGCTTCCCTAAAGGACCCGAAGACGCCCATCGGAACATTCCATGCAGACGCCCTCACACCGTTCACAGGAGACATCGAGGACATGCAGCCGATCCATCCTATCCGCAAGAGAGGACGTCCACGAAAGTACTAATTCTGGTTGCTTCCTCGGGGACGATGTCAGCACCAGAGGGGGAGGATGTAGCGAGCACGCCGAGACGCGTGACCTTCGCAGGTAGCGTAAGCACCCGCACGTACCGCGTTCGCACCCACCACTTCCCTAGAACTGCCCCTTCCAACTCCCACTACCCTGACCACCCCGAACAAAGGACCAACGCCCTATAAAACACTCTGCAGCCCCGGCAATCGTCAGATTCTTTGGGCACGTCTCGACGGCCTTAGAACTCAATCTCTACAAGCAACCGACCTGCCCTACACTAACGTACCTTTCGGGGACTTAGTGCTAGCCGCATCACAACACGTTATCGCGTTCGAGCCAGACTCCGCACCAGTACGAGCCACGCCGCTCCAAGCCACGCCGCTGTGCAAGCACCCAAGACCGCACCGCAGCCTCACCGCGCCGCACCAGGTGAACAATTCACGCCCAAGCTCCACCGCATCGCCGCCCAGAGCCGAGCCAAGTACCGCCGCCCGAAGCCAAGCCAAGCACTGCAGAACCGCCCTAGACTATTTGTACATAACCACTGTATATACTGTTCTCTTCTGAATAAACTTGTTAAACAGCCACGAGCATTATAATACATATTTTGGATGAAATAAACAATCTATCCGTTGAGAAAAATTGTGAGTTGTCAGCGATCTTCCTCATTGATTTTGACTGCACCATTGACCTGGATTTGTATTATGAACTCATAGCCGCTGCTCTTGAGAAAATTAATAAAATATCCTCAAATGTGTTATTTAGAAGAGACTTCAATATTAATTTTAATAAAAACGACTCTAAAGTTACTGAAATTTATGATATATTTAATTCACACTGTCTTTATAGTCATGTTTATTTTCCTACCCGAGGTAGTAATGTTCTGGATAATGTGTTTTCTAATTTTCGGACAGAAATTGTCTCACCTATAACATTAAGTTCAGACCACACTGGAATTTACTTACAAATCAAACTGGAATCAATCAAAACTGAACCTAATATGATATTCGTGAGACCATTTACTGACATAGGTAAATTTAATATGTTTCAGTCACTTATTCAACAAAATTGGACCTGCATGGACATCAACAACTCCTGTAATAATTTTTTTGACTCTTTTCATGAGACTTTCTTGAAAATTTTTAAAAACTCTCTTCGAATCAAACGTAAAAACTCAATTAATACAAAAAATAAAATAGTACACTGGTTTGATGGTGAGTTGTATCATATGCGGGAACAGCTTCACCTATTTCGTGATATATATATTTACAGACTAAAAATGAGCAGCATAAGTCAATGTACTTATTGTGTAAAAAAGATTATAATAGAGCCATTTATAGAGCCAAAATTTAAGCCAATGATAATTTGATTAACACGGCTAGCTGCCAATAAAGGGCGAGATGACAAATTATTAATCAATTTAAAACTAAACCGGTTATTATTGGTCACAATATATCACCAGATATTTTTAATAGTGCATTTATACAATTAGTAAATGATATAATTAATTCCATTTCACCTTAGCATATTGATTCTAGCCAATACATTAACTGTGATAGTAATTTCATGGAAGTGTCATGCAATGATGTTAGAAATGTTATTTGCAATTTAAAAAGTGGGAACTGTGTTGACATATATGGAATCTCTACTAATCTAGTAAAAATGTGCAAGGATAGCCTCCTTCTTCCTCAAATAACTAAAGTAATTAATCAGTGCATCAGGATGTCCGCCTTTCCTGATGCAATGAAAGTAGCTGCTGTAGTACTTGTTTTTAAAAAGGGGGATAGAAAGAACTACCGAGCCATTTCGTGTCTTCCTACTTTTTCGAAAATTTTAGAAAAAATCCTATACAACCAGATGGTGCAATACATGGAGGAACATGCACTTCTTAATTGTAACCAATTCGGTTTTCGTGAGGGCGTCAGCACGTGTGATGCGCTGTTATATCTGGTAAACACTATGTTGGATTCATTTGAAGACGGATGCTTTGCAATGGCTACTTTCTTGGACCTGCCGAAAGCATTCGACTGTGTGTCACATGATATTCTCCTAAATAAACTTGAGTGTTATAACTTCAGTTCATCTAGTGTATGTCTTATAAATTCATATCTCACTGGCAGAATACAAATGACACGGATAAATGGTAAAACATCTAAACCAATAATGATTAAATTTGGGGTACCGCAGGGATCAATCCTAGGGCCACTTCTGTTCCTGATCTATTTCAATGAACTGCCAGTATACATTCCCAAAGTAAACGTTATTCAATATGCTGATGATACAAATTTGGTAAGTGTTGATAAAGATCTTACCACAGTTTCTACTTTGAATGTCAGTGCTTCGGCAATGGCCTTTGAGTGGTTTGCAGGCAACCGTCTTCATCTAAATCCGAATAAAAGTGTAATTGTATTGTTCACTTTGAATAAAATTATCAACACTTATTCACCGGTAAGGTAAAATAAATAGCGAAAGTTTCATTGCAAAACGCAGTAATCATGCTCAGTAAGAATCTGCGCAATATTAGATTAGTGCACAGTAAGGCTCTGAGTAATCTAGAATTAGGGTTAACTTGTTTCTCATTGATCACTTGGTAAAACATTTCTATTAATATATAGGTATTTGATTGAAATTCACTTGGTTTGTTTTACTAATAAATTGTTTTATTTTCAACTAGTTTCGGATTAATGCCATTTTCATTCCTAAAAATGGCATTAAGCCGAAACTAGTTGAAAATAAAACAATTTATTAGTAAAACAAACCAAGTGAATTTCAATCAAATACCTATATATTAATAGAATTAGAGTGCGCAACATTCCATTTGGTGCACAGTAAGGAACTGCGAAACATTGGATTAGTCTGCAGTGAAATGTGTTACATAATTCGCTCATTTTATCAATACATTAAAATGTTTGTAATACACATTATAATTCACGAGGTACTTTCTTGTGTTTTTTATTCCGTCATGAGGCGAAATAAATTTCCCTGAATGACACGGCGCTTTATTTTTTGAAAGGATGTTTTGTACACACACGATTTTCGGGTCTGTCAACTTGGCCCCCCCAACTCAAAATTTTCAAATAAAAAATATTGCGCCCGAAAGGTCTTAACTTGCGCTCACTTGCGCAAAAATATTAAAACTTGCGCTGTTAAGGGTAGAAAGTTATAGCGATTTGAAAATAGGGGGGGGCTAAGTTGACGCCAGCCCCCCCCCATCTCGGAATTTTTAACTTTTTCTTTCATAAATACATTCTATGGAACTTGCGCTGTCGATACCACCTAATTTTACAAGTTGCGCTGCAAAAATACACCCCCTATAAACGAAATAAAGGAGGGTGCCAGCCCCCCCACTTTACATTTTTTAAGTTTTATTGCATTGTACACAAAGCTTAGAAGTTGCGCTCACTTGCGCCATCAAAATTTCTTCAATATCAGTTCTCATGAAAAAGTTATGGCATATTTTATATATACTCGAATCCAGTGCGCGTATTCCCATAATCTCCATGCAACTACAAAAGAGTAATACAATAAACATACTTAACTCACAACCACTGTCCTTCTTCGTCGAAAAGCATACATTATACAACCAAAACAGTAATTTTCTATAATATTTGCATATTTATTCCAGTGCCGTATCATGGTGGAAATATATATTTTTATTGTTACTTAAATAATTTTATTTACAAAACAAATAACAATAATTCGATTCAAATAATAAATATAACTTTAACAATGTATTTAAAATGCATTTCTGCTGATTAGAAAAGTTGCGCTGTTTTCCCAGTAGCGTTACAAATAATTTATTATTTAATTTAATTAAATATTTTCAAAACCAAACGTGAAAATTTAAAATTTTTAAGTGATTTTACTTAAACAATGCATAAGAAATGCATCTATGCCAATGAGAAAAGTTGCGCTGTTTTCCCAGTGACATCACAATTAATTTATTATTATTTAATTAAATTAAATATTTTTCAAACCAAACGGACAATTTTAAATTTTCTAAGTGATATTACTTTAACAATGCATAGGAAATTCATTTATGCTAATGAGAAAAGTTGCGCTGTTTTCCCAGTGGCATCACAATTAATTTATTATTATTTAATTAAATTAAATATTTTCAAAACCAAACGGAAAATTTTGAATTTTCTAAGTGATATTACTTTAACAATGCATAGGAAATGCATTTATGCTAATGAGAAAAGTTGCGCTGTTTTCCCAGTGGCGTCACAATTAATTTATTATTATTGAATTAAATTAAATATTTTCAAAACCAAACGGGAAACTTTGAATTTTCTAAGTGATATTACTTTAACAATGAATAGGAAATGCATTTATGCTAATGAGAAAAGTTGCGCTGTTTTCCCAGTGGCGTCACAAGTAATTTATTATTATTGAATTAAATTAAATATTTTCAAAACCAAACGGAAAATTTTCAATTTTCTAAGTGATATCACTTTAACAATGCATAGGAAATGCATTTATGCTAATGAGAAAAGTTGCGCTGTTTTTCCAGTGGCGTCACAATTAATTTATAATTATTGAATTAAATTAAATATTTTCAAAACCAAAAGAAACATTTTGAATTTTCTAAGTGATATTACTTTAACAATGCATAGGAAATGCATTTATGCTAATGAGAAAAGTTGCGCTGTTTTTCCAGTGGCGTCACAATTAATTTATTATTATTGAATTAAATTAAATATTTTCAAAACCAAACGGAAAATTTTGAATTTTCTAAGTGATATTACTTTAACAATGCATAGGAAATGCATTTATGCTAATGAGAAAAGTTGCGCTGTTTTCCCAGTGGCGTCAGTGGTCAATCCCAAAAACAGAAGGTTCCCGTCGGTCACCCTACATTGTATATAGCAACATATTAACCTCTACTTCTTTTGATCTTGAACAATGATTTTTGCTTGGAAGCAAGTCATTGTATTCCTCCTATAAGCCATTATGTCTTCTGCAAAATGCTGTAAAATGACCCGGTATAAAACCCACAACACCACGTAAAATAAACAGTTTGTTCTGTACATTTAGTTTAAACGGAATATTTTCTAAATTAGTTACTAAGTTCAATATTTTACTGTCCGTGTTAACGGGTTCTATGAATATGAAATTGTTTAACTGTGTTTCAAATAATAATTTATTATTACACAAACTGCAATTTTGTTTAAATTCGGTGCTTAAATTATGTTGTAAAATGTTTTCTAAGTTATGAATGTTGTAATTTGAAAATTCTACAGAAATAAAATGTTCATTCTTTAAAATTTTCTGTTTGGTTTTGAAAATTTTTAATTTAATTCAATAATAATAAATTAATTGTGACGCCACTGGGAAAACAGCGCAACTTTTCTCATTAGCATTAATGCATTTCCTATGCATTGTTAAAGTTATATCACTTAGAAAATTCAAAATTTTCCGTTTGGTTTTAAAAATATTTTATTTAATTCAATAATAATAAATTAATTGTGCCGCCACTGGGAAAACAGCGCAACTTTTCTCATTAGCATAAATGCATTTTCTATGTATTGTCAAAGTAATATCACTTAGAAAATTTAAATTTTTCTGTTTGGTTTTGAAATTATTTAATTTAATTCAATAATAATAAATTTATTGTGACGCCACTGGGTAAACAGCGCAACTTTTCTCATTAGCATAAATGCATTTTCTATGTATTGTTAAAGTAATATAACTTAGAAAATTTAAATTTTTCCGTTTGGTTTTGAAAATATTTAATTTAATTCAATAATAATAAATTTATTGTGACGCCACTGGGAAAACAGCGCAACTTTTCTCATTAGCATAAATGCATTTCCTATGCATTGTTAAAGTCATATCACTTAGAAAATTCAAAATTTTCCGTTTGGTTTCAAAAATATTTAATTTAAATCAATAATTATAAATTAATTGTGACGCTACTGAGGAAACAGCGCAACTTTTCTCATTAGCATAAATGCATTTCCAATGCATTGTTAAAGTAATATCACTTAGAAAATTCAAAATTTTCCGTTTGGTTTGAAAAATATTTAATTTAATTAAATAATAATAAATTAATTGTAACGCCACTGGGATAACAGCGCAACTTTTCTCATTGGCATAGATGCATTTCTTATGCATTGTTTAAGTAAAATCACTTACAAATTTTAAATTTTCACGTTTGGTTTTGAAAATATTTTATTAAATTAAATAATAAATTATTTGTCACGCTACTGGGAAAACAGCCCAACTTTTCTAATCAGCAGAAATGCATTTTAAATACATTGTTAAAGTTATATTTATTAATTGAATCGAATTATTGTTATTTGTTTTGGAAATAAAATTATTTAAGTAATAATAAAAATATATATTTCCACCATTATACGGCACTGGAATAAATATGCAAATATTATAGAAAATTAATGTTTTGGTTGTATAATGTATGCTTTTCGATGAAGGACAGTGGTTGTGAGTTAAGTATGTTTATTGTATTACTCTTCTGTAGTTGCATGGAGATTATGGGAATACGCGCACTGGATTCGAGTATATATATAAAATATGCCATAACTTTTTCATGAGAGCTGATATTGAAGAAATTTCGATGGCGCAAGTGAGCGCAACTTCTAAGCTTTGTGTACAATGCAATAAAACTTTAAAAATGTAAAGTGGGGGGGCTAGCACCCTCCTTTATTTCGTTTATAGGGGGTGTATTTTTGCAGCGCAACTTGTAAAATTAGGTGGTATCGACAGCGCAAGTTCCATAGAATGTATTTATGAAAGAAAAAGTTAAACATTCCGAGATGGGGGGGGGCTGGCGTCAACTTAGCCCCCCCTATTTTCAAATCGCTATAACTTTCTACGCTTAACAGCGCAAGTTTTAATATTTGGGCGCAAGTGAGCGCAAGTTAAGACCTTTCGGGCGCAATATTTTTTATTTGAAAATTTTGAGTTGGGAGGGCCAAGTTGACAGACCCGCGATTTTCCGGCAGATAAAGGATTTTTGTTGGACGGCTGCAAATTTTGGCTCCGCATTTCCACCTATTCACAATTAAAAATACCGAGAGAGAGAAAAAAGGGCACTATTCGTGGTCATAATGATTAACGTTTTGTAGTTTTCTAAAAATGTTTTCATTTTTCGCGAAAGTTTAAAAATAAACTTCTACAAATTCAGAGTTAATTTTACACAAAATTATTACGCTTGGTTATAATTTTGGTATATCCAGAATCGCCAATAATTGTAACGCCATCAATCCCGACTTTGGTGCAATTAGCAGGAAGGCTTTGAAGAACATCTTCCGACAGGGTAAATAGTGTACATATTTTAATCTGTTGTTTGTACCTAAATGTGTTGTTTGTTTTTTTACACTTTTATGTACCTTTATTTATTATGTATTTGTATTTATATTTCATTTATTTTTATTTTTAGTTTTATAATTTTATTGTAATTAAATGGACATCCGTTAATAAATAAATATAATAAATGAGTCGCCTATTTCAAAAAACCCCTAAATCCATTGATTTCAAATGGATTTAGGGGTTTTGGTAAACGACTCAAATATTCATGTTGCTATAATTTTTCTACAGAGAGTTTTATGTAACACCAAACATTTTCAATGTTCATTTACGAATGTTCTATTTATCAAACCAAAGCATCCAATACGATTTGACACCTTTAATTTTTAGGTTATGTTAAAATTGGGTTGCCTATATGACCATTACAAATTGTCGCTAATCAATCGCAATAAATCGTAAATACAGAGAGTTTTTCTTTCAAGTATATATATATCACAATTACAACGTATATTCCGAAAATCTTCAAATAATCGTTGTTTTCTAAATGAGTTCAATTTGAAACTTAAAATGAGTGTGTTCCATTCCCAGACGAAGCATGAAGTAAAATTTCGAGTTTAGAAAAGCCTGAAAATTTGGTTTGGTCGCGTAGCGCGAAGCGCGGAGCGGCCAAATCAAATTTTCAGGCTTTTCTAAACTCGAAATTTTACTTCATGCGCCACGCGTATTAGACACTGAAAGCACTGAAATATTGTGAACGAGGAAACTTCGCTGGAAATCAGTGTCTTGTACGCATGGCGCATGAAGTAAAATTTCGAGTTTAGAAAAGCCTGAAAATTTGGTTTGGTCGCTCCGCGCTTCGCGCTACGCGACCAAACCAAATTTTCAGGCTTTTCTAAACTCGAAATTTTACTTCATGCTTAACCTGGGAGTGGAAAACACTCGTTTAAACTTCAAGTTGACTTCTTTTAAGAAAACAACGAATATTTAAAAATCTACAACACGTAATTGGGATAAGTATACAAAAAAAAAATCGACAAGAAATTATGATTAGTAGCTTTTAAAGAAAAGAACAAAAGAATGTGTGATCACGAATGTCTGAAAATTTGCATGCGCTTTATTTTAAAGAGTTCAATTTTAAGCTTGGAACGAGTGTTTTCCACTCCCAGACTAAGCATGAAGTAAAATTTCGAGTTTAGAAAAGCCTGAAAATTTGGTTTGGTCGCGTAGCGCGAAGCGCGGAGCGGCCAAACCAAATTTTCAGGCTTTTCTAAACTCGAAATTTTACTTCATGCGCCACCGTTACAAAACACTGACATAACACGAAATTTAAAACACACCGCTAAACTTTACATTGAATCAGTGTATTGTACCGGTGGCGCACAGTGGGAGGAATCGGGATTATTGCTGGACAAATCCCCCAGAAAAAAGTTAATAATAAACGTTGGAAAGTTCTCTGTGCTGATTGTTTAGTCTCCAGAGACTATATTTATTTATATGAAAGCGTCAGTAAGTTAATACAGAGTCATAAAATATTATTGATCGTATTTGATGTTTAAAGTATAGAAATAATGGTGTGTACGAAGGTCCTTCGCGAATGATCCTGCATCATCATATGACGTATTCTTCATATCCAAACAGTTACAGGCATCATACTTATCACGATGTTTCATGTTTTGTATGGCATTGAAGTTATATGTTTATGTAAACTAATATTTTATATGAGAAACATGGTTTCATTTGTTTTAAACCTTAGAACTTTTTTACCGACTTTTACCGATGTGATTGGACATTCTCGAGATGCCTTGATATATATAATTGCGGATGAAAAAGAAATTACTTGCGACTTTTTGCGACTTTGGTTTATATCGTATTTTTTCTACATTCCATGCATGTAATACTGGAAAGTATTGTTTTCATGATTTATTTCAAACTCGAAATTTCGACGGATATATACGTTTTATGGTCTCCTGAGACAATTCCGACCATTTTTGAAATGTGTCTTTGTGTGTGTGTGTGTGTGAGTGTGCGGGTGTGTGTGTGTGTGTGCGCGTGTGTGAGCGTGTGTGTGTGTGCGCGCGTGTGTGAGCGTGTGTATATGTGTGTGTGTGTGTCCGTGGGTGTTGTATCTCAAAAACCGCTACAGCTTTTAGACTGAAACTTTAAACTTAAGGTTTAATTCTTAGTCGGAAGAGCTGAAAAGTTTTTGATAAAATTTCGTACACCAGAAGTGGGTCTTTACTAGAAGCGTTTTTGTTTTTTTCCGATTTTCTTCTATAAATATCGACAATTCAACTAACATTTTTTTCGAACAATCAGATTCACTCATTTTCGCAAAATGGACTAATCACGTTTCTATTAAGCGACAATTTTCACACGTGAAAATTTCCTAAATAAATTTCCAGTTTTTACTGTTTCTTGACAGTTACCTCAACAACACAATGTTTTTAGCATTACCTACTATTCATATCTTTCGAATAGAATTTTTCAATAAGTATTTGTTCGTTAAATTGTCAAACCGCAAATTTTGAGGTCAACAAACGCTATCAGTGGAAATCCCAACACCAATTTGCAAAAAAACATAAATATTCAATTACAATCTGAATCAATTGAATACAATGATGAAGGACGGAGATGGACCCCAGTAAATCGGAAGAAGAAAAAAAAGACTACCGGAGTGATTGGAGTATCGGAAAAACAGCAATCCATCGAAGCAGTACCTAGGAAAGCATTCCTCTACGTGGGACGTATATTACCGGACACTACACCGCAGAAAATGAAGAAATTCATGGAAAAGGATTTTCCTGAAGCTTCCTGTGAATTATTAGAAAGCAAATTTCCTCAGTACTACTCATCTTTTAAAATAACAATTCATTTGGCAAATTTACAAAAAGCAATGGATCCAAACTTGTGGCCAGCCGGTGCATATGTTGATCGTTTTTTTCACAGGAAGAAGAAAACACAGACCAATCAGTAACATCGATAAATAAAAATGATATAATCCAAGAAATAACAGTTTTTCACAACAATTTACAATCAATAAAAAATAAAGTTAACCAAATAAATATACTTCTATATGAAATAAATGTTGACATATTTCTAGGAACTGAACATTGGATTCCGGAATATGAGACCTTTTCTAATATCACAAATTTTAAATTAATTTCATATTATAAAAGAAAAACTTCCCCACATGGAGGAGCATCAATTTTTGCTAAATATGATATAAATTTAAACAGCAGACCTGACATAAATATATTCTCTAAGGAACCAATAATTGAGGTGGCAGCCGCAGAACTTCTCACTAAATGCAAACAAACAATTGTCATAATATGTATCTACCGCTCCCCACAGGGGAACTTCGGTGAGTTTTTAGATATTATGGAGAATATTGTGTATAAAATAACTATAACTGAGAAAAAACGCGTCATCATTGGAGGCGACTTCAATGTTGATTTACTACAAATAAATAACTCAAAAACAATACAATTTAAAAACATGGTCGAAAGCTACAATCTCAATATAACTATAAATACTGAAACAAGAATTACTGAGAATACTAAGTCATGTATTGATAATATATTAACAAATGTAGAATATTATAAAACAAAAGTATTGCAAACGCATCTATCAGATCATACCGGTCAGACAATTACACTAGAGGTAAATACAAAAAAAGAAAGAAAAGTTGTAAATATAAGAACGATTAATCCGAAGACACTAAAAGATATGAATCTCGAACTATCAATCATAAATTGGGAACACTTCTTGATGTCTTCTACCGACTGTGAGACATATTTCAATACGTTCTATAATAAATATCTCGATATTTTTTATAAACATTGTCCTAAAAAGACAAAAGTTGTAAACAATTTCAAGTCCAAAAGAATATGGCTCACAGATAACATAAAAACACAAAAAAATAAGGTTGAGTTCCTTTATCAGCTTTATCTACAAACAAGAAACCCAGCTATACAAAATGAATATAAATCAGCTAAAAAATTATATAAGTCTAATTTGCAAAATCAAATAAGAGATCAAAATACTCGCCGTGTCCTAGAATCCAATAATAAATCGAAAACGCTATGGACGTTAATTAAAAATAAATCAGAAATAAACAATAAACGAAGTAGTAACCCATTCCCTGATTTTATATATGATAATAATGATGTAAGAATAGATGATCCAAACCGAATAGCTGATAAATTAAATCATTACTTTAGTACAATCGGAAACCAAAACAAACAAATAAAAAATAACCATATTTCTAGTCAAGCCAGAGGCACAATTTTTATGTATGCTGTTACTGAATGCGAAATTAAACATGTGATTACACAAATGAAATCGACATATTCAAAAGATGTAGATGATCTATCATCTATACTTATTAAGCAAACTGCTGAATATATAATTAAACCCCTAACGCAGGCAATTAATTTATCGTTATCTGAAGGCAGCTTTCCGGAAATATTAAAAATTGGACGCATTATACCAATATATAAAAAAGGTGACCACAATAATATAGGTAACTATAGGCCTATCTCAATTTTACCAATATTCTCAAAAATATTTGAAAGAGTAATATATACGAGGTTAACTGAGTTTATTGATAAAAATAACATATTAACATGTCAACAATTTGGATTTAGGAAAGGTCTCACTACAAACCACGCTATCTTTAATTTTTTACATTTTGTACTAAACAATCTGGATACAAATTCAAGGGTTTTCTCCATATTTTTAGACTTAACGAAGGCCTTTGATTGTGTTCCGCACTCGTTAATACTTGATAAAATAGCAAGTTATGGTATCCGTGGAAATTGCCACAAACTGTTGTCCTCATATCTACATGGCAGGAATCAAGTTACATCAATTAACATAAACAATAAACAGTACACGTCATCTAAGGCCCATGCCGGAATAGGTGTACCACAGGGAAGTATTTTGGGTCCATTGCTTTTCTTACTATTTATTAATGATATGCCACTACAGCTTAATGCACACATTACAATGTTTGCTGATGACTCGACATTTTGTATCAGTGATACTTGTATCACAAATTTAAATATTGCATCTAACCAAATATTAAATGATCTGAGCAAGTGGCTTGACTCAAATAACCTTATAGCAAACGCCACAAAGACATATGTAATGAATATGAGATCACAACTAGGCCACACAGATATGAAACTGGAAAATGAAACCATTAAAGAAAGTAAAAGTACAAAATTTCTAGGCATAAATATTCAAAATGATCTGAAATGGGATGAGCACATCAATAAGGTGTGCTCGACCATTGCCAGATACTCTTACTTAATACATTCATGTAGGAACGATATCCATTTAGAAGCGGCTCGAGTTGTATACATGTCGTATTGTAAACCACATCTCACATATGGGATAATATTTTGGGGTTGTACCACACAACTGAATATACAAAAACTGTTTGTGATGCAAAAAAGGCTGATAAGAGCAATCTGCAATAAAAAGCCTCATACAGGATGCCGTGAATCATTTAAGCAGCAAAAAATTATGCCACTCATCAGCTTATACATATTTGAATCATTAAAATTTGTAATTAATAATATGCACTTATTCAACACAAATCAAAGTCAACACAGCTACAGTGTCAGACATAGAAATATACAAATACAAAAACACAAACACGCTTACATCCACAATTCTTGTGTGATACAACCCGTACAACTATACAACAAACTGCCAAACTCAATTAAATCTCTACCTAATAAATTGCTAATCAATAAAATAAAATGCCTAATATTAGACCAGTCATTCTATAATTTAAGTGAATATATTGAATATTGTGAAGAAAATGCCTAGTCAGAAATGCAGATTTTAAATATTATTTTAGCTGTAACTCTTGTCTCGTCCATATACACAAATTTTAATATGTTTACACCTAGTTATTAAGTTTTATACAATTATATTTATTCATTAACTGTTTTATATTTACAATGTTTTTAATGTGTTCCACATAGTTATTAAGTTTTATACAACCTAGTTAGTTTTTATTTATACATACCTTTTTATATTTATTCATTGTCTTGTCATATCTACAAACATTTTTAATGTATTACACCTAACGACAAGTTTTATTAATTGATATCAATGTATTTAATACTATTTTTAAGTTATTATATTATTATCAAACACTTCTGACTCACCCATGAATGTAATATTCTTTCTGGAAATAAATGAAATGAATGAAATGAATGAATACAACTCGGTGGTACGAAATTGGGGGAAATTTTCTCCTCATTCAACTCTTATTTGTTTCGACGACAAATAAAATATTAAATAAATGTGTATTTCGTTAAAAACTTAAATAAATAGATAACATCTCGAATTAAAACGAAATAATTAAACTTTCGTTTCACTTGACGACAGTATGCGTCTAAACAAACATTGTTGTTGTATCAGAAATTACGAACGTTGTTGAAGAACTTATTCGCCGATTCGGGGTAGTTATGACAACACTGTCATGTGGTCAACCACTTAACTACGAGCGATTTGAAACATTTACACAACGGCGAAGTTATTTGTCCAAAAATATCCATGGTACAAAATGCCTGTCAGCATCCACAAAATTCTTGTACACGGAGCTACTGTAGTAAAATCTTTTCTTTTGCCTATTGGCATGATGTCAGAACTCCTGGACTTCTTAGAAGACACAGGAATATACAGGGAGTAAAATAACCAGAGGAGCACAAAAGGACCACGGAGACCGTAGTGCAGGGACGCTAAGCGATACCACCTCATTTGGAAAAAAAAAATGATGTCAGAAGAAGCTCAAGAAGCGAGTAATAAGATCTACAGACAAATGAAATTAAGGCATACACGCAAAGATACTCGAGATCACACGAGTACTGATCTAATTCACACCATGCTTCAGCTGTCTGATCCAGTGATAAGTGCCAAAAGAGATCTGCCTAAAAACACAATTAAGGATTTGCCAGAAGCTGTACTTCAACTTCTTGACGTTAAAACGGATGAATCCGAAATTTTTGTAGAATGAACAATCATATAATGCTGTAAATAAAATATAATGCTTCCAAAACTGTTAAATAATTTTCTTTTCCTACAAACTGCTGCTTGTCAATAATCTTATTGTTTAGTTATTTCTTTTTTCATAATTAATTGACAAATGTATTACAATCTGATAAATTATATTTCATTATATTGTTATAATAAATATAACAAAATAATTTTCTCATAAAATACCTCGATATAATAATGTTTACGAAAAATATGACATTTTCTAGTATATAATTATTTTATTCTGTCCGCTATTTTGAATTGCCCATTATTTGCTTAATATTAGTAATTTTTAACATGATACAAGTAAATAGGTCCACTTTCGCCCATCGTACTAAAGGCTATGAGTTTTGTCCAGCTACAATCCCGATTCCGCCCACTGTGTGGCGCATGAAGTAAAATTTCGAGTTTAGAAAAGTCTGAAAATTTGGTTTGGCTGATTATTATTTTCATACTTACATTGGTCGTATTCATTTTTATGAATATTGCATTTTATATTTTTTTATGCTACTATATTGTTTTGATTTTGTCCTGTATTAAATTTTTCTGTTTGGACAATAAAGATTATTGTTATTATTTAAAATGAACTGAAATGTATTTATTAAATAAGCAGCTTCACCTCTCAAATCGGGCATTTAATATGCCACGTACATGGTAACGAAATTTCTCGAAAACGTTATTTACTGACATTTTGATAAAAAAAGCAAAAGTTATTGATATTTGACGTATACAAATTTCTGTTAGTCATATGCTTCTTACAAGTCTATCTGCTCATCTATTCGTCATACTGTATGTAACAGCAAACACTTGTTGTATAATTCAATGTCCGTCGGGGTATTAGCCCGGGAAGTAGTTGTTTCAATGAGTGTTTGATATAGTCTTTGTAAGACTAACTTGTTGTAGATTGCGAAAAGAATCTCGGCACTTTTAATGTTAGTGGGAAAGTATTTCAAATGTCAGTGCACTCGATAGCGTACAAGTTAAGGCGTCCAGCAACCCGCCGACCGGGATTCGATCATTTTTCTCAGAAAAATGTATTATAAACAATCAGAATGTTCTTAAAGTTAAGTGGTGGACCTCACTCAACTACAAATTTTCGATCAAAACTACGATATAATTTGAAGTTTCTGAATAAGTAATTTTTGACAGACAGGAATTTCTTTTTTGTTGAAATTTGGCACAATCTACGAAAGCGACTATTGAGGTATTTTCGACGCGTGCATCACAACAGGTATTTTTAGACAAATGATTTTGACGTGCCCCGTGTGTTTTCACGTACAAATCCCACTTGCTTGCACACACAGACCGCGGAAAATTCATTAATTATCTTACATCACGGTTTATTTTCATGAATACCAACAGCAAAAATTGCTTTCCGAGTGTCATTTTCTTGTAACATTATTAAGAAATTATGTAAATTTGTTTCATAGGATTAAGTGCGTGAGCCGGGGAATTAGGATAGGTGTAATTTATTGTAATTCGATAAAAGCAGGAGTTGTTGAATTTCAGAGAGTATCTCCATAAAATAGAGAAAGCACCATCAGGGAGTTGCCACTGCTGTGCGGCTATGGAAGATACGGCTTGCCACATCCTGCTGGAATGTGAAGCCTAGGCTGATAATAGGCGAGGATTGAGGAGCAAGATCGGGGAGATGGAAGATGATGGGCAAGATGTTGGCAAGTGAGGAGGAATGGAACGCGGTAAGTAAATTCGACGTAACCGTGTTAGGCAAGAAGCTAGCCGATGAGCTGGAGAAAGAGGACCCCTGAAGATATGCCTTGATGGCAATACCAAGAAAGAGAGGGGGAAGGGTTTTAGTCGATAACAAAACCCGACACTATTGGCCATATAAGAACAAAGACCTTTGTCTGTTCGCAGATGTCCAATCCCCTCTATAAACAAAAACAAACAAAAATAAAGAGGTAAATTATTGCATTTCAATAAAATCAAAAGTAAAGTTAGTTGTAATATAATAAAATTGGATAACTCTAAGTTTTTTGCGTCGTGCACTCAGTGCAAAATAGTTAAGATTTTTTAAAATGTCTGTAATATGTTTATATATTTATAATATTATTGTAACTGTTCTGTATGAAATGGCCTCCGTTAATAAATAAATAAATAAATAAAAAATCAGGAGTAAGATTAGGCGAAATTTATTTAAATTCGATGAAATCAGGAGTTGGGTTAAGTGAAATATATGGAAATTTGATAAAATCAGGAGTTGAGTTAGGTATAATGGACCAAAATTTGATAAAATTAGGAGTTGGGTTAGGTGTAATGTACTGAAATTTGATAAAATCAGAAGTTAGGTTAGGTGTAACGGACCAAAATTTGATAAAATCAGAGGTTGGGTTAGGTGTAATGTACCGACATTTTATAAAATTAGGAGGGTGGTTAGGTGTAATGTACTGAAATTTAATACAATCGTAAGTTGGGTTAGGCTTGTATAAAATTTTCTGATTTTATCAAATTTCGGTACACCTAACCCAACTCCTGATTTTGTCAACCTTCGGTACATTACACCTTTTTTTTATTATTTTGGGTTTTACGTCATCTATTTCCGCTGCTAAGGCCAATCACGACGCCGGAGATTAGGTCTACAGCTATCCGGGAATTTTGCCGAACCCGGTGGGAGTTCCAACCCACAGGTAGGGATCTCTAACGTGCACGCAACATCCAGGTAGTACACGGGTCCTACATACATTTAACGTCATATCCGAGAAGACGGAGAGTTTGGCATTTTTATCCTAACCTATATAAATGCAGACAACTTGTTAGGCCGGTATTTGAACCCCGGTGCGTAGCGTAGCAGTACAACACTCTAACCACTACACCACTAAGCTGCCCCGGTACATTACACCTAACCCAACTCCCGAATTTATCAAATTTTCTGATTTTTTTAAACTTCGATACATCACACCTACCCAACTCCGGATTTTGTCAAATATCGGTACATTACACCTAACCCAACTCCCGATTTTAACAAATTTTCTGATTTTATCATATTTCGGTACATTACGCTTAACCCAACTCCTGCTTTTATCAAATTTCTGTACACCTAACCCAACTCCTGATTTTGTCAAATGTTGGTACATTACACCTAACCCAACTCCTGTTTTATTAAATTTTGGTACATTATACCTAATCCAAATCCTGTTTTATCAAATTTCGGTACATTACACCTAACAAAACTCCCGATTTTATATAATGTCCTGATTTTATCAAACTTCGGTACTATACACCAAACCTAACTCCTGATTTTATCAAATTTTGGTATATTACATCTAACCTAAGGATTGGTTGTCGGGAGGGCAGCCGCAGCCATGCCCACTTAGGCCAAGTTTTGGGCCCATTGTAATACCTAACCTAACTCCTGTTTTTATCGAATTTTAGGAACGTATACCTAATCTAACTGCTGATTTTATCAAATGTTGACACCTAACCTAACTCCTGATTATCGAATCTTAATCACTTACACCTAACCTAACTCCTGATTTTATAAAACTTCGGTATACTACACTTTTCTTTTTTTTTTTTTATTAGGTGGAAGGGGAAATCCTCTTATGGACAAAGTGTCGGACTCCTTTCAGTCAACTGACTGAGAGCCTACCGACTAAAACCCCTCCCACTTTAAACCGGCGTCGACTGCTGTGGCCATTGGCCGGTTTACTATAGCTAAGATAAACATTTTAATAAGTAAAAAAAGAAATAAAAGAAAATAAAACGACCGGGTGTATATGGCTCGGACGCTGGGACAGTACAAATACAAAACACACAATTCAAAGTGTAATGAATATAAATAACGCAGGTAACATGTCTAATGTAAAAAGTCAGACAGACAAAATGTCAAATATTAAGACAAGGACGCTCAGCACATTACACATCTAAATTTTCTTAAATAGACCTGTCTCCCTAAGAAACTCAATGACGGTTTTACACGAACGCTGTTCTAATGTCTTAGCTATATCATTTGGAAGCCTGTGTCTATCGCGTTGAGTTGCATAGACTCTACACTCTTCCAATATATGCCTCACCGTGAGAGGGTTGTGACATACGTCGCATGTTGGTGCGGGGTCGCCGGTAAGAAGATGGGAGTGGGTCAGATTAGTATGACCCACCCTGAGACGGACAAGAGCTACCTCCTCTCTTCTCGTTAGCGGATCCAGTGATCTCCATGCTGCAACCGATGGCTTTACGTGACGGAGTTTGCTCTCGAAGCGTATCCAGTCTTGCTGCCATAAGCCGTTTATCGCTGACTTTATGTAGTTTTGTACGTCATCAGGGCGGCAAAATGCAAGGTCTGGATGATCCTGTTTAGCCGCCAGACGGGCTGCAGCGTCTGCTAGCTCATTACCTTTGATCCCTCTATGTGAGGGTACCCAGACGAAGGTTACACTTCAGGATCTTGCTACCAGGTGCTGGTATGTCGACAGTATATGGCGCACTAACTTATCATCCACTTTCTTATTTGCGATGCTAAGTATCGCAGACTGGGAATCTGAGACTAGGAGGAATGATTCGTGGCACGACATATCACAGTAGCGCAGCGCTTGCCATATTGCGTACAATTCTGCAGTGTATACGCTACACACTGCGGGAAGCGACCATGAATGTGCCGCGTTATCCATGACAATCGCGGACCCCACTCCATTCAAAGTTTTGGAGCCGTCAGTATATACTGCATGAGGTGAGTTGTGTTGTATTGTTATGTCGTCAAATCGGGCTGAGATGACCTGGGGATCAGATTCCTCTCGGCTAAGGGACAGCATGTCCCAGATAACTTGTACTCTGTTTATTGTCCATGGTGGAATATCACCCCACCCGAAAGGTAAGCAGGCTGGACTGTCTATTTGCCACTCTTCTCTAAACGCACGCGCTCGAACACTTACCGGTCTTGTTATTGTGGGCCTACGGAGGTAAGCCCCATACTGTTCGTTGTTGACGAAAATACAGTAATTTATATGACTCAGGTCAGCCGTTACCGACGCCTCATATCGCAGAGCGAATGCAAGGTGCCTGTAGTGCAGTGGTATAGTTCCCGAGTCGCAGCAGAAACTTCTAAATGGTGAGGTTCTAAAGGCTCCCGTGGCGAGTCTGATGCCTGTTCCATGTATGCTGTCTAGGACTTTTAACCGGGTCTTTCGGGCAGATGCATAGACCATGCAGCCATAGTCGAGCCTTGACAGTACCAAGGCTTTATACAGCCGCAGTAGTACTTCCCTGCTTGCTCTCCAGTTAATGTTTGCTAGACTTGATGATATTAATTGCTTTTTTACATCTGGCTGCCAATGCGTCGATGTGCCTCCGAAACCTAAGGGCACTATCGAATGTAAGTCCTAGGAATTTATGACTTTCTACACTGAATGCGGTATCCGCCAACAAAGATACGAGGGTCCGGGTGAGGTCTGCGCAAACGGCAAAAGTGTACGCACCCTGTTTTGGCCGGGGAAAATGTAAAGCCTCTCAGCTCAGCGTCGTGTGTTATCCCATCTATCGCGTCTTGCAGTTTTCTACCGCAGAAGGCAGTAGTTGGGCCAGTGACATAAATAGCAAGGTCGTCGACATATAGGCATCTTTCTACTGGTGCTCTGACGGATGCTGCAATCCCATTAACCGCTATTGCAAACAGGGTAACACTAGTCGTGGAGCCTTGCGGAATGCTATTTTCAAGTATGTGGGTGGACGATAACTTGTCTTGCACCCGCACCCGAATTTTGCGATCGCTGGGAAACGAGGAGATAAATAATGGGAGATTTCCTCTCAATCCCCACTCGTGCAGCTGTTGGAGAATTCCGTATCGCCACGTCATATCATACGCTTTCTCAATATCGAAAAATACCGCCACTAAATGTTGACGGGTGAGGAATGCATTTTGAATAGCGTTCTCTAGTCGGACTAGGTGGTCAACAGTGGAGCGATGTTTTCTGAACCCAGCCTGGTAGTTGACAATGAGTCCACGAGACTCTATAATCCAATCCAAGCGGGCGTTTACTATTTTCTCTAGCAGCTTACCCAGGCAGCATGTAAGAGATATAGGGCGGTAACTTGACTTTTGGGTCGGATCCTTGCCTGGTTTTAGAATGGGCACTACAATAGCCTCCTTCCAGGCTCGCGGATAGTACCCATGATTCCAGATACGGTTAAAGATGTCCAGCATTCCAACCCTGACGTGAGTTGGAAGCTGCCGGATCATCTCGTATGGGATATTATCAGGGCCAGGGGAAGATTCGTTGGTTAGGCGTAATGCCGTTTCCAATTCCTCCTCGGTAAAGGGGCGATTGTAGATCATATCCGAGTCTGCGGAAAAATCAAGAGCTGTCTCGACGGTATTCCTTTGACGCAAAAAGGTAGGGCTGTAGTTTGTGGACGAGCTCGTCAGGGAAAAATGTTTTGCTAATACCTCTGTTATCATGGATGGACCTTGTACTGTGCCTCCGACTGACTCGATAGCAGAAGTAATTGATGGAGCGCATTTGCCCGCCACCGACCGAACTTTCCTCCAGACATCGGACTACTTAACCTAACTCCTGATTTTATCAAATTTCGGCATATTACACCTAACCTAACTCCTGATTATCAAATTTCAATAACTTACACCAAACCTAACTCTTGATTAACGAATTTTAATAGCTTACACCTAACCTCACTCCTGATTTTATCAGATTTCGGTATACTACACTTAACCTAACTCCTGATTTTATCAAATTTCGGCATATTACACCTAACCTAACTCCTAATTATCAAATTTCAATAACTTACACCTAACCTAACTCTTGATTAACGAATTTTAATAGCTTACACCTAACCTCACTCCTGATTTTATCAGATTTCGGTATACTACACTTAACCTAACTCCTGATTTTATCAAATTTCGGCATATTACACCTAACCTAACTCCTAATTATCGAATTTCAATAACTTACACCTAACCTAACTTCTGATTATTGAATTTTAATAGCGTACACCTAACCTCACTCCTGATTTTATCAGATTTCAGTATACTACACTTAACCTAACTCTTGATTTTATCAAATTTCGGCATATTACAACTAACCTAACTCCTAATTATCGAATTTCAATAACTTACACCTAACCTAACTCCTGATTAACGAATTTTAATAGCTTACACCTAACCTTATTCCTGATTTTATCAGATTTCGGTATACTACACTTAACCTAACTTCTGATTTCATCAAATTTCGGCATATTACACCTAACCTAACTCCTAATTATCGAATTTCAATAACTTACACCTAACCTTATTCCTGATTTTATCAGATTTCGGTATACTACGCTTAACCTAACTTCTGATTTCATCAAATTTCGGCATATTACACCTAACCTAACTCATGATTATCGAATTTTAATAGCGTACACCTAACCTCACTCCTGATTTTATCAGATTTCAGTATACTACACTTAACCTAACTCTTGATTTTATCAAATTTCGATATATTACACCTAACCTAATTAATAATTTTCGAATTTTAATAACTTACACCTAAACTAACTCCTGAGTTTATTAAATTTCGGTACACTTCACTTAACCCAGCTCCTGATTTTATCGAATTTCAAAAACGTACACCTAACCTAACTGCTGATTTTATCAAATGTTGGTATATTACACCTAACCTAACTATTGATTATCGAATTTTAATAACTTACACCTAATCTAGCTCCTGATTTTATCAAATTTCGGTATACTAACCTAACTCCTTATGGAATTTCAATAACTACCTAAACTCCTGATTTTCTCAAATTTCATTATACTAAACCTAACCTAATTCTTGATTTTATCGAATTTCAATAAATTACACCTAACCCAACTCCCAATTTTATTAAAAAATCACTCTATTGTGTCTACTTGTAAAATAATATTGTGTATAAGAGTTTTTCTATATAATTCGATTTGTATATTAGATATCTGATTTTTTTCTTAAACTGCCTTATCCCTAATTCTTGTTTTTTTTTTCGTATTATTGTTGTTTGGATTAGTTGTAAAATTGTAAATATTTTTTTTTCTTTTTTTTAATAGAAGACCCAACTTTCTTTGTAGGATTAGATTGTACGATTTTTTTCGTTGTTTTCTGTCTAAAATTACATCATTCACATTCCTGCGTCCAGTATATATTTATTTCGGACCGTACGTAATTCAGTCGTGCATCCACCTTCATCCCATTCCGAACCTGGCGGTATTCCAAAAATTCACTCTTGCTCTTGTTGCTCCGGCATTCCCGGCGTGCGACGGCCAATTACCGTCCGACACAATCAAACAAACGTTCATGAATCGAAATTTTACAAAAAAAAAAAAAACACGAAACTCTCACACGCGATAATTGCGATAATGTAACGAGCATAGGTGATAAAGTTGATCCTTGCGGTACACCTGGCTCGTCAGATAAATCTCGCAATCAAGATGAACTAATAAAACAAAGTATGTTTTTGAGTTTCGTGATGGGTATAATTAACGCTGTTTTATCCTTTCTTTACACTTTATTTTTTGATCGTTTGATACATATAGTTGTTATTGATAATTTTGGAATAGTTAATTTCACTAAATAAACATTTGTAATATTTATTAACGCGAGAATAAATATAAGCAGTGTATTTTTAACTTCACACTAAATCAGTGTTGTATACGCGTGGCGCATGAAGTAAAATTTCGAGTTTAGAAAAGCCCAGAAAATTTGTCTCGGGTCGCTGCGCGACCCTCGACAAATTTTCACGGGGCTTTTCTAAACTCGAAATTTTACTTCATGCTTAGTCTGGGAGTGGAAACACACGTTAAAAGCTTCAAATTGAACGTTTTTATAAAAACGACGAATAACTGAAAAATGTCCAGACGATGTAATCATCCAGGTTATCGAATGTTATTGTATTTTGACAATCTAATGTAATTGTAATCGGTATAAGACAAATACCGATTACAATTACAATTAGATATCGAATGAAACACGTTTAGGTTTATACACAACAGAAACTTTTAACTTTTAATACATGTAACTTTTCTAAACGAATCAACATAATTGCTCTGGACAAGTTTATTTTAGAATGTCATTCATGCGCGTAATCCACTAGGAATCGTAAATTTGTCGACACCAAGGATTATCCTTCATTGAGACAAATGACAAACGACGGTAGTCAAAATATTTGAAAAATAAAACGCCGAATTTTTGTCAGGATTAATAGTTTATTAGCGTTTTAGAAATTTATGGCGACGACAATTGTGTTTTCGCGCTTTCAGAAACAAAAAGGGAAATCAATGTCATGTGTAATATAGGATGCATGTTTACAAATTCTATACAGAAATAGATTTTGAAAGCACAAATAACATAACTAGTTATTAAAAAAATAATCAAGTCATCTTCAGATTTCTATGAAATTCAGGAAGGTTATTGAAACATTAGAGAGTTTTAGTATGTGTTCGTGCAGAAAGCACTACAACTCAAGGAAACCATGGGACACCTCTCGTGAATCGTACCCTATATTTGTTGTATAAAAACTGGCATCCGTTGTTTTTTTTTTTTAGCAAACATTTTGAGAACGTTTTTTAGATGATTCTTCACAACTTTTTAACATTAAAAGTGCGATTTTGGGACTCTGGTGGGGTAGCGGGTAGAGGCTATGTCTCCTAACCTAGGGGTCTCGGGTTCGAGTCCCGCTAATTGGGGTAATTTTAAAGTACGAAATGTCTATGGTCTATGGATGTGTAAATTTAATTGTGGCGTCTAAATATAGTAAACTACAAAATACAAAGGTGAAATGGCGGAATGGTTTAAAACCAATACCAATAAAAAAATGTGCGATTCTTTACACAATCTTCAAAAAATGTGTTTTACAAAGACTAAATTACCCTGTGGGGGACAGCAACCCCTATCGGGCGCGTCCTCAGGTGGCGGATAGAGGAATGGCCTAAATGGAATGAACGTATGTGACCATTAGGTTAGTGGGTGTTATAAGCATGCTCGTTGACATAAGACCTCAACTGGTAGCGTGCTAAGGCACTCACCGTGGACCAAACTTCTCGGCCCGGCTGTAGTATCGTGGCTAAGGGTTTGCACCGAGAACAACGATGCCGGTGTGACACTCCCAAACAAAGTGGATCACCGAAACACCGCTGACTCCCAAGCTGACGTGGTCATGTCTCCCGGGCGGGAGAGCGGGGATCTTGGCTTCACCGCCCGGATCGAGAGGAAATAACCTCATCAAAAATGCTAAATCCTAAGGTGGGTGGACCAGGCCGAGGGGATGCGTGGCTGATTAGAAGATCAGTCTCAACTGGTTCCGAACTCGAGGAACCGGGCGACACCTCGTTTCAAATAGCCTTCCATGTCAGTGGGGCTCCTGGCATGGTGACCAGCATTTCCCCAATACTTGTGGGAACAACTATGGACACGACTAGAAACAAAACCAAAATGGAAGGAGTGTCCGAAGGCACAGACTCCACTAAAGAGCACGCGGAGGCGACCTCAGGGACGTCAGACGCATGCTCAACTGAGGCGGGGGATTCAAAGGACCTGCCCGGTACCACCAGACTCTCTGGCGCTCAGAAGAAGAAACTGAGAAGAAAGGAAAAAATTAAAGCTGGAACGTGGACGAAAGAAAATCCGGCTAGAAAACAAAAAACAGAGGCAAAAGTAGAGAAGGGGGGTGGAACCAAAAGGCTCCGCTCAGACTCCTCTACTCCTGCCTCTCAAAAGAACGCACCTAAAAGGGCCAGGAGACCATCCGGTAAGACTGGGTCTTACAACGGTGCGGTTAAAGGGATCCATATGGCTATCATCCATAAACGCCATCCCGACATCCTAATGGATCAGGCCCAATCAGACCTAATTCAAGAAAAACTAACGGCAGCAGTGTACGACACGCCTTCGGGAAGTGCGAACCCGCCGCAGTTCAATAGTGCCTGGTTCTCCGCAGGAATCCTCAGGATAAACTGCGAGAACGAGCACACCAAGAAGTGGTTAGCTGCGGTGGTGGCGAGCTTTGGGGACATCTGGGAAGGGGCGGACTTGACAACAGTTGAGTCAAAGGACCCGGATCGGAGCCCAGAATCCTGGACTTCGAGTGGGAGATTGGCACGTCCTCAGCGAAAAGAAAGAGAAGGAAGGAGTAATCCTGGCCTTCTCTGTCAGTGAGGGTGATCACCAATACCTGGTAGGAAGGCAGATGAAGGCTCATTACGGACTTCGGACTGTAACCTTCAGGAAGATCGCTTCAGGTAAGATAGTAAGGCCCTGATAAAAGGGCCTAACTCAAGCCAAGCTGAAGGACTACTAACATTGAGTAGGGCACAGCTGAAAACAACCATAGGACTGCTCACAGGCCACATGACTGTTAAAGAGCATCTAAGGAAAATCGGGCTATACAACGGCGACACCAACTGTCGCCTCTGTAATACGGCACCGGAAACAGCTATGCACGTTCTGTGCAGGTGCAATGCGCTGGAGAGCAAAAGACGGCTCATATTTGGGAACAGACAAATGGAACCAAATGATTTCCATGCGCAACCTCTGAAGGACCTGCACAAGCTAGTGCAGGGCATCGAGTTCGGAATAGTTGCGTGAGTGTAATAATATTGGGGCAGTACAATAAGCCACCTAGGCTGCAGTGCATCCGGATCCGAAAGGAAGACGGCCTCCAGAGGAAAAAAAAAGACTAAATCACTTTTTTTTAAACTGGAAGTTTAGTTACTGAAATTCGATTGCTAAACAAGCAATCTAAACAGGGTTAGAAAATGGGCGAGGTTTAGTGTTTAATTTGTGAATAAAACCATACATTGTCGGAAAACGGGATTTTTTCTAAAAATAAGTTTGATCGGATTGCGGTAGGTCGAAAATAAATGTTGTCTTGTATATACGACGATTAGCAAACTGACTGAAGATATTTTTAGCACAAACGTGTCGTTGTAGTGGGAGTGCCGATTGGTGTAATCCGAATTTCTGGATATCGGCCCTTGTCCTTGTCAAAATCCGTTGCCAAGACGCTAATGCAGCGCACAATCAAAAAACTTTCTAAAATTACGCCGACGTCAGCACAGCAGAGCGATCGCCCGTGTGTCGCAACATAATAAAATCAAGTTTTTCATGCGGAAAATTCTGTCCGCGTGGCCAAGTATCAGAAACCCGACGACGGTTATTAATCTCACCAAATATTTGACGTACTCGACTAGTGTATAAATTCTAGCAATTTTAATTTAGACAAAAAAATACGAACACATTTTACAGGTATAAACCTAATAATTATGATAAAACTGGAAAAAGAACAGGAATAAGTAAATCAAAATTGAATTTAAAGCTTTAAACGAGTGTTTTCCACTCCCAGACTAAGCATGAAGTAAAATTTCGAGTTTAGAAAAGCCCCGTGAAAATTTGTCGAGGGTCGCGCAGCGACCCGAGACAAATTTTCACGGGGCTTTTCTAAACTCGAAATTTTACTTCATGCGCCACGCGTATAAAACACGCAAATACTGTGAAATTTATATATATTTTAACCTCACTTGAAATCAGTGTTTTATACGCGTGGCGCATGAAGTAAAATTTCGAGTTTAGAAAAGCCCAGAAAATTTGTCTCGGGTCGCTGCGCGACCCTCGACAAATTTTCACGGGGCTTTTCTAAACTCGAAATTTTACTTCATGCTTAGTCTGGGAGTGGAAAACACTCTAAAAAAATACGAACACATTTTACAGGTATAAACAGGTGAAACCAACTAATAATGATAAAACTGAAAAAAGAACAGGAATAAGTAAATCAAAATTGAATTTAAAGCTTTAAACGAGTGTTTTCCACTCCCAGGCTAAGCATGAAGTAAAATTTCGAGTTTAGAAAAGCTCCGTGAAAATTTGTCGAGGGTCGCGCAGCGACCCGAGACAAATTTTCTGGGCTTTTCTAAACTCGAAATTTTACTTCATGCGCCACGCGTATAAAACACTGATTTCAAGTGAGGTTAAAATATATATGAATTTCATAGTATTTGCGTGTTTTATACGCGTGGCGCATGAAGTAAAATTTCGAGTTTAGAAAAGCCCCGTGAAAATTTGTCTCGGGTCGCTGCGCGACCCTCGACAAATTTTCACGGGGCTTTTCTAAACTCGAAATTTTACTTCATGCTTAGTCTGGGAGTGGAAAACACTACAAAAATACGAACACATTTTACAGGTATAAACAGGTGAAACCAAATAATGATGATAAAACTGAAAAATGAACAGGAATAGGTAAATCAAAATTGAATTTAAAGCTTCAAACGAGTGTTTTCCACTCCCAGACTAAGCATGAAGTAAAATTTCGAGTTTAGAAAAGCCCCGTGAAAATTTGTCTCGGGTCGCTGCGCGACCCTCGACAAATTTTCACGGGGCTTTTCTAAACTCGAAATTTTACTTCATGCGCCACGCGTATAAAACACGCAAATACTATGAAAATGATATATATTTTAACCTCACTTGAAATCAGTGTTTTATACGCGTGGCGCATGAAGTAAAATTTCGAGTTTAGAAGAGCCCAGAAAATTTGTCTCGGGTCGCTGCGCGACCCTCGACAAATTTTCACGGGGCTTTTCTAAACTCGAAATTTTACTTCATGCTAAGCCTGGGAGTGGAAAACACTCGTTGATTTACTTATTCCTGTTCATTTTTCAGTTTTAGCATCATTAGACTGTGCCAAAAAAATCGACATTTTTTTATTACGCTCTTCCTCTAGTATATGATTCCCCGTTCAAAATCCGGCGGGTTCCCAAAATCTGAAGCCAATCGGTTGATATTTAGAGGTGCATCAAGTCTAAAACGTGTTTTTAAAAATTTGTCCTCGATTTTCGAGAGGTTTTAGCTTACTGTTCCAAAATAACGGGATATTTGACGACTGAGACACATTATTACATTCCAATACAAAGTATTCAATGCGTTTCAGTCGCCAGATCTACTTTCGGAAAGATATATTGGCCAAAAACCCATTTTTTTAAGGCCTAAAAACCGTGACTTCAACTTTCAAGTTCAATAACTTTATATTTTTAGGTCCGCGATGCGTCAATTGTTGTTTGAACATAGTCTAGTATCACATAGCATTACTTGAATTCAAAATTCTAGAGAAAATCGGCCATCAGTTGAAATAATCTTCATTCGAGGGAAAACACGCACTACTTGAAAATGGACCAAAATGGCAAAAATTCAGATAGCCATAACTCAGCTAACCAACTTTTCATACAAAATTGGTTCATCCAACATCTCAAAGGTTGATACAATCAAAGATTTAGGGATTATGTTCAACTCAAAACTCACTTTCACATCCCACATAAAGTGTATAACTAACAAACAAGCAGTATTGATGGGCTTTTCTAAACTCGAAATTTTACTTCATGCGCCACGATTAGAAAACACAGATTATAAGCGAAGTTCGAATATACATAAAATTCACAATATTTTAGTGATTTATACGCGTGGCGCATGAAGTAAAATTTCGAGTTTAGAAAAGCCCAGAAAATTTGTCTCGGGTCGCTGCGCGACCCTCGACAAATTTTCACGGGGCTTTTCTAAACTCGAAATTTTACTTCATGCTTAGTCTGGGAAAGGAAATCACTTGTTTAAGGCTTCAAATTGAACTTTTAAGAAAACCAGGAAAGAATCTAAAGATTTACAAAAAATTGATTGAATTTGAAACACTTATACTTTGAAGACTTAAAGTTCAATAAAGGTGCCTATACAGGGAATTTTTATTTATTTTATTTATTTTATTTATTTTATTTATTTTATTTATTTTATTTATTTTATTTATTTTATTTATTTTATTTATTTTATTTATTTTATTTATTTTATTTATTTTATTTATTTTATTTATTTTATTTATTTTATTTATTTTATTTATTTTATTTATTTTATTTATTTTATTTATTTTATTTATTTTATTTATTTTATTTATTTTATTTATTTTATTTATTTTATTTATTTTATTTATTTTATTTATTTTATTTATTTTATTTATTTTATTTATTTTATTTATTTTATTTATTTTATTTATTTTATTTATTTTATTTATTTTATTTATTTTATTTATTTTATTTATTTTATTTATTTTATTTATTTTATTTATTTTATTTATTTTATTTATTTTATTTATTTTATTTATTTTATTTATTTTATTTATTTTATTTATTTTATTTATTTTATTTATTTTATTTATTTTATTTATTTTATTTATTTTATTTATTTTATTTATTTTATTTATTTTATTTATTTTATTTATTTTATTTATTTTATTTATTTTATTTATTTTATTTATTTTATTTATTTTATTTATTTATTTTATTTATTTCATTGAGTAGCATTTTTTTACATTTAGATATAGTTTATTATCTGTACACCATGCATAGAGACGATCCAAATCTTCTTGTATTAAATGGCAGTCGTTGATATTATGAATGGTTCTGAAGAGCTTTAAGTCATCCGCATACATCAAAAACTTGCAATGATTTATAGTTTCGCTTATATCATTGATAAATAGAATGAACAGTATGGGGCCACAGTGTGATCCTTGAGGGACCCCTGATGTTACTGATATTGCTTTAGATGTATGGTTATGTATTCGGACATACTGCACTCTATTTGATAAGAACGATGAAATCCATTTAATAGTATTAATATTAAAACCATACGTGTTTAATTTGCCAATTAACAGATCAATGTCAACTCTATCAAATGCCTTTGAAAAATCCGTATATATTGTGTCCACCTGGTAACGTGATTATAAGGCATTTGATAGAACTTGTTTGTATTCTAGCAGATTAGAGGTGATCGATCGATTAGGCATAAATCCATGCTAGTTGTTAATTATTATTTGTCGTGAATACCACTGCAATTGACTAGCAATTAATCCGTCTAGAAGTTTTGGTATTACAGACTGGATTACTACTCCTCTGTAATTTTCCATATCATTTCTAGATCCCTTTTTATAAATTGGTATAATGTAGCTGGATTTCCATTTCGTTGGCATTATTCCCGAACTTGGCGATTTTAGAAACAGGGAATATATAGGACGACACACAGTGCGAGGAATCGGGATTATAGCTGGACAAAACCCCCAGAAAAAAGTTAACAATAAACGTTGGAAAGTTCTTTGTGCTGATTCTTTAATCTCCAGAGACTATATTTATTTATATGAAAGCGTCAGTAAGTTAATACAGAGTCATAAAATATTATTGATCGTATTTGATGTTTAAAGTATAGAAATAATGGTGTGTACGAAGGTCCTTCGCGAATGATCCTGCATCTTCATATACAAACAGTTACAGGCATTATACTTATCACGATGTTTCATGTTTTGTATGGCATTGAAGTTATATGTTTATGTAAACTAATATTTTATATGAGAAACATGGTTTCATTTATTTTAAACCTTAGAACTTTTTTTACCGACTTTTACCGATGTGATCGGACATTCTCGAGATGCCTTGATATATATAATTGCGGATGAAAAAGAAATTACTTGCGACTTTTTGCGACTTTGGTTTATATCGTATTTTT
The DNA here is from genome assembly GCA_932526585.2 of Philonthus cognatus. NCBI lineage: Eukaryota > Metazoa > Arthropoda > Insecta > Coleoptera > Staphylinidae > Philonthus > Philonthus cognatus. The sequence goes on from OW052241.1 coordinate 180,389,421, forward strand.
TCTACATTCCATGCATGTAATACGGGAAAGTATTGTTTTCATGATTTATTTCAAACTCGAAATTTCGACGGATATATACGTTTCCTGAGACAATTCCGACCATTTTTGAAATGTGTCTTTGTGTGTGTGTATGTGTGTGTGTGAGAGCGCGTGTTTGCGGGTGTGTGTGTGTGTGTGTGTGCGCGTGTGTGAGCGTGTGTGTATGTGTGTGTGTGTGTGTGTGTGTCCGTGGGCGTTGTATCTCAAAAACCGCTACAGCTTTTAGACTGAAACTTTAAACTTAAGGTTTAATTGTTAGCCAAAAGAGGTCTGCCTATAAAAACAATTAAGGATTTGCCAGAAGCTGTACTACAACTTCTTGACGTTAAAACGGATGAATCCGAAATTTTTGTAGAATGAACAATCATATAATGCTGTAAATAAAATATAATACTTCCAAAACTGTTAAATAATTTTCTTTTCCTACAAACTGCTGCTTGTCAATAATCTTATTGTTTAGTTATTTCTTTTTTTCATAATTAATTGACAAATGTATTACAGTCTGATAAATTATATTTCATTACATTGTTATAATAAATATAACAAACTAATTTTCTCATAAAATACCTCGATATAATAATGTTTACAAAAAATATGACATATTCTAGTATATAATTGTTTTATTCTGTCCGCTATTTTGAATTGCCCATTATTTGCTTAATATTAGTAATTTTTAACATGATACAAGTAAATAGGTCCACTTTCGCCCATCGTACTAAAGGCTATGAGTTTTGTCCAGCTACAATCCCAATTCCGCCCACTGTGCGACATAGAGAAAATAGACAATTTTGAACAAAATAACTAGATATTCGATCAGGTCCAGAGTTATGAGATGGCTTAAGTTTCAAGATAGAATTGAACACATCTTCCATGCTAACAATCAACCTATTATCTTGAATTAAGTTTGTTGAGCGACGTGTGTCACATTAGTTGGTATTGATATTAGAGTGTGCATAAACAGTAGAGAAATAAGTATAAATGAAATTGCCAATTCTTGGTTGCAGAATACTTCAAACATTAAAAGTGCGATTCTTTTCGCAATCTACAACAAGTTAGTCTTACAAAGACAATATCAAACACTCATTGAAACAACTACTTCCCGGGCTAATACCCCGACGGACATTGGATTATACAACAAGTTTTTGCTGTTACATACACTAACCTACTGCAAATATAACAATTTGGGTCAAATTATTTAGGCAAAGCTATACTGATGAGAGATAAATCTCGAAACGCGTCTATAGATGGCCTGAATAATTTGACCCAAATTGTTACATTTGCAGTAGGTTACTGTATGTAACAGCAAACACTTGTTGTATAATTCAATGTCCGTCGGGGTATTAGCCCGGGAAGTAGTTGTTTCAATGAGTGTTTGATATAGTCTTTGTAAGACTAACTTATTGTAGATTGCGAAAAGAATCGCAGTTTTAATGTTTAAAGTAGAAAAATAGTCGGAAAATAAATTTACTATATCAGGACCTGTGTTGGCAGAATTGCTTTTATAAGACATCTCGGATGGGTACGCGTCATCTTTTTTAAGTTCTTTTATATATTTCCAGAAATAATTCGGGTTAGATTTGACAGCTGATCCGACATGCGATAAATAACAATTGTAATTTGAGCCTGATAAACTCTTACATTGTTTTCGAAGATTCGAAAATATGCAATAATCGCTGTATAAAGAGGTAGATTTATATTTAGCATGAGCTGTTTTCTTTTTCTTTAATAGTGCTATTAATTCCTTCGACATCCATCGTGGGTAGATATGATTATAATTGTAAACGTATTTATACGGGATAAATTCATCAATTACAGAATAAATGATAGAGTAAAATATATCTACATCATCGTTGATGTCTATACTTGAAAGTAGAAGATCCCAATTTATTGAATTAAAATGTGTATTTATAGAACCGAAATTAGCCAGATGAAACATGTATTTTTTTCATATGTAGTAATCGTATTTGATTATTCTAAGGAAAACACTATATTGTATGCTTCGTGATGCGTACTAGTATTTAAAAGCGGCTCATCTGAAGTCGATATAACTGCATCAGAAGCAGTGGTAAAACATAGGTCCAAGAAAATACCACGAGAATTTGGAATGTTGATAATTTGACGCGCGTTCAGGAAATTATAACAGTTAAGAAGAGTATTGGTAATAGTACAAGAGTATATATTGGGCATATTATCCCATTTAATATGCGGTAAATTATAATCGTCACAAATTGTAATATTATCACATTTATGTTGTTCACAGAGTTCTTCAATGCGACTACAATGTAGGAGGTACTTGTCAATAGGTGATGATGGTGGAATATAGACTCCGCCCACTATGTATGATATGTGATTAAGCTTGAGTAAAACAAAAAGATATTCAATGGTGTTGTCATATGAGATACATTTAGTTGTAAAACATTTCTTGATTGCGATTAAAATTCCTCCACCACGTATTTCACCACCTATAGAACGTTCACATCTATAAATGTTATAATTATGAAGTTGAAGTTCACTATTGGGCAAATTTTCATATAACCATATTGTTAACATTAATTAGCAAGTCTTTTAATTTAGTTCTAATACCACTGCAGTTTTGATAGTAGATAGCTAGTTATGTGTTGTAGACTGATCATTATTCCTGTTAGAATATTTTGTTATGTATGGCCTTCCGTTGCGATATGCAATGCGTAAATTTTCTTCGCCTTCACTCTTTCTTCTTACTAGTTCATTTTTAACATCACTGTAGTGATCCATTTGCATTTTAGTACGATCGGAAAGAAAGATATATGCATCATTTGAAGCTTTAGTGGAGTTACTCTTTAGAACTACCTTTGCATCATCGTGCGAGTTAAATATAATTTTTAGAGGTCTAGTACTGCCATTAGTTAATCTTTTACCTAGTCTTATATTTTTTTCTGGTTTCATAGAAATATTGCGCGATTCAAGTATTTTACTAACACCTATAATATCATGCTGTATACGCTCATTTAAGACGCTTGAACGAGATTCTTTAAAATCTAGAAGAATTGCATTAGACAATCTGCTATGTCTTTCTCGAGAATTATGATTAATGCTAGTTTATACGGTCGTTCTATTTCAACTATTCACGAATCTTCCTTTGTCTCATAAGAAAACTAGTTTGTATACTCAATATTTTGATGATCCTGTGCACATTTTCCGAACGAGTCAATAATTATCGGACGTAACGTCCGCTCGACGCTCGCCGGACGCCAAGAGCGTTAATTGAAACGTACAATTCTCGGGGATCGAAAATAGAAAAGGGAAAACATGTGGCGAGAGGATTTCGCGCGTGCATCCCGCGATGAAAACGAAACCCGTCGCAAACCAGATTCATCGTTTCGTCTAATTGACGCGAGGACGTGAATGAAACAACTAAATTTAGAAAAACGATACACTTTCAAGAAAAAGAAAAAGTAAACACGAAAATTGGATTAACGGTTTCAAATTTGCGCGATGATGTAAAGTCTAAATGACTTTGAAATAAATTAATAACAAAGGTCTTAAGGTGACCACAGACTATCGTTCGTGATGGACTTACATGTGTTACCGGCGATTCTTTCAATTGTCGGCAACAAAAATTAAACACTTAGTTTGATAATGACTAGCTTGTAGTCAAAACTATAGTCACTAAAACGTAAAAATTAAAGTGGTAAAACAAAGTTGAGTGTTTTATTTAAATCAAATTTCTAATCTGAAGACCCGACCGAGGATAATCTCGGGTATTTGCTCAACAACGAGAGCTCGAACACCTGATGGGGATTATAAAGCAGACTACATAGAAAGAAGATTTATGACTTGGAGCAGTCCGTTTTTCAGAAAGGAGATTTGTATAGTCTTTCGCATTCTTGTTTCCGAAGAACGAATTAAATGAGAGGTCAGAAACCTCGAGATTTGTCGAATGCGTATATTGGCGATGGGTTCGGCGAATTCCGGCTCGCTGGTCACGTCCACCACGGAACCAACCCCACTCTACCCTAATTTTCTGGGTATAAGTATCCATTAATGGCATGGCACTCCAGTAATCAGTGGCAAACCAATAACAAAAGCAGCAACAAGTCCAAGTCAAGTGTAGACGTTATTTTTTTGACAACGTCGTGTGTTTTTTTTTTGTCAATTTGTTTTTGATTGGTTGGGTAAATATGCGTAGTAGAAGGGACACGCAAGCTATCATTTTTCATCACAAAATAATGTTTTCTCATAAACCACCATATCTGTTCAATAAACTTAAATTTAGGGAAGATGTTCATACATTAAACACAAGGTTTAAAGGTCTTCTATCACCGCCATTTCATCGCTCCTCTCTTTTTCAACGATCTTTCTCCTATCAAATATACAAAGTATATAAAACAATCCCGGTAAATCTAAAAAAAATAAATCTACTCCAATTTAATCGCCAGTATAAGCTTCATTTAAATAGATAATCGTTTTTTATTTGCAATTATAATGGATCAGTAATATAGTGAAAATGTAAATGTGTTATTTAGGAAGGAAAAATTATTAAATTCATATAATTATATATATTACCTTTAATAGTGTCTAGGTTAAGATGGAAGAACAGTTGGGTATTTATTACCCGATACTGAATCTCACCTCGTGATTTGTGTACCATGATTTTATAGTTTTTTTTTTTTTAGAGTACCTTTATGTTACTGAGTATACAAATAAAGTTATTATTATTATTATTATTATTATTATTAGTGCAAGTGTGCTAATCAGAAGAATTGCTGCCAGTGCTGCCGGCTTTGTTATCTCCCCGGATCCGTCGACGCCTCCCTTTTTCGGACTTTTTCGACACCGCCCTGACCTTTCCGGAGTTTACCGCTGCTTTTACGGACCCCGTCGACGCCTTGCGGATATATCCGGATTTTTCCGACGCTGTGTTACCGGCGATTCTTTCAATCGTCGGCAACAAAAAAATTAAATATCAAAATTTTGTTTTGTATTTAAAATGAGTTTATCCCGGCAATTACCTGGGGCCCGACCGGAGATTATCTCGGGTAATTTGTATAACTAGAGCCCGGACACCTGGAGTGCACACCGAGCAGACCTCCTGGAGGGAGGATTAGTGACCAGCGGCAGTCCGTTTATCGGGAAAGGGATTTGTATAATCCTTTGCTTTCCCCTTTCCGAAGAACGGATTAGATGAGATTGTAAATTGCGACGGATTCGGCGAATTTCGGCCGGCTGGTCACATCCACCCTCTCTCCACCCTCGTTTTCGGCATTTAAATAATGGAGGACGGCACTTCTTCATCAGTGGCAAACCAGTAACGAAAGCGGCAACAAGTTTATACAAGTGCAGTATGTGGTGTTTAAGTACTTTTTAACCTCGTTTTTCTTTTGTGTAACTTTTCTTTGATTAGTGCAAGTGCACTAATCAGAAGAACCGGAACTGCCCCAAGTGCCGCCTGTCACCGCCCCGGTCTTCGTTACTGCCAAAGCAGCCTTTGATCGATGCTGTTCGGAACCCTCCGGACTTTTTCCGACACTGCTCGACTCCCGACGACGCCTTCCGGACTTTTCCTACGCCGTCCAGTCTTTATCTCTGCTCTCCGGACTCCGTTGACGCTTTCCGGATACATCCGGACATTTCCAAAGCCGGACTTTGGCGTTTTCGTCCGGATTTCTCTGCCGCCACTCACCACCTCTGACGACCAGGCTGCCACTGTCTTCGCCCACGTATTAGTTATCATTTGCTGCTGTGTTTTATTTGTGCTGTGGTTTTTTTTGTTGCTGTGTTTTTTTTGTGTAAATAAATTTGTTGTTTTTGGATCGGTGTTTTAAGGACTAGTTAGTCTTCTGCTCAGCATCCCCAAACTCCTAAGCTAGTTGGAAGCACATTTGGGGTACCTTCCCCTATGACAGCTGTCCGAACCTTATTGTCCTGCACCGGACTTTGACGCTTCTGACTGGATTTTGCTGCCACTGCCAATGTCCACTACGCCCACCTATTAATTATTATTTGCTGCGCTATCATTTTTTTGAGCTGTGTTTTTTTTGTGTAAATAAATAAGAATGTTTTTATTTACACAAAAAAAACACAGCACAAAATCTTGGATTGGTGTTTTAAAGCCTAGTTTCTCGTGCTCTCCCCTCCTTTCTTTCCCCCTGTGACACATGTCCGACTATGTATGTTCAACATAAACGATAGTCTAGGTTTAAATCAATACTTGATTCAATCAAATATAAACGAGTCATTATTTTTCACAGAACGTACATAATAAAAAACATCTGCATTTCTATAAATAATTTCTCTATCCAGAATCCTTTCTTTAAAATATATTTTTCTAAACGTTTTGGAAGTTTTTTAACTCCATTATCGTAGATAAAGCGGAGCGGGTCTGTAACCATTTGCAAACAAACGTTTCCACTTCCTTGGTGCTGTTAAATCGCTTGATTCCAAGTGCTTCTTTTTTGAACAACCCACCAACTCTTCCACTCACCCGGACAGGTGAGACAGTCGAGGTGTTGGAGTCAAATAGGTGGTCAAACCAAAACAGACGAATTTTAAAACCTCGTCAAGTTTTCAATTTTGATCGCACAGTGTTGAAAATAAGCACAACGTGTAGACAAACTCAATAAGCTTTTTGCTAAAAGGAAAAAAAACTAAAATATTAAGTGTGAAAAGTAATAAAGGTGGTCCAACCAAAATGGATGTTTTTTTAAAACGGACGATTTTGTAAAATAGATGTTTTTGTAAATCGTTTTGTCATAATAATAATTAACATATGATAGTTGCAATAAAAAACGGGTACTTAAAACATCGCGTGTTTGCCGTAGTTGGGTCTTTCTTTTTTAAAATTGAGAGCGAGCAGGCATTAACCATCAACCCCAAGCGGTACATCGTTATTCTTCAAGAATTTTTAATTCCTCATCTTAAAAAAAATGAAACTGACACTAACAGCATATGGTTTCAACAAGACGGAGCTACAGCTCACACGGCAAGGATTTCTACGGACTTTATGACCGATTTTTCCATCACCCAATTATAGCTTATGTGGAGAGAATTAATTTCAAGAACAAATATGCTGGACTTTTTGACAAAGCTTTTTCTATTTATCACCCAATAGAAAAATTCTAATCGGCGCTGATTTGTCCCGATAATTTAGAAAACCACTCAATAGTGGACTTATTTTCTTTTGGTCATATGGCGCTGATTTGTCTGGTGTCCAACCAAACAACAAAAGTCGTCTATTTTCGTCTATGGATTATTTTCGATTGGGATCATTCGTGTGTGAGAGTGTGTTGTTGATGCGGAAGGCTTTCTACTACTATCATCCTCGCCTGGCATTGAATTCCGAAAGTCCTTGCCGACCGGTCACACGCTCTTGCCGAACCTGTGACGTGCGCTCTCCCCGCGCCGAAAATAAACTTTTCGCGAAAAACCGAGTGATGCCAAATCAAACCCACCAAACAACAAATCTCACATTGTGTTGTCTATATGAATATCTCCACAACGCAACAATACTAAATTGTAAGAGAAAAATATTCACAGATTTTTTACTTAACAAATGAAGAAATAAACAACTTTTGTTTTTCCATCAGTTTTATCTGGGGATTAAAAAAAACAAAAGTTAAGCAAATATAAGGTAACCAGATTTGAAAGTTCGAAATTCTATATTTTGTTAAAAAAAAAATCACTAAGACTGCATATTATCTCCATCAAGACCGTAGCCAGGGGAGGTATGGGGGTTTAAACCCCCCGAAATGCAACATGTTAAATTTGTCTATGTAAAAGCAGCCTTGTAAGAGCAAGCACAATATTTTTACCATTAAAAACCCCTATATTTTTTTTCTGGCTAAGGCCGTGATCTCCATATCCTATTTATTTTAATTTTTTGACAAGATAAATTCAAATTCAAAACCTATTTGAATTCGAGAAAATAAGCTTACGCTTCTTATAGTTTGCACACTTTAAACATAATATATAAAATTACGAAAAAACTATTCGTGAAAATGCAAACAATGTCTTAATTAATAAGACAACTCAAGACGATAAATATCCATTGAAACAACTACTTCCCGTGCAAATACATTTCCGGATATTGAATTATACAATGAAATATTTATGTTTTAAGTGTGCAAACTAAAAGAAGCGTAAGCTTATTTTCTCGAATTCAAATAGTTTTGAATTAGAATTTATTTTGTCAAAAAATTAAAATAAATAGTGTATGGAGATCACGGCCTTAGCCAGAAAAAAAATTCTGGGGATTTTTAATGGTAAAAATATTGTGTTTGCTGAAGAAATGAAGAAGAATGAAGAAAACAATTTACAAGAAAGTTATGTTGTATATGTTTTGTACTGGAAAGAGGATTAAATCTACAAACAAATCAACTTTTAATACGAATTGTGGGTACCGGCATAAACGGATTTCAGATAAATAAATACAGATAGTTCCGTACACAAAATCAACGAAATCAGCAGCCTACAATATGCAGTCAAGTCACATGCAAACATGCATGTGCCTTATCTGCATATTGTGGACACCGAATTTCGTTGATTTGGGAGTTGGAATCAAGGAGTACGAATGCATTTAAAACTATTACGCTCTCACATTACTGTGTTTTAGGAATATTCGGGACAGAAAAAACGAGTAGCGAAAAATCGTAATTAGGGAACCTAACCGCAGGCCCAACTATTTTTGTCAATGTAACAAATTACTTAACTTATGCATGAAAATCGACGTTTATACGATGAAGTTTTATTAAAGTAAATAAATAATAAACCACTTTACGTTTCCAAAAGAGCTATAAAATGTAAATATTGAATTTACATGACATTTATTTAGTAAAATTGGCAATTGCTATAAGCAACAAAAACTGTTTTTTTTTAATACGAATTTAGAACTTGAGAAAACAATGAAACACGACAGTTTTAATATCAAAAATGAATTCAATTGGATCGACTCCAAAAATCCATTCAAATACATAATATTAGAAACTGTGAAGAGACAAGAAAGTTAACTTCATATACAGGGTTTTCATTAATTCCCGAACCCCACGTGACTAAATTTAAAATTGCCGCGTAAATTATTGTATTTGTACGTTGGAGGCTTTGAAAAAAGTAACCAAACGTTTCTAAAGTCAATTTTGACATAAACGTTTATGCGCGGTGCATCGTTAAACCAACCTTTGAGATCTTACAAGATTCACCCGGAATTTTCAGGTAAGCAAAAATTGTTTAATTATTCTGAAACATTGAGTTTTATTTCTATTTATTTTGCAGAGTCAATTTGCTAAGATAAGCAAATACTGCGAAAATGGTATTTACAACGAAAAAATTAATAAAAATTAGTTACATTTTTCAAGATGAACCTATTTTGTAATCATTTTAAATATAATATTTTCAGTCGTCATAAAAATACGCCGGCGAATAAATATTTTTAAATCTAGGGATTTTTTGTGTGAGCCATACCACCTTGTACATTTGGTTGCCTATTATTTTTGGTCACGTGGGGTTCGGGAATTAATGAAAGCCCGGTATTTCTTATTCGTATTTTATTCAAATAGTACGGAACATTTTAACACGTCTTTTTTAATTTAAATAAAACCCAGCAAACCAAATCATATAGTATATACATAATATTTATGTAACACATATAAAAGATATATATATCTTACATATATAATATACAGAGAGTTTTATATAACACCGAACATTTTCATAAAATACGATTTGACACCTTTAATTTGTAGGTTATATGTACATTGGGTTGCCTATATGACCATTACAAATTGTAGCTAATCAATTGCAATTAATGCCTCAACTTGTGCATACAAGGAGTTTTTCTTTCAAGTATACATAATAATAACTATAATAATAATAATAATAACTTGATTGTCCTACAGGATAAAGCCAATTACAGAACAAAAATTTGAATAAATAAGGAAAGGAAAGATACATGTAAGTTCGTGAACAGTGAATACATATTACAGGATAGTATGATTTATTGAATAAAAAATCGTTGAATAATTTTTCGGAGCACTGGCACAACACAGTCACTGGTAAACGCTGCAACACATTAGAGCGCGCCGTTGGTAAGTGGAATGTTGATGAAAACCGTATAGACTTCACAGGGACATTAAACGGAACCCTTGCGAGAATTTCTGGACAGTCGATTTTTCCATCTGCGAGTTTTTTCATAAACGGCGAGGGATGCGAATTGGAGACGCTGAAGAAGTTCATCGTTCGAAATTCCAATCGGAGGATAAGAGTGGTCAAGTTTAAAAGAGAGAAATTTTAAAAACCGACGGTGAAGACGATCCAACACAAGAGAGTGACTAGCATAAATAGGAAACCAGATTAAACTGTTATATTCCAACTTACTCAATACGAAGGCGGAATATAGAGATTTAATAGCATCAACATTGGAAAAGTCGCGGCTAATACGTAGAATAAATCCCATGGCCTTAGACGCATTTGTTCGGACTGAGTCAATATGAGGTTTAAAAGAGAGCTGGCTATCAAATGTAACTCCTAGATCCTTGAAAGTGCTACATCTGGACAGAGACATTCCATCAATTTGATAATTTGATTCAATTGAAGTATGGGTGCGAGAATAGCTTACCACACAACATTTGCTGACATTAAGTATTAAATTGACTCTTTTACACTAATCAGCAATAATGTTTAAATTTGATTGTAGAATGTCTACGTCCTGTACGGATTTTATGTTAAGATATATTTTGAGATCGTCAGCATATGCCAAAACAGGACACGTAAACATGCCTAATAGATCATTAATAAACATGTTAAATAGGAGGGGTTCTAGGCAAGAGCCCTGCGGAACACCAGTGGTAGGAGAAAATTCGTAGGATTTAAAACCATTGTAAAGTACATAACAAGAACGATTGAGTAGGTAAGACCGAAGAAGTTTGGTGACCGCAGGGACCGCACCCAACAGGCTAAGACGATGAATTAGAAGCTCATGGTCAATTGAGTCAAAGGCGCGTGAAAAGTCAGTGTAGATAACGTCAACTTGACCACGAGCATCCAGGGCATCAGCCAAGTATTGGGAGACTGTCGCCAGATTTGTTGTTGTAGATCTAGCCGGCATAAATCCGTGTTGATATTGTGATATTGTCACGTGTGGTATGTTTCGCAATACGATTATTCAGTAAATCGGCGGAAATATACCAGACGCTGATGCTACAAATCTGCACGCGCGATGGGCGGTTCGATTCACCTTTGCTTGGTTTCCAATATCTGCAATAAGCATGTTGCTAAGCGAGGTGATGTGGATGTGTAACATGCTTATTGGTGGATTGGAAATGTATGGTGGGGTGAATTGGATCGCCGATGTAGATTAAGAGAAAACAGGGAGTTGGGGAATAGTAATGAGAGTGTTAAGTAGTGAGTATTAGGAAGTTAGTGTGAAGTATTAATTTAAGGATTAAATAGTTAGTTGTTGACAAGAGTTCAAAATGAAAATGTAAGTAAATATGTGTTATTAATAAAATACATTAATTTAGTACACGTGTTAGTGCTGTCTTTGCTTGCCCATCACGACCTCGAGGGACAGGGGCGTGACAAGTGGTGGAGGCGCCAAAGATCTTATTTAATTGTTGCATGTGTTTATTTAATTTCTAATTTAATTCCTAACAAATAAAACACGGTTGAAATTACATACTCGGGCACACGTCGTTGATTATATAAATTGTACGTATCTGTTTAAAAGCTATGTTAGCAAATTCCATGTCGGGCATCACCGCCGGATCGTAACTCGATAGTGTTGTCCTAGGTTGTGGTCTCAATGAGCAAGGACGTTCAGCACGACTATAATACTCGATATAAATTAGAGGTTTTTAAAAAAGAATTAGGCGAATTTCAACCGCCAAGTCGAAGTACGGAACTTTTTCAGTTTGAGGATAACGCCTTCGCTAAAAGTTCTAAACTTGCTCGTTCCCCACCAGCGACAGATACAACTCAGGACATTGAAAATTGGTCAGTGTCGGATAGTATTACACGCGAAAGTTCGACAGACGAATCTTCATTAGGAAATCAAACGTTCTTGGAAACAGTAGCAGAAGTTGATAATACACTAAATATGCCTTTAAATACAGGTACCAACGCCGCGGGGTCTAACGCCGCCAACGCAGCAGGAGCGGGACAACAGCTGGCAAACCAAACGCTCACAGATGCTGCTAATATTACGCTGCCTCCAGTACAGCCCAAATTTGTACAAGCTTTGCGGAACACGAAATTAAACTTCACGAGGGAGCAACCCCTATTAAGGGTAAACCCTATCGAACATCGCCACGGGAGAGAGAGATAATTGCACAGCAGGTGGATGAAATGTTACAGCTCGGCGTCATCAGGCCCAGTAGGTCATCGTGGGCATCGCCGGTGGTATTAGTCAAGAAGAAAAATAATGACTGGAGATTTTGTGTGGATTATAGGAAACTAAATGAGGTCACCGTCAAAAATAATTATCCCCTACCCCTGATAGACGACATTCTAAATTCAATGGGAAAGAGTAAGTATTTTACTTCGTTGGATTTGTCCAGTGGATACTGGCAAGTGGGGCTCAAAGAAGAACACAAACATCTTACTGCGTTTGTAACTCAAGGAGGGTTGTACGAGTTCAATGTGATGCCATTCGGGCTGTGTAATGCACCCGCAACATTCCAAAACATGGCAGATGGAATTTTTACCGGCCTCAAATGGAATGAACTTGTTGTGTATTTAGATGACATTGTTATTTTCAGCGACACATTTGAAGAACATCTTATTCGTCTACGAAATGCATTTGACAGAATCCGGGAAGCAGGCTTGACGTTGAACCCCGAAAAATGTCATTGCGTCCAGTCAGAAATAAGGATTTTGGGATTTAAGGTCAATGCAGAGGGTGTGTATACGGACGAAGATAAAATTAACGCCATTAATAATTTTCCTGTGCCTAAGAACGTAAAAAACTTACAAAGTTTTTTAGGACATTGTAATTTTTATAGAAAATTTATAAACAATTTCTCCACTATTGCACGACCGTTACACGAGGCAACTAAGGTAAATAATATTAAATGGACTTCTGCACAGCAAGTAAGTTTTGATAATCTAAAGAATGCTTTAACATCTGCACCGGTTTTGGGACACTTTGATCCTAAAAAGGACGTAGAGCTTCGTGTCGACGCAAGTATTCACGGATTAGGAGCCATTTTGCTGCAGGAAAATCTAGGAGCGGACCACCCCATTTGCTTTATTAGTCGTACTTTAACCAAAGCCGAAAGAAATTATACCATTTCAGAGTTGGAAGCATTAGCAGCGGTGTGGAGCCTTCAGTACTTAAGACACCTGGTGTACGGAAGAAAAGTGAAGCTAGTCACAGATCACCACGCTCTCTGTTGGCTAAAATCTATACGAGATCCAACTGGAAGACTGGCTCGATGGGCTATCAAGCTATCCGATTATGATTATACCATCATACACAAAAACGGACGGCGCCACCAGGATGCTGATTGTCTATCACGAAATCCTGCCATGGAGGCACTACCCGAAGACGCAGATGAAGCAGTCGATATTCCGACATTTCAACTGTCAACAGTGGATCTTGAGAAGGCCCAATCACAAGATGACGGAATCGTGGCTCTTAAAGAAATAATAGAGGACCCCAAAAGTAAGACAGTGTCCCAGCGGGCGAAAGCAAACAAATATCGGCTAATTAATAACATTTTATATAAAAAGAACTCCCGACTTCTTGGCCAGAATGATTTATTAGTAATTCCCAAGCAACTAATATCTGAAATTCTTTACAGTAATCATTGTGATCCACAAGCAGGTCACTTAGGTACAGCGAAGACTTACTGTAGAATTGCCCAACGTTATTTTTGGGATAGTATGCGGAAAGACGTGGAAAAATTCGTTCGAGGGTGTGCAGATTGCCAGGCAAGGAAAGGTATTGCCAACCAATTACCAACAGGGCTATTACAACCCATACCAGTAGGCCTGCCATTTGACCGCGTGGGAATTGATCTGCTAGGACCGTTTCCCAGAAGTAGGAAAGGAAAGGTAATGATTGTTGTAGCTACTGATTATGCAACTCGCTATGTGGAAACGGCGGCTTTGCGTGACGGCAAAGCTGAATCCGTCGCCAATTTTCTCCTGAACAGTGTGATTAACAGGCATGGGTGTCCCCGATCGATTTTAAGCGATCGAGGAACAACCTTTCGTTCTGAATTAATCGAACATCTCTTGAACGGAATGGGGATTAGGCGAGATTTTACCACAGCATACCATCCTAGCTGTAATGGCTTAACGGAGCGCTTCAATCATACCTTAGCTGCGATGCTGAGTAAGTTCGTTAGCACCGACCAAAAGGACTGGTGTGAGTATCTAAGCCATCTTACATTTGCATACAATACTGCAGTTCAAGATACAACACAAATGACTCCATTTTTCTTGGTGTATGGGAGGGAGGCCGTACTACCAGCAGATGGGCAATTGTTGAATCAGGCGACAAATAACTGCTTTACAGACCACTTCCAAAGGGTAATGGCAGCCCGAGCACTCGCTGTGGAAAACATCTCAAAGAAACAAGCGAAAGACAAACTTAGATTCGATCATAAACACCGGCACGTTGAGTATGAGCCAGGACAACAAGTGAAAGTATTTACCCCAATCCGTAAAATAGGCAAAAGTGAGAAATTGCTCTTACGTTGGTTTGGCCCTTATTTAATCGAAGAAAAGCGGGGAGATGTAAATTACTTGGTACGATATGGCAAAGCAAAAAACGCCAAGACAGACGTTGTGCATGTAAGTAGGATTGCTCCATATTTTGACGCCTGGACGCCTTGCCCGGAAAATGTAAAATTGTAGCCGTGTTGTCCTCGGCTAAAGAATAAGGCAACCCCGTTCTGGGAGAGGTAGAACCCCTCTAAACGAATTATAATTAGGTTACTGTTATTAATTTAAATTTAGTCTTACATTTTTTAATTTGTGATTGCAATTCTAATTTTTATACGGACGAATACCATGTTATAGTATGCTGTTTCTCGTGTTCCTACTGTCATCCTGCGTGGAAGGAATATCTAGGGAGTTCCAGGCAACACCGATGAATCACACAACAGGAATAGGCTTCGAAAAAAGGCGGCAAGCCCATATTATATCAAGGGAATGGACGGTAACAGCTCACGTGGACTTTAGGGAGATGAAGTCAAGGCTCGAAGGACTAGAAGGACTCATCAATCAAACAAAGTCAATCTGCGAAAATGCATCGGCGTCAATAGAGATTCCGGGGTGCAGTCGGGACGTTCCGTTTGTAAACAACATCGTCAGGAACATGAAAAAGGTGATGTTGAATAACTTTCCTAATGATGATGGAAAGCGTGTAAAAAGAGGCTATTTTGATGGGATTGGTGAAGTATTTAATACACTTTTTGGCACAATGTCAGAATCGGACAGAAGTACTTTCGAAAATATCATATCAGATTTAGAAAATTCATCTAAACAAGAACTAAATTTAATGTATGAACAAACCAGTCTAGTTAAGTCATCTCTTCAATCAGTAAATTCAACATTTATAGATTTCAAACAAAATCAAAACAATTTAAAATCGACATTAGACAATTTAACTTCACATATAAATAAATTAGAAAGCGGAATTTTGTTCCCAATGGAATTGGAAACAAAAATCGCCGAGGCATTATCTCTATTGTCTATTGAAACCTTTGACTTCGATATAACCCTTAATAAACTGATTGAAGGCAGTTTATTGTTGGATAGTGGAATTGTTCATCCATCGCTACTGCCTCCTGAGCAGCTCTTAAGTAGTTTAAAAGATGTAAAACTAAGAAGTGATGAACAATTTCCTTTTAACCTGAGCTTAAGTAGTCTAAAGACGATTAGGAAAATTTGGCAGATTAATTCTTATAAAAGTAAAAACTTTTTATTTATTTCAATTAAGTTGCCAGTAGTTTTTAAATTTAAATACGATTTGATAAGGACCATCCCAATGCCGTCAAAATACCACGATAGTTTATATTTTTATATAAGGCCACATATACATTACTTTTTGACTAATAATTCAAATAATGAATTTGTCCCGCTCTCGAAAGAAATTTATGAAAAATGCCAAAATATTGATAAAGATTCTGTGATTTGCAAGATTGACAACATGATTAGCTATTCGGAGTATTCAAAATTTTGTGAAATGAGTATTTTCCAAAACCGAAACCTTTCAAAAATTCCCTCTGGGTGTGACATTAAATTTATTTTATTAGAAAGTGCTTTCTTTTTTGCACTGGGTCGTTTGGATAACTGGATTTATGTAACTCCTAACAACCAAGATGCTGTAGTGTCCTGTGGGAAAAAACATCACCATTTTCAATTGATTGACTCAGGGAAAATATTCATTTCAGGAAAATGCAAATTGCATATCAAAGGGATTACATTGTTACCACAATACACTGAAACTAACAACAACTCTGAATTATTTATAGATTTTCAAAACGTGAACCTGCCTTTAAACATTTCGACGAATTTAATAAACTTTAAAAGTCTCAAGCCAATACAGGCAATGGAATTCAAGGATATAAATACTTTTTCAGATCAATTAAATA
The DNA here is from genome assembly GCA_932526585.2 of Philonthus cognatus. Taxonomy (NCBI): domain Eukaryota; kingdom Metazoa; phylum Arthropoda; class Insecta; order Coleoptera; family Staphylinidae; genus Philonthus; species Philonthus cognatus. The sequence continues at coordinate 180,406,034 of OW052241.1, forward strand.
AATATTCTGAGGATTTTGATAATTTACAAACAAAAATAGCTCAAATTAAAAACAAAAATCATCATCATTACTTTTTTTATTCAAGCATAGTTATATCAACTGTTCTTTTTATTGCTTTAGTTTTAGCAATTAATATAATTTATAAGAATCGCAAAATTGGTAATCCAAATATGCGAAGACATGTTTCTGTGAGAATGCCAAATGGCGAAAGCATACGGGTGGCGCCCGAGGAGTTGGCACAAGGTATCCGTGTAGTACCAACACACGAAATACCAGCGTGAATGTATTGGGCGTAGATACGCCTCCTGGTAATTCATTTGAGTGTAGTATTTGATAAGTAATTTTTTAAATCAGAATTAGCAGGAGGTCTTTCCGACCAATACATGTATTGTAAAATTAGATTTAATTTAGTTAAGAGTATTTATGGCTTTAATTTAAGCGACGTAATTGATAGGGTTATTACTTTAGTTGTTTTTCTTTTCGTTTTCATGTAAACCAATCATATCAAGAGCCGGAGGACACCCTGCTGGAATGACGGTGGAATTGCAGTCCCTAATCCGATCGGGTCGAAGAATGGTACAGAAGAGTATGGGGTCACGCGGCATTAGCACAAGACTCGACATTGAGACCAGACATTGCAGCCTCCGCAACAAATAGGCCGAAGCTTGGCGCAAGTTATTAGCCGTCTAAGAAGCGATATCCGTTCAGACATCTCGGATTCGCAAGACAATGTATGCTGTTTGAGCCTGTGGAGGAGCAACTATTGTACAATTTGAGGATTGAGATCCAAATTCATTAATAGCTCAAAACTTGGCTTAACTTCAATCGAGTATGAGTACCAGTTGCAGTTGCCGGTCAGCAAATAAATTATAATCTACCGAACCCCTTTTTGAAGACGCCTTCGACCACGATCCCTGGATGGAAACCATGGTTCCCAAGACATCGATTCGCTCTTGATATGATATGGTTCGCGTTTTGGTTAGGTAGTTAGTATTGTAATTGTTAGGTTAGATTTTAATCGCTGGGGCAGCGATTTATTTGCGGGGGAGTAGTGTCACGTGTGGTATGTTTCGCAATACGATTATTCAGTAAATCGGCGGAAATATACCAGACGCTGATGCTACAAATCTGCACGCGCGATGGGCGGTTCGATTCACCTTTGCTTGGTTTCCAATATCTGCAATAAGCATGTTGCTAAGCGAGGTGATGTGGATGTGTAACATGCTTATTGGTGGATTGGAAATGTATGGTGGGGTGAATTGGATCGCCGATGTAGATTAAGAGAAAACAGGGAGTTGGGGAATAGGAATGAGAGTGTTAAGTAGTGAGTATTAGGAAGTTAGTGTGAAGTATTAATTTAAGGATTAAATAGTTAGTTGTTGACAAGAGTTCAAAATGAAAATGTAAGTAAATATGTGTTATTAATAAAATACATTAATTTAGTACACGTGTTAGTACTGTCTTTGCTTGCCCATCACGACCTCGAGGGACAGGGGCGTGACAATATAAAGGAGCCCACACCTTTAAATATGTCATTGTACAGCACAATCTCAAAGATTTTTGCAAAGTTAGAAAGGATCGATATTGGACGATAGTTACGAAGATGGGATTTCTTGAAAACGGGACATAGTCTAGCACGTTTCCACATGTTGGGGAACTGGCATGAAGCTATTGAGAAATTCAAAATCGTACACCATGGACTGGCGAAGGTGAATCTACAATCGCGAATTAAAAAACTGGGTATTTTATCATCACCAGTGGTAAATTTATTTGGAAAACGTGACATTATATTAATAAGTTGAGATTCGTCTACATTATTAATCAGAATTGGCGGATACACAGTTGACTCGTTGCACAGTATGGGATTTGAAATAGGATTGAAATGACTATTAAATATATCAGCAAATCCATTAACTATGTCATTGGGATAAGTAAAGTCTTCGTTGTCATTGTGTACCTCACTAGGGATTCGAGTAGTTCCACGTTTGGTAGAGACGAATGTCCCAATTACAGCGAATGTCCCAATTACAGCGTATATGCCCTAAATCTTTAGATAATCGTTCAATTTGAAACTTAAAATGAGTGTGTTCCACTCCCAGACTAAGCATGAAGTAAAATTTCGAGTTTAGAAAAGCCTGAAAATTTGGTTTGGACGCGTAGCGCGAAGCGCGGAGCGGCCAAACCAAATTTTCAGGCTTTTCTAAATTCGAAATTTTACTTTATGCGCCACCGGTACAAAACACTGACATATTACGAAGTTTACAACACACCGCTAAACTTTACATTGAATCAGTGTTTTGTACCGGTGGCGCATGAAGTAAAATTTCGAGTTCAGAAAAGCCTAAAAATTTGGTTTGGCCGCTCCGCGCTTCGCGCTACGCGACCAAACCAAATTTTCAGGCTTTTCTAAACTCGAAATTTTACTTCATGCTTAGCCTGGGAGTGGAAAACACTCGCTTAAAGCTTCAAATTGGATTCTTTTTAATAAACCGAGCATCAGAAAATGTGCAATGTATGCATATGAATATATGAATATATATATATATATATATATATATATATATATATATATATATATATTTATTTTTAGGTTTTCACGAGCAAAATATAACTGGCTTGAATTTTTTAGGCTGCTTTCTCGCGTTGGCTGATTTATTTGCGCTCTACGTTTCGGCAGCATCACTTCTGCCATCCTCAGGAGCTTTTTTGTATACTGAGTGATGGATGTCACGTTCACTGTCAGTACATTTGTTTTGTAAACTAGGGACTTGTAGTCTAGATCTGCTGCGTGTTATTGGTCCACTCGATGTAGAAGGTGCTAAAATTTCTTGATTTGTGTCCGATGTATCTACATTGTTGAAATTACTTGAATTTGTCTGAATATTCCGAAAATTGTTAGATATTGGAGGCAAGTTATTTTTTTGTTGTTTTATTATATTCATCAAAGGTTTGCCATAAATCTGTTTTTTCCTATAAACAGAATGTCCCAGGTTGCCATTCGATGTTTTATAAAGTAAAATATCTAAAAACGGAAGTTTGTCATTTTGTTCTATTTCCATGGTAAATTGAATGTTAGGGTGAAAACATCAAATGGCAACCTGAGACATTCTGTTTATAGGAAAAAAACTCACACAAATCGATACCTAAACGCCGACTCACATCATCATCCTGCTCAAATTAGTTCAGTAGCCAAAACATTAATTACACGTTCTTTCAAACTCACAGATCAAAACAAAATACTTTCGGAAATAAATACACTAAAATTCATTTTGAAATCAAACAAATTCCAAGAAAACACAATAAACAAACTAATTGAGAGGGCCAATACACCAAAACCTATAAACACTATAAACACAGATTACACGAACACAATAACTCTTCCTTATATAAAAGAAGTTACAGACAAAATTTCGAATATTTTTAAAAAATTTAACATACACACATCGTTCAAACCATATCTTACGATAAACCCACTTTTACGTAGCCCTAAAGACAAAATTTTCCTTGAAAAACAAGGAATATACAAAATTCCCTGTAAAGACTGCCATAAATCATATATCGGCCAAACCAACAGAAGAATTAGCATCAGACGAGAAGAACATAAATTAGCCATAAAAAATCACGACCAAAATTCCTCATTATTCCAACATAAATTTGATACAGACCATAACATAGATTTTGAAAATACTTCGGTAATTAGTTCTATCCCAAAATTTGAAGAAAGAATCGTACGTGAATCCATAGAAATAGAAAAACATCCTTTGTGCCTCAATAAACGAGATTATGGCACAAGATTACAAACCACATGAAAACCTTTGATGAATATAATAAAACAACAAAAAAATAACTTGCCTCCAATATCCAACAATTTTCGGAATATTCAGACAAATTCAAGTAATTTCAACAATGTAGATACATCGGACACAAATCAAGAAATTTTAGCACCTTCTACATCGAGTGGACCAATAACACGCAGCAGATCTAGACTACAAGTCCCTAGTTTACAAAACAAATGTACTGACAGTGAACGTGACATCTATCACTAAGTATACAAAAAAGCTCCTGAGGATGGCAGAAGTGATGCTGCCGAAACGTAGAGCGCAAATAAATCAGCCAACGCGAGAAAGCAGCCCAAAAAATTCAAGCCAGTTATATATATATATATATATATATATTGCTGTAAATAAAGAATTTATTGTTAAAAAAAAATCATAATTACTGATACTTGATATTAATAGCAACAAACGGCTACATAGACTAGCTATTGTTATTTCTTTGTTATTTTGTCATTATTTTATTATTATAATGTCTAATATTTAATTTATTTTCTTTAAATAGAACATCTTATATCACGTGATCTTTATTTTTGTAATTTTATTTTGTTTTGTTTATATACATATTATCTTAAGTATTTTCACGTTTGTAATATTACTCTGTAATTGGGATGTCCTGTTGGGTAATAAATATTATTATTATTATATGGATACTTCAAAGAAAAATTCTAGTTATAAAATGTTCGGTGTTACATAAAACTCTCTGTATGTCTGTTTGCTGGGAAGCAATCTTCGTGATTTCAACGAATAATATTTATTTCAAACTCACTGTTTCAAACAAACTGTTTTTTTTTTAAATAAAAAAAATGTTATTGTTTTTTTTAATAATAATATTTCGGAACTCACCCTTTTTGACTGATTCAATGGCCTCCACGATGAGCTTCTGATTGACACCGCACAGATTCGCCGTCAGTTTTTCGCATTTCTTGTGAATGTTCACATCACATTCTAATCAAACCAATAAACATTAAAAACAACACACGTAATTTTTACCTCGCCAAAGAAATAATCCAAGCGGGCGATAAGTAAAAAAAATCAGAACGTTTTGCCAAAAGTAACAGAAATAAAAAATCAAATCCACATTTGCTGAGAATCAATAAATAACATTTCACATTACTTTTTACACAAGGCCTCTAGATGTTCAAGTAACTAAATGACAGATTTAGATTCTGGTTCTCTAAGAATTGTTATTTTCTTAGAAAACTAGAATTCGTTCTAATCACCAAAAGACAGATTTGGATTCCATTTTCCTAAGAAAGTATAAAATTCGTATCCTACGATTTGAATAATTTCAATCTGGCTTAGTTAGGATTTTTTTTGAGAAAAACCTGTTTTTGTATTTGGCAATAGATGTTACGCCCTTTAGCACCGGAGTTTGGAACTTATAAACTATTTCCAGCATTTAGTCTTCCCCACTTTTATTATGGCATTTTTTACCCCAATATCCTACGCTGCATAGTTTCTGTTATACAACCGGTGTCCACGCTTAATCAAACACCCAATATACGGGGTGTTTGATTAAGCGTGGCCACCGGTTTTACATTTAATTTAATTTATTCACATCTACTTTTGTACCTGACGAGTGAAAACTATTAAGATAGCACGTATAAAACTTACTTACTAAACGTTCTTAGAAAAACAGAATTTAAGTCTAAATTGAATTTGTGTTCAGTATTCCGGCAGCAGATACCCACAGACGCGTTTCGGACTTCAAGGTCCTCTTCAGTGTGGTCCCGACCCAGTGCTGAGGAATATTGAACATTTCTGACTATTTCAAGCCAATATGTATTAATGATTTCGATAGCTAACGCCATCTAATGCTTCATAGTGGCATAGTCAGTGACACGAATGCACAAAGTGCATATACAGGTACTAAGTCTAAATCTTTGTGTTGCTGCTACAAGAAATTTTAATGAAAAATACGACACCGGTTTTCTAAAAACAAAAACCTTAACAATCTACTTTAGTGTTTCAAATATATCAAGATCATTACTGTACATTTTTGCTCATTTTATGTCTTCAACAATTATTCACGGCGTTCAAAATAATCCACTTTCTTAAAAATACTCTTTTTTGTTCAGCAATAAACTTATTTTTAAACTCTCGCTTTTTACTCATTCAAGAAAATCGTCTTCCATTTCATTTACCAACAATTATTCATAACATTTACGAGGCGGTAAAACTCAATCCATCCGTAAACACGCATAAAATATCCAAATGTCTCGCATCCGGGATCGGTTCGAAATAGCGCTTCGTCGACGACAATTAGCGACTTCCCGTTGAAGCGCATTTCAAAGGGGACCTTAATTAGAACTGGCGACCGTTTCGCGCATAAATTGCCGATTCAAAAATCTTTTTTACACTTATTATTCCCGACGGACATCTCGAGATCTTATTAATAATTCGCACGCGCCATAACATCTATTAATATTTTTTGACACGAGAGACACAGAGAGAAATGCAGATGAATCACCGCGTATTTTCAAAACACAACAAAACATTAAGTGTAATTATTTGAATGACACACAAATAAAAGCACATAATTTAAATAACTTTACACATTCTAATATGTTTTACCAAGTGCCAGATAAGAAATTAATTCAAGAAATTACATAATTTGTATTGACTTTTCTTGAAATAGATTAAAAAATGTATATATATATATACATTATATATATATATATATATATATATATATATATATATATATATTTTAATATTATTCCCTATGGGGAATATTTGGATATTGGTTCACCAGTCACCTTTTTTAGTGTGTTACTTAATCTAATCGTGTGACGTAAAAGGATGTTGACAGGGTTACACGCTTCACGTCAAGGTACCTATCATGACGACTTTATTTGACAAACAACATAAGGTCTCGGATTCAAAGAAAATTCCACATAGGCCCGAACACTAGGATAGAGATATACATATATTATAATAATTGATGATAACATTTAAATTTCATAATTTATGGAATTCAGATAATTGTATATTGATCTGAAAATGTTTGCATTATTACTTATTAAGAGAATTGCTGTCTAAAAGTATTGACCAGACTCATTGTCTGATCCTTCACTTCCATTATTTATTTTGCTTATAAATTGTTCAGATATTTTTTGAATATAATTTTTGAGATCATTTAATTTTTGCACCGATATATCGGAGCCTTCGTTTGCTATTTTAAAGAAATCTTCTAAATTGTCGTTTAATGTTGACATTGTTTGTTTTGTAAATGGGCTACTTCTGTGAGGGTTGAAAATAAATTTCTTTGGTTTGGGCTCAGCAATCTCTGGAGATGTCACAGGATTTATTGGTTCTTGAACTGAGGTTGAGGCTGTTTCATTGCTAATCCCTTCCCTTCCATTGTTTATTCTTGGCCTTTTAAGGATATTTGACCCGCCGGTCTCCTTTCAGAAACTCGCTAAATGCGGAAATTCAGTGTCGTAATCTAGTAGGGCGTAATAAGGGTTATAATTTTGTAGGTTTGTATTTTGATAGGCATTTCCCATTAGTGTATTATTTTTTTTCATATTGGTTCTTTTGATGTGTTCTGGACGTTCTTTATTTAATGAAGAGTGATCTCTGATCTTACAATGTATGCATAGTACTGTAGAAGTATCTTTACATTCCCTACTATTGTGGTCCTGACCACAGTATCCGCATCTGGGAGCACTGCGACATTGCTTGCTTCCATGATTATATCTGAGACAGTTATAACATTGTAGTACGGGAGCTGTGTAAGGTTCTACCATACAGCGTGTTCCATGGATGTATACATATTTAGGTAACACTTGTCCATCAAAGGTTACGATACATGTGCCAATATTCTCAAGTTCGCCTTCTTTATTCTTTTTCTTAATGCGTCTTATTGAGGTAGCCCTGACAGAGCTCTTAATTTCAGATAGTATTTCTTGTTCACTTAGATTTTTATAGATGTTTCTTATAACTCCCCTTTTATTTACAAGAAATATTGGAATATATGCTTTCATATTATGAGTTTTAAATACTTCAAGATTTAAAATATTATTTGCGGATTTGCCTGAGGAAGCCTCTATTTTAATTCAATTTCTACCTGCCCTTGAGATATTAACTATGTGTCTGTTGATATCACTATGACAAGTAAATAACATTTTAAAAATGCGATTCTTTTCGCAATCTACAACAAGTTAGTCTTACAAAGACTATATCAAACAATCATTGAAACAACTACTTCCCGGGCTAATACCCCGACGGACATTGAATTATACAACAAGTGTTTGCTGTTACATACAGTAACCTACTGCAAATGTAACAATTTGGGTCAAATTATTCAGGCCATCTATAGACGCGTTTCGAGATTTATCTCTCCTCAGTATAGCTTTGCCATTCCCTCTAAACAATTTGACACCTTAGACTGGCGGTCACGTTACCGTTCAAACATTAGTATAAATGAAATTGCCAATTCTTGGTTGCAGAATAATTCAAACATTAAAAGTGCGATTCTTTTCACAATCTACAACAAGTTAGTCTTACAGCAAACACTTGTTGTATAATTCAATGTCCGTCGGGGTATTAGCCCGGGAAGTAGTTGTTTCAATGAGTGTTTGATATAGTCTTTGTAAGACTAACTTGTTGTAGATTGCGAAAAGAATCGCACTTTTAATGTTTGAAGTATTCTGCAACCAAGAATTGGCAATTTCATTTATACTAAATAACATTTTGCCAATTTGCATGGGGTGCATGTTACCGACGTTTTGATTCTCACTTCCTTCCACATAAATGAAATATGGACCCTTATCCGTTGCCTTGAAATTAACTTTTTCCCGATTTACTGAATGAATGAGTGAATTATCTAGTATTGTTATGCTTTTTTTAATTATCCTTGGCGCGTCCGAATTGATAATTTCGTCCGCAGATTTTTGATTTTCGTTAACGCGAGTTTCGAGGTCATTATCAATGCGATGTATATTTTGGGGATTTGTATCAGTATGTCTACTTTCTTGTGAATTTAGGGTAACTTTGCTTTGCGAATTATTATAACTTGATTTGAATGGTTCGAATTCGTAATAAGGAACGCCGATTTTGTGATACTTATCGTTTGCCGGGGGTGGGTCTACCGCCATTTCTTGATCAGTGGGACCGGGATCGTCTGGATCGTCCGGGGGCTCTTTGTGAGCCCCCGTTTGGAAGCTCATGTTGAGATCACTCACTAACGCGTATTTATAACTAAGATTGCGATAAAACTACTTTTTTCTAATAATTCTGGATATTTAATTAAAACACTTGGTTTTGTTTCACTAATTTAGTGAAACAAAACCAAGTGTTTTAATTAAATATCCAGAATTATATTCAAAAATGTTTCACCACGGGTTAAGTGAGAAATTAATTAAAGATACTTTTTTCTATGCTAATTTAACTTTTTAAGTGGGAGATGTTCACTACGATGCGTACGCTACGGCTCCCTCGGAAAGAATGAGAAATGTATATTAATTTGTTTTACAAATATTCTATATTTTGATAAAATATTCGTGAAACAAAGCAAATATGAACCATATTTTTGTGTCATTCAATTAATTCTTGTAGATTTTCGAGATTGTTTTGAAGAAATATGTAAGTTTCTGTGAAAATACATACGAAACTATAACCAGAATATAGTTTCTCTTTTTTTAAATATTAACAAAAACGAAATCAGTTAAGCCGGTGGCGTTTCTTGCAAAATGAGCAAGAAGTAGTGTGGGAAGCAGCCCCATCATGCTGAACCCAGAGGCGCTCTGATGCTCCTACGGGCTTTGAAGCGAAAATAAATCATCGCTATGTTTATATTTCATAAAAAAATTCAATTGAAAGCTTTAAAATAGTGTTTTCCACTCCCAGGCTAAGCATGAAGTAAAATTTCGAGTTTAGAAAAGCCCCGCGTAGAAAATTTGTCGAGGGTCGCGCCAGCGACCCGAGACAAATTTTCACGGGGCTTTTCTAAACTCGAAATTTTACTTCATGCGCCACGCGTATAAACAACTGATTTCAAATGATGTTTAGTATATACAGCTTAAATATTAACCCAGCAAAGACGGAGATGGTCATGTTCACCAGGAAAAGGAGGGTACCTCAAAGGGCACCCTCGCAAATGGATACGATATTGCAGTACAGGAAGGAAGGAAGTCAAATACCTGGGTATAACCATCGACAATAAACTCGATTTTTGTTAATATTTTAAAAAGAGAAACTATATTCTGGTTATAGCTTCATATGTATTTTCACAGAAACTTACACATTTCTTCAAATTAATCTCGAAAATCTACAAGAATGAATTTTCGAGATTTTTTTGAAGTGTAAGTTTTTTGTGAAAATACATATGAAACTATAACCAGAATATAGTTTCTCTTTTTAAAATATTAACAAAAACGAAATCAGTTAAGCCGGTGGCGTTTCTTGCAAAATGAGCAAGAATTAGTGTGAGAAACAGCCCCATCCTGCTGAACCCAGAGGTGATCTGATGCTCCTACGGGCTTTGAAGCGAAAATAAATCGTCGCTATGTTTATATTTCATTAAAAAAGTTCAATTTAAAGATTTAAAATAGTGTTTTCTACTCCCAGGCTAAGCATGAAGTAAAATTTCGAGTTTAGAAAAGCCCCGCGTAGAAAATTTGTCGAGGGTCGCGCCAGCGACCCTCGACAAATTTTCACGGGGCTTTTCTAAACTCGAAATTTTACTTCATGCGCCACGCGTATAAACAACTGATTTTAAATGATGTTTAGTATATACAGCTTAAATATTAACCCAGCAACGACGGAGATGGTCATGTTCACCAGGAAAAGGAGAGTACCTCAAGGGCACCCTCGCAAATGGATACGATATTGCAGTACAGTAAGGAAGTTAAATACCTGGGTATAACCATCGACAATAAACTCGTTTTTGTTAATATTTTAAAAAGAGAAACTATATTCTGGTTATAGCTTAATATGTATTTTCACAGAAACTTACACATTTCTTCAAATTAATCTCGAAAATCTAAAAGAATGAATTTTCGAGATTTTTTTGAAGTGTAAGTTTTTGTGAAAATACATATGAAACTATAACCAGAATATAGTTTCTCTTTTTAAAATATTAACAAAAACGAAATCAGTTAAGCCGGTGGCGTTTCTTGCAAAATGAGTAGTGTGAGAAACAGCCCCATCCTGCTGAGCCCAGAGGTGCTCTGATGCTCCTACGGGCTTTGAAGCGAAAATAAATCGTAGCTATGTTTATATTTCATTAAAAAAGTTTCAATTTCAAGCTTTAAAATAGTGTTTTCTACTCCCAGGCTAAGCATGAAGTAAAATTTCGAGTTTAGAAAAGTCCCGCGTAGAAAATTTGTCGAGGGTCGCGCCAGCGACCCGAGACAAATTTTCACGGGGCTTTTCTAAACTCGAAATTTTACTTCATGCGCCACGCGTAAAAACAACTAATTTCAAATTATGTTTAGTATATACAGCTTAAATATTAACCCAGCAGGGATTAGGGAGGAGTGAGTGGAGTAGGAAACGCAGAGAGAAGTATGAAAGGGCAGGAGAATCTGAGGATAGTGTAAATGAATGGTTAGAGAAGGGGGTGAATGTGGCAGCTTGGATGAAAGAGAAGTGGAAAGAGGTGGAGATGCAGGAGAGGCAGGGGTGTATCGGGAGGAGCGGCTACAACCCAATGTACGAAAGGTGGCAAGTGCATGGGAGCGTGCCAGAGTACCTATCCAATAATGACTTGTCGAAAGAGGATAAGATAACCCTGGCAAGAGCTAGATGTGGTTCGGAGGAGAGAGGAAGGAAGGTCTGGGTGGGGGAAGGGTATGGTAAATGTGTGTTGTGCGCAAGTGGACGAGATACATGGAGTCATTTGGGAGAGGAGTGTGAAGGGGTGAATGTGGAATGGCTGGGGGGGAAAAGGAGTGTAATGGAATGGATGAGAGAGGACGGAGCTGGCGTAAAGATGGTAACGGTACTGGGGTGGCGGAGGGCGGAAAAAAGAAAGGAGATGATATAATTTTGTGTTCTATTATTATTTTTTATTTGTAATTTTATTTTTTTATATGCCAATAAAGGTCTTTTTTTTTTTTTTTTTATTAACCCAGCAAAGACGGAGATGGTCGTGTTCACCAGGAAAAGGAGGGTACCTCAAAGGGCACCCTCGCAAATGGATACGATATTGCAGTACAGCAAGGAAGTCAAATACCTGAGTATAACCATCGACAATGAACTGAGCTGGAAATCGCATAACGATATCAAAACAAACAAGGCCATAAGGGCATTCTGGCAGTGTAGACGTGTAGTGGGGAGGACATGGGGTCTGAAACCAAAACCGACACTATGAGTCTATACAGCGATAATAAGGCCAATGCTTGCTTATGGCGCCTCTGTGTGGTGGTCAAGAACGAAACTACAGACCACAATGAGAATAGCTTGTCTCGGCGCGACGGGTGCAATGCTGCACTACCCCGACTCTGGCAATGGAAGTCATGCTATGTCTTCCACCGCTGGATCTGTATGTGGAGAAGGAGGCCAAAAATATCATACCCCGTCTCCAAGCTGAAGGGTTATGGACACGTAACACATGTGGGATGGCTAGAGGCAGCCTCTGGAGGAATGTCTGCAAAGATATACCTCTGTTAGAGGCTAGAAACGACCTGTGCTCGCCCACGAATACCATACCGGAAGGATACGAGGTACGCGTCCATCCCTTGATAAACATGAGAGAATCGGCTAATCGCATTTACGCCGACGCATCATGTAAAGAAGGACGCTCGGGACTGGGGATATACTCCAGGAACCTAAAGACTCCAATGGGAGAGAACACGACCATCGCACAACTAGAAGTGACGGGAATAGCACTTGCGGCTGAAACCATACAGAACCGCAACGTGAGGAACAAAAAGCTACTCATCCTAACAGATAGCAGGCAGGCTCTGATGGCTCTGAAAAACAGAGTAACGACATCGGAGACAGTTCTGGACTGCCACAGCAAACTCAGGCTTGCTGCTACAGAAAACAGAATCGAGATATCATGGGTGAAGGCCCATGGCATTAATGTAGGCAATCGAAAGGCGGATAAACTGGCTAGAGCAGCGGCTGGGGAAACTATTTCCTCGCCACAGCCGCTAGTAAAACCCACCATCTCGACCCTAAACGAATTGATCCACAACGAAATCCTGAAGAAATTCAGGGAACGCTGGGATGACATTAAGGACTGTAGGATGTCTAGGGAAACCTTAAGGTATCCGAACAAAAAGACGGCACTACACTACCTGCAAATGAGCAGAAATAATCTGAGACGCATAACGGCCGTTCTCACGGGCCATTGTGCACTAAATGGGCATCTCTACAGAATGGGAGTCGTTGACTCGCCAGATTGTAGAGACTGTCATGAAGAGGACAAGACTGCCGAGCACATCTTTTGTGATTGCCCAGCACTCGCCTCGCAAAGGGAGGAAATTCTGGCGTCCAGATGGCCGACATTGGCCGACATTAGGGAAGAGTCAACCGCTGCTCTGCTGGCCTTTCTCGACAGAGTGGCATGGCTGAACTGAGGAGTGACACAACCCTAGGGGGGGGGGGGGGATGCAAAAAAGGCCCATTGGGGTCTAATTGCTGTGTCTAGGTACTAGAGACCTGCACGAGTACGTATGGAATCGGCGATTACAGATACAAATACTCGTAATCGTACTCATGATTACATGATTATAATCGTTAATTTATGCAGAATCGTATGAGTAATCGGTTATACAGGTATATTTTTCTCAATGATTTTAAACAGTTATTAATATCTTTAGATACAACTTATATAAAAAAATATTGTGTTTTTACTCAACATACTCAACATCAATTGCAAAAATAAATAATCTTAAAAGGTGTATGTGTTGCAACATCTACGTTTAGTTCACACACAAAAATTGTTTTAAGTCATTTTTGGGAACATGTTGCCTCTGCTCAGTGATGGTTAAAATTGTGTTCTGTGCTAAAGTAAAATATAATAAGTGGCTAGAAATTTCCCGACATAGGCGACTCGGGAGGTGTTCGGAATTTATATGGCGTCAGTCTTCAAGATGTTACCCCGTCAGGAATTGACGTGAAGGAAAACTACTACACCAATGTGTTAGGGTCAAAGAAAGATAATTAATATTGTTATTGTTTTGAAAAATTGAAGATTAAGTTTAATAAAGTTCTGGCCGGCCAATGTAGTCGGAGTCCAACACTTTGTCTGTAACTCGGACACTTAACAGTCAATGATTCATCGGTAATTCATTTTATTAATGACTGTCATGAATAATATTATTTTTACTTTCCCCCGTATGTAATACAAAGGGAAAGTATTGTTTTCGTGAAAATTTTCGAATCAAAAATTTTAGCGGAAATATCCGTTTTGAGGTCCCCTGAGTCGAATAAGACCATTTTTGAAAAATGTCTGTCTGTCTGTCTGTGTGTCTGTGTGCGCTGTACCGCAAAAACCGCTAAAGATATCGAGATGAAACTTGAAACTTAAGCTTTTTGTTACAATCGGAAGAACTGAAAAGCTTTTGGTGAAAATCGGAAAACCGGAAGTGGTACTTTACTCTTAGCGTTTTTCAGTTTTTTCAGATTTTTTCAATAAATGTTCATCAAACAAAAAATTCTTTCACATAAAAGTTGTAGATAATAACAAAATGAAGATGTATTGTTCACTTACTTTTTGTCATAGCACTCTTAGTTTTTGAGATATTTCAAAAGTTGTGTGTTTTATCTAGTTATTGGTGTGTGACAGTGTATGTGTCGATACAATTGAAAAATGTTTCAAATAAAAGTTGTAGGAAATGAAAAACTAAAGATTGTTTTGTAGATTCACTTTTTGTCATAGCACTCTTAGTTTTTGAGATATTCAATAAATAGTGTTTATTATCTAGTCATTGGTTTGTGTCAGTATGTGTTGATCCAATTGAAAAATGTTTCAAATAAAAGTTGTAGTTATCAAAAAGTTGAAGACATTTTGAAAATAATAATGCTACAAATATTTTAAAAGTGATTTAATACGCAATGTACGGGGGAAAGTACTATGATGGACACATCACCATTTTTTTAATAGTTCTAATAAATTTAACAAAAACATATCGAAAATTTGCACTTTGGATATCAGATTTAGTTAATTACAATCGCGATTTTTTTTAATTGTAGAAAAAATAACGTGAATTTAACACAAAAATATTCATTACATCTTATATACACGATTTACTTACAATCAACATAAAACATGTAAAGATTTGTCATGAAATGGCCTTGAAGCACGTTAAGGTCCCCAACAAACGGCCGAAGTTATACAGAGATTATTAATTAATCAAACGCAATAGTTATTTTCTGTGGTATCTTATTATACTGTACTACGTTATGGTCTTTTAGAATAATTATATTTGTTCTAATTTTTAAAATCAAAAGGAAATGATGTGACAAAGACCATCAATTTTGAAATTTTTCGTTTCAAGATTAACCCTAATTTCAACAAGCGACTAAGCCAAAGCTTTAAAACCCTCCCTATTTACAATATCAAAAGAACGTTGATCACGAGCCACATATTTTACACAATTGTTCATTATTTCCTGAGTACGCGTGTGCCTGTTCAATTAACATCCTCATGGTTGTATTTATTTTTGGAACAAGCGTGCTTCTTCAAATTTGAAGGACTGCATCTTTTTCCGAATTGAAATATCTTCTCACATACCACACTGTAGCATAAATTAATTCGCTGGTATTTAAATTGCCGCGCGTAGTGCTATTGATTGGTTTTTGTATGTTATCAGCCATCCTCTTCTCAGAGGACGTGGATTTCGATTCTGCACGTCTTGTGTTAAAGATGTAATTTGAGTGATGTTCTTTAAACAATTGTAAACTATCCTTGGGATTGAGAATTAATATATTGTCTACTGTGAATATAATTAACTTAGCCTGGTGCTTAGGTAAGTACCACGCATCATTTGTTTTAATAGTTTGCTAATATTGTGTGCTTAGCGTTTATTTATTAGAAATAAATACAACGAGGGAAACTCAAACTCATCAGTCTTTTTCCTAAAACATACTGTTGTCCCCAAGCCCTGAGAACATTACAAATTGGCGCACCAACAAATTACGTAACAACACATATTACGAATAGTTCGATTTCTTTCGTTGCACTGTTGACATCTTTTTAGAAAAAAGCTAGACCGCGCTCGTACCCGACTCTTGCAAACATTTTAATTTTTTTCGGAAATATAAATTTGTAATTGATATTGTTTACCAACAAAATACATCGATCACCACTTATATGACACAATGTATTACAAATGTCAAACGATACTGAGAGTTTAAATCAAATTATTATTTTTTATTAATAATCGGTACAGCCTGACAGATCTGACATGATTATGTTTGAATTGTAATCGCCGATTACTAATCGTTACAGGTCTACGGTGCGACGATGCCGACGATACCGCTCCACGAGTATGTAATCGTATCGCGTAGCAACGTAATCGGCGATTATTAACAGGATATATTTTTACGTACTCGTGCAGGACTCTACTAGGTACACACCCCCTTTATGATCCAGATCCAAATATTGAGCCTTATTTCATGTGATTATTAGAAATATGTTCCTAATTTTCGTATCCTTTACCGTTTTGATTTTATTAATATGCGTCTGCATTCTGTCTGCTTTACACTACAACTTTTTTATTTCTTAAAATAATTATACAATCAAAGACCAGATTTTCGAGATTTTTTTAAAAAAATGTGTAAGTTTCTGTGAAAATACATACGTAACTATAACCAGAATATAGTTTTTTTTAAATATTAACAAAAACGAAATCAGTTAAGCCGGTGGCGTTTCTTGCAAAATGAGCAAGAAGTAGTGTGGGAAGCAGCCCCATCCTGCTGAACCCAGAGGTGCTCTGATGCTCCTACGTGCTTTGAAGCGAAAATAAATCGTCGCTGTGTTTATATTTCATAAAAAAAGTTTAATTTTAAGCTTTAAAATAGTGTTTTCCACTCCCTGGCTAAGCATGAAGTAAAATTTCGAGTTTAGAAAAGCCCCGTGAAAATTTTCTGGGCTTTTCTAAACTCGAAATTTTACTTCATGCGCCACGCGTATAAACAACTGATTTCAAATGATGTTTAGTATATACAGCTAAAATATTTCATGTGATTATTAGAAATATGTTCGTAATTTTCGTATCCTTTACCGTTTTGATTTTATTAATATGCGTCTACATTCTGTCTGTATTACACTACAACATTTTTTATTTCTAAAAAATAATTATACAATTAAAGACCAGATTTTCGAGACTTTTTTAAAGAAATGTGTAAGTTTTTGTGAAAATACATACGAAACTATAACCAGAATATAGTTTTTCTTTTTAAAATATTAACAAAAACGAAATCAGTTAAGCCGGTGGCGTTTCTTGCAGAATGAGCAAGAAGTAGTGTGGGAAGCAGCCCCATCCTGCTGAACCCAGAGGCTCCTACGGGCTTTGAAGCGAAAATAAATCTTCGCTATGTTTATATTTCATAGAAAAAGTTCAATTGAAAACTTTCAAATAGTGTTTTCCACTCCCAGACTAAGCATGAAGCTGGCGCGACCCTCGACAAATTTTCTACGCGGGGCTTTTCTAAACTCGAAATTTTACTTCATGCGCCACGCGTGTAAACAACTGATTTCAAATGATGTTTAGTATATACAGCTAAAATTTTGAGCCTTATTTCATGTGATTATTAGAAATATTTTCGTAATTTTCGTATCCTTTACCGTTTTGATTTTATTAATATGCGTCTACATTCTGTCTGAATTACACTACAACTTTTTTATTACATATATCGACGAATGCTGTCGTGTGAGTAGTGTTTAACGTGTGCTCCGCCTTTTTAATTATTTTACGGTGTTTAACACGATATTAATTACTTGCGACTAGACCATTTTACTCGCCTAGTATTACACTTGCTGCTGTTGCCTTTTTTTTCGAAATGCCTTCCACCAGAGAGCAAAAACTCGAACTCAAATCCAAAACGGAACTCAAATCCATTGTCAAGGAGGCCGTGATGGAAATTTTCAATGACGAATCTTTGATAGCCAGCATATTTGAAAAAATTATCACCAAGGTGAGTGGCGAGCTCCAGGCTCAATGCGACAATTTAAATTTAAAAATAAATCAATTGAATAGTGAAAATATTATCCTTAAAAAGAAAGTCGATGAACTTGATCAATCTTCTCGCAATAAGAACCTCAGGATTATGGGGCTTCCGGAAGAGCCGAACGAAAACTTAAACGCAAAATGCAAAGATTTTATTAATAAAAAAATGTTAATAAACGATGAAATTAATATTTGCCATTGTTTTCGCATTGGGAAAACGGGAAAAGAGCCTCGCACGATAATTGCTTGTTTTGAAAAACGTTCGGCGATCGAAATGCTACTTAAAAAGCGCGCATTGCTGAGAAAGGAGAAGATTCGATTAATGGAAGATCTGACACCACATCGGTATCAACTGTTAAAACTTGCCCGCGATAAACTTGGGAATTTTAATGCATGGTCCTACCATGGGGGTTTATATGGGAAAGTGATAAAAGACAGGAGAGAACTAAGGAAGAAGATCTACGTAGAATCCGACATCGAGTACTTACAAGTTGAAAATAATACATCATGCACGTAGATTTTTCTCATTATATAAAAAAAATCATGCATGCCTCAATTCTCATATTTTTTTTCTTTTATCTTCAGATATGTTCTGTTAATCACCTTCTTATTCTTTTGTTTTAAGTTTACAGGCGGCACACATAATGATTAATTTTTTGTTAACTCAGTTATAATTAAATATTTATAAAACATATGTCTATTACCTTATGTCATTTAAATGTTCGATCATTAGTTTCGAGTTTCAGTAATTTTAAAGCTCATGTAACTTCCAACTCATATGAATTAATCGCTGTATCTGAAACTTGGTTAAACAGCACTTCTGATGTCTCATGTGTTCAGCTAGATGGTTATACGTTTATCCATAAAGAACGAGTGTCTGGTCGTGGTGGTGGCGTTGCCCTTTATATACAAAATAATTTGAAGTTTGAACTCGTATGTAATTTAGACAATTCTATTAGTTTTGAACATATTTTTATTAAATGTAAACTTGGTGATCGGTTATTTTGTATAGGAGTAGTCTATAGATCACCCTCTTTAAATGTAAAAACCTTTATTGAATCTTTTGATACTGTGGTTAGCCATGTTCTTCCATTATGTGACGAAATACTATTTCTTGGTGACTTTAACATTAATTTATTAAATATTGACTCTAATCTTACTAAACAATTTTGCCAATTTATGGAGATATATGGCTTTCACTAGATTATTGAAGAACCTACTAGAGTCACAGATACTTCGGCTTCATTGATAGATTTAATTGTCACATTAAATAAAACAATTATCACCGAAAGTGGAGTTGTCAAAATTCACGATATTGCTGATCATGACTTGACTTATTGTAAGCTTCTAGTTGATTCTCAAAAACTTGTTAGATTTATTACCTATCGCACACTAAATAACATTGACCACCATATTTTCTTAAATGATTTATAATCTCTTCAATTAGATCAACTTTTGTATTTAGTAAATATTGATGATAAGGTTTCATTTCTTAATGATTCTTTATTATTTTTGTTTGATATTCATGCACCCCTAAAAACCTCTCGGATAACTAGAAAACCTGCTCCATGGCTAACGCAATCAATTAAGGCAATGATGTTGGATAGAGACCATGCTTATAAGATGTTTAAAACTACTAAGGAAAATAGTGATTATAATACTTATAAACATTACCGTAATATGGTCAACTCTGCAATTGTACGTGAAAAAAAAGCTTACCTAAATAATTCGATCGGCAAAGATCCTAAATTTCTATGGAAACATCTGAAAAAATCTGAAGTTACAAAGCCTAAGATACGTAATGTACCTTCTTTTTTGAAAAATGTAGAGGTTGCTAATTCCTTCTTAAACAACTCAGCCAGCAGTGTTGCCGATCCTAATCTGGTCTCATGGTACACTAAAAACTCACATCCCAATGTAAAAAATAAATTCAGGTTTTCTCTTGTTGATACTCCTGATGTCTCTAAGTTACTATTCAAAATTAAAACCAATGCAGTTGGATCGGATGGTCTTAGTGCGACAATGATTAAAATGTGCTCTCCAGTTATTATCCCGTATATTACACATATCATAAACTGTTGTTTAGAACAAAGCGTTTTTCCACAGTCTTGGAAGTTATCAACTGTTATTTTAATACCAAAAAAAGAAAATCCCGTAAACCTGAAAGATCTAAGACCAATTAGCATCCTACCCGTGTTATCAAAAATTTTAGAATCTATTATGAAAGAACAACTGACAAATTTTGTAGAGGCTAATAACATCCTGCCCACAAATCAATCAGGGTTTCGAACAAATTACAGCTGCTCTACAGCTTTACTGAATGTCACCGATGATATTATCAATGCAACCGATAGAGGATTACTCTCTTGTCTAATCCTTATTGACTACAGTAAAGCATTTGACACAATAAATCACAATGTCTTATTAGCAAAAATGAAATTCATTGGTTTAGAGTCAAATGCAGTAAAACTTTTAAGTAGTTATATCTACGGCCGCCAACAACGGGTTAAAATTGACAATATTACTTCTGATGTATCAGATATGAATGCCGGTGTTCCTCAGGGATCAATTTTAAGTCCACTGTTATTCTCGATTTACACGTCATTTATCCCTGATACATTAAAATTTTGTACATACAACTTATATGCAGATGATACCCAGCTACTATATTCATTTCCCTTTAAGGATATAAGGACAGCAAATCTAAATGTAAACCTTGACTTAACTAATATCTTAACAGCTTCCCGACAACACTCCTTACTGATTAATCCTAGTAAAACTTCAGCTATACTGTTTGGTCCAAAGAAAATACTCATCGCTGCCAAACGTGTCATTTCACTGAAATTAGATAATATAGCGATACCGTTTGTAGAGTCGGTGCGTAACTTAGGCTTAGTTATCGACTCTGATTTGCGGTTTAAATCTCATGTCAGTAAATGTATTTCTAGAGCTTACAATAATTTAAGAATGATATATGCAAATAGAAAAATTTTAAGTAGAAACACCAAACGACTTCTCTGTGACACTCTGGTACTGAGCCAATTCAACTTCTCTGATGTGGTTTATAGTGCTTGTTTGGATAAGATAACAATAAATCGTATACAAAAAGTTCAAAATTCTTGTATACGGCTTATTCTAGGAATAAGAAAATATGATCATATTTCAGGTAAAGGCACTGAACTGAACTGGTTGAACATGGCTAACCGAAGAATCCTTCACTCTTGTTTGCTCTACTATAAGATAATTAATCTTCGTAAACCATCTTATTTATATCGCAGAATTGTGTATCGGACTGACGTTCACAACGTTAATGTTAGGTTCCGGGGACTTATATCGCCACCAAAGCACAAGTCTGCTATTTATACGAGATGTTTTACCTACAACATTTATAAATTATATAATAAAATTCCCCAGCACCTAAAACACTTAAAAATTAACACTTTCAGGTTTCACTTGCGTTCTATGTTGCTACTAGGTGAGCTTTAAAATTGAAATTAACTCGGAATTAGTGATGTCTAAATATGTTTGTATCTAACCTCTCACATGTTGCAATTATATCTAAGTTTAATTTTTAGTAGGTTAAGTGGAAGATCAGTAACAGGTTAAGCTGACTGAACTTCGCCTACACTTATAATAATATATATCTTTTGTATTTTTTTTCTTTCGGTTAAATAAAGACATTTATTATTATTATATTATTATTATTTCTAAAAATAATTATACAATTAAAGACCAGATTTTCGAGATTTTTTTAAAGAAATGTGTAAGTTTCTGTGAAAATACATACGATACTATAACCAGAATATAGTTTTTCTTTTTAAAATATTAACAAAAACGAAATCAATTAAGCCGGTGGCGTTTCTTGCAAAATGAGCAAGAAGTAGTGTGGGAAGCAGCCCCATCCTGCTGAACCCAGAGATGCTCTGATGCTCCTACGGGCTTTGAAGCAAAAATAAATCGTCGCTATGTTTATATTACATAAAAAAAGTTAAATTGAAAGCTTTAAAATAGTGTTTTCCACTCCCAGACTAAGCATGAAGTAAAATTTCGAGTTTAGAAAAGCCCCGCGTAGAAAATTTGTCGAGGGTCGCTAGCGACCCTCGACAAATTTTCACGGGGCTTTTCTAAACTCGAAATTTTACTTCATGCGCCACGCGTGTAAACAACTGATTTCAAATGATGTTTAGTATATACAGCTAAAATTTTGAGCCTTATTTCATGTGATTATTAGAAATGTGTTCGTAATTTTCGTATCCTTTACCGTTTTGATTTTATTAATATGCGTCTACATTCTGTCTGTATTACACTACAACTTTTTTATTTCTAAAAATAATTATACAATTAAAGACCAGATTTTCGAGATTTTTTTAAAGAAATGTGTAAGTTTCTCTGAAAATACATACGAAACTATAACCAGAATATAGTTTTTCTTTTTAAAATATTAACAAAAACGAAATCAGTTAAGCGGGAGTATTTTTATATTTTTTTCAAAAAATCGATGTTTTTTTTTATTACATAAATCTAATGACACATGTCTGAAGAATATTTGGTTAAAATTATATGGCGGTCCGTGCATTAGTTCCGTCGCTGTACGGCTTTCAATGAACCATTGTCCTGAGCGCGGACCGGCCGCTCAGGTAGCAATTCCGCCGCAGTTGTCAAACTTAAAACGCGTTTATCTCGAAACAAGATTTTTCAAATCTGCGGGAATTCTAGCTTGCGAACCGTTCAACCAATCGACTTCTAGTTTTGACTGCCTGAAAGGAAATTGAATTTATGGGCCTTTGAACCTTTAAAATCGCAACATTTGGATGACTAACGATTTTTAACGGCATGCCAAAGTTGAAAAAATCATGCGAAAATTCGTACCTTTTTTCAAACGGCCGCCATTTTGTTTCTATAAGGAATTTATTCATGTTTCTTAAGTATAAATGAAATTGCCAATTCTTGGTTGCAGAATACTTCAAACATTAAAAGTGCTATTCTTTTCGCAATCTACAACAAGTTAGTCTTACAAAGACTATATCAAACACTCATTGAAACAATTACTTATCGGGCTAATACCCCGACGGACATTGAATTATACAAGTGTTTGCTGTTACATACAGTAACCTGTGTGAAGTATTCTGCAACCAAGAATTGGCAATTTCATTTATACTTATGTTTGAACGGTAACGTGACCGCCAGTCTAAGGTGTCAAATTGTTTAGAGGGAATGGCAAAGCTATACTGATGAGAGATAAATCTCGAAACGCGTCTATAGATAGCCTGAATAATTTGACCCAAATTGTTACATTTGCAGTAGGTTACTATATGTACAGCAAACACTTGTTGTATAATTAAATGTCCGTCGGGGTATTAGCCCGGGAAGTAGTTGTTTCAATGAGTGTTTGATATAGTCTTTGTAAGACTAACTTGTTGTAAATTGCGAAAAGAATCGAACTTTTAATGTTTCATGTTTCTTAGGTTCAGATGCATCCTTGGAGTTTAAACTTTACTTATTTTTTGGTTTCATGCTTCTAGGTAACGTATTGCGGCTTCTATCCATCCCGCAGATAACAAATATTTTCAAAACATGACTTGTCGGAGCCGCCATTATGGACGCCATTTTAAATTATTATACTTCGAAAAAATTCCATTTTGTAGACAAGAAATGAATAAACATTGTGCCAAAAACCGCAAGTGTCTAAGTCTTTTCAGTTTCCCCAAAAAAATTGCCAAACATCAGGTAGTTTTGGCAAAATTATAAAAATACTCCCCCTTAAGCCGGTGGCGTTTCTTGCAAAATGAGCAAGAAGTAGTGTGGGAAGCAGCCCCATCCTGCTGAACCCAGAGGTGCTCTGATGCTCCTACGGGCTTTGAAGAGAAAATAAATCGTCGCTATGTTTATATTTCATAGAAAAAGTTCAATTGAAAACTTTAAAATAGTGTTTTCCACTCCCAGACTAAGCATGAAGTAAAATTTCGAGTTTAGAAAAGCCCCGCGTAGAAATTTGTCGAGGGTCGCGCCAGCGACCCGAGACAAATTTTCACGGGGCTTTTCTAAACTCGAAATTTTACTTCATGCGCCACGCGTGTAAACAACTGATTTCAAATGATGTTTACTATATATACAGGTAAAATATTTCATGTGATTATTAGAAATATGTTCGTAATTTTTGTATCCTTTACCGTTTTGATTTTATTAATATGCGTCTACATTCTGTCTGTATTACACTACAACTAAAAATAATTATACAATTAAAGACCAGATTTTCGAGATTTTTTTAAGGAAATGTGTAAGTTTCTGTGAAAATACATACGAAACTATAACCACAATATAGTTTCTCTTTTTAAAATATTAACAAATTAAGCCGGTGGCGTTTCTTGCAGAATGAGCAAGAAGTAGTGTGGGAAGCAGCCCCATCCTGCTGAACCCAGAGGTGCTCTGATGCTCCTACGGGCTTTGAAGCGAAAATAAATCGTCGCTATGTTTATATTTCATAGAAAAAGTTCAATTGAAAACTTTAAAATAGTGTTTTCCACTCCCAGACTAAGCATGAAGTAAAATTTCGAGTTTAGAAAAGCCCCGCGTAGAAAATTTGTCGAGGGTCGCGCCAGCGACCCTCGACAAATTTTCACGGGGCTTTTCTAAACTCGAAATTTTACTTCATGCGCCACGCGTGTAAACAACTGATTTCAAATGATGTTTAGTATATACAGCTAAAATTTTGAGCCTTATTTCATGTGATTATTAGAAATATGTTCGTAATTTTCGTATCCTTTACCGTTTTGATTTTATTAATATGCGTCTGCATTCTGTCTGTATTACACTACAACTTTTTTATTTCTAAAAATAATTATACAATTAAAGACCAGATTTTCGAGATTTTTTTAAAGAAATGTGTAAGTTTCTGTGAAAATACATACGAAACTATAACCAGAATTTAGTTTTTCTTTTTAAAATATTAACAAAAACGAAATCAATTAAGCCGGTGGCGTTTCTTGCAAAATGAGCAAGAAGTAGTGTGGGAAGCAGCCCCATCCTGCTGAACCCAGAGATGCTCTAATGCTCCTACGGCAGCGTTTCTCAACCTTTTTGTTATTGCGACCCATATTACCAATATAAATATTCTCGCGCCCCCCTTTTTGATCTATCGAAACTTTTTTTTTCAGTATATTTACGGCCAGACAAGCATGTGTGCTATATATGACTATTTTGTAAGATTTTATAGCGCTGTTTAGTTATTATTATTTGGAGCTTTTTATAAGAGTTCTGTATAATTATTAGTATTAATTTTTTATTATTTTTTTGATTAAAACATGAAAACAGTCCGATATTCGTACATTTAATTTTATTGGTAAAATGCGACTGTTTGCTATAAATGCACAGTAATGCATACGTCTATCCCCACCCTTTTCTATATATTTCTTCCTACACATTCTGTCAAGGTCGCATTTCTGTTTTGATAATTTTATCGGCTTTTCCAGTGTTCTTGTGCGATTCAGTGCGAGTAAACTTCAGAGATTTTACAGTACATCACGAGTACATGCACTATTATTTATCTAAAATTGATCATTTTTTAGGGGACTTCAATATTAAAAGGTAAGTACAAAAAATACATTTATCATGCTACTCAATTCGTATCCGAAAATAATAAAGAATATTTGTAGAATAAAAATGGAAAAATTTAACAATTTTTATTTACAATTAATTGTTAAATATTAAATAAATAACAATATTAAATTAATTAATAAATTGTAAGATAAAAAAAGCGTAAAACACGCAAATTTTTAACCACATTTAATTCTTATTATAACAACTTGCGTTTTTTACGTGTTACTTATCACCTTATGCTTTATTCACAACCTCCAAATTAGAATTAGAATTTGAATTACAATTCAAATTACAATTAACAGCAAACGTTTGGCATATGAGTTAATACATGAGCATTCACAACCTCAAATTAACGTTTTCACTTAGAATTACAATTACACTTTAAATTAACACATAGCAAAGTACAAGCTTTTACGGTAATTTACACACTAATTTGGCGTAGTACATAACCTCAAATTTTTGACAGCTTGTTTTTAAATTTATCATTTTGTGAAAATTATGTTGCCAATACGAAGAGCACGAGCACGGGCACAGCATCGACGTAAAATATTAAGTTCACTTAGTGTGGCGTTAGGTATTTTGTACCTGCAATTATTGCAAAAACAACCGACTAATTTAGACGATGTGAATGCTCCAAAATACGTTAATTTACATACTAATTTAAATTCTAATTCTAAGTGTAATTCTAATTCTAATTTTGGAGGTTGTGAATGAAGCATTATAGTCCCTGTTGGTTTATTATAACATATATGAAAAAAGAAAAATTTGCTTCCCAAAGCATTAATTGAAATTTAAGTAAATGTTCCTTATATTCCAAATTTCACTAACATATTTTTTTCTATACGTTATTTCAATCTCTACTTTCTATTCTCATCAATTTCATATTGATTTTCTTTATTTACAAATTTATTAAAATCATTTTTCAAACTTTTTTCTTCGATAATGTAAAAAATTTTACAACTAAATTTAAATCTATAAATAGTAATTACCATCACCTATTATCATCCATTATATAAATTTTATTTTATATTCTTTTGAATTTGAAGATTATAATTTTTTAGTTACTTCCATATTTTTTAAATGTTTCTATCGATTTCTGATCAATTTTTCTTAAATATATATTTTAGAGGCAACAGAGGCATCTTTAGCAAAGATTATGGATAAATTTTTATGTGGACGTAAGCGAGCATTGGAGGATTGTGAAGCATCAACTAGTGCACAGGCTAGGCATGTTCCAAAAACTAAATCAAGAAAATATTGCGCCGAATACTTGAACTATGGATTTACCAGCACTGAAGTAAAAGAAGAAGAAAGGCCCTTGTGTGTTATTTGTTCAAAAATTTTGGCAGCTGACAGTATGAAGCCAAATAAACTTAAACGACATTTGGAAACTCTTCATAGTGAATACGTTAACAAACCTCGACAATTTTTTGAAAGCAAATTAAAATCATTTGAAAAGCAAAAATTAGTTTTTAAAAACTCTTTGTCTGTGAATGAACAAGCTTTACTTGCTTCTTACAAAGTTTCGTATCAAATAGCTAGATGCAAGAAACCTCACACTATTGGTGAAGAGCTAATTTTGCCAGCTGCAATTGAAATTGTAGAAACCATGTTTGGAGAAAATTTTGCTAAAAAATTAAAATTTATTCCACTTTCCAATGATACTGTAGCTCGTCGTATTGGTGACATGGCTGAAGATGTACAGCACCAGCTTTTTGCAAAATTGCGTGGAAAATTGTTTTCAATTCAACTAGATGAAGCAACTGACAACAATAAAGATGCTCATTTGATAGCCTATGTACGTTTTTGTGATGGTGTATCAGCTGTAGAAGAACTACTTTTTTGCAAACCAATAGAGCAAAGAGCAATATCAACTGCTTTATTTACCATCTTGGATAATTTTATAAACGAGGCGAATATGGAATGGGAAAATTGTGTTGGAATATGTACCGATGGTGCTCGTTCAATGTCTGGAAGATTTCAAAGCCTGCAAACATTGGTGAAACAAAAATCATCACAGTGTATATGGACACATTGCATGATCCACAGAGAAGCACTGGCGTCGAAAGAAATGAGTCCTGGTTTAAATACCGCGTTATCTACAGCTGTAACTATTGTAAATTATATAAAAACAAGACCTTTAAAATCAAGAATGTTTTCTAAACTTTGTAAAGATATGGCTTCAGTACACACAGCATTACTATTTTATTGCGAAGCCAGATGGTTATCACGTGGAAAGTTTTTGAAACGTGTTTTTGAATTAAGAGAAGAAATCTGTATTTTTCTGGAAGAAGAAAATCGACAAGAAGCCGTGATGTTTCGAGATGCTTTATTTATTATGAAATTGGCTTATTTAGTCGATATATTTGAGAAGTTAAATGTCTTGAATCTCCAACTTCAAGGATTAAATACAAATATTTTGGAAACAAATGATAGAGTCACTGCGTTTTGTACAAAGTTGAATTTGTGGCTTAGAAATATAAAAGAAAAGAAATTGGAAATGTTTCCTAATATAAATGAATTTTTAAAGACATACAAAACCGAAGAAGTACATATAAACGTGATTTTCCTAACTATAGACAAACATTTAAGCATGCTAGCAAAAAATTTTAAAAAATACTTTTTTCCTGACGAAAAAATTCTATCTAGTTACGAGTGGGTTAGGGACCCATATCACAATATTCCACAAGGTCTCTCGACTTTTGAAGAGGAAACTTTTATTGATTTTACAACAAACAGTGAAATCAAAAGACAATTCAATAACAAATCGATTTTTGAATTTTGGGCTGGTTTGGATGACGAGTTTGCAACATTAAAACGAAGAGCTTTCCAAATACTTTTACCATTTTCAACATCTTATCTTTGCGAAACTGGATTTTCTGCGGTGGCTTCATTGAAAACAAAATACAGATCTCAGCTAAATATAGAAAACGAACTTAGAGTATCCATATCTCGTATTACTCCTTCATTTCAAAAACTTTGCAATGAGAAACAGGCTCAGGGAAGTCATTAATTAATAACATAGCATATTTAAGAGGTATTTCTTCCATACTAATAAACTTAACTTAAATAATAAATATAATAAAATATTTATTGGTAATATGTAATTATAAAGTTCATTCTATTTTAAAATATATAAAATATTTTTTTTAATATACAATATGTTTTTGATTTTAAATATACTCGCGGCCCCCTTGTAGAAACGCCGCGCCCCCCAAGGGGGGCGCGCCCCACAGGTTGAGAATCGCTGTCCTACGGGCTTTGAAGCGAAAATAAATCGTCGCTATATTTATATTACATAAAAAAGTTCAATTGAAAGCTTTAAAATAGTGTTTTCCACTCCCAGACTAAGCATGAAGTAAAATTTCGAGTTTAGAAAAGCCCCGCGTAGAAAATTTGTCGAGGGTCGCGCTAGCGACCCGAGACAAATTTTCACGGGGCTTTTCTAAACTCGAAATTTTACTTCATGCGCCACGCGTATAAAAAACTGATTTCAAATGATGTTTAGAATATACAGCTAAAATATTGAGCCTTATTTCATGTGATTATTAGAACTATGTTCGTAATTTTCTTATCCTTCACCGTTTTGATTTTATTAATATGCATCAACCTTCTGTCTGTATTACACTACATCTTTTTTATTTCTAAAAATAATTATACAATTATAGACCAGTTAGTATTTTACATAAAAAAATTATTGACGCGAACGCCATCTATTTTTTATTTTTTAAATGAATGGCTGAATAAACTAAGCGTTTAATACAAGCCATTCTTCATCCACTCCGACTTCTCTGTTTGCCAATAGAAAACAAATTTATAAAATTTCAGTTAAATTAAATATTTAATTAATTCTTTGGTTATCCCCCCACTAAGCAAAAAAACAAACAAATAACGTTATATCAACATTGTAGCAACATTAAATGTTGTTTTAATGTTGTTGAAACATTACTTGAATGGATTTGCTCAGTGGGCTGTAAATAAATACTGAACACAAATTCAGTATTTCGTTTCTTTGCACAAGAATACAAAATATTTACATTCAATCTTTCTAACAAAAGAAAGACCTTGAGGTATTAGCCTTTCGCTTAATCCCTGCGGAGTTTCTAAAAATAGTATTTTTTTGTTATTTTAAAAAAGAAGGTATTTTTGAAACACCTCTCAGCGGCGCTTTTGGAATCCGAGGCGAAAATCTAAATCCGAATAGTCTTTAAAAATATTTTCCGCGTCCCATTAGACAGAGTCCATTGACCAGCTTGCATATAGTCACCTACTTTACGCACTTCATTCTCAAACAAACAAATCTCAAACATGCTATTTATAAATCCGAAATAAAGAAAGAAATAACCTGATCCAAAAGGTAATCAATCATCTGATGTTTCAAAAAATACAAAATTCGCGTTAGTTATTTTACCAGATAAGAATAAAAATGAAAGGCAACACTCACAAAAATATGGGATTTCTTGTTAGCATTGAAATATTCAGGATTAACTGCATAAATCTTGCACAGTTGTCTAAATATCTTTTAAATATTTAATTGATGAGGCGGATACATGATGAAACTCCATAATACTATTTGAAATAAAACAACGCAGTTGGAAGGGTTTCACTTTTATTGTTGAACACTGCAACATGTTTCACCACACAGTGGCTTCATCAGGCAGATGAAATAATTATTATTTCATCTGCCTGATGAAGCCACTGTGTGGTGAAACATGTTGCAGTGTTCAACAATAAAAGTGAAACCCTCCCAACTGCGTTGTTTTATTTCAAATAAATATCTTTTTATGAGCTTTATCGTTGAATGACGAATCATATAGAAGTGCAACTCGCTACATCTTTTGCGTTACAGAAAACTCATGCCGACTTAATGTTGACAGCTGTGAGTTCGACGACGGTGAACTAACATTTTTAGAACTCGCTAATTCAGGACAGTAAGAACGCGTTATTATTGTATAACATTAACAGATTAACAGAGACAAAGTACAATTAAAGCAAATGGCGCTATTTTCTGAATGGGAAAAATTAACTTGTACATTGGTTTGACGAATAAAGCACTAATAACCTTTCTTCACACTTTTATTTGAATTACCAAATGTACATTTCGGATACAAAGGGACCATTATCAATGGATTAACACTTTTTGTATATTGGGTTGTACAGGACCTGATCGTAACCTCTAAAAATCGGTAGGACCCCCGACCGCTATGTAATGAATACATTTCTGCGGGGGATGGGCCCGAATTTCACGCCTTGTTATAACATCTAGCGTTCCGGAACCGAATGCAAAATAGGAAAGGGTCTTGAAAGGGAAATACTACCTGACGCCATTGACACACAAACGAGCATTTTCCTCTCCCAGGCGAAGCATGAAGTAAAATTTCGAGTTTAGAAAATCCCGAATTTGGCTCGGCCGGTCCGCTGCGCTGCGCGACCTCGCCAAATTCTCTGGGCTTTTAGAACAATTAAAATATTTTTTTATTAAATCAATATCTTTTCATTACCCGTAATCTGCATTTTTGATGTTTTCGTTGCTCACTTCCTTTTTTATTTTCTTTATATTAGGTTTTAAATATGAAACGAATTATATGTTATATTTAACTTACTATGAGGAATTTATTAACTTACGTTAAGTTAATTGTAGTAATTACAATTCATATAAGTAAAAGTGTGTTAATGGCATCAGGTAGTATTTCCCATTCAAGACCCTTTCCTATTTTGCATTCGGTTCCCGAACGCTAGATGTTATAATAAGGCGTGAAATTCGGGCCCATCCCCCGCAGAAATGTATCCATTACATAGCGGTCGGGGGTCCTACCGATTTTTAGAGGTTACGATCTGGTCGCGGTTGTACAGGGAGGGGCAGAAAAAGCTATCCGATTTCAAATCCCTTTTTCTCAGAAGAGGGAACAGGTAGAGTAGTGGGGTAAAAGCCGGTTTTATGCCATTTGTCATTAGTCAACATGCCTTGGTCTGGTGAACATCGTGCTTTTGTTATTGATCGGTTTATCGAAAACGGCGGTTCGATAATTGCTACACAACGTGATTTTCGAATTCATTTATAAGCTTAGCGTCACTTAAATTTGCTATTAAGTTGCACCTTAATTTCTTCGTCATTCAACGATTTTATGCAACTAAAATGGAAGTGTTAATAACGTGCGATTTCATGTGATTAATAACAATGTCTTGTTTTGATGTTACATCACCAAAAAATAAAGGTTATCAAAAGAAATTAAAAAAACTAAATTAAAAAGAAACTCAAAACAGTAAAAGTCTAACCCTTATTTTTCCGGTTGTCTAAAGTGGATGAATCAAAACCAGAATCATCTGAAGACGTACTTGCCCCGACTTTACCATATCCCCAAACATCGTTGAGTTGATCCAAATCGACAGATTCCTCGCTTTCCTCATCGGAATCCCCCTCCTCACTTCCGCTTCCACTTCCGCTTCCGCTTTCACTTCCGCTCTCCTCGCTGCTCTCCTCCTCCTCGTCTTCATCTTCCTCATCCTCATCCTCCTCCTCATCATCACTAGCCTCAGATTGCACATTCGCTCTAGACCTAGGGTAGTACCTGTGCCTGATCGTCTTCGGCCTGGCGTACCTCTGGATGGGACACACGTCGTGCTGCTCCGGTTTTTTGAAAGGGTGCATCCACTGCGTCATCCTATTCGACTGCAAAGGTATAAACTTGGGCGGGCTGGGTTCCTTTTGAACTGGAGGCGAAGGAACCGTGAAAACTTGCAAATCAGGATCCTCGACCCCTGATTTATTTACCAAAGATCTCTTAGAAATAATCTTCTTCTTAGTTTCCTCATCCTGCGATTGGTTTTGAGAAGAACTATCGTTAACCTCAGCGGTCTGAGCTGGAGCACCAACACTGGTCACTTTGATTTGTGAAACATCCGCGTTCAGCTTCTTTTCCTCGGATTTTTCCTTCTTTAACTTAGGCTTGGTTTTAACTTCCTGTTTCTTCGCATCTAAAGCTTCCAATTCTTTCTTGGTTTTCGATAGAGATTTCTTTGTAACTTCTTGAGGATCCACTTCCTTGTTTTGTGGCTTCTTCACTGCAGTTGGAGTATTTGGATACTCCTCTTTCTTTTCTGCTAATTTCTTCTTAACGTCTCCGGAAGATTCTAGAGCTTTGTCTTCTAGCGTTTTCTTTCCACCTAGCGGAGATTTTGGATTGTCTTGCAATTTCTTTAAGCCCAAAGGAGAATCAGGAGTCTCTTCTTTTCCTTGCATTTTCTTTGCTGCAAGAGGAGATCCGGGTTTTTTCGCATCCTTCTCTTCGTTTCCTTGTAGTTTCTTCAATCCGAAAGGAGATTCAGGCGTTTTCACTTCCTTCTCTTCTTTCCCTTGCAATTTCTTTAAACCTAAAGGAGATTCAGGTGCTTTCATTTCCTTTTCTTCTTTTCCGTGTAATTTCTTTACACCCAGAGGAGATTCGGGTGATTTCACTTCATTTTCTTCTTTTCTTTGGAACTTCTTTACTCCCAGAGGAGATTTGGATGCTTTCACTTCCTTTTCTTCTTTTCCTTGGAACTTCTTTACTCCCAGTGGAGATTCGGGTGCTTTCACTTCCTTTTCTTCTTTTCCTTGCAATTTCTTTACTCCCAGAGGAGATTCGGGTGCTTTCACTTCGTTTTCTTCTTTTCCTTGGAACTTCTTTACTCCCAGTGGAGATTCGGGTGCTTTCACTTCTTTTTCTTCTTTTCCTTGGAGTTTCTTTGCTCCCATAGGAGATTCGGGTGCTTTCACTTCCTTTTCTTCTTTTTCTTGTAATTTCTTTACTCCCAGAGGAGATTCGGGTGTTTTCACTTCATTTTCTTCTATTCCTTGGAATTTATTTCCAGATCCAGGGGCTTTCTCCTTCTCTTCTTTCCCTTGCAGCTTCTTTAATCCTAAAGGAGATTCAGGAGTTTTAATCTCCTCATCCTTTCCTTGTAGTTTCTTTAATCCCAGAGGAGAATCTGATGTTTTCACTGCGCTTTCTGCTTTTCCTAGTTTCTTCAATCCCACCGGAGATTCTGGTGTTTTCACTTCAGTATCGCCTCTTCCTTCTAATTTCTTTACTCCTAAAAGAGATTCAGGTGCTTTAACTACTGTGTTATCATTTCCTTGTTTGCTTAGTGCTAAAGGAGAACCAGGAGCTTTAACATCCTTCTCAATTTCTTGTAGTTTGTTTGTTCCCACTGCAGATTTAAGATTGTCCAACACTTTTTCATCCTTCTTCCCTGCAACTTCCTCTTTTCCTAGTTTATTTGCATCTGGAAGAGATTTGAGTTTATCTGTTTCAACCTTAAGTTCTGTTTTCTTCTCCACTGCTGGGGAATTCGGCGTCTGAGAATTTTTCGGTTCAACAGAACTTTCTTCTATTTTTCTCGCGTATGCCGGGGTATCATTTTTGATATTTTTATCCCTATTATTGTTTTCCTCATCCTTTGTGGTTTTCTTCGTATCAAAAGCTGATTTCTTTTCCTCTAGCATTTTCGCTTCTTGTGATTTCTTCTCGTTATTCCCAACAATTTCATTTTTATTGATCTCTTCACTTTTCTTGACAGGGGATTTAGGCTCGCTGCTTTCTTGCCCAAGCTTCTTATCATCTTTAACTGCAGAAGTTTTAGCAGTGTCGACATCTTTTTTCTTGTCTTTAAGTGAAGACGATTTCGTTCTTTCCGCCTCGATTTCATCCTCTTCCTGAATCAACGCTGCGTATCTTTTCTCCTGCAGTTTTCTCCTTCTCAGATCCAAATATACGCTTTCCCTAGTTCCGATCTTTTCCCAGAAATTCTCACCGCTGTTGTTTTCCTCCTTGGGCGCGAGTTTCGGCACGATTTTGTCTGGTTTCCTAACACCGGTTTTCGGTGAAATCGGCGATTTGGGCGAAGTCGACGATTTGGGCGAAATCGGCGATTTAGGCGAAGTCGGCGATTTAGGCGAATCTGGAGGTTTTGAACCAACTTCCGGAGATTTCTTAACATCCTTAGAAGCCTCCTGAAGCTTGGAAGAGGGAGGAGTTTTCGGTGATTCTGGAAGTTTAGGAGTTTTTGGCGTTTCTGGGAGTTTTGGAGTAGAAGGAGTTTTCGGCACTTCCGGAAGCTTTGTAGTAGCAGAAGCTTTATCTTGAATTTTTGAAATTGGGGGAGTTTGAGATGTTTCCTGAACAAGTGGAGTTGATGGAGTTTTGGATATTGCCTCATCGATTGGTTTTTCCTGAGCGAGGATTTTGGAAGCAGATGCCTCCTGAAGTTTAGGTTCTTGAGATTTTGGTGTAGCAGGGGTTTTTACAGACTCTTGCTGTTTTGAGAAAAATGTGTTTCCCTGTGATTTTGTTGCAGTGGGAGTTTTTGAAGCTTCCTCTTTTAGGAAAAGAGTACTTTCGTCTGATTTCGGTGTTTTGGGAGATTCTTGTAGTTTAATAGTCGCTGAAACTTTAAATATTTCCTGCGTTTTAGGAGTAGTTGGTGTTTGGGGAGTTTCTTGTAGTTTAGAAGATTCTTGTGACTTTAAACTCAAAACTCGTTCCTCAGTTTTCGCTGCTTTGGACGATTCCTGAAGTTTCGGTATTAAAGACGTCGTCAAGGAACTTTCTTCAGTTTTCATTGCTTTAGATGCTTCCGGAAGCTTTGGTGTTTTAGGAGTGGAAACCTCTTGTACTTTTGGATCAGAGGAACTTTCTTTTGAAGATTTCAAAGTTGACATTTTTGTAGCCTCTCGGGGCTTAAGCGTGGGAGTATCGATTGCTTTAGGAGTTGAAGGAACTTCTTGTGTTCTTTGTGTAGAAGCATCTAATGCTTGCGATTTTTGAGTGGATGCTTTAGGAGTTAAAGGAACTTCACCTGATTTTGATACCTTGGAAACATCCTGCGCTTTTGCTGCTTCAACCAAATTATTCTTCTTTGCGTCGTCACTAATTTTTTCCACTTTAGAAGCGTCCAGCTCGCTTTTCTTCAACGATCTGTTCAACTCCTCGTTGTCCTCCACGATTTTATTCAAGTGACTCTCACCCGGTCTTATTTTGCCAGAATCATCGGGAATCGGGGATTTGCTCTTTTCGCGCTTTAGAGCGATTGCACTGTGCTTCACGTTGAGATTAGTTTGAGGCAAATTCACAACATCATCACTCTCTAACGACTTCCGCTTGCTCTCAACCTCCTCAACGGTTACATTGTACTTGAACTTCTTGGGTTTTTTGTAAGATGGAGACTCGACGATTTCAACGTCCTCGATTACTGCTTTAAGCGTGGGTGTAGCATCGACGTCAACTGTTGCAGTAATTTTAGGTTTTGGGCTTACTTTGATTTCCTCGACTTCGACTTGCGAGATATCGCGGATCGCTTCCTGGTAGGCCTTCTCGGTTTCGTCGTCTAAATCGCTGTGGAGGCTGGAGTCGGTGGAGGTGCGGCGGATTTTCTTTTGCGTGGGTCTGCGGTGTAAGGTGTTTTTAGAATCGTGATCCAAAACGAGTTTCTCGTTGGATTTTTTCTTGACCGCTTTCTTTTTGCGTTTTTCGTTCGAGGTGTTGTTGTTTTCATCACCTTCGTCATCTTTAAGAAGATCGGTTGTGTTGTTTTCATTGAGGATTTCAGTGGAGTTTCTGCGGATTTTATCTAAAATATCCTCGTCGAGTTGCTTGCTTTGCCTCCTGACGATTTCTTCCGGTTGTCCCGGGTTTAGATTCTCGTTGATTGTTTCTGAGGAGATGGCCCTGCAGATTTTGTGGAAGTTCGATTCCTTGGGTTTGGTTTTCCTCATTACGGAATTGTTGCGCGGGAGTTTTCGGCCTTCGGCGCGCAAGCGCTCGTCTTCTTCTTTGGTCCTGATGAGGAACTTGTCGACGAGCAGCTCACCTGGTGTGCGTCTGGGCGAGCGTTTTTCTTTGGGTTCGTCTGCGTAGAGCACCTGGCGCCAGCTCTTCGGCGCGTCGCCATTCTGCAAGTTCCTCCTCGGGCTATCCTTCTTGTGGATAGTGTGTAAGCGTACTAGGGCTCTATCCCTGCGGATCGCCGGTTGATCATCCTCGGAGTTAATTTTATCCTCCTGCTTTTCAACCCTTTCAGCCCTTTCAACCCTCTCAACTCTATCAACAGTAGGACTCGGGGATTTGGCTTTCTCGGGGGATTTCTTTAGCTCGGCAGCTTTTCTATCGTACTTCCTGTACTTGTTAACAGAAACATCGATGTCGGCCGTGTTTATCTTGATCGGCTTCTGCACTTTGTATTTGGGGGAGCTGTGATGCGAGAGGAGGAGATTCGGGGAGAATTTACGGCGAAGCGGGCTGATCGTCTGCGATTCGGAAATCGTGGCCAGGTGCGGCTTGTAGTTCCTGGCGAACGATCTGGGCAAAGTTTTGGGCAAAACTGGGCTTCTGTAATTAGCGGCCAGTATGGAGGAATGATTTGAGTAAGGGCTGGATAGGTACAAGCTAGAGTAGGTGGAGGAGGAGGGCCCCCCGTAGAGTCCCAAATCTGTATAAAGGGGCATCTCGCGCAACTACAATCGTTTATTTTGGTTACACTTTGAATGCCAACTAGATATTCACCTGTCTTTATTTATAGTCTGATACTACTGAAACACTTATCCCGCCAGCAGCGCGGTTACATACTTATAACGCATCTTAATCGAATCAATCAATCAATCGCGAAACCAATCAATTTATTTTTTGTTCGCTCGCGGAATTGCGGAATTTCGTTGTCGCACGATTGGAGGCAGAATGCGCACTGGCGAATTTTTGGTAGCCTTTGCCAAACAATCCTATTTTTACCGTTAAAACGCGGTGACGTCGCGCGGGGTTTTATTGGCCCGCGAGACACCTGTAACTTAAGTCTGAGCGGACAATCCGCCACACTTGCGTAAGCGGATAAGCGCGCGCGCGCCCTCAAGGGACTCTCGGGGAAGACTTATTTCTGGTCGGCGCGCTGCTAATTTTAAAGCGCACTTAGCGCAATTGTGTCAAAGGCGGAGTGTAAACAAAACCTGGGGGATTATCGCAACTTTTTTGTTTGCAAAACGTTCTAATTATAGGGATCAAGCGCGAGCGATGGTGAACATTCAAATGAAAATAAAAATATCGCTTCTTTCTCGGAAAGCGTTTTCTTTCCTGCAAAATCGCTTTTGTCTGAGTAAAAATAAGACGAATGAACATAAACTTTGGGAATTATAACCTGGCGTTGATAGATATGCAAAAGCGTGAACATAATGATTAAAGTTTCTTAAAATTACATTCTTTAATCAAGAAAAAATAAGATAATAAACACGGAATAAAACGACTAATAACTCCTTAAACTTTTTTGAGTGCTGCAATTAACCCATTAAGCGCCATTAATGCAATAACGCAACATTTTTTTTTTTTTTTAATTAAATTTTGAAATAATTTAATTCGTCGATTTTATAAAAGCGTTCAATTTGAAGTTTCGAACGAGTTGGAAACACTCCCAGACTAAGCATGAAGTAAAATTTCGAGTTTAGAAAAGCGCCGTGAAAATTTGTCGAGGGTCGCGCAGCGACCCGAGACAAATTTTTCTAAAGTATCCATACCACAGCGGAATGAATGGGCAAGTGGAAAATACCCGGAAACTTCTGAAGGAAACATCTGGTATACACACGGGGTCAAAAATATAAAAGGAACCGGAGCTAGAATCTATGGGCAAACAGTTTACGGTCGCTCTGGGAAAATATGCCTCCATCTTCCAGGCTGAAATAACCGCCATTGACTGGTGTGCTCAACACATAATAGAATCGGGACACAATAAAGGACCAATTACCATTACTTCGGACAGTCAGGCAGCCCTTAAAGCGCTAGCCTCGCCGATAGTGCAGTCCAGGCTGGACGCACTGTCAACAACAGTAAAAACACAGCTAGTATGGATACCCAAGGACCAAAGAATTATTGGACACTTGGGGCCGACTTGCTAGCTAAACAAGGAGCATCAGAGGAATTTATAGGACCTGAATCCGCTTTCGGAATACCTCATGAAATCGGAAAGAAAAAAATCCGATGCAAGTTAGCAGAGGAGCACAAAAAGGTATGGCATAACCAAATGAGAATGAGGCACACAAGACTCTTTCTAGATGGTCCAGTACCTAGCAGCACATTGACGCTGTCAGGACTGAGTAGAATGAAACTACGAAGAATCACAGGACTAGTCACTGGACACTGACCTAAATAAGCACAAACATAGGATAGGAATAGAGAAAATCCCCTTATGTCGTGGGTGTTTGGAAATGGAGGAAACTCCCCAACACCTACTGTGTACATGTGAAGTCTATAAAAGGCAACGCACGGAGCAATTCGAGAAGCCTGTGCTTCCTGAAATAGAGCTCAAGAAAATCCTTTAAACTCCTGAACTCTTAAAACTCCTGAACTCCTGGCTTAAACTCCTGAACTTCATAGAAGACAAAGGAGTACATAGGGAGTAAACTATCCAGAGGTGCACAAAGGGACCACGGAGACCGCAGTGCAGGGACGCTAAGCGAAACCACCTCATGTGACAAAAAAAAGTGGTCATGGTACCAACTAAATATTCCCCACTCCTCTCCTAATTATAGCGAAACAAAAACAGAAATTTTATTGAGCTAGCTCAATTTTGACGGAAGATATAAATATTATTTAGTTTTTTATATTTTCAGAAATTTACGATTTTCAAAGGTGGGAAATCTGTGAGTGGGAGGGAGAAAAATTTGATTAGAGGCCTAACCCTTTCGATTTTTGATAAAAAGAAATTGTTTAATGCAGGGAAAGATTATGTTGAGCAAATTGCTGGAGGCTCGAATTTTGACAGCGCTAGCAAGGTTTAGTTATACAAAATAAATAATGTATAAACATGAGATCAAACAAAAAAGGAATAATTTTGAACTTCATTTGAAATCAGTGTTTTATACCCGTGTCGTATGAAGTAAAAATTTCGAGTTTAGAAAAGCCTAAACATATGATTTTACGAGCGCGAGTGAGGCGAATATTCTGGCTTTCATGTGAAGATTTCCGTGGTTGTGATTTTTCGGAAGACCGGGTGCGTGCACTCAAATGCGTTCGTTCACTCTCACAATTCCGCAGTCACCTCTAAATATAAACAAGATTGCGAAAGTACCGTGTGTACCTATGCAGATGGCATTCCGAAATAGAGTTTCACGTGTTCTGAGCCTTTTTTATGAGCTTTATAATAGTCGTAAATTTTAATTAGAACGTTTTAAATATATTTAGATATTTTGTAACATATTTCGATCCTTTTGTACTCTTAAATTTGAGGTTATTTTTTAGCTATCCTGAAGAAGTCTAACCTAACCTGTAATGATACTTTATTAAAAAAATAAATAACGTAACATAACTTTACATTTGATGAAAAATAACCATAATTTTCATCAAAAAATCATCTTTAGCGACGAGGCCCATTTCTGGATGTATGGGTACGTCAATAAATAAAATTGTCGAGTTTGGGACAATACCAATCCACATGAGATCCAAGAGCGTCCAATGTATTTCGAAAAAATCACTGTTTGGTGTGGATTTTGGGCGTGATCGGTCCATATTTCTTTGAGAACGACAATGGCCAGGCCATCACCGTCAACGGCGAGCGCTATAGGTTGATGATTACCAACTTTTTTTGGACTGAATTGGATAATTTGGACACCAACGACCTTTGGTTTCAACAGGACGGCGTTACGTGCCAGACAGCTTATTCCACATTGGACATTCTGCACGAGCGATTTGAGGGCATGGTCATCTCACGTGGTGATGTGAACTGGCCACCGAAATCGTGCGATTTGACCCCGTTAATTTTTTTCTTGTGGGGTTTTCTTAAGTCACATGTCTATGCGAATAAGCTACAAACCACAGCGGTCCTCAAAGCCAACATAACTCATCCCATCGGTTAAATTCAGCATAATTTATGCGCCAGAGTCATGGAAAATTGGACATTTCGGATGCGCACTACCCAGCGAAGCCGCGGCGGACATTTGCAGGATGTTATATTCAGGATGTTTAATGGCATCGATAGGCCTTTCAAACAAATACAAAAGTTTGATGATATCTCACACACACTTTATTTTGTTTAAATTTAAAGATAGGAAGCGCTTAATGAAAGACCCTTTAGAAATATGACGTTTTTCAGTTGATAAATAAATATCTGAAAAATATTTATTTATTTATTTATTTATTTACGGATTTCTCCTTTTTCAGTATTACAAAAAATAGGTACATATAAATTACAATATATAAATATCGCGCTCAACACTTAATAAATTGAACTAAACAGAAATGTTAGTAATTTATAATAACATCCAAATCAATGAAAGATAAGTGGCGTTTAATCACATTATATGAGTTATATGAGTTAAAATATACTAATTAACAATATCCAGATTAATAACATCCAAATCAATGAAAGATAAGTGGCGTTTAATCACATTATATGAGTTATATGAGTTAAAATATACTAATTAACAATATCCAGATTAATAAGCTGTAAATGGCGTTTGAATACACTATAGGAATTACTAAAAATGTAAAAGTTAGGATACAACATAAGGACATTACAATACCGCATTATACGTGCCACAGGATTATGGGAACCATACACTGTTCGATGGAAGATTAAACGAAATAAGGGCCTACAACGAACTGGAGTTGTTAAAAAAAAATTAAAGTTCAACAATGATAATAAAAAACTGCAATTGACATGTCCATTAATCAGTTTGAACCCATAGCATAAGTCAAGTGATATTCTTCTATATTCTAAAGATTTTAAATTAAGACAATTCAATATGTGTGACCGACTATAGTCAATGCGTGCGATCCCCATTTTAAAAGATACTAGTAATAAGAACCTATTCTGAACTTTTTCAATGATTTCAATGTTACAGTTGTGGTAAGGAGACCAAATTGCAGAACAATATTCCAAATGTGGCCTTACCAAACTGACGTAAAGGGTTTTGAACGTATCCACGCCAAAGTGTTTCGAAAATCTATTAATGAAACCGAGCATAGAAAGAGCTTTACCAGAGATCTTATTCAAATGGGTAACAAAATTTAAGCGAGAATCAAATATAATACCCAAATCACGCACTGTCTCGACCAGGGGCAATTTATTATCATTAATTGAATAGTCAAACTTGCTATTATTGCTATGGCGACAAAAAGAAATTGACATACATTTTTTCAAATTGAGATGAAGATGATTGCATGCACACCAATTAGCCAAGTTATATAAATCAGATTGTAAAAGCGCATGATCCGAACTTCTCTCAATTACTTTGAATATTTTAACATCATCAGCAAACATCAGAAATTGACTATTTTTAATATAACTCCCAATATCATTTATAAAGATCAAGAACAGAATTGGCCCACAGTGTGAGCCCTGGGGGACCCCAGATGTAACGTTGATTGCTCTGGAGACGAAGTTATCAATCTTAACAAACTGTTTACGTTCCCGTAAATAGCTTGCGAACCATTTTGTCACAAAATCACTAAATCCCAAGCCTTCAAGTTTATTTAAGAGAACAGAGTGATTAACACGATCGAAGGCTTTGGAAAAATCAGTGTAAACAGAATCAACCTGACGACCCCTTTCCAAAGCACTCATCAGATACATCTGGTAGGAAAGCAAATTAGACGTTGTAGACCTGCCCTTCAAAAATCCATGTTGTTCGTCACAAATAATATTCCTGCAGCACCAAATGAGTTGATCAGATATTAGTTTATCTAGCATTTTAGGAATTGCGGACTGGATAGAAACTCCCCTATAATTTTGTATGACTTCCCTCGAGCCCTCTTTGAAAATAGGGTTGATGTAAGAATGTTTCCAAAAAGTAGGAAACACCCCGGTATTAATAGATTTATTGAATAATGTTTCAATCGGGGTAGTCAGTGAATAAATACATTGTTTTACAAAATAAGGGGGTAAACCATCCGGCCCAGAGCTAAGTGAGTCACTTAACTCATTGATTGAATTAAATATATCTGAAGTTTTTAGACTAAACCTTGAGCAAGATATTTTATGATCATAATTGAATAATGGAGCATCAATTATATCCTCATTGTAAACAGTGCAGAAATAGTCAGCAAATAAATCAACACAAGAACTTCCAGCATTGCATTGTGTATCATTAAAATTCATTTTATTTGGAAAACCTTTGATGTTTTTGCACTCCTTAACAAAAGACCAAAATACTTTAGAATTAACTTTTATGGTATCCTCAGTTTTCCGAATATAGGATTCATAAAGTGTTTCACTTAAATTGCAACAAGAAGATCTAAGTTTTTTGAATGTTTCATAATCAGTAACACGACCACTTTTTTTAAAAGCTACATGGGCTTTTTTCTTAGAAATAATTAAATCAATGAGTTCACGATTAAACCATTTTGGATAATTTGATGATTTATAATATTTAATGCTATTTAGATCAGACTTAACGGCAATAAGGACTCCCCCACCTCTACTTTTAGCACTAGTTAAGATTGTTCTATCCTGTCTGTGAATATTATAGTTCGATAAGTTTAATTCAGAATTTAACACGGAATCATCGAACCACGTTTCAATAAGAATTATGACGTCATAAACAGAACAGCTAACCTTAAGATGTAAATCACGAATTTTCGATTTAAGGCCTCCGATGTTCTGGAAATACACAACTAGTTTTTTGGCTTATTAACTGCAACTCCTGATGACCGAGTACTGACTATACTCGGGACTCCATTCCTATATTTAATTGTCAAGTCCGTTTCGCCCGAATTTTTGCGTAAAGTAAGTTCGTCGTTTAAAGTCTTTAGCTGATTTCGTTGAATGTTCGTACGATCGGCATAAAATTTCACCGCACCAGTATTCAAAGTACGCACAGCTTTGAGTACTTGAATTGCAGAGTGATGATCAGCTAAAGACACTTTCAGTGGCCTAGGTTTGCCGGACTCTTTTCCTAAGCGAATTACTAATTTAGGCACAAATGAGATTGAGGGCTCTAAGATAGTTTTAAGAGCTTCGATATCCTTTTTCTTCTTATCATCAGCATTGCCCTTGTGCTCTGGAAGATTGAAAACCATGATGTTCGCAGCCCTACGTTGTCGTTCTTCAATTTCATCTACCATCGAAGCCTGATTAGACAAAGTAGAAGAAGATTCGGTTCTGGAAGTCTCAATTATCAAAAGGCGTTTTTTTATGTCATTAATTTCATTTTTAATTTCAGACATTGCATTTTCAAATTCAGTTTTTATTAAAGCAGGCAATTCTTGTTTCAAAACATCTTGAATTGTGGCTTTAATAAAACTATGCATTTCAGTAAGGGCAGGTACATTCTTAGAATAATTAACAGCGGCGCCATCGATTGAGAACGAGGGCTCATCCCCCGGAGTGCATTTTACGCATGTCCACCTGTCTCCTAATTCAGTACGCGCCTCTTCAGTGTAATATATAATGCGGTCAATGTCTAGTCTAGTACAGGATGCATGATGCCAGGCAGCGCACGATTTGCATTTAAGTGCTGCTAAGCGAGGACTAATAACTCGCAAGCAGATAGCACAGTTCATAGGCATGATGAATGACGAAAAGTTGATGTTAGGAACGGCAACAACAAATTATTAATTAAATCTACAAGGGTGAACGAAAATAGACAATGGACACACTTCACCTCACAGGGTCGTTTGTGAGGGCTTTATAAACAGACTAGGTAGACCACGGAAAGGTAATGGAGTAAAGGAAGGATGTTGTAAATTGGTTGGTAAACAATAAGAATGCCGCCAATTCAAATAAAATAAGTCAATGAATTAAATTAAATCAATGAATGAGAATAAATCAATGAATGAGTTAGTGGCCGCAAATGTAGATACTGGCAATGTCAAATCTACAATGTTTCCCGGGGTGACCTTGCCAAGGCGAGGTGCGAGAAGCGCGACACTCTGACCGTGGAAAAGTACTGAATATAAATCACTCAAATACTCACAAAATAATTGTAATTATTGAACAAAACAAAGTCATCGCATTACACCTTATGTAAGCATAGCCCTTACCAATTACTGGATATTAATTTTAACTATATACCACAAAAACTAGCTTTGTATGTAGAGCAGCAACTCACACACCACCGTCACACACATAGGTATATAGGTATATCTTATATAATACACTGCTCAAAACAATTAGCGGATCACTAATTTGTGCCTCCATAAAATTCAAATTACATGCAAATAAAATTAAGGATATCTGAAAGACGCTCTATTTAATTGTTTTAATTGGCACATATGGAAGTGTCAGCATCACGTACTTTTAAAGTACCTGTAATAATTAACAACAACTACCAAAACCAAAGTGCAAAACGAAATTAAATTAATTGTCAATGTAAACTTTTGTACATAAAGTGGTAACTTAATAACGAGTATGTGCTCCCATAGCACGAATAACGG
This sequence comes from Philonthus cognatus, assembly GCA_932526585.2. Taxonomy (NCBI): domain Eukaryota; kingdom Metazoa; phylum Arthropoda; class Insecta; order Coleoptera; family Staphylinidae; genus Philonthus; species Philonthus cognatus. The sequence continues at coordinate 180,450,983 of OW052241.1, forward strand.
CATTACACCGTCTTGGCATGCTTCGCAAAAGTCTTCGAAGGTCTTCCTGTGGTATAGCGTCCCATTCTTCAATAAGAGCCGCCGTTAGCTACTGGATGGTCTGAGGAGGATGCGGGCGACCACGAACACGTCTGTCAAGCATATCCCAAACATGCTCTATGGGATTTAAATCAGGACTTAACGCAGGCCACCCCATTGTTTGAATTTCCAGTTCTTGTAGGAAGTCTAAAGTGATTAGCGCAGTATGTGCGTTATCCTGCATTAAATTAACAAAAAGTTAGGACCTATTCCATATGCCACAGGGATAACATGTTCTCCTAACACAATATCAACATAAAGATTAGCGTTAAGATTTCCTGGAATTACAACAAGGTCGGTTCTACTGTCGATACTAATCCCACCCCAAACCATAACTGAACCACCTCCAAATCTTTCGACTTCCTGGACAGTAACAGCTGCGTAGCGTTCTCCTGGGCGTCTGTAAACACGTACTCGGCCATCGCAACGAGTAATACGGAACCTTGATTCATCCGTGAAGAGCACAGACTTCCATTGTCGAAGTTGCCATGCGACATGTTCACGAGCAAAATTAATCCTTGCTTTTCTGTGGCGTCGTGTCAAAGAGGGTTTTCGGACGGGTCGTCTTGCCCTCAAATTTGATTCCCTCAACCTATTCATAATTATCTGGTCTGATACAGTGACTCCATGCGCCGCCCTGAGGGAAAATAAGAGGTCTTTCGCCGTAGAAACTCTATTGCGAAACTCGAAATCAGTTAAAAATCGGTCTTGATGTTAAGTTGTATTTCGCTTGCGACCTTGCCCACCTCGCCTGGTATATTGACCTGTATCTAAGTACATGTTCCACAATCGCTGAATCACAGACAGGCTTACGTTGAAGTTTCTTGAAACTTGTCGAAGGCTTTCGCCATTTTCAATTAATGTTATAGCACGAACAACTTCCGCTTCGTTGAGATGCCTCATTTTCATTTAACTTAAGTCAAACTGTCAGTTGCAAACATTTTCGTTTGTTTATTGATCTCAACAAGGCTTTCCTATAATCTGTTTAATAACTAGGAGGAGCATTTTAAATTTCACGCGCCTAAACCTACAACTCTGATTGGCCGAGGGCGCGCCCATTTTACACTATGCTAATTACATTATTAGACGCAACAGCTGTCATAACCTTAATTTGCGTTACCGAGTTGCAGCTTTGTCTGTTTCGTAATAACCTTTTGTGCGGTGTTTCTTTAGCATAGTTAAAAGTTAGTTTTGTTTATATTGCTGTGATGGTTTATGGATCCAGTACAAGCTCGGTGATAATATCACCTTCACCTTCATAAATGGGTAAGAAGTTGGATTTGGGTCATTTATATCTGTCTGAAAAACAGTACATAATAAATATGTATAAGCAGATGATAACAGATGATCCACAAGAAAATGACTGCTGTATCAGACATTGTTGGTGCAGTAGGTGAGATATCAAATAGCATAAAATATGCATCAAATAATAAAATGTTTAATTTTTAGGAGTTGTAAATTCCACTGTCTATCGTACCATTAGCGAATATAAGAAATCCGGAGAGATTTGTAGCCCTAAACAGCTTGGAGGACATAATTACAAGTTTTGATGACGTAGTGAAGAGATCCGTGCATAGTTTCTTCTATAAAAATGAACTGCCAACTTTGAATAAAGTTTTAAAAGAAGTAAACGATCATGCAGGCATGCCGAAGACGAGTCGTTCTACCTTGTATAGTTTTATGAAACAAATCAATTTTAAGTAAAATAGAAATCAGAGCTGGGCAGGATTCGAATCATTCAGGATTCGAATCCTGGATTCGTATCCTTTTAGAGGACTACATTCGTGATCCAGATTCGTTACATTGTTTTAAGAGGATTCGTATTCGAGTCTAAATGTGGGTGATTCGAATCCTTATAAAAGGATTCGAATCCTTGTAAAAGGATTCGAATACTTACAAAAGGATTTGAATCGTCAAAAATAATTCGAATTTATTGTGAGGAATAACATGAAAAATGTTTTTTGTGTGTTTTTAAATTTTACGTTAAATTACTGATTTATGCGCGTGGCGCATAAAGTAAAATTTCGAGTTTAGAAAAGCCTAGAAAATTTGTCTCGGGTCGCTGCGCGACCCGAGACAAATTTTCACGGGGCTTTTCTAAACTCGAAATTTTACTTTATACTTAGTCTGGGAGTGGAAAGCACTCGTTTAAAGTTTCAAATTGAACTTAAAAAAAAACAACGAATAACTAAAGATTTAAAGAAAATACTTTGAATTTGGAATACGAAATTTTACTTCATGCGCCACGCGTATAAAACACTGATTTCAAGTGGGGTTGAAATACACATAAGGTTCACAACATTTTAGTGTTTTATAGGCGTGCGCATGAAGTAAAATTTCGAGTTTAGAAAAGCCCAGAAAATTTGTCTCGGGTCGCTGCGCGACCCTCGACAAATTTTCTACGCGGGGCTTTTCTAAACTCCAAATTTTACTTCATGCGCACGCTTATAAAACACTAAAATGTTGTGAACCTTATGTGTATTTCAACCCCACTTGAAATCAGTGTTTTATACGCGTGGCGCATGAAGTAAAATTTCGTATTCCAAATTCAAAGTATTTTCTTTAAATCTTTAAATTTACAACTCCTAAAAATTAAACATTTTATTATTACTAAATATCTGACTCCCTGTTACTCCGGTTAAAGATGTATTTGTGTGTTTCTAAACTCCACTTCAAATCAGTGTTTTGTACGGGTGGCGCATGAAGTAAAATTTCGAGTTTAGAAAAGCCCGAAAATTTGTCTCGGGTCGCTGCGCGACCCTCGACAAATTTTCACGGGGCTTTTCTAAACTCGAAATTTTACTTCATGCTTAGTCTGGGAGTGGAAACGCTCGTTCGAAACTTCAAAGTGAATGCTTCGATAAGAAGTTTGAAGTTAAACTGACATGGTAGCCACAATATGAAATGTTAAATTTTTCCGACATTTCCCTGACTAAAGATTTTTTCTCTAGCCTTTTAATATAACTTTCTTCTGTGGGAAACCATTTAAGTTAATTTTATAAATTTTTACGTGTTTTATAATTTGCCTGCTGATTTTAACAAATTTAATAATATCATATGGCTCTTTTGTTAGTGTTTTGGTCAATTTGAATATAATTCCATGACTTTTCTCTGACTTTTTCGGTTTTAATGATATTTAGTAATTTTTTTATTTACGTAAATTTCAGGCACTAGTCGATTTTATGATAAAGTTCAATTTTAAGTTTTGAACGAGTGTTTCCACTCCCAGGCTAAGCATGAAGTAAAATTTCGAGTTTAGAAAAGCCCCGTGAAAATTTGTCGAGGGTCGCGCAGCGACCCGAGACAAATTTTCGGGCTTTTCTAAACTCGAAATTTTACATCATGCGCCACCCGTACAAAACACTGATTTGAAGTGGAGTTTAGAAACACACAAATACATCTTTAACCGGAGTGACAGGGAGTCAGATATTTAGTCTGTTATCAACGATGTTCAGTGGTAATAATAAATAATTAGATTTTGAATATTTTTGTTAAAACAACTGGTAACGATATTAATATATTATTGGTTGCAAAAAAATAATAAGATCAAATTTATTCTTGAAGGATTTGCATTCGAAATTCGAAAAAGCAGGATTCGCATCTTCGATTCTAATCATATTAATCTCTTACGAATCCTTTATTGGAGTATTCGTGATTTGAATCTTATTAGGTGATTCGGATTCGTAATTCGAATCCTCTTTACGAGGATTCGTCCCAGCTGTGATAGAGACACATTATTATATAAATTCCATATTATATTATATTATTAACTTATGCTTGCCATAATTTTACGATTGTGGGTTTGGTAAGTGATTAACTACATTGAATTAATTTACCTATTCTCGCTTAACCTAATTCATTGTTTACATTTGCTTGTGTACGAAAAGTTGCATATATTACTTACCTATTGTTTCATTGCATCTTCCCATCCGTGGTCTTTTTGTGTGTTTGAGTTAGTCACCCTGATAGACCCCTGGGTGTGAAGCGAGTGTCCTTGTAAAATTCCTTACAATTAATATAATTTGAGCCGTAATTATGTCTATAACGTGCGGACAATGTAAGTTATTTATCCCACCAAAAAATGTCTCGACTGCAATAAAATGCTCGGGAAAGTGTTCTTTTTGGTATCATACGAAATGTCTAAATTTGTCGGATAAAGACACTGCACATTTCAAATCAGAAGAAAAGAAAAATAATGGTGAGAAATGGACGTGCTCAAACTGTGATATTGTAACTATGACTTCAATTAAATTAATATTACACAATGAATTTTCTGCATTTAAGGATGAGATTTCAGCGACCATATCTAATGTTCTAGAGAACATGTCCATTTTGAGTAATCGCATGGTAGATTTAGAAAAAGAAAATAAGGAGTTACGAATCGAAATTGAACAATTAAAGGCTACCCCTAACGAAGATCTCATTGGTGAAATATTTGATAGACAAGAAAGACAGAACAACATTTTACTATACAATGTGGCTGAATCTTCCTCTACGAATATCGATGAGAGAAAATCTAACGACCTGTCGAAGTTTAATAAAATTATATCCTGTATACCCGATTTAAATATTAACGTTAACAAAATTATACGATTAGGCAAAAAATCCAACAAAATAAGGCCTATAAAAGTGATCCTTCAAAACAAATTTCAAGCTGCTACAATATTAAGAAATCGCAAACTAGTAATTGATAACAATCCGAATATCAGTTTGTCATCAGATCATACTGTAGCTCAACGAAATGAACTGAAAATATTGAATGCTGAGCTCTCAGTTCGAAGAAATAGTGGAGAAGTAAATGCACATATTAAATTTATTAACAACCGTCCTACTATTGTGTCTGGAAATACCAACAATGTCTCCAGTGGTAACGCCTCGCAACGAATCAACGTCAATGTATCCTCGCCAGTAAAAAACTAGCTATCTATATGCAAAATGTAGGTGGTATGAAGTCTAAATTTACAGATATGGCTATTGCTGTTAATTGCTCGTCATATGATATCATTATTTTAATTGAGATATGGCTGGATTCTTCTGTCTATGACGCAGAACTTGCATTTCAAAATTACACGATATATAGACAAGACCGTAATTGTTTCACGAGTGAAAAATCTAAAGGAGGTGGTGTTCTAATTGCTGTAAGAGATAGTCTACATTCATTCAAAGTAAATCTGGACAATGTGCAGGTAGAAGAACTCTATGTTAGGATAAATAATTCATTAATTGTAGGTGCAGTCTATATACCGCCTTCTTCCAACAGTATTTGTTATGAAAATCATTGTTCCACTATAGATAATTTACTGGTTAGATTTAATAATGAAAAGGTTTTAATTTGCGGTGACTATAATTTGCCAAGCGCCAGTTGGTCGGAGTCCCTGGATGTAGTTACTCTACCGAATAATACCTGTGCATTAGCTGATATAATTAGCGAATGTTTCATTTTTCATGACATATTTCAAAGAAATAACACACCACTGGACCTGTTTTTCTCCAATATAAATAGTTTAAAGTCGAGTTCCAGCAGTGATCCCATATGCCACACCTCTATTCATCACACTGCCTATGACATTGAAATTAGTTTTACAGAAATGGAAAATTTAAGTTACGATTATTTTACCTATACCTTCAAAAGTGCAGATTACATTTCAATAAATAACTTTTTTGCGAGTACCGATTGGTCGAGCATATTAAATCTTAGCGATATTAATGAGGCAACTCTGCTATTCTACAACACTGTATATAATGTGATTGACATGTATGTTCCTAAAATGATTATTAAGAATAGTCAATATCCTCCATGGTTTAATTCTGAACTAAAATCTTTAATCCGTGAGAAGAAACAAGCTCATGCTCAATATAAGCGAACTTCACTGATTGATGATTACAATATGTTTTCTTGTATAAGATCACAATGTTTAGTGCTCAGCAAGTTATTACGTAAGGCTTATTTCACAAAGGTAGAGGGTCAGTTAACTTTTAATCCTAAAAGATTTTGGACATTCGTAAATTCCTCCCGAAAGACTGATGGGTATCCCAAACTAATGTATCTTGATGAGATGAAATCAAACACTTCAGAATCCACTGCTAATTTGTTTGCAGAATTATTCTCAAGTGTTTACACTGTTGATAGTTCCACTGTAGTTCCTGTATTGCATTATCGGAACTCCGCAAAATTTGCTATGCTAGCAGTATCAACGAATGTTGTGTTTAGTGCTATTGAAAACTTAAAAAAAAGACAGCCTTAGTATTGGTCCTGATGGAATTCCAGCTTCATTTTTAAAGAATTGCATTTTCACATTGACTAAGCCTATCACGACACTTTTTGATAAATCATTGCAATCTGGAATATTTCCTATACAATGGAAATCGAGTTTTATTACACCGCTATTTAAATCCGGTGACCGGGATAACATGAGGAACTACAGAGGGATATCTATACAGTCTTGTATTGCAAAAATGTTGGACAAGTTGGTGGCAGATCAATTAAAATGGTTTCTTGAACATGTATTAATACCTGAACAACATGGTTTCTGTAAAGGACGCTCGACAATGTCAAACCTATTACTGTTTAAATCGTTTCTTCTTGATGAAGGAAGTCAAGTGGATTGCATCTACACCGACTTCTCCAAGGCATTTGATCGTGTCTACCATGGTATACTCGTTTCTAAACTTTCCAACATGGGTCTAGATGATATGAGTACGAAATGGATTAATGGTTACCTTACCAATAGAACTCAATTTGTTAAAATTGATAACCACGTTTCTAGGTGTATTGATGTCACCTCGGGTGTGCCCCAAGGCTCGCATTGCGGGCCTTTATTATTCTTATTATTCATCAATGACATTTCGCTCAATTTTAAAGCTTGTACATTTCTTATTTATACCGATGACCTAAAATTATTCAAACAAGTTTTAAATGAAAGTGATTGTAAGGCGATTCAGGATGATTTAATGCATTTAGAACAGTGGTGTTTTATGAATAAACTTGATCTTAACGTAAAGAAATGTTGTAAAATTAGTTACTCCCGGAAAAGAAATATCTTTGATTACACATATACAATTAACAATAGTTCGCTCTCATCTGTTAAAGTTGTAAATGATTTAGGTGTTTTATTTGACCAAAAATTGACTTTTAAGGAACATATATCTCAAATCACATGCAAGGCCAGTAAAACGTTGGGGTTTATTAATCGGATTTCATATAATTTCTCAGCTAATACTTTGCGCCACTTATATATTTCGTTAGTACGTCCTATACTCGAATATGCTGCACCTGTATGGTCCCCTCATGTCAGCTGTGATGTCACCAGAGTGGAGAGAATCCAAAATAAATTCTTGAGACTCTATGCCTATCGAAGTGGACTGAATAATTATGATAAATTGTACATTCGCAATGTTTTAAATATTCCCTTGTTACACACACGTAGACTTGTTGCTGATTTATGTATTTTATATAACTTAAATAACGGAGATTTGATATGCAGTAACTTGTTAGTTCAACTTAATTTTAGTACATTGCCGCCTCATTTACGTAGACATAATAATCTTTTTAAAATAAAATTCCATTCGTCAAATTACGGATTTAACAATACTATATGCAGAACTATGAGATTATTTAACACATTGCCGAATGATATTGACTTGTTTAATTCATCAATCTCATTGTTTCGTAAAAAATGTTTATACTACTTAAACTCTATTAATGAACAACATGTGTCTTTATAGTTTATAGTTCGTAGGTATTTTGTTACAAATACAAGTATAATTTAATTTTTAGTTTATTTGAATAATCTTGTAGTATCTAAGCCAGCATAAGCGCCCATTTTTGTATTTTTGTTATTGATATGTTTAATTTTTGTATTATTGTAAAAGTCGAAACGTAAATAAATGAATAAATAAATAAATATTATGAACACAATGTAAATATATTTTATTTCAAGTACAAAATGGATATTTGATTTTACTTAAAGAGTAATTATGAAATTATTTAAAATTGCCGCAAAATGTATGTAGTGATATTTCTGGTAACTTTTTATAGTGTAAATGGGGCTTTGGCACTTACTCCTTCCAGTTTTTAAACAGACTATAGCTCTTTGAATCAAATTTGGGAGACATTATTTCACTTCAGTTTTGGTAGTTCTTGTTCATTATTACGGATACTCCGGAAGTGTGCGATGCTGATAATTCCCTATGTGTCAATTATTACAATTAAATAGAGCGTCTTTCAGATGGCCTTAATTTTATTTGCATGTAATTTGCCGTTTGGATTTTATGGAGGCACAAATTAGTGACCCGCTAATTGTTTTGATCAGTGTAGTTAACGCACAGTTTTGTTGGTTATGGAAAATAATCATGTATTTCAAGAAATCTAATAGTTTTTTGAAATACATATTTATTTTCCATAACTAACAAAACTGTGCGTTAACTGTTATTTCTAAAATTGCTATACCGAAATTGTTGACGAGCAACATTCCCAAGAGACGACACAAATGTCAAATGATCGAAACTTTTGTTGATTTTCAAGATATACAAATGTATTTTCGTGAGAAAACGTTAATAAATGAAAATAGTAGATTGTTTAACAAGTTTTGAAAGCCTCGTATTGCATGTGAATAACATTTTGCATTTTCGAGGCCGCAGTTAGAGTAAATGTAAGGTATAAGCATGCAATGCAGCTTTTAAAACCTGTTTTTAACACTCTGCTTTTTCTGCAACCAAACAGCGGCGGCGTTAAGTGTTCTTCGTCACTACTCATTTTATTTTAATAATTTTGACACTGACGTTTGAGGATTTCACTTTGAAAATTCAATTGACATTACTTCACTAAAACAGACTATTATTCCTTGCTTCACTTTTTATTTGTATCGTTAGATGTACACTTTGAGACACACGGTGCTCATTATTAATAACAAACAATTGTATAAATGAAATTGCCAATTCTTGGTTGCAGAATACTTCAAACATTAAAAGTGCGATTTTTTTCGCAATCTGCAACCAAGAATTGGCAATTTCATTTATACTTATGTTTGAACGGTAACGTGACCGCCAGTCTAAGGTGTCAAATTGTTTAGAGGGAATCGCAAAGCTATACTGATGAGAGATAAATCTCGAAACGCGTTTATAGATGGCCTGAATAATTTGACCCAAATTGTTACATTTGCAGTAGGTTGCTGTATGTAACAGCAAACACTTGTTGTATAATTCAATGTCCGTCGGGGTATTAGCCCGGGAAATAGTTGTTTCAATGAGTGTTTGATATAGTCTTTGTAAGACTAACTTGTTGTAGATTGCGAAAAGAACAAACAATTGTGTCTCGATATGTACATCTACCGATAACTTGTCATTATCAAACATAAAGTGCCAATATGTTTGATAATGATAAGTTAAAGTTGTCGAAACTATAGTCACAATAAAATCCTCAGTTATACAAACAAAGTTAATTGTTTTATTTGTGTAAATAATGATGTATAACGAAGTAGAAGCCTCCACAGTGAACAGTTTTCAAAAACATACAGTTACTGACATTACTTGTCAAAATACAAATATATAATTGACACCTTTCAATGCACAGATATAGCGATGTGCCTGTTTTCGGGAGCTGTCGTAGGAAAATAATATTTTATTTCAATTTTTACTCCTCTCTATTAATAAAAAAAAACTGTTTTTTTTTTCTAAACATATATTTTTTTATCTGCAATTTAGACAGCAGTTGGAAAATTTATGGCTCTCCTTAAACTCCCAAGGCACGGCACATAAAACACACCCGATATTTATCAAGCACAACCATATATTTATTTTTATTTATTTTTTCATTACCTCCCACTTATTTTCCTCTTAAAAAAAAAAAACATATTCGCAGCAATAAGCCGGTGATTTTCTTTGATTTTCTCCATAATTCCACAGGTGGATCGATGGAGACATCAAAAATGTAATTTTCGTTATTCCCACGCCAATTCGCAAAGGAGCGTGGGTGCGAAAATTGATGGCGCGCGCATACATTTTCAAGGATAAGTTTATGCCACATTTTTCCGATTTAACTAGATTTTCAGATAATTAACTGCGACCACGCCTTTTACCGTTGAACAGCAGGTGTTTGTGTGGAAACTTTTCATTGCCGAAAAAATAAAGGGATTAACTAACAGTTGCTTTTACGTCAGCATTTTCAATTATGCGTGATGAGAAATTGTTCTAATTTTATTTAATAAAGAACATATCTGTACCCTACAGGTAAATAATCGTATCTCTATTATTATACACTGCGCTGCAAAATTAACGCAAAATTCGAAATTTCGTTTAAAAAAATTAATTTTATTGTTTTTCCTGAATTGAGCCTTTTTCTCTTTTTCTGTTTATCACAAAAACTGGAAATATGTATTAGTAGGCTAAAAACAAACCTTATTATCTGCCAAACAGGTCTTTATTTTCTTGTTAACAAAGGCGAGTATCGTTTGATAAGTAAGTTCTTTGATTTCTGGAAGTTTATTTAAAAAATTGTAAAAACAAACAAAAATGAATCCCCCTGGACAAGTTTCAAGAAATCTTACACATGAAGAATGTGCTGTTGTAGTGGCGCTGCAAGAAGAAGAGTTTACTGCAACTTTCATTGCCCAACATTTGCATGTTGCTAATTCCACAATATCGCGCTTCAGAGAAACAGCACGTCACGAAAGAAGACGCGGCCAGGGTCGAAAAAGAATGACAACACCGAGAGAAGACAGATTTATGCAACTTCAACGATTCCTAACGAGCACTTACCTGCAACAACAATTTGTTCTAACCTATGGTCGTCGACTAAGTCAGGATACGGTCAGAAGAAGACTTGCTGAAGTTGATCTTCGACCCTATCAAGCCGCTAAAGGTCCTTTGTTAACCAGAGAGCACCGACGAGAGCGCTTAAGGTTTGCACAGGAACATCTTAATTGGAACAATGCTGATTGGGGTAGAGTAATGTTTAGTGGCAAGTCCAGATTTTGTTTGTATAGTGACGACCGCCGTAGAAGAGTATATCGACGTCCTGGTGAATGATACAGCCAGGCGTGCATACGAGGAACGGTGCAATATGGTGGAGGCTCTGTCATGGTATGGGCAGGCATCACGTCGCAAGCAACAACAGCGTTGGTACACATTAATGGTGGTCGGTTAAATGCACATCGATACGTCGAAGAGGTGCTTGAGCATCATGTACCATTTGCCCCATTTATTGGGGATAATTTCCTTTTTATGCAAGATAACGCCAGGCCGCATATCGCAGGAATTGTGAACCAGTACTTTGACCATGTGGGAATTGTTCGTATGAACTGGCCAGCACGAAGTCCCGACCTCAATCCCATAGAGCAGTGGTCTCCAAACTACGGCCCGCGGGCCAAATCCGGCCCGCGACTTGCATGAATCCAGCCCGCGATTGTTTGTAATTTTTTTTGTAAATGTCATATTTTGAAATATTGTAACAATTGTTCCTTAAATGTTTCATAATTTTATAAAATTAATCGGATCTTGGCCGACTTTATTATGTAGAATTGTATTTGTGGCCCGCGAAGAAGATAGTTTGAAGACCCAGGCCATAGAGCATCTGTGGGACATTGTAGGGCAGAAGATTAAAGACTTGCAGCAACCTTCCAGAGTTAACACTCAGATTAACGCAAGTGTGGGAAGAAATTGAGCAGCAACAAGTCAGAAGTTTTATTGACAGTATGCCACGAAGGATGCGAGCTGTCATCAATGCTCGAGGAGGCAATATTCGCTATTAAGACCAACTGTACGACTGTTACACGCCATTTTGCGGATCAGAAGAATCATTATTTTTTTGTATTATTGCAGTTTGTTGTTTATTTTCTCATTTTTTGTTCACAAATAAGCAAATTAGTTTTAATAAATATCTATTAGGAACCACTTCGGGAAAAAAATGGAGAAAAAAAATAAAAAACAATAAAATTAATTTTTAAACGAAATTTCGAATTTTGCGTTAATTTTGCGGCGCAGTGTAGATTTAGAAAAATCAAGGATTCAAATTTCATAATATAGGAATAGTGTTTAGGAAATGATCAAAACGACTTCTTCTAAACATTGTATCTTAGGAACTAGTAATAAAGAGTTTTGGAATAAGAGTGATATGATTTAAAAAAAAACACACTTATTGTTAAGGAAATTCAAATGTTTTTTATTTAATGTGAAGTACAATCGATACAATTAAGTTCTAAATAAAACGTCATTCAAATGGCCTCCACGACTTCTTCTGCAGGAACGAATTGGATGAACCCAATTTTCGAGCACTTTTTCCACTAAATCAAGTCGTATGTCATGAATGGCACGTTCAATATTGACTTGTAAAGCTTGAAGAGAGTCTGGTTTATTTCGAAAGACCAATGACTTCAAATAACCCCACAGGAAATAGTCTAATGGTGTTAAATCACAACTTCTTGGAGGCCATTCAATATCACAATTTCTTGAAATAATCGAATCTCCAAACTTTTCTCGCAATAATTCAATTGTTGCATTTGCTGTGTGGCACGTAGCCCCGTCTTGTTGAAACCAAATGTTGTCAAGATCAACTTATTCCAATTACGGCCATAAAAAGTTGGTTATCATCGATCTATACCGCTCTCCATTGACAGTAACGGTGTTACCATCTTCATTTCGAAAGAAGTACGGACCGATAATTCCACCAGACCAAAAACCACACCAAACTGTCAATTTAGGTGAATGTAATGGTTTTTCTTGAATAATTTGTGGATTTTCTTCGCACCAGAATCGACAGTTTTGTTTATTTAGCGCACCACTCAGATCAAAGTGAGCCTCATCGGAGAAGATGATTTTCTTAAAAAAATCGTTATCGTTTTCAAGTTGTTCCAAGGCAAAATCAGCAAATTCACGACGTTTACGGTGGTCCGAAAGCTTCAGTTCTTGAGTGAGAACAATTTTATACGGATGCAAACCCAAATGCTTTTTCAAAATCCGCCAGGTTGTGGTTTGAGACAGTCCCAATTGTTGAGAACGACAAATTGCGGTCTTCAGCAACACTTGCCTGAACGGCAGCAATATTTGCATTACTTCGAGCGGTTCTTTGTCTTATTGGCACTTTAACATTATGTAAAGAAAATGTACTCTCACAATTTTCAACAATTCGACGAATAGCGAGCACACTTGGACGATTATTACGACCATAAAATGGCAAAAGCGCTCGATAAGTTGCAATTGGAGAACGATTATTTTGATAATAAAACTGAATAATTTGTAAACGTTGTTCTTGCGTATATCTCTCCATGATGAAATTGTAAACACTACTGAATACAATGGAAAATAAATGACAGATCATGACATATTACATATGGCCGAAACGTCACTTCAAAATCATATCATCCCTATTGGAAAACCTAAACATAGAATCATTTATTTACCATCATAAAATTTGAGGTCCTGGCATATTGAAAAGTGTATTAACTCCATTTAACAAACAAAATGGAGATACAATTCTTTACCTCTAAGGTACAGATACAGGGAGTTTTTTTTAAGTATACATATTCCAAATTTAACCTATTTTCTGTGTATCTTTAGATATTACTTGTGTTTCTTTAAAAGTTCAATTTCAAGCTTTAAACGAGTATTTTCCACTCCCAGACTAAGCATGAAGTAAAATTTCGAGTTTAGAAAAGCCCCGTGAAAATTTGTCGAGGGTCGCGCAGCGACCCGAGACAAATTTTCTGGGCTTTTCTAAACTCGAAATTTTACTTCCTGCGCCACGCGTATAAAACACTAAAATATTGTGAAATTTATATACCGGGCTTTCATTAATTCCCGAACCCCACGTGACCAAAAATAATAGGCAACCAAATGTACAAGGTGGTATGGCTCACACAAAAATTCCCTAGATTTAAAAATATTTATTCGCCGGCGTATTTTTATGACGACTGAAAATATTATATTTAAAATGATTAAAAAATAGGCTCATCTTCAAAAATGTAACTAATTTTTATTAATTTTTTTTTCTTAAACACGAACAGAACATACAAAGTTAACAACAAATAAAGAAACAACAAATATTAAACGGATTTCTTAGGACTTCGTTCCATCCTCACTCGAATATCTTCGACAACATCATTAGTTAAGACTGTCGGTCTACCAGTGGAGTTTCCTTTGCAAATGCAATGTTTGTCTTCATATCTTTTAATAAGAACTTGCTTATGATGTTTAAAAGTATCATACGCAATTACCGCATCTGGAAATTCTTCATGAAACTGCTCAATGCAAGACTGCAGAGGATAAATCCAGTTGCCGTCAATATTACGTGAAGCACTACGAAAATGTGCCATCAAAATAAACGCGTCTTGCTCCGTTGTAAATACCATTTTCGCAGTATTTGCTTATCCTAGCAAATTGACTCTGCAAAATAAATAGAAATAAAACTCAATGTTTCAGAATAATTAAACAATTTTTGCTTACCTGAAAATTCCGGGCGAATCTTGTAAGATCTCAAAGGTTGGTTTAATGATGCACCGCGCATAAACGTTTATGTCAAATATGACTTTAGTAACGTTTGGTTACTTTTTTCAAAGCCTCCAACGTACAAATACAATAATTTACGTGGCAATTTTAAATTTAGTCACGTGGGGTTCGGGAATTAATGAAAGCCCTGTATATTTGAACTTCATTTGAAATCTGTGTTTTATACGCGTGGCGCATGAAGTAAAATTTCGAGTTTAGAAAAGCCCCGTGAAAATTTGTCTCGGGTCGCTGCGCGACCCGAGACAAATTTTTACGAGGCTTTTCTAAACTCGAAATTTTACTTCATGCTTTGTCTGGGAGTGGAAAACACTCGTTTAAAGCTTCAAATTAAACTATTTTAAAAAACTTTGAATGAAAATGTAGAGTTTATGTATATGTTTTTTTACATAAATTTCACAATATTTTAGTGTGTTATACTTAAAATTTCAAGTTTAGAAAGTACAGAAAATTGTTTTTTTAATATAGTTCAATTTGAAGCTATAAACGAGTGTTCCACTCCAAGACTAAGCATGAAGTAAAATTTCGAATTTAGAAAAGCCCCGTGAAAATTTGTCGAGGGTCGCGCAGCGACCCTAGACAAATTTTCACGGGGCTTTTCTAAACTCGAAAATTTACTTCATGCGCCACGCGTATAAAACACTAAAATATTGTGAAATTTATGTATATTTGAACTTCATTTGAAATCTGTGTTTTATACGCGTGGCGCATGAAGTAAAATTTCGAGTTTAGAAAAGCCCCGTGAAAATTTGTCTCGGGTCGCTGCGCGACCCTCGACAAATTTTCACGGGGCTTTTCTAAACTCGAAATTTTACGTCATGCTTAGTCTGGGAGTGGAAAACACTCGTTTAAAGCTTCAAATTGAACTATTTTAAAATACAATGAATGAAAATGTACAGTTTATGTATATGTTTTTTACATAAATTTCACAATATTTTAGTGTTTTATATCATATCATAATTATCATATCATAATTTATTGGTGCCATACAATACAGTTTACACAGGTCAAGAAACTTAATATTAATACAAAGAAATAAGCGTTGTGATACATAGAACAACTTTAAGATGGAGACATATTAAAATTTGTACTACAACGACGTGTACATGAATAAAAAAATTAAAAACCATATTAAAATGAGGTACATACATACATAGTCTTATCATAAAATAGACAATAGACACATTTACACATTATAAAAATTATACAAACTCATCAACCAAATTACTGTCCAGAAATTCGTTTATGTTATAAAATGCCTTTTTCATTAGGTACTTTTTTATGGTAGTTTTAAATTTATTTAAAGGTAGCAGCAATCTTATTTTTTCGGAAAGATGATTAAAGAATTTCGGTCCATAAAAATGTAATGCGGTCTCTGATTTATGAAGGCGTAGCTTACTCAGATAAATATCAAAAGCGTTCCTTGTATTGTACTGATGAATACAATTGTATGTCTGGTAATCATCGATGTTTTCTCGGATTAACATTATACTCTGCAGTATATACATGGAAGGTAATGTAAGAATACATAGCTTGACAAAATGTTCCTGGCAGTTTTCTCGGTATTTTATCCCTGCAATTACACGTATAGCACGTCTTTGAATACCGAATAATCTAGACATTATTGGTGAATGTCCCCACTGGGTTAAGCCATAAGAAGTATGCGCCTGAAAAAGCGCCATATAAATCGATCTTATGTTTCTTGTATATAGCATGTCTGAAAGACATCTTAATAAGTATGTGACGCGGCACAATTTCTTAGCTATGTATTCCCCATGATCCCTCCACGTAAGCTTTGTATCAACATAGATTCCTAGGAATCTAGTAGCCTGGTAGAGATCTGATGAAATGGTTTTTAGGGTAAATACCATTTCAACAGTTTTCTCCTCGTTTAATGTTAATTTATTGCATAGAAACCATTCGGACAGGATTTTCTGTGATGCTTGACATTTAATCATTGCATTTGGTAAATGTTTATCTTTGCAATATGAAGATGTATCATCTGCATAAAGAATAGTTGAACTCTTTAGGTGTGACGGTAGGTCATTAATAAAGATCAAGAATAGCAAGGGACCCAAGATAGAACCCTGTGGAACCCCATGCTTCACCATTACTCTTTTGGATGACTTAGAGTTCAATATAACTTGTTGCTGCCTTCCAGATATATATGAGCATTAGAATTTGCAACTGGTGGGGTGAAAATTGTAGAAATAAAGTTTTCGCAAAAGTACGTCATGCGGGACGCAGTCAAAGGCTTTGCTGAGGTCTAGAAATGAGGCAACTGTGTGCTCTCTTTGCTCAAAACCCGCTAGGATTCCCTCTACAAGCGCCCTGACCGCCTCACTCGTTGAACGTCCCTTGCGAAAACCATATTGTTTATCGGACAAGATGTTGTTTGCCTCCAAGTAACAGAGAATTTGGCTAAACATTATTCTCTCTATAATTTTTGAAATTATAGGTAATATTGATATGGGCCTATAATTATTAACATCATCTGCACCTCCTTTTTTGTATATTGGAACAATACGCGCTTGTTTCATGCTGCTCGGAAAGCACTGTGATTGAATGCAGTGATTTATGAGGTTAGTTAATGGATTTCAGGAGACCCGTAGTCATCCCAAAAATATCACTACTTCGGGAGGATGATAAACTATTTACAACGTTTCTTACTTCCAGATATGTTACATCACTAAAATGGAAGTAAGAGCTATTGCTACTTGGAAGGCACAACATACCTTGTATTGGGTCGACGAGTATATCTGGTTTCGGCAGTTTTTTTAAAAGAGTTTCCGCAATGTTTACAAAATGGTCATTAAAACTGTCGGGATTTATGTTAATAGGGTGGTTTCTATTTTGGTTCTTGCCGTTTTTTACCACACTAAATAACGCTTTCTGTTTATTTATATTGTTTGCAATGTACTTCTCGTGTGATGATTGTTTTGCTACCCTCAGCGCACATTTGTATTCCTGTTTGAATTTGTTATACAATGGTTTAACTTCGACGTTTCTTACACTAAATTCTCTTAAAAACGACATATTCTCACGCATAGCTTTTAGGTCTTCATTAAACCATTGAATATTAGAATGTGTGTTCGTCCGAAATGATTTTATTGGGAAAGATCTTTGGATATTGTGTTCAAGTTCTTCTATGAATATATTAAATTTCGTATCAGTGGAGAAGCTGCTTTCATTTATGAAGTTCCAATTTATTTCTTCAACTACATTGTAGAAATTAAATAGAATCCCGAGATGATCTGAAAAACCTGTGTTTTTCGGAGAAACTTGAGTTTTGGTTTTATTAATATTTGTGAAAATATTGTCCAAGCAATTTAGTTGCCTGGTGTTAAAATCAACCAAACTATTTAGACCGTATGTTGAAAATATGTCACATAGCACAGTGGCATTATTATCATGCGTTTGAAATTGTACATTGAAATCACCCCCAATATTAATGGTTTTTTGGAGGTCAATTTAATTTAACATTTGGCACAATGTATCCGTGAATAATGAAAAGTCTCCACAGTTTACCACAGAAATGGAACTCAACAATAGCCTACATTTTCTAGATTTGACCATTTTTAAAACAATAGATAACGCCCTAGAGTTTAAAATTTACAGAAAAGACAGCTTTACTGATGTAATTATCCCTAGTAGCTCCAATACTCACCACAAAATAAAAAACAGTACTTTTCACTCTTTAATTCACCGGCTTATACATATTCCACTCAACGAAAATAACTTTAATTTAGAATTAAATACAATAAAACTATAGCTACTAATAATGGCTACAATGAGCAACTAATTAACAACTTGGTAAAAAAGAAAAAATTAAAACAATTCAAAAAATATTTTTATTGTGAAACAAAATCAATTAAAACAATTTGGCATAGATTGGATTTTGTTAATAATCTTTCCGAAAAAATCACACAAAATTTTAAGGGGTATGATTTTAATGTTATAATGACTAATCCAATAAACCTACAAAGACTTCTAGTTAATAACAAATCAGCGGTCGATAAACTTGACAAGTGCGGCGTTTATGAAATTAAGTGTGGTGATTGTGATAACATATACGTAGGTCAGACTGGAAGAAATTTTAGAACACGCCTAGAAGAACATAAAAAATCAATAATTAATAAAAAGTGTTCAACCGGATTCGCACAGCATTGCATAGAAGAAAATCATATTTTCAACACAACAGATTGTAAAATTTTATACCCAGGCAATAAGGGTCGATACTTAAATTTCCGTGAGGGACTAGAAATTAGGAAGGCGCTAAAGCGGGGAAAGCCGATTGTAAATAATATGGAAGAGCTTTGGAACTCTCCGATAGCGTCCGCCCTTATTGCCGATATTTTATGATAGCCTGTATTTGTATATAAATAGTTGTTTAGATATTTTTTGTATATTCCTCCCCGAAGATGACCAATGGTCGAAACTAGTCGGAGAAAATATAAATTAGTGAAACAAAACCAAGTGTTTTAATTAAATATCCAGAATTATATTCAAAAATGTTTCACCACGGGTTAAGTGAGAAATTAATTAAAGATATATGAAAAGTCTCCATTTGGTGACCGATACATAGTTATTGAAATCACTTTCAAATCAGGTAGAAGCAATGCATCTATGTCGCAGTGTTTTTCTATGGATAGATTGTTTACCTCTAGTAAGTTTAGAAATGTGACACCATTTTTTACTAACTGCATTACTCCACCTTGGATAAAATGCTCACGTGAGAAATAAGCAGCAACAGTTAATTCGAGAGAAATAGAGATTCACTTTCATGTTGGCAAAGCCAGTGTTCTGATAAACAGATAACATGAAACAAGATCTCACTTTCCAATATATAGGCATCTAATTCGGTAACCTTATTCAAGTTTAGAAAAGTCTAGAAAAATGTTTTTTTAATATAGTTTCATTTGAAGCTTTAAACGAGTGTTTTCCACTCCCAGACTAAGCATGAAGTAAAATTTCGAGTTTAGAAAAGCCCCGTAAAAATTTGTCAAGGGTCGCGCAGCGACCCGAGACAAATTTTCTAGGCTTTTCTAAACTCGAAATTTTACTCCATGCGCCACGCGTATAAAACACTAAAAAATTGTTAAATTTATGTATATTCGAACTTCATTTGAAATCTGTGTTTTATACGCGTGGCGCATGAAGTAAAATTTCGAGTTTAGAAAAGCCCAGAAAATTTGTCTCGGGTCGCTGCGCGACCTTCGACAAATTTTCACAGGGCTTTTTTAACTCGAAATTTTACTTCATGCTTAAACTGGGAGTGGAAAACACTCGTTTAAAGTTTCAAATTAAACTCTTTTAAAAAACAACGAATATTTAAATTTAACTGTTTGTCTACAATATAAAGAAGCTGTAAATTTCCGACATCCGTTGTTTTTTAAAGCAGTTCAATTTTAAGGTTTAAATGAGTGTTTTCCACTCCCAGACTAAGCATGAAGTAAAATTTCGAGTTTAGAAAAGCCCCGTGAAAATTTGTGGATGGTCGCGCAGCGACCCGAGACAAATAATTTTCACGGGGCTTTTCTAAACTCGAAATTTTACTTCATGCGCCACGCGTATAAAACACTAAAATATTGTGAAATTTATGTATATTCGAACTTCATTTGAAATCTTTGTTTTATACGCGTGGCGCATGAAGTAAAATTTGGAGTTTAGAAAAGCCCCGAAAATTTGTCTCGGGTCGCTGCGCGACCCTCGACAAATTTTCACGGGGCTTTTCTAAACTCCAAATTTTACTTCATGCTTAGCCTAGGAGTGGAAAACACTCGTTTAAAGTTTCAAATTGAACTCTTTCAAAAAACAACGAATATCTAAATTTAACTGTTTGTCTACAATATAAATAAGCTGTACATTTTCCGACATCCGTTGTTTTTTAAAATAGTTCAATTTAAAGCTTTAAACGAGTGTTTTCCACTCCCAGACTAAGCATGAAGTAAAATTTCGAGTTTAGAAAAGCCCCGTGAAAATTTGTCGAGGGTCGCGCAGCGGATTCATTGCATATCGATTTACCATGATTTTCGAGATTTTAAAAATGGAATCAGGGTAAAGGTGTATCGGAGGCACGAATCTAAAGTTCGTTGGTTAAGGCGACTTACCGCTTGGCCGCAAATCGAATTTTTAATTCCACTTTTGAGGTTATATATGGTCGTATCTTTGGCTAAATAAGCACATTACAGATACAAATTACACACATGATGAAATTATTTCCAAAATGAGGACGTAATTCATAAAATTTGTAGTGTTATCTTCATTAATTCAGCCTATATCACGATATTAGTTTAACTCTAGAATTGACGTCTACTGGCGTTTATTTAAAATAATGGATATATAAATCGAGATTGATTATTAAATCATAGGTAATTTAATTTACTATATAAAAAATAGATGGCACCTTCGTACGATAACTAGGATATTTACTAATGATGGGAATAATCGATATATTTTAATAATCGATTATTTTAAAACGAGATATTTTAATAATCGATTAAATTAGTAATTGAAAAATAGTAGTTAACCTTTCAGTTTAAAAATATAACGAGCGCGGGGGGGGAGGGTTAAAATGTAAAATGAATAATTATTTGGGGGGGGGGGTGTCGTTAATATTACAGGCAAAGTTTTTTATGGGTAGTTGTTTCGGAGGGTCGTTTTTCGGGGGTGGTGTTTTGAAAGGTTGGTATTTCGAGGAGGTGGTATTTCAAGGCGTATTTTTTTCAGGGAGTGATTTTTATGGAGGGTTTTTTTCGAGCGATGAATTTTAGAAATCCGTAAGGATGATTTTTAGGGGAATTTTTTCTTTCAGGAGATGTTTTTTTCGGAATTTTCCAGGAATATTTTTACATGGGGTAGTTTTTCATGACGTCTTTTTCCGTAGGTGTGATTTTCCATAAAAGTTTTTACAAGCGGTGGTCCTTTAATGTGTAGTTTTTTGAGGGAGTGATTTTAAGGGTTTTTTTAAGCCCGTGTTTTCATAAGCATTTTTCCATGAGGGTGTTGTTTATTAGTAGTGAAGATTGGAATTTTTATATAAATATAATTATTTAATGATTTATTTAATGAAATACAAAACAACCGTTAAATAAGTAATTATTAATATTACTATATAATATTTAGTAGTCCTGTCTACCGAGATAATAAGCGATACAATTGCTTATAAT
Source organism: Philonthus cognatus (assembly GCA_932526585.2). NCBI lineage: Eukaryota > Metazoa > Arthropoda > Insecta > Coleoptera > Staphylinidae > Philonthus > Philonthus cognatus. The sequence goes on from OW052241.1 coordinate 180,472,726, forward strand.
AGTTAATAGTCCAGTCTACCGAGATAATAATCAATTATTTAAATTTGCCAATTAGTAATTTGCCCGACGAAATAATCGTTTAAATTAGTATATACTATTTTACCCGATCAAATAATCGCTTAAATTAGTATCTACTATTTTACGTGATCAGATAATCGTTTAAATTAGTACATACTATTTTACCCGATCAAATAATCGCTTAAATTCGTAATTACTACTTAGTATTTCCTAATTAGTATTTACTAATTAGTAATTACTAATTTACCCGATCAAATAATCACTTAAATTAGTATATACTAATGTCCGCATAATAATCGATTAAATCGATATATTTCAACAATCGACTAATTACTAATTAATATATCGATTATTCCCATCATTAATATTTACTGCAATAATAAAATATTAACAAATAATATAATAACATATAATAACACCTACAAATATTACTTTTAGATTTAATTCACTGTTTTTACTAAAATTAAATTTGTACGGCATATCCAGTTTGGTTAGTAGACACACAGCTAAATTTAAATACAATTACAATAATTTAATAGAACTACATAACCAAAGCAAAATTATCTGATTTAAGGGTTAGTATAGCCACACATTTTTCTATAAAATAATAAGATGCAGATAAACATTTTATTATGCTTAGACGATTTTACATGTTTTTAAGTTAGGTTAGTAGAAAGGTTTGCAATAGAAAAAATTGCAGAAGTCTTTTTGCGCAAGTTAATATTTCACATACTTCTAGGTTAGGTTAGGTTAGGAGAAAGGTTTGCAATAGAATATATTGGGTATGTCTCTTTGCAGACGATGACTATTCCACATACGTCTAAATTAGGTTTGGAGAAAGGTGTTCAATAGAATAAACTGTGTAAGTCTCTTTGCGCACGGTGACTATTCCACATACTTGTAGGTTAGGTTATGTTAGGAGAAAGGTTTGCAATAGAATATGTTTACGAGTTTAACGATTTTTTATAGTTAATTAAAAACACATTGTATCATAAATAAACAAACTATTTATTAAATAAATGTGCATCTGAATATATATACAAACCAAAAATATAACAAAAATTAATAAAGTAAATTAATAAATGACAAAAATAAATGACGAAAAAATACAAAGTTAAAAATTGAAAAAATACAAGAAAATGAATTACAACAAAGTTTCACAATTAGGTGAGATATTTTAAACTTACTTGTGTCGTGGTTGGAATTATAATGATTTCAGTTGAAGGGATGTTGTGGAATGAAAACTAAAGGAAGCGCAGGATTGGTTGAAAGTTTTGAAAGTGGGGAAAATGTTTGGAAAGAGATGATAGTAATTTTGCACAGAAAAGAGTAAGATGAGGAAGGAAATTCATGAGAAATTATTTTAGGTCAGGGCTGCGTTTTATAACTTATTTTTATTGAGTCTTGGACGACAGCTCAATCTTTATTGCGGAATTTAAGGCACGTACTGCTGGAAACTATTGTCTGCTCCAAAATTTTTGACAATGAGTTTTACCGCTCGGTTTACGATGTTTTCCAGGAGTTCGAAGTTATAAAACGCACCCTGCCTCTGCGACACAAAGGCTGCAGGTACCAGAAAGGATACAATGAATTGTAAAATGGTCAAACATTTCACAACCCGAATGTAATGTTTACAAAATATTTAAAGAAATAGAAATAACACACAAATTTATAAAAATATATAAAAAACACTTAATTCGCGATGTTTAGCGCGAACAGAATAAATTGCTTAAATCTCTTTGTGCACATTAATTATTCTACATACTGCTAGGTTAGGTTAGGTTAGGAGAAAAGTTTGCAATAGAATAAATTGCGTAAGTCTCTTTGCGTGTACGGAATAGCCCCTGAATATTTAAATATTAACATTAATATTTTATATCATTCCCAAAGATGTCGATGACAGTTTTCGTAAACAGTTAATATTTATTACATATTAATACATCTAGCGCCATCTATTTTTTTATATCATAAATTAGAATACATATGATTCACTAATCAATCTTGATTTATATATCCATTATTTTAAATAAACGTCAATAGACGTCAATTTTAGTGTAAAATTAATATCGTGATATTGACAAAATTAATGAAGATAACACTACAAATTGGATAATTTACGTCATCAATTTGGAGATAATTTCATCATGTGTGTAATAGGTATCCCTAATGTGCTTATTTAGCCGAAAATACGACCATATATAACCTCAAAAGTGGAACTTAAAATTTAAATTGTGGCCAAACGGTAAGTCGCCTTAACCAACGAACTCTATATTCGTGCATCCCATACACAATTACCTCGATTCCGTTTTCAGAATTTCAAAAATCAAGGTAAATCGATATACAACAACAGCGACCCGAGATAAATTTTCTGGGCTTTTCTAAACTCGAAATTTTACTATATGCGACACGCGTAAATAACACTAAAACACTGCGAAATTTATGTATATTTGAACCTCACTTAAAATCAGTGTTTTATACGGGTGGCGCGTGAAAATTTCGAGTTTAGATAAGCCCAAAAAATGTAATAACTTACATCCCCATTTTAAGATAATTACTCATCATCCGTTCTTCCCACGAATTCAAAAAATGCCATCATCTCTGTTTTCATTTCCAAAGGTAATATATTTTCAGTTTTTATGTTATATCAACAATGTTTCCTTTTTTTTCGTGAAATAGTGTAATAATCTGCCAAAAATAATTATGATTTACCTGGACAGTCGTCGACGAGAGTGGCCAAATACTATTTAAAGATCCATCTTGAGCGCAATTTACGACAGGCGGCGGATCATAAAGTGGTCATTGTGCTAAAGATGATAATAATAAACGTCCCATCATGTCGTAATTAGCGAACACCGCCAAAACAACTCATCCACTCATCAAGATTAATCGCGAGGAACAGATAAACATTTTCATATAAATTTCAGTTCTTCGTTCATTCACTTCATTGCGCACAATTTCTAAATATGTGTAATGTACCCATCTGTATATTTATTTCATTTATATAATTTAATACTTTAGTATCGTGCATTTTTGATAATCATATTTAAAGTTTTTTATGTTTGTTTCACTTATTGATGTTTGTTGTTTATTTTTACTTAAATATTATTCATTGCTAAATGTTATTATCAGAATGCATTTGCTAATGCTAGCACAGATAAGCCTGGGAAGAATAAATAGTTAATTAGAATTTGTACTTAATGGAAAAATTCCGCTAAAGAAGATAAAGTTCACCCCGGCTTATGCATGCCCCTTCTTACGCATTGTTTGCTTAACGAAGAACCATTATTATTCATTACTATTAGATTTTATTTCGGGCACTTCTGATTTGACTCTCGAACGCAAGACAGTAAAAATATTACTTACTGCGATTAAATTCAATAAACTTCGTTAAGCAAGCTAGTTAAAGTTTCTAAATATATTATATTGTAATATTCACAAGTTTCTCAGTTAAGAAAATAGAATTGATATTCGTTATATAAAAACATCAAGTAATTTTAACCTCACCCAGAATAAAAGAACATACTTAATATTAAATAAGTGTTAAATATTGAAAATACTAAATAAAAAACTTTACATATGTAATACATAAGTTCTACTCGAAACATTTATGCTTTAAATTTAGTTTGTGCTCTTTTTTCAGTTAAAATTACAGATAATTAGTACTTGTATATTTCTCTCTTATTATATCTGTAATTAAAGGGTGTTTTAAAATGACAGGACATTTTAATTTATTAATAAAACATATTATTTATTAGAAAAGTACGAATGTTTTTATTTTACTATAAGGTACAAACATGAAGGTTATAAATAGGCGCCTCGGCCTTGTTTGCAAAGTTCATTCTTTTGACAAAATTTTCAATGACATTTTCACATAATTGCGGACTACTTTCATTAATGGTGTGTCTAATTTCTTCCTGGAGCTCCGGAATGGTGTGTAGATCATTGGCATACACTTTTCCTTTTAGAAAGCCCAAAAGAAAGAAGTCTAATGGCGTCAAATCACACGATCTTGGTGGCCAATTCACATCGCCGCGGCGCGAAATAACACGACCAAGGAAAAAAGAAGGAAAAGCCTAATTTGGATTGGCCGCTCCACTTCGCTACGTAGCCAATCCAAATTTTTAGGCTTTTCTAAACTCGAAATTTTACTTCATTCTTAGTCTGAGAGTGGAAAACCCTCGTTGAAAGCCTCAAATTAACCGCTTTTAAACAACAAATTCTCGTAAATTTAAAAAACGCTGTAATTATCGGGATATATATGTTACACTCAAACATAGAAAACGCTCACTGAGCAATATAAACGGCCACAACACGTTGCGGACTTTGCTGAACGACCAAATACCGAAATAACATTATTTTTCGCGACGTGGCCGGTTATCACAGTCCGCAACGCGTTGCGGACATCGTTCAAACGGCTACGACGCGTTCTGGATGATATACGAAGCTCATAAACCGATCGTGCTTTTAATATTTAACGAATAACGGACAAAATAAATGAAAATTTGAAAACCTTTATTGTATGCTTAATTCAACATGAATCTTTATTTAGAATAATAGCCAACTGAAACGCAGGTAATTGATATGACTATTCACTTATTCCTAACCTAACCTAACCTAACCTAACTTAACCTTATCTTACCTAACCTAACCTAACCTAACCTTACCTAACCTAACCTAACTTAACCTTACCTTACCTAACCTAACCTAACCTAACCTTACCTAACCTAACCTAACTTAACCTTACCTTACCTAACCTAACCTAACCTAACCTCAGGTTATGTTAGGTTAGGTTAGGTTAGGTTAGGCTAGGTTAGGTTAGGTTAGGTTAGGTTCGAACACGGAAAAGAAGTGAAAATCACGGCGGGAGTCCCACCGGGGTCAGTACTCGGTTCCCATCTGTGGAACATATTATACGACGGAATACTGAGAATACCAGTGCCAGAAAACGTGACAATCCTAGCTTACGCCGACGATCTGGCCGTCGTCGTGGTAGAGAGGACAGAAATAGAGCTAATGGAAACAGCAAACAGCACGATTGAGAAAGTAATGACGTGGATAGAGGATAACGGCCTAGAAGCAGCAGAGGAAAAGACCGAGGCGATCCTACTTATCGGTAGGAAGAGGGTAAAAGAGGATATTGAATTCCGAGCAAAAAATGCAATAATAAAGCCGAAAAAGAACATCAGATACCTAGGGGTTACATTGGACAAAAATCTCACGGTCGGAAACCATGTGCAGGAGATTGCAGGTAAAGCCGGAAAGCTCGCTACGCAACTGGGAAGAATTCTGCCCAGAGCGGGCGAAGCAGGAGAACAAAAACGGAAAATACTGACAGCAGTAGGGGAACCCATAATTCTATACGCCGCACCAATCTGGAAAGGAGCACTAAAGCATGGCAACAGCAATAGGGAATTAGAAAAAGCCCAACGGAAGCTGGCACTCCGGGTCTCCAGGGGATACTGCACCACATCACTGGAGAGTAATCAGATCCTCAGCAGGTCAATCCCATACAAATTCCTAGTGGAGGAAAGAACAGACACGGTTGGAAAAACAAGAACAGAAAAAAACCAACTTAGAGAAAGGACAGTGGAAAAATGGCAGGAAGAATGGAGCACGAGCCAAAAAATCCCGTGGCTGCACAGACTGATCCCAGGCATAAGACCATGGCTTAGTAGAACACACGCAGACATCAACTACCTCCTAACACAGGCCCTGACCGGACACGGATGCTTTAACGCCTACCTGAAACGATTCAACCTGAGGAGTAGCGACAAGTGCCGGTATTGCGACGCAGCCGACACTGCAGAGCACACCTTCTTCCATTGTAACCAATGGGAAACCCCTCGGCGAGAACTAGAACGAGACCTAAAGGAAACCATAAACCCAGAAAACATGGTGAGCATAATGCTCAGAAATGCAGAGCTCTGGAAAAGCGTAAACGCATATATCAGCCACATTCTGGAAACCAACATTAAAGACGAACTACACGAAGAGAAACAAAACAAGCTCGGACAATGATCCAAAGAAGACGAAGACAAAGACAGAGATGACAAAGAAAAAGAACAGCCAGCTAACTGAAGAAATGCCAAAATGGCGATCCCGGGAAGCTTAGGCAGAGAAAAGAGAGGAGGTTTTAGTGGGTAGGGCCCCATTAGAAGAATGGGGAAGAGTCCCACACTGACCTTGCTTGAAAAGACGGGCATCAACGCCTTTCCTCCTCTCCAAAAAAAAAAAAAAGGTTAGGTTAGATTAGGTTAGGTTAAGTTAGGAATAAGTGAATAGTCATGTCAATTACCATCATCTTATCATCTAGAACGCGTCGTGGCCGTTTGAACATTGTCCGCAACGCATTTCGGACTGTGCTGAACGGCCACAACGCGAATAAATATGTTATTTCGGTATATGGTCGTTCTGCACCGTTCGCAACGCGTACGATCCATTATTTCGCTCAGTGAGCGTTTTCGATCTTTGAGCGTAACATATATACTAAAAAAAATGCCCTGTATGTTCTGTCTTAAACGTGTTTTGAACATGTTTTAAACACGTTTTAAATTGTTAATGTTTGAAACGCTGTTTCTTTGAAAAAAACACGTTTTAGTAAAAAAAAACGATTGTCTTAATTAAAATAAAAAAAACTGTGTTTTTTAACAATCCTGGTCCTAACTCTCTAGAACCAGCCGTTTTCTCAAAAAAAGGCTGCTAAAGGTGGTCGGGGATACCCTGCCTACCAGTATATAGTATTTTCTTTATACACCATTAAATTAATTTTGCTTATTTTTGTGACTGCATATATTTGTAACGCGCGCAATAAAAAAACAGTAATGTAAATATAATTTGGCACATTAGTTTGAGTTCTTTAATTTCCTTCTAACAATACCTGCCCACGTTGTTTAAATTTAAATCCGACGTCCCAAAAATACGAAACTAAATGTACCCGTTTATTTTGTGACACGTTCAAAATACTCATTATGCTAGTTTTAAAACAAAGACAATTTGCACGGGTTAAAGAGATTAGCGTGTTGTTTCATTTTTTTGCGTGGACAAGCGAAATAAAAAAATATTCGGTCGACCCAATTTGAAATAGACATTCGGCCAGAGCTTTCTGTACGGCTAATTGCAAATGCTGAGGAAAGTAGTTCATGTTTGAATGTTATAAATAAACTCGTAAAGGTACGGGTAAAAATATGAATCCAATTTGAAGAAAAATGTATAAAAAATTTCCTCGCACTTAAATTCAGTCAATTTGCAGCTTTTCTAATTACTTAATTGTGGCAGTTAATAGTTGAAAGTTCATTTTCACTTTGATTTTAGTTTAAATAAAACCCTTATTACTTCCAAACACTTTATTGTACTCGCGACAATTATTTCGCTTCTTCAGGCGAAGAATAATAATTAGAATAATGAAGAAGCCACAGTGTGTTGAAACAATTGTCGCGAGTACAATAAAGTGTTTGAAAGTAATAGGTGCGTTTCTAATTGTCTTGATTATTTATTTTATCTGTCAAAATTCATTGTTGATATGTCATAATTTGATACGATTACGGCGTCTATTAAAATCAACATTTGAAATAGCCAGACTATTCTATAACTAGTCGACTATTCCTCTCTCTTTCCCTCTCTTCTGCCTTTTGGTCTTCTTCCTTTCCACGACATAAAATTACGAATAGTAATATGTGCTTTCACTTTGAGATTTGTTATAAAGTCATAAAAATGGCACGGTTCGAAGAAACACCAACGACAAAAATTGATGAAATTGTTAAAAACTCCGTACCAATAAATACAAATTGAAGCACGGCAAGTGTATGGCGTCAATTTGACAAATTTTGTGAGGCTAAAAATTTTTAATTGGAGGAAGCAACGCCAAATGGAATAATAGCTGAAATTATAAAAGATTGGACTTAGAATATGCGGAAGGAGAACGGGGATTACTATAAGAAATATATCGTATGTTCAATTAAAAAAAAACCTCTAGAGTGCCATGGAAAAAATTGTATGTTGGCAACTCTGAAATTATATATTATAATTATTATGTCTGATGTTTTATATGTCTTTTCCCAAAGCATATAGCCAACTTAAATGTGAAAAAAGATGAAATTATCCCACTTTAGAGGTTTTTTTTTTGAACATACGATATAATTAAGGTTATATGAATGATTGAATAAATAATCTTTATAAATATAACACGACCTTTTCAAAAGGCGACTATTTTAAATAATTTATCTTGAAGTCTTGCATTTTTAGACAATGGACAATAATCAAAGATATTAATTCTTGATATTTGGTCTCGCTTAAATTGTCAAAATGCAAGCCTTCTCTACAAATTAGTAAAAAACAATAATCGGCTATTTGAAACGGTCTTCTTAAATTGCTGTTGATTCTTTTTTTATGACCTTGAAAGGAATCTACTTTTTATCGCACTTTGATGAAAGTCAATACATTTTAATACGACCGCTCCCGAAAACCGACATATCGTCGCACTACCTTTGCATTGAAAGTTGTCAATTGTATATTTGTATTTTGACAAGTAATGTCACGCTTGAAAATTGAATTATCAAAACTAGTTTTACAAGTGAAATCATTAAACGTCAGTGTTAAAATTAATGAAATAAAATGAGTAGTGACGAAGAACAATTAACGCCGCCACTATTTGGTTATAGGAAAAGCAGAGTGTTAGACACGTTTCGAAAGCTGTATTGCATGCTGTGACGTTCGCCTTCACAATTGCTCACGGCTAGGTTAACTTATTGCGGCGCTGGGTCGTAGTTCGTTTATTTTCTTACTTCAGCATCAATTGGGCGCCAGCCACCAAGTGGCAGAAAGGGGTTACTGTTAATTAGTAGTTTGGTCCAGTTAGTTAACGAAACTTACAGGAAACTTTAACAATTCTATATATTGCTTTTAGATTCAATAATTAATTAATAAAAAACAAAAACGAATGGAAGTATGAAATAGGTTAAATTAGTGTTTAGGGAAATAATTCACAAATAGGTAGCCACCCAATAATCATAAAAATGAATGATTTGATACGCCTTGCAACGTAGACTTCGGAGAGTCATTGGCCCGTCCGTCGGAAATAAGAAAGCGTTGCCTCACCAGATTATGGTTCTCCTGCGCCCCTGAACTGCTTCAACCTACAGTAGCAAGCGGTAAGCGGTAAGCGAAATCGGCATGCGGCATTAGTATGCAGTGCCCTCCAGGCTGATGATAGTTTTGGGAGGCTGGTGTTCAGGTTTTCAGCGATTTAGGCAACTAGCAGACACGTCGAAAATTTCCTGGAGGTTTACTTCCGGCCTAGCTTCCGTCCTTCTCTTGGACGCCGACGGCCCCTTTTGGATCCGTAAGGTTGGGTTTATCGGATGTGCTACGGTGTAAGTCAGGGATGCACAGACCACGGCCCGCGGGCCGCATGCGGCCCGCCGGTCGAATACTGGTGGCCCGCCGACAGCAAAAATAATACTCTCATACATTCGAAAAATATTGAATTCTATTCCAGAATAAAACGAAAAAAATATGTTCGAAAAGTAATTGGAATCTCGCGCGCGCGCTCTTAAGTGCCCAAAAGAGTCGACACCCCCTGGTGCGCCGTGCATGCGTCGGAAACAGCGGTCGGTAATGTTCGTGCCGATCTCGGTTAAATTCGTTTTTTTGAGGAAGCACCGCGGCCGGCGGCGCGGCGACGACGGCAGCGCAGTGGCGGCTTATCCACGGGTTATATTGTTAGAGCAAGCGAGATAGCAATAGTCCCGAATTCCCGATTGCTCGCGTAGGTAGATACACGAAGCTTCCAGAGTCGGTTTCGAGATTTCTCCAGACAGTTTTCGACTCTATACGCGCGGTATAAAAGCCACGCTAACCGCAGCGACCGACAGTTCGGTTTTTAATTTGAGTGAAGTGTCAATAGTTCTAGTGTAGATTTTAACTCGACTAGCCGGTGTCATATATTTTGATCCACATTCAACGTAGATTTCCCGTCAAGTGCCGTGTATAATTGTGTTGTGAAATCGTAAGTAAAACTCTGTTATTAATAAGTGTTTCCCTACATATTTAATCAATTATTTTTGGTAATTTAAAAAAGGATGGGTAATTTAAGTAGGTACTGTAATTGTTTTTAGGTGCTGTGTTAATCATAGCCAGGATTAGAACGCAACATGGACAAGCCAGGGCCTAGTAAAAAACGTAAGGTTAAAGATGAAAATCGGCAGTTTCAAGAAATTTGGACTGAGAAATACTTTTTTGTATGGTCGCATAACAAAGTCGTTTGTTTAATTTGCAAGAATTCTGTTGCGATTGCAAAGGAATATAATGTAAAAAGGCACTATGAAACGCAGCATCCTACTTTTACCAAGTTTATAGGCGAATTAAGAAAGCAAAAAATGTTGTCTTTAAAATGGGAGCTTAACATACTAGTCAGCAAGCTATGTTTACAAAACCCATTTAAGATTCAGAAACAGCTACAGAAGTTAGTTATGAAATTTCTCGAATGATAGCAAAGCGAAGTCGCCCCTTCAATGATGGGGATTTTGTAAAAGAATGCATAGAAATTGCCGCTAAGAAAATGTGTCCAGAAGCAGCAAAAAAGTTTGAGAAAATTCAACTGAATCGTATGACTATCCAAAGACGAATTATGTCTTTGTCAGGTAATATTGCGAAACAATTAAATGAAAAAACTAAGATCATTGAATTTTTTTCATTAGCACTCGACGAATCCACTGATATTAGTTCCACAGCTCAGCTTCTCATATTCATACGAGGTGTTACTCAAGATTTTGAAGTCTTAGAAGAGTTATTAGGAATGTGTTCATTGAAAGGTCAAACCAGAGGAGTTGATATAGTCAATGTACTTTTGGATGAGTGTTCAAAAACTGATTTAGACTTATCAAAATTATCGGGAGTTGCGACTGACGGTGCTCCTTCGATGATTGGTGTCAATTCTGGGCTAGTTACTTTCCTGAAAAAGCATCTGCAAGAAAAAAACATAAACGCTGAAGATCTTATGCAGTTTCACTGCATTATACACCAAGAAGCCCTCTGTTCTAAAAAAATTGAATTTCAAAATGTCATGAAAGTGGTAGTTTCGACTGTAAATTTCATAAAATCACGAGGACTCAATCACAGGCAATTCAAACAATTCCTTGATGACATCGAAAACGAATATGGAGATTTATTGTATTATACAGAAGTAAGGTGGCTAAGTCGTGGATTGACACTGGAACGATTTTTAAATTTAATAGAAGAAATTGGAATATTTCTGGCGGAAAAGCAAAGGGATGTCCCGGAACTTAAAAATCCTGATTGGTTGTGTGATTTGGCTTTTTTAGTTGACATTACAAATCATTTGAATGTCTTGAACACACGGCTTCAAGGCAAAAATCAACTGATATCCCAGCTCTACGCTCATGTATCATCCTTTTAATGCAAGCTGACACTTTTCAGATCGCAATTAAATTATGGAAATTACAATCATTTTCCGAATTATAAGAAAATGGCTGAAAAATTCAACAAAACTGCGATTAATTTCAGTTATGTAGAAAAGCTATATATTTTGATTGAATCTTTTCAAGACAGATTTTCGGAGTTTAAAAAAGTGAAACCTCTGTTGGACATATTCAGCAATCCTTTCACGATTTCAGTTGAAGATGCGCCAGAGTCAATGCAGTTAAAAATTATCGACATTCAAAACGACCAAGATTTGCGAAACAAATTCAACGAAGGAGACTTGCTGAACTTTTACCGCTGCATTGATAAAAATACGTACAAAGAGTTGCGCATAAACGCTCTGAAATGTGCCAGCTTATTTGGTTCTATCTATATATATGTGAACAAACCTTTTCAATACTAAATAATAATAAAACAAAAAATCGAAACCGCCTTGCAAACGAAAGTTTGCAAGCAGTTTTACGTGTTGCTACAAGTAAATTTGAGCCAAATATAAAAAAGATTGTAAGCACAATGCAGTGCCACGCTTCAAATTAATAAATTCTTTTTCAATTTTAATACATTATTATCAATTCTTTATTGTCTTTAATTACCTATACTTCTGGCGGCCCGCCATCAGTTCATAATTTGCCCGAGTGGCCCCTAGTCTTAATAAGTCTGTGCATCCCTGGTGTAAGTTAAAGGCAGTATCAATTTACTTATGAGGCCCTAAATGGCTACTGCGTCACAGTTTCGCGATCATTACGCGAAGCGCATAAAAAGGTACATATATCGTACAGACAGCTAGCTCAACATAACAACTACACATGCAACAAAAAAAACTCGGACATTCACCACAAACCGTGCGGCTGAGCGCCGTTTGTGTCAACCGCCGTCGCTCTTGATAAATCTAGTCAAATAGCGCACTCAGCGTAATTTCATTCATAAATTCAATAAGTTGAGCGATCGCTAATAATGAATCTTTCTCATCAAAGTGGAATAATAAAGTCAAATCGCTTTACCTGGCACACACGTTCGCTCAGCTCGCCCGCCCGATCACCAAATCCCCCATCTCGTCCACCAGGACAAAAAACCTGCGCGCTCTCGATATCGCAAAACACAATATTCCTAATTTTAAATCATAGTCGTAGCAATACTTTGGCCTTTAAATAATTTAAACGAAAAAATAAAAACGGAACGTTACAATGCTTATACCCAAGGTACGCCGATGGGCGTAACACATATGAACACATATATATATATATATATATATATATATATATATATATATATATATATGTGTTACAAGGTATGACAGAACTGTAACTTTCCATGTTTTCCCCCACCCCTTTCCCCGCAGGCCCTAGTTAGTGCGAGAGAGATCAATGACCTAGATTCGGTTACGTTTTTGAGTCTATCATAACCTCTCTTTCCGGTTTCGCTGTACTTTCATAGATAGATTTTTAATATTTTGTGTTAAAAATAAGTTTTATTAAAATAAGACTTTGAGTTAGTGTTAAGTGTCGACCAACCGGTTTCAGTGAAAACCAATCGGTTTCAGTGAAATATAGCGTGATGTACAAATTAAAATGTAAAATTCAGTCGAAATAATGGATAAAATAATCCGCCAGGAAGAGCTGACTCAATTTCGTCAAGGTTAAAAAGTAGAAAAGACCCTCAAATATGTTTTATTTATCTATCTTGTAACCGCATCATCCCACACTGTCATCTTGACAAGTATGATTGACATTACGTACACATGCACGTTATAGCTTTGACAAGTACATTACGTGCTGACATCTGAACAGCTGATTGCTTACCGTACAACCAAATGACATTTCTTTCATGTACAGGGAGTTTTTCTTTAAAGTATACGTATTCCAAATTCAACTTATTTTCTTTAAATCTTAAGTTATTCGTTGTTTTTTTTAATTCAATTTGAAGCTTTAAACGAGTGTTTTCCACTCCCAGGCTAAGCATGAAGTAAAATTTCGAGTTTAGAAAAGCCCCGTGAAAATTTGTCGAGGGTCGCGCAGCGACCCTCGACAAATTTTCACGGGGCTTTTCTAAACTCGAAATTTTACTTCATGCGCCACGCGTGTAAAACACTAAAATACTGTGAAATTTATGTATATTTAAACCTTACTTGAAATCAGTGTTTTATACGCGTGGCGCATGAAGTAAAATTTCGAGTTTAGAAAAGCCCAGAAAATTTGTCTCGGGTCGCTGCGCGACCCTCGACAAATTTTCACGGGGCTTTTCTAAACTCGAAATTTTACTTTATGCTTAGTCTGGGAGTGAACAACACTCGTTTAAAGCTTCAAATTGAATTCTTTTAAAAATCAACGAATGTCAGAAAATTTAAAGCTTGTGTATGTTTACGTAAAGTTTACCATGAAGTAGCCACATTTAAATTCAGCGCGCATTTGTGACGTTAGCGATATCTAGCCCCACTCTAAAATCTTCGATTCTGTCGATCCTTCTTACCGTATACTTGATTGTCCTTGGCTCATACCTTGCATTTACGGGCCCGCAGGGCGAGTAAATCCAAGGTATGAGCTTACGAATTGGTATTCGCATGCAAACCGAAGCTCTCAAAACTTGACAAACAACCTACTATTTTGACTTTTTTAACATTACAACAAAGTCTGAGCATTTCTTAAAAAATCACTGCTAGAAGGAAAAAAACGTTCATCAGTTAATTTTTCATAACGTTTTTTTTTTATATGATGAAAATTTATGGAATGGAACAAGAGCGCGAATAAAATCAAAACGCGCAAAATAAACTTCATCACCTCTTAACTTACAAAATTTTACAAAATTAACGACAAGGATGATAGGCTGCAGGCGCTTTTTGATTAATCGGCGGTCGCTGTTCCACGTGCCAGACTCGCCGATTTGTCAAGTTTGCAAAGTTATTTTCGAAAGCGTTTAAGAAAATTTGAACGACAGAAACAAGGAAATCTTACTAAATTTCCAGATATTTATATTTATGATCATTTTAGTATGATGCTCATTTTTCACGTGATGAAAATAAATTAAAAATAAATAAATAAATCCATTGTTGTCAAATGGATTTAGGGGTATTTGGAAATAGGGTTCTCAAATATCTTGATATTCACAGGTTTAAAAATAATTTATAACAAAAATCAACGAACAATTAAGTGTTTGTATGTATGTTTCATTAGCTAAGAAAATCTCTAAAAAAATACAATACTAATTAAATTATGAACGGTGGAGGCTTCTACTTCGTTATACATGTTAATTCAATAAAATGAAACACTTTAACTTTGTTTGTACACCACAATATTTTTATTTTCGTGACTGCAGTTTCGGCAACTCAACTTGCCATTATCAAACAGAGTTTGATAATGGCACTGCAGTCACAAAAATAAAAATATTGTGTTGTACAAACAAAGTTAAAGTGTTTTATTTTATTAACCAAAAATAATTAATAAGTAATACACTTTTCACCAACAATCCCACTGAGCAAACACAACTAAATAATGTTTCATCAACATTAAAACAACGTTTAATGTTCCTACAATAAGGTTATTTGTTTGTTTTTTGCTCAGTGGGATGATTTTTCATAACATCAAAATTACAAAAAATCAATTCATTCTATTTTTTAAGTAAAAATCACAAAGATACAAATAAGCAATAAATAATAAACAAAGTTTCCACGCATTTTGTATCAACAATAAACTTATCCCGAGTTACATCTGAAAAATTATTAGAATATTTCTGAAGAACCAGAAGTTTGAATTATGCAACTTAACAAGCATGTAGTTTTTCTTAGAGTTATTTTAAGAACAGCGTGTATCATGAATTGCATATGTTTAAGCAAATAAACGCACAAGCACAGGTTAAAAAGTAAAGTTATTTTTTGCTCTGTGGCACAAACTTTAATGTAATCTAAAAATTATTTATTTTTAACAGCTTTTTCTACATATAAAAGATAATACTAAATACCTAAACTGAACTGAAAATTGACACAGGGTTAATTATTGAAGTTAGGACAAGAAGTGCAAATATACGATTTTCCTAAAAACAAAAAATAATAGAATGCCCCGAAAGTATGAGATTAATAAACTTTACAAAGAATGTTTTAAGAAAGAACAAGTATCATTTTTGTACAAGCATATAGAAAATCTCACAATTAGAAAAGATTTTTAAATCTGTAGGGGTCGCCTGAAGCATGATTGAGTTTAATTATTGTGACAATAAAAATACTGAAAATATTGTATATCGCTATTATAGAAGCTCTCGACTTGAAGCTATAAACAAGTGTCTTCCACTCCCAGACTAAGCATGAAGTAAAATTTCAAGTTTAGAAAAGCCCCGCGGGGCTTTTCTAGGCTCGAAATTTTACTTCATGCGCCACGCATACAAAACACTGAAAACACTGAAATATTGTGAAGTTTAAAATATAATTTGATTTGTTTGAATTTTTACTGCTTGTGTTTGATCTCGTGTTAATTAATTCTACAAATGGGTATAAATGAAATTGCCAATTCTTAGTTGCAGAATACTTCAAACATATATAGTCTTTGTAAGACTAACTTGTAGATTGCGAAAAGAATCACACTTTTAATGTTTATATATTACAAATGTGGGCCCGCCGTGGCCGAGCGGTTGAGCCGCTGGTTTCGCCAATCGTTCACGGCGGTGATCTGGGTTCAATTCCCAGCCGGGGCGAGTAACTTTTCTAACGAAAAATATTCGCCCCGGAGTCCATGGGTGTGTGTGAATGTGTTGTGACGTCCAAATATATAGTTATAGGTATTTAGTAATAAGTTAAAGAAATAAACAAATACAAAAATATAAATAAATGATGTTGGCTAATGGGCAAGTTCCCAAGGCCAGGCAAAAGCCAAACCCAAAAAAAAAAAATATATTACAAATGTTTATTTCGATTAATTTGAACATCGGGAACATTTTTTTTGAAATATGTAAAAGTATTCTTAAAACAAAAAAATATGATTTTATGAATCTTAAATGAAATTTCAAATTGTAAGTCAAAGGGTTAAAAAAATTCAGACAAAACGCTTAGTTTACAAATTAATTCTAAAAGTAACAACTGAAAGATGAAGCAATAAATTTGCGAAACAATTGTAGTGAAAACATTCCAATTTTTGAAAATCAACGAGTTTTTTAACTAAAAACAAAACTTAAAGATTTTTTTATTTTCCGATTTCCACTGAAAATTATTTAAAATACATTTATCAAAATGTGTTTGCAAACAGAATCAAACTCGTAATTTTCGATAAATTCGAAACCCGTTTAGTTTGTTTAAAATTCGCGTAATACAATTATCAGAGGCTAGAGGAAACAGATAGGACGTTAAAGTTTTAAAACTGTTTTGTTATTTCGAAATAATGGAATTTTTTATTTCGAAATAACAAAACAGTTTTAACACCTAACACTAATTTTGGACGAAAATTTGCAAACAGAATCAGACTAGTTATTTTCGATAAATTCGAAACCGGTGAAGTTTGTTTAAACTTCGCGCAATACAATTATCAAAGTGTATTGTAAACAGTAGATACCCAAAATTTTTAAATCGAAATAAAAATTCTAAACACAATCAGACTGGTCATTTTCGATAAATTTAAAACGGGTGAAGTTTGTTCAAACTTGGAGTAATACAATTATCAGAGTGTATTGTAAACAGTAAATCCCTTAAATTTCTAGTTCGAAATACAAATTCCAAACACTTGTAACTATTTAGTTTGGTAATATTTGGACGGAACTGAGAGAAAAACGGCGGGTGTTGATTTTGGCAAAACGTTCTGACACATTTACTCACCCGACGCCCCGGACAATATAAACAAATTCCAATGCTTGTTTTCCCAACACCTGAGAGAGATGCTTAGCCGTCAATCGACACAGCGAAAGCAAAAACGCAAAAACTAGATAATAAATATGCACACACATTTGTTCAAATAAAATTACCACACGATTTTAAATATACAATTTTAAATAAGCATCTCAATATAATATAATCGTAATATAATCATCTCAATATAATATAATCTCAATATAATCATCTCAAACTTAAATCAAGATAAATGATTACTATTATTGGAAATGTTTCTATACAAGCATTGAATTTTGTTAATCTTTTTCGAAATTTTACTTACCTTCACACTTCAAGCCTTGTTTGTAAATGCCGTACAAAAGCGATCCGCAGTGGTCACAAAATGTTGGGGACATGAAAGTGTAAAGTTTGAAGCGATGCGGTAAGTCGATTTTGAAACGTTCCCTCAAATACTGAAAAAAAGATCATGTTTTAATGCTTATAATTCAAATGTATTAAAAAACTACAATATTTAAAGCATATACAATTATACAGACAGTCCAATGTAATTATTTGGATACCAAAAAATGGAATCAAGGATTTACTAAGATAGTTTTTGGAATCTGAGGCTTTTACGTTTAAATTAAATACTTACATCTATCAATTGATAGTGTACTTTAGTTTTAGAATTATTTCATCTGATTAATAATAATAATAATAATAATAATAATGTATATTTGTGTCTATAACATTACAGTTTTACACATATCACAGAGCAGAAAAAAAACAGAAAATAAACAACTAAGACTAATTAATATATTGTATTTAAAGTACAAATGAGATTCTACATCTTGGTTACTAAGAGCAATAATGATATTGCGAATGGAGATGGGACCTGTAAGATTTTATTTTAATCATAGTTTGGTTTCCTGGATTCCCTATCCTATGGATTGTTTGTATAGTTGTCTGTGATTTAAAGCATAAAATATATAATTACTATAATATTCGTACTCGATTTAACCCATTAATAGCCGAGCAGTTTTGGAGTTAACTCTAAAAATTGATTTTAGGTAAAATTCTGCACTTCTTTTTATGATTTCCATGAATGACTTATTGTATAACATACTGTGAATGTATCTTTTAAATATACATAATGTTTACGCTGTAAATTTACAGACATTTGTCGATTTTATATAAAAACGTGCAATATGAATTTTACAACGTGTTTCCACTCCCAGACTAAGCATGAAGTAAAATTTCGAGTTTAGAAAAGCCTGAAAATTTGGTTTCACATTTTTTTCCTTACATTTTCAAGCCAGGTCAAATAATATATATTAAATTAACTTCTTTAGTAATATATTTAACCAAATATTTATAATGTTGCGTGTACGCACCAATAGCTCTTAATGGGTTAAGAGTAATAATGAAATTGCGAATAGAGATGGGACCTGTAAGATTTCGTTTTAATCATAGTTTGGTTTCCTGGATTCTCTATCCTATGGACTGTCTGTAGAGTTGTCTGTGATTTAAAGTATAAAATATATAATTACTATAATATTCTTACTCGATTTAATCATAAATGTCTAAAAATGTGTATATTTTGTTTCTTTTGTACAAGTGAACAAGACCGCATAAAATGCTTTCCACTAAAATGTACACCTTAAAAAAAGTATTTAAGCTAATATTTCCAAATCAAACAAATTACATTAATTTGAAGAGTTGAGGCTTATGCTGATTAATTATTTTGTATTGTACTTACAATTGTGCTTTCTGAGTTCATTCCCGAGCCAGGACATTTTCCCAGCAGTTTATCGTGGCACTTTTTGTGAACGGCAGTTTGGCAAGCTTTAAAAAAATCCTTGTATTTTAAAACGAATAATTTTGATGAAACCAATTTACTTACATTGACATTGGTATCCTTGTTTTCCGAATCCCCACAGGAAATCCTTACAAAATGCGCAAAACGTCGGCTGTCTGAAGAACTTCGCCAGAAATTTGTGTCCTTTCACCTGATGCACCCTAGAAATGTAGATATCATTAATTATACACTCGGAATTATTTTATGTAATAGAGACTCGTCACTTTTATCTAGAGTAAGAATCGTCTCTATTATTTAGAGTAAAAATAATCTCTACTATTTAAATTTAATACACTGCGCAGCAAAATTACCGCAAAATTCGAAATTTCGTTTAAAAAAATTAATTTTATTGTTTTTCCTGAATATACAGAAGGCTCACCTTCTTCTCTTTTTCTGTTTATCACAAAAACTGGAAATATATATTAGTAGGCTAAAAACAAACCTTATTATCTGCCAAATTATTTTTTATTTATTTTATTGTTAAAAAAGGCGAGTATCGTTTGATAAGTAAGTTCGTTGATTTCTGGAAGTTTATTTAGAAAATTGTAAAAACAAACAAAAATGAATCCCCCTGGACGAGTTTCAAGAAATCTTACACATGAAGAATGTGCTGTTGTGGTGGCGCTGCAAGAAGAAGGGTTTACTGCAACTTTCATTCCCCAACGTTTGCATGTTGCTAATTCCACAATATCGCGAGTTCTTTCCCGCTTCAGAGAAACAGGAGGTCACGAAAGAAGACGCGGCCAGGGTCGAAAAAGAATGACAACACCAAAAGAAGACAGATTTATGCAACTTCAACGATTCCTAACGAGCACTTACCTGCAACAACAATTTGTTCTAACCTATGGTCGTCGACTAAGTCAGGATACGGTCAGAAGAAGACTTGCTGAAGTTGATCTTCGACCCTATCAAGCCGCTAAAGGTCCTTTGTTAACCAGAGAGCACCGACGAGAGCGCTTAAGGTTTGCACAGGAACATCTTAATTGGAACAATGCTGATTGGGGTAGAGTAATGTTTAGTGACGAGTCCAGATTTTGTCTGTATAGTGACGACCGCCGTAGAAGAGTATATCGACGTCCTGGTGAAAGATACAGCCAGGCGTGCATACGACGAACGGTGCAATATGGTGGAGGCTCTGTCATGGTATGGGCAGGCATCACGTCGCAAGCAACAACAGCGTTGGTACACATTAATGGTGGTCGGTTAAATGCACATCGATACATCGAAGACGTGCTTGAGCATCATGTTGTACCATTTGCCCCATTTATTGGGGATAATTTCCTTTTTATGCAAGATAACGCCAGGCCGCATATCGCAGGAATTGTGAACCCATGTGGGAATTGTTCGTATGAACTGGCCAGCACGAAGTCCCGACCTCAATCCCATAGAGCATCTGTGGGACATTGTAGGGCAGAAGATTAAAGACTTGCAGCAACCTCCTGCAAACCTTCCAAAGTTAACACTCAGATTAACGCAAGTGTGGGAAGAAATTGAGCAGCAACAAGTCAGAAGTTTTATTGACAGTATGCCACGAAGGATGCGAGCTGTCATCAATGCTCGAGGAGGCAATACTCGCTATTAAGACCAACTGTATGACTGTTACACGCTATTTTGCGGATCAGAAGAATCATTATTTTTTTGTATTATTGCAGTTTGTTGTTTATTTTCTCATTTTTTGTTCACAAATAAGCAAATTAGTTTCAATAAGTATCTATTAGGAACCACTTCGGGAAAAAGATGGAGAAAAAAAAAATAAAAAACAATAAAATTAATTTTTAAACGAAATTCCGAATTTTGCGGTAATTTTGCGGCGCAGTGTAGTTTCTGTTAATTTTAGAAATATTTTACTTTGAATAAAAGTGACAATTGACTACAAATGAGGGGCTTATTGTAATAACATAATATGCCACAAGTAAACAAAACTGAGATATTGAAATTTGAAATTTAGAAAAAAATGTAACATGTATTACTATAATATTAGCAATTAATAGTAGATTAGATTGATTGTGAGTTTCGTGAAGATCAAATTAATTTGACGAATAAAGCACTGATATCCTTTTTTCACACTTTTATTTGAATTACCAAATGTACTTTTCGGACACAAAGTGACCATTATCAATGGATTAACAAACGGAAAGCTTCCGTTTGCATGAGAATATGAGCATACTGTAGCATTTTATATTACTGCTTAATCAAATCAAAGAATAATATAGCAATTTTTGGTCGTGTAGCTTATCATGCCATTACAATAAGCCCTTCAAATAGTAAAATAGTTGACTCTCACTATTATTAGCAGTTAATTGTTGCTATTATTCGAATCAAGAGTTTTTAATGTTTCATGTCGTAGTAAAATTGTTTCTCCGTGGAATTAGTGGAAACAATAGTCCATAGATTCAGCCCATAATAAATAATTGATGAAATTAAAATTTAAAATTTCTCACGACAGATAATTTACCTTTGGTGTTTGACAGCCCCTCTCCTTCCTGTGATGAGTCTCCCTTTCGACCTCTGAAAATCATCCGAGTCTTTCGAATCGGAATCCAGTGAAGAGTTCGTAAGCAGTGAAGTGGTGGAATTTGCCGATAGTGAGCTGTCATAGCTGCTGTGGCTTTGATTAGTTCTTGGATTCCTGCGTTTAGGCTACAAAAAAAAATCAATTTAATCTATTTTGTGGCCATTGTATTATTCAGATTTTAAATTTCTAACAAGTTTTTCCATTCTATGTCTACGCATTAAATAAAAGTTTAGAGAAGCGTGAACACTAAGATTTGGGCGCGGAGCGATGTGAAGTGTCCAAATATAAATTTTCAAATCAATCTACAAGGGTGTCTAAAAAGCGTGAACGATACTGCGAGATCGTTAGGAATTTCCTAGCTCCATCTTTAAAACAGTTTGATAGTTTTAATGCAAAAACTTAGTTTCAACAAAATGGAGCCACGAGTCAGAGATCAAACCCTTCAATTGAAGCACTAAACGTCCTATTACCCAATAAACTTATTTCGCGAAGATGTAGTGTTAACTGGCCACTACGTAATCCAAACGTGAGTCTGTTACCGGCGCTTTACCGTAAGCGCCCATCAGCTCGTTCAATCAGAGATTTATTAGCTGCCGCGTAATTTCATAATTATAACATCAGTCCTATTTGTTTTTTTTTTAATTTTTTTTTTTTCAGTGTAATACATTTAATTTACATTATGATGAATACACAACAAAAAAAAGAAAAACACGTTTTCATATCTCCGTCCTCGGTTCGGGATTGGTGGATATGATCTCCATCTCGGGGTATCGGTATTGAGAGCTTGCTTGGGGATTTATTTATAATACTGTTGTGGTTGTACCTACGTCATCTTATCATTTATCAATAAATCCTTTATTTTCAATTTAAATGGTACGAGTTTTAAATTTTGTATTATACTCGGTAATTTGTTACATATTTTTATGGCTTCTGTTGTTAATGCCTGATTATACTTTTCTATAGTTTTCATTCCATATTTTTGTTATACCAGTATATAATCACTTCTTTCACTTAGTTTCCAAATGAGTAAAGTTCGTGACGTGTTTTGATTATTTTAGATTAAGGATTTTAGTTCGTAAGTAGTTATGTGTCAACATCATATAATACCCTTATGACCATCCAGGCAACACGTCAGCGATCCTGATCAACGACCGCACCTGACTTATTACAATACCTATGAATAAGCAATATGTAATTTAATGAGTAATCAATTATTAACCATATAAATATTGTAAATTAGTATTAGAAGTTAGTTATGCTTGTATCTTGATGCGTATCACAATAAAGAGTTTGTCAAGGTTGGTTTAGAAAAAGATGGTGTTTCTAATGATTAATTATTATTCCCAATATATATACAGTTGCTTTTGGTTGTTTGTATGCTCGGTTACGGGTCGTGGGCAGTCGGAGCGCAACAATCGTCGAACGGGACAGCGAGATGTGGAAGCGTGGGTGTCCAATTCGTCGGCTGGGGTTGTTCCAGCTGGTGTGAGGGTACTCCTCGTAGCGGTGGCGGATACTTCGTCGTAGGTGAAATAGCGGCGACTTGTGTTTTGAGTGGCGATTCGGATGTCCGAGATCGGCTTACTGTCGTGGTGTTAAAAGATTCTCTGGTTACTCGAGTGGATGTCCAGCTCGTAGAGGGCTCAGATTGAATCTGCCGTTTCCTGGTTCTGCGTCCGGTATTTATGGGGTGTTTTGCTCGTGCTGTCTCCCTTTCTGGTGGGGTGAGTTTTGGATGTCTTCTCTCTTCGTTGCATCAGGGTTGAGGCGATCTCTCTTCCGCTCACGGGACCGGGGTTGTTGGTAAATGCGGGTTTAGTGTCGCGCGCGAATACCTACTTGCGCGCGGCCAGCTACCTGCGGGTCCCTTGCCCGGGTACGGACCGTGCGGTGGAATATTAATGAGATACAACGAGCAAAAGTACAGCAATTTCAAAATAAATTCTTGGCGTACATCACAAGTTGCTTTTTAAAAAGTCGTGCGTTTCCACAAAACAGTTAATTAAGAAAGCATAAAATGTAAATGAGCAGACCAAGTCCGAGAACGGGCTAATCCGGGGAAGTTTTGTAAACCCAAAAATTCCAAACGGAACAATAAACCAGCGGCACTTCGAGGTACCCTCGCCCAGGTCATAAACCGTGCGCCTCGAAGTGCAACCTCTCCGTAACATGTTTTTTTTCGCATCAGTTTTGATTGAATTGGATTGACTCATTAAGGGGAATATAACAGTGGTCTGAAATTTAATGTTAGGTTTATTTAAAAACTAAAGCTCCTAGAAAGTTGAAATTTGGACAGCGTATATTAAGCCCAATTATCTAGTAAAATATCGAAGTACTTTTTTTCTTAACAATTTGCTTTCAGAGGTATGAAAAAAATAATGTTAAATTTTTCAAAATTAAAAAAAATATTCCCATATCTTACTAGTTTATACTGTAAGGAATATAATGTGAACATTTCATAAGGATGCGATAGCTCGTTCCCGAGTCAGGTTAAAATAAAAATCTTGAAAAATAAGACCGTAAAATACTGCCGCCTTGCGGATCTTCTCTTAATTGAACGCGTTGTACACTCATCTGCACAATTATTGGAGGGGCGAGCAGCATGCGGCCAGCGTTTTTATCCCTGGGCCGGTGAATGCTGCGCGGCTCCGCTTTTGTTTTTCTTTTCTTTTTTCAATCATAGTTAACAAAATCGGCTCGCGTCGTTAGCATTTATTCTCGTAAAATGAATATTTCGCAATTATAATCGATATTTTATTGTACTAGTGTTTTATTTTCATGCTTTCTGACTACTATTGGAATAAGTATTTTTTTATACTGCATGTTCACTAATATAGAAAACACGAAATGTTTCACTAATTTAAATAAAGATGTGTAATATACCTTTAATATTGGCTTTCCTAATTATTTGACAGTGTCGGTATTATTAAATTATTTTTAAAGTTTTTTAAGCTGATCAATAAGCCTGAAGCAATCGAATAACAATCAGTCTTGTTCAAATCATTATTTCGTCTTAAATCTTTCGTTGTTAAAGCAGTTGTTAAATGCCATTAAACTTCTCGCAATAAAACTATTAATTAAAGTAAATTGTAAAGTTTCTAGCAATCGGACCTATTTGAACCAACTGCGACTTCATCAACGAATCAATGATATCAAAACTATAAAAATAGTAAGAATAACACCAATATGACGTTGTCGTAGATTAATGTTACAAATCAACTATTTTTTACTGAGCACAGGTAATATTTGTTTGACGAATGTTTAAAAAAATGTAGGGTTTAACTGCGTGCATATTCATTGTTAATTATTTTAGAAAAAATAGAACTATAATAATAATAAGGTAGTTATTATAATGCATTTCAAATAACAAGCTTCTTGCTCAAAATTGCACGGAGCCCAATATATTTTTTTCAAATATGGCTGATTTATGATGAGTCATATTTTGATAGTAAGTAAATAAGGAATAAATGAATTGCAATTGAATGTTATTGAAATCCTCTATTTATACGGCGCAGTCAACTTAGCCCCCCGAAGTTCGACTTTTAAAAAAATAACTGTTGCGCTAGACGGGCCTTAGCTAGCGCTAGCTAACGCCACAAAAATTAAAGCTAGCGCCGTTTAGACAAAAAAGTTACGGGGGTTTGAACTTTCGGGGGGCTAGGTTGTTGCTAGCCCCCCGAGTTTGGATATTTCAAGTTTTCTTACAGTATTCGGATTCCTCAGAGTTAGCGCCAGCTAGCGCTACCAATTTAAAAGCTAGCGCCACCCCCACAACCCCAAAAGATTATAAAACATTTTAAACCCTAGCCCCCCGAAATGAGATTTTTTTAATCAAATTGGGTGCAAAAGATTGCTTAGAGCTAGCGCCAGCAGAATATGAAAAAAATATTCTCTCAAAAATATCAGGTAAAAAAAAAGTTCACACCCAAACTTTGATGTGAGAGCTTTCAGCTCCTGTATGCGTATTACCATTTACTTGCTGAATTTCAATACAAAATCATGATTGGCATATAAAATACCGCTTCCAAGAAATATGTTGGCGTTATAATTATTTATGTATGTTCAAAAACACTGGCTATTACAAAAATGATGCCTAGAAAACAGTAGCCTAACTGACAAGTTTTTTTCAACAAAGTCGTACTTCGGGGGGCTAAGTTGACTGAGCCGTATAATGTAAGCAACAACTATCAAAACATTTAAGCTAAATATTTTATATGTAACATGGATTAGATATTTAGGTTTGCTTAGAGAGTTGCTCCTTCATCAGGCAAGAAATGAATCTTAAACTTAATATGAGTAATAACCTAATAATATTTAAGTTGAATACTACATAATAACATACAAGGAGTTTTTCTTTAAAGTATACGTTTTCCAAATTTAGCTTATTTTCTTTAAATCTTTAGATATTCCTTGTTGTTATAAAAAAGTTCAATTCAAGGCTTTAAACGAGTGTTCTCCACTCCCAGACTAAGCATGAAGTAAAATTTCGAGTTTAGAAAAGCCCCGTGAAAATTTGTCGAGGGTCGCGCAGCGACCCGAGACAAATTTTCTGGGCGTTTCTAAACTCGAAATTTTACTTCATGCGCCACGCGTATAAAACGCTGATTTCAAGTAAGGTTTAAATATACAAAATTTGGGGTATTTACCCAATTTGGCAGAGGCCGAATTAATTATTTTCATGGCAATAGCAGTTAGGGAAGATAATATTCCCATTTAAAAAATATCATTGAAAATCCTATGTTCCGTTTTTTTCATATATGTCCGGCATATAAATATTCACAATGAGCTTATGAACATGAATTATTTTATTATTATATTTTTAAGAAATAATCTATAATTTAATAAAATAAAACACATAGTTTGTTCGGCTGTCGAAACTGGAGTCTTAAAAGTAAAAATAATGTGTTATAATGACAAGAATAAGAATCATCAGTTTTGTAAATACCGAAAAATAACACAGGATCTGATACCGCTTTTTAACGAATTGAAAACAATACATAGCTTGTATGTATTATCAGCGTATTTAAATAATACGAATCGACACTTTCTTTCGATCCGTCTTTTTTATACGCTTTTTTTTTCGTCTATTCCACGCGACGCGAGACCCCACCCGTTCATGCCAAGGAGCAATGCACAAATGCACAGCGAACTGCCGCTTTTCTCTCTGACTGTATTCGCCCCACTTGTGCTGTAAATTTGGCATCGGATGAGCTACTCTAAACTATGTGGATCTTTCCAACACGATCGGCGTGTTACACTGCAATAATCCCCTTAACTCCCGTGTGTGCATGTGTGGCAAAGCGTTGATGCGCTTCTGTTTTTGTAGTTTTTGTTGAGTGTATCGAACATAATTTCAATAGTATCGTGGGGTCCTGTCGTTGTTTCGGATGTCACACATATCAAAAATCAACAGCAAAATGTGAATATAGTTTTAATTAATAATTGCTAAGTTATTTTTTTGCAAAGCTGTTGATTTTCGTGTAGCATCTGTAATGCTCCCTGGCGACAGGCAAAATGTCTCAACCAATCACAGCAAAGGCGCTCAGCCACCACCACCTCAACATCCCCCTCTAGCGAGTATTGCAATAGGGGATGGTGGTAGTTAATGTTCAATTATCTTCAGTTATATTTAACTTTATTCATAAATATTATTATTCATTTGTAGTTGGCTAATTTATCAATCATTTATGTAACCATGGAAATGTATTATGATTATAAATAAAAAATATCAATTATCAGCGTGAAGACGCATTTCATTTTGTCTCATATCATTTAAAGAAAATACAGTCCGCTTATCAATACAGTGCAACAAGCACAAATCCAACAGTTAATAAAACCAAGTGGTTGAGGGATGGAAGAATCAATCGTGTTCTAAATCGTGTTCTAAATCGTGTTTCGAAATCTGCTAGTGTTCTCGTTTGCTCGTCGTGTTTTATGTTGTTGTTTTGTTATTGTTGTAAGTAACTTGTGAATATTTTGTTTGTTGTAGAATATATTTGCTATTGTTGGATTTGAATACACATTATTTTTCTTCACACACCCTCATTCACTTTTAAATTAAAACCAGTGAAAGTGCAGAACTGGTAAGTTGAACATTTATTTTAGTACATAGTGAAGTGTAAAGAATGATCTAAAGTTAGTTGGGTAGTTACGCAGTGGAACATTTGTTGTCGGCTACAATTATTTATAAAAAATTGCCCGCCGAGTCAACACCCCCGTAATAAGTCCTTCGGACTATTTCTTACAGGGAAAAGGTGAACATCGATAAACCAAGGACATTGACACAGTTTAAGGATAATATCGCAACAGAAATGGTATCCATACATCAAGCAATGTGTCATCGCGTAGTGGAAAATATTCGCTCAAGATTAGAGGAGTACCAGGAGCGAAACGCTAGACATTTAGACAACATTATTTTTAGTAACTAATTTTCCAGTTTCTGTAATTAAAAATTGTTGGAACAAATCTTACCACATGATGTCAGCGAGGCAAGGGATCACATTACCAGTCGTTGTTAGTTACGTCAAATATACATGTAAATAAATGTATTGAGATATCAGTTAATTTTAAATAAAAAGTGTTAAGACCGATCCACATAACTCTAACAGGTTATGGGCCCAGAACATTAGCAGAACATTCGCAGGACATTATCGTTCTTAGAGAAAGATACCGCAATAAAAACGGGAATAGTATGAGTGGATACTCAAAGATTGAGTCTCTTAACAAGCACAATTATGATACCTGGAAACTTCAAATGGAAGCTGTATTGGTTAAATCAGACCTTTGGGACTACGTTGATGGTACGGAAATAAAACCTGATCCTGGAGACGAAAGAGCTGCTGCGTGGGTAAAGAATGACAAAAAGGCCCAGTCCGATATTATTTTGTCGATTTCGGGAAGTGAATTGAAGCAAATAAAAAACTGCATTTCATCGCGAGAAATATGGTTAAAGTTAAAAGACATTTACCAATCACAAGGACCAGCGAGAAAGGCAACACATCTGAAACGGTTGACTTTGCATAACATGTCTGAAGATACTGATGTACGAGAGTATTTAAAAGACTTCTACGATACTGTAGACAAACTCGGGGATATGGAGATAGTGATACACAACGATCTACTAGCAATTATGCTTCTATATTCTCTACCGGCAAGTTATGCAAATTTTCGTTGCGCCATTGAAACGCGGGATACTTTGCCCACACCAGAAACACTTCGTATTAAAATCATTGAAGAGACGCAGGCACGAAGAAGCAGTTCAAATGAAAATACTTCGGATGCAGCAATGTTGACGATGAAAAACAGCGGAAGAGACGTAAGCAGAGATAAATTTAAAACCAAGGCAAATGTCAAGCAAAATTACAGGAGGCGTCAGTCAGAAATACGGTGTTTTATTTGTAAGAAATTGGGACATAAACAGGCGGAGTGCTGGCATAAAAACAAGACAAACCAATCTGCAGGTGTGGCAGAAAATGAATGTTTACATATGGAAACATCATTTATATCAGAAAAAAGTGATAGTTGGTGTCTTGACAGTGGTGCGACTACTCACCTGTGTAATAACATAAACAACTTTTGTGAAATAAATTCAGTCAAAGGATCGTTAAACCTTGCAAATAATGCGATGGCGCAAATAATCGGGAGAGGAACGGTGCAGTTCAAAACAAAATTAAATAACCGTAAGAAGAACGTATTTCTTAAAGAGGCATCATATGTTCCAGATTTAAGAGTGAACCTACTATCGATTGGAAAAATTACCGATAAGGGCTTCACAGTTGTTTTTAAGAAGAACAAGGCAGAAATAATTAATAGTAGCGGCAAAATTGAATATTGTGCAGGAAGGACAGGCGATTTGTGTTATCTACGTGAAATACAGGAGAGTGCATGTTTGACTTCAGTCAACCAAACACCAGTTTCGATGTCACTTCAAACACTTCATAGAAGTTTAGGCCATGCTAACTTCAGATGCATTAGGGATGCTGTAAGTAAGAAAGTTGTTCGAGGGATTCAACTTAAAAGTGCTGATAAATATTTGGTATGTGAAGTTTGTGTCAAAGGTGTAATAGGTCAGTAGGGGTCATGTGCAAATATTTTTTTTAACGAAATTAAATTAAAATATTAATACAAAAATCACCCAAGAAAATAATAAAGAAAAATCAACATCCAGTAAATACGAGAATAACATTAGTCGATCAAAATGTTTTATGTGAAAGAAATAACAAATGCAGCATCGCTTTAAAATAATAAACAAGTACCGGCGCGTGGAGAAATGCTAAGACGTACAGAAAGATTGAGTTCAGGGTTTAACGAACGCAAACACAACAAGTGTGCGAAGTCAGGGAAATTACGTGGTCAGGGATGGGTGGTGTTTATAACCATATATGGTCTGCGCGAAATCTTCCATCTCCACGATCGGGTGGGAATCAAAAGTTATAAAAGTTGTGCGGAGCGAAAAACAGGGGCAGTCAAGAGACAGTTCGAAAGAAGAACATCACTAAAAGCACCACAAGTTACAAGTCAAAGGGGAACATAAAATTCAGGTAAACAATTTTCAAAATGACCAACTTCTACAACAAAAGAAAAATTATACAACAAAAATGAAAACCATACAACAAATATAAAAATCATACAACAAAAAATAAGAATAACACAACAAAAATAAATATTATACAACAAAGACAAAACAAAACAAATTGACGGGTGTGGTTGAGCTGTGCGTGGAAAACGGAGGAATGTTCCCGCTAGTTAATTGCTGATCACAATTAACGGGTGTGGTCGTCCCGAGTTGGTACTGCAGAGTTATGTTCCAGCTAGTTAATAGCACAAAAGCAGTTGACGGGTGTGGTCGAGCTGTGCATGGAAAACGGAGGAGTGTTCCCGCTAGTTAATTGCCTGAAAACAATTAACGGGTGTGGTGGCCCCGAGTTAGTACTGCAGAGATATGTTCCCGCTAGTTAATAGCACAAAAACAATTGACGGGTGTGGTCGAGCTGTGCGTGGAAAACGGAGGAGTGTTCCCGCTAGTTGATTGCTGATCACAATTAACGCGTGTGGTCGTCCCGAGTTAGTACTGCAGAATTATGTTCCCGCTAGTTAATGACACAAAACAATCAACGGATGACGTCGGGATCTGCTTGCTAATCAGAGGAGTGTTCCCGCTAGTTGGTTGTCTGGTAAGCTCCGAGATGGTTTTTGTGGGTTTCCCATCTCGTAATCCAAATGCAGGGGTTATTTAATTTTGCTCCCACAAGTAGAGTCATATACTTTTTGAGTTTAACTAAAATGCACATGGCTTCTAAGTACAAACGAAAATAAAGTATTTCGAGAATATAAATAATTTAAGAAACACAAATTAATTAGAAATGTCATAATTGAGGTCAATAAACTTTGCATCCGTTAAACTCACATCCTGTTTTATTTATTGTCCACACATGCTCCTGGTCATTAAAAGGGAAAAAAGACACAGTATTTCCGATAATGCATATTGACACAAACAACGAATCTGTTAAATAAATAAAAAGGGTTACTACTACATACACAACACAACGTAAATAAAATACAAATTATAAATTTGTATAATACCTAGGGTCGAATCATTACAAAGGTAAAATGACAAGAACCCCATTTCCTGCAGAATCGAATCGAAACACAGAGATATTAGAAATTATTCACTCAGACGTATGTGGACCAATGCGTACGGAATCTCATCGAGGATCAAGATACTATGTGGAATTTATCGATGACTGTTCGAAATGGTGCGAGGTCAGATTTCTGAAAACAAAAAGAGAAGTTTTAAGTGCAACTAAGGAATTCGTTGCATTGGTAGAAAAACAGACAGGTAAAAAAGTAAAATGTTTGCAGTCTGATAACGGTCGTGAGTATAACAATGAACAGTTTGATGTGTACCTAAAAGCGCACGGAATAAGAAGAAGATTGACGGTGCCTTACACACCGGAACAAAATGGAATAGCGGAAAGAAAAAATCGCACATTAATAGAAACCGCGAGATGTTTACTAATGGATGCGAAATTGCCAAATTCCTTCTGGGCGGAAGCGGTAAATACAGCAAATTATTTACGAAACAGAACACCATCGAAGAGCTTAAAGGGCCGCACCCCATTTGAAATTTGGACAGGTGAAATTTAAAGATATTTGGAAGTCAGGTTTACTACCTTAACAAAAGTCCAGAAAAGGGTAAGCTTGACGAAAGAGGATTGAAAGGTATATTTCTGGGATACTCCGATAAATACAAAGGATTCCGCATATGGTCAGAAGAAAAGAGAACAGTCTTGATATCTCGTGACGTGAAAATGATTAACGACAAGACAGAAACTACTTTAATAAATGACGGATGTGACGGATCTCAAAAGGAAAGACGTCAAATGGTAGAAATTGAACATAACATTTTGCCATCGGAAAATAATAATCAAGCAAATTTGGACGCATTACAAAACGAATTTAATGAAGTAGAAGGTCACGAGGATGCAGAAAATACAAATACATCATCCATGCCATTTTCAAAATTTGTATTTTCTGCATCCTCGTGACCTTCTACTTCATTAAATTCGTTTTGTAATGCGTCCAAATTTGCTTGATTATTATTTTCCGATGGCAAAATGTTATGTTCAATTTCTACCATTTGACGTCTTTCCGTTTGAGATCCGTCACATACAAATAGAAAATAAGCAGGAAAGTTATGATAAAAATAATGCAGTAAAACAAAATCAAAACTTAACTAGAAGTAGCGGAAAACCAAGGATAATCAGAACAGGCTTAAGAGGTAGACCTTCTAAGCAGTATCATTTTAACACAACAAAACAAATCAAAACGGACGAAAGTGAAAGTGAACACTCATGTCTGAGTGAAGTTCCTATGAAGGAAGCAATGAAGAGTTCGGACGTATCAGAATGGAGAAATGCTATGGCGAATGAAATGATTTCCTTGATCAAGAATGAAACTTGGATATTGAAGGATCGCCCAGACAGCTGCAAAGTCATTGGCTGCAGAATAGTTTTGAGAAACAAAGCAGGGCCGGGTGGAGCAATCGTTAAAAGAAAGGCTAGACTTGTCGCACAAGGTTTTAATCAGATTTCTGGTATACATTTTTCAGAAACTTTCGCTCCTGTCGCAAGATTTAGCAGCATAAGAATGATGGCTTCACTGGCAGCTCGATATAACATAGAGATTAAACAATACGATGTAACTACTGCTTATCTAAATGGAAATCTAGAAGAAAACATATACATGGAGGCTCCTAGGTCATTCGAACAAATTCTACTGGACGTAATCAATTTAGAAGGTAATAGCGAGATAGGACGAAAGGCAAAAGCGATGCTGCACGAATTCAGGGGAGGAAATAAGGTGTGTTTCCTACAGAAGTCTCTTTATGGTCTAAAACAATCCGGACGAAGGTGGTATTTCAAATTAGATGAAGCACTTAGGAAATTAGGTGCAGTGCCTACAAAATCGGATCCTTGCTTATTCAAAATTGGCTCGGGAACAAACATCACATTAATTTCTGTTTACGTGGATGATTTGTTAATAGCTTCGCAAGATTCAAATGCAATTTCTGAATTGGAAAAATGCTGGCGCGAGAATTCGAGCTGAGAGACTTAGGACGTGCAAATTATTGTTTAGGAATGGAATTTTCCCAATCACAAAATCAAGTTACGATCAGTCAACGTGGATACATTCAACAATTGTTGAAGAGGTTCTCCATGGCCGATTGCAACAGCGTCGCAACTCCAATGGAAATGGGTGTAAGCCTCAAGAAGAATAAAACACCTTACCAAAATGAAGAAAACGTGCCTTATCGACAGTTGGTGGGTGCTCTCACATACTTATCTACGTCAACACGTCCAGACATCGCTTTCGCAGTGAGCTACCTAGGGCAATTTAACAATTGCTTTGGTCCAGAACATTGGAAAGCGGCTAAGGGTGTTCTGCGCTATTTAAAGGGGACGCTCGACGTTGGACTCGTATATAAAGCCAGCACAGAACCCATAACAGGTTTTGTAGATGCCGATTGGGGAGGAAACGTAGATGACAGAAGATCTCATACCGGATATATGTTTTTACTTAGAGGAAGTCCAATATCCTGCGATTCGAAGAAACAAGTAACAGTGGCACTGTCATCGACAGAAGCAGAGTATATGGCACTGACGGAATGTGCTAAAGAAGCTATTTACTTACAGAGAACGGTCTCTGAATTAGGTTTGGATTTTCTCGGGAAGTTGACAGTCTTCTGCGATAACCAAAGCGCCATTCTGTTGGCAGAGAATCCAATCTTTCATGCTCGAAGCAAGCACATTGACATGCGTCATCATTTTGTGAGAGACGTGATCAAGAATAAACTGTTTTCAATAAAGCACGTATCTACACAGGACCAGAAATCCGATTTCCTTACGAAAGGAGAATAAAACATGACCGATGCATGGAACTAGCTGGACTGAAGTGCATTTCACGAACAAAAGATTTTAAAGAAAGAGGAAATAATATGAACCTTGACTCGAGGGGGCGTGTTGGAACAAATCATATCACATGATGTCAGCGAGACAAGGGATCACATTACCAGTCGTTGTTAGTTACGTTAAATATACATGTAAATAAATGTATTGAGATATCAGTTAATTTTAAATAAAAAGTGTTAAGACCGATCCACATAACTCTAACAAAAATTAATAAAACATTTTCATAAAAGATTTTTTATCTTTGATTTATTTTACTTTAAAACTGCCCTCGCCCTTTTGAACACCCTGTAGTTTCTCGATTTTCGATAAATTTACGTCTAAGAATTTAAACATTAAAGAAGATATAATGTTTAAATTCTTAGACGTAAATTTATCAAAAATCGATAAAAAAAAATGACATTCATTTGCTAGTGAAAATATGGCTTATAATCCAATAAATACAGTTTCAACAATTTTAAATTATTATTATTATTATTTTAATTCCATATTTTTATCTTGATTTTTTTATAACAACAGGTGTAATGTGTATGCTTGGAATTTATTATTGAAAGCCGTAGAGAATGTAAGCACTTTAATAAATTGGTGAATAACGCGTGGAAAATTCCACGTGCCCGAGAACAAAAAGATTTAACGAAGCGTATCCTTCTGACTGTTTGTTGCAGCGCCTTCCAAAATAAACACCCACCGAGATTGGCTCGTCTCACGCCAAATTCAATAGAACCACAATTTATCATTGAATCGTTCACCTTAAATAACCAAATACGCGTATTTTTTTTTCTCTTTCAGCGATCTCACCAAAAAGCTTAACTTATATTTCCAATACGATTTAAATGGGAATTATTTTAAAACTGTTAACTGTTGAGGTTTCTACTTCGTTATACATCATTATTAACATAAATAAGACACTTAAACTTTGTTTGTATAACTCAGTTATACAAACAAAGTTTAGGTGTCTTATTTATGGGAATTATTTTTTTAAATGATTTTCATTATCTGTTGTTCATATAAAATGAATTAGTGTAGGACAGGGTTTCTCAACCGGGGTGGCACGCCACATTAGGAGGGCGCGGCAAGTTATTAAGGGAGAAGTGACAGACTTCCTAAAGAGTAGCTAAAGTGAAATAAGGCTATAATACTGTTTCAATCTAACTAAAAAAACCCAAATTGAATCAGGGTTGGGGGCGTGGAGTTATGAGGGAAGGCGCGACCTAAAAAAAGGTTGAGAACCCCTGGTGCAGAAGATCTGAATCATTGAAATGTCAAACTTACTTAATCGAGACATCTCATTGAACTCAAACAAATCGTATTTAAAATATCTTGTAACGTTGTGTCACCCTGGATTTGATTTCATACAGTGAATTTTTCCTTTAGGTAAACATATGCATAAGCTGTAACTTTTCCGACATTCGCTATTTTAAAAGAGTTCAATTTAAAGCCTTAAACGAGTGTTTTCCACTCCCAGACTAAGCATGAAGTAAAATTTCGAGTTTAGAAAAGCCCCGTGAAAATTTGTCGAGGGTCGCGCAGCGACCCGAGACAAATTTTCTGGGCTTTTCTAAACTCGAAATTTTACTTCATGCGCCACGCGTATAAAACACTGATTTCTAGTAAGCTTCAAATATACATAAATTTCATAGTATTTTAGTGTTTGATACGCGTGGCGCATGAAGTAAAATTTCGAGTTTAGAAAAGCCCAGAAAATTTGTCTCGGGTCGCTGCGCGACCCTCGACAAATTTTCACAGGGCTTTTCTAAACTCGAAATTTTACTTCATGCTTAGTCTGGGAGTGGAAAGCACTCGTTTAAAGCTTCAAATTGAACTATTTTAAAAAACAACGATTGTCGGAAAATTTACAGCCTATGTATATGTTTTTTACATAAATTTCACAATATTTTAGTGTTTTACACGCGTGGCGCATGAAGTAAAATTTCGAGTTTAGAAAAGCCCAGAAAATTTGTCTCGGGTCGCTGCGCGACCCGAGACAAATTTTCACGGGGATTTTCTAAACTCGAAATTTTACTTCATGCTTAGCCTGGGAGTGGAAAACACTCGTTTAAAGTTTCAAATTAAACTCTTAAACCAGAAAAACAACGAATATCTAAAAATTTAAAGAAAATAATAAAATAATTTCTCTTAGGCAAACATATGCCTAAGTTGTACATTTTCCGTCATTCGTTGTTTTTTTTTTTAAGAGTTTAATTTGAGGCTTTAAACGAGTGTTTTCCACTCCCAGACTAAGCATGAAGTAAAATTTCGAGTTTAGAAAAGCCCCGTGAAAATTTGTCGAGGGTCGCGCAGCAACCCGAGACAAATTTTCACGGGGCTTTTCTAAACTCGAAATTTTACTTCATGCGCCACGCGTATAAAACACTGATTTCAAGTAAAGTGCAAATATACATAAAGTTCACAATATTTTAGTGTTTTACACGCGTGGCGCATGAAGTAATATTTCGAGTTTAGAAAAGCCCAGAAAATTTGTCTCGGGTCGCTGCGCGACCCTCGACAAATTTTCACGGGGCTTTTCTAAACTCGAAATTTTACTTCATGCTTAGTCTGGGAGTGGAAAACACACGTTTGAAGCTTCAAATTGAACTTTAAAAAAAACAAGGAATATCTAGAGATTTCCCGAAAATAGACTTAATTTGGAATACGTATACTTAAACTCCCTGTATATCCAAATTAATTAAACAAAAAATCTGTAAAAATTCAATTGTTATGAACTTAAAGGAGTTCCCTTGAGTTTAATCGTTCTATTTATAAACAAATACTTATAAAATCGTATCTAACAACCCTATTTCACACACTAGCTACATAAATAATAATTTCTTGTTTTGAAATAAATAATATTATTATTAAATAATAATTTCTTGTTTTAATTCAAGATTATTGATTTTTTTAATATTTATTTAAATCTTTATCTGAAAGATTTTACTTTTTGGCTCTCGAACGGGAATTATCAGACAGTATGATCGGAGCAATCGTGGCAATTTGCACCGTCCAAAAATTTCCAACACCTGTTTCAACGTCTGCGATTATTTTCAATATATTTAGAAACCACGCGTCCGCTCGTAAATTCAATTTTCAACAACCCTGAAGCCCCAACCGATCTGCACTACATTTCCATTAATCAATCCACGTGCGGATTTCACTAATAATGACAAATTGCAACTCAAAAAATATAAATTGTTTAGAAATACACGAAAGTTTGGCAAAAAAGCATCTAAGTAGTAAACACGAATCAACAGTGAGTAAGATCAAAATGTGTACAATTTTTTTTTTTTTTTTTTTCTTGATTTTTTTCTCATCTGGCACTTGGTGAAACATATTACACTATGTAAAGTTAATTAAAGGAAAGGCACATGGTATTGTTTAATTGTGAAACAATACCAAGTGCCTTTCCTTTAATTAACTTTACATAGTGTAATATGTTTCACCAAATGCCAGATGAGAAAAAATTAAAGAAAAAAAAAAAAAAAATTGTACACATTTTGATCTTACTCACTGTTGATTCGTGTTTTCCAATATTTAAAGTTCTGTATTTTCTCTGTTTACCTTTTATATTTTATCATTTTACTGCGCCCTTTTTCTTACAAGCAAAAAGGGTCGCTTGTGTTTACAAACATATTTTATTACTTTTTTGTGTGTGATATTTCTAAAGCGAAACCTGAGTACCACATGTTTCTCTCGGACTTTCAGCTTGTAAAATTTACAACTTGTTTACGGCCGAAAGAACGATTAGCCATTGTCCAGAAATATTTTCTTATTTCTAAAGAGCGGGCCCAAAACTGGTCCCTATAAAACTTATCCGCGACCGAGCCGAGCGTACGGGCTTATCCCTTCTACCACTTCCAAAATTCCAGCACCCGATTATCTGTTCTGTTTATTCACATTGAAAAAACATCCCTTACCTTATCTTGCAAAAACCCTCTCCAATGAATCCTAACCAATTAGATTTTCCTATCCCAAAACGTTCCCTCTTACAACAGAAAAATCGGAGAGTCTTGTCTTAACTGTCAAATCAGCAACATCGTTCTTTCGGCCGTACTGCGCTTAACTTGTCATTTGTAGCTTGTGGTTTTACTTATAACTTTAACTTTTATCTTTGTGTTTTAACTTCATCCATTTTGCATAATTATTTATTATCTTGCTTTTGTATATACAGGGTGTCCCATTAGTGCGGTCTCGGAAGATATCCCAGCTCTCGTTAAAGATAGAAAAAAAATGTTTTCACCAAATTTGCTTGATTTTAAGAGCTGCATAACCTAAAATTATTTTCAAATATACAGGGTGTCCCATTAATCCATACTTAATACCAACTTTGTTATTTTAAATGGAACACCCTATATATTATTTTTTTATTTGATCCGCCTTTAAATAACCTACACAAAGATATATCATTATTGGCACTTTAGGTTATTTGTTACTTCAGAAAAAAATATTTTTTGAAAATTTTGGCAGTTTTAGTACTTTACTTAAAAATTCACTGTGTCCTTATTTTTTAAGATATCAGTCTGTATCAGTCTGTATTTTTATATCTTTGTGTAGGTTATTTAAAGGCGGATCAAATAAAAAAATAATATATAGGGTGTTCCATTTAAAATAACAAAGTTGGTATTAAGTATGGAATAATGGAACACCCTGTATATTTGAAAATAATTTTAGGTTATGCAGCTCTTAAAATCAAGCAAATTTCGTGAAAACATTTTTTTTTTCTATCTTTAACGAGAGCTGAGATATCTTCCGAGACCGCACTAATGGGACACCCTGTATATTTTAATCAGTAATTAATTAAATCTGTTTGTTTAATTTTACTGGTATTCGTAATTTCGAATAAAAACCGCGAGACCCGCGAAATTTACACTCACTAAACAAATAGGTCTGTATGATTTTGCGTCTGTTTAAGTTAGAAACAATCGTTAGGTTTATTCGTCTTTGTCATACATATTGATTTTGATATGTTTTTACTCACTCTAATCAATTATTTAATTAGTTATATTTAGTTAGTTTAGAAAGACTTAATAAAGGAAAACTCGTACGGCCCATTGTGTTTAATGAAAGACAGTTTAAAGTACAGCAATATTAATTTTATTAATGTGAATATTGATGTATTTCATAAAAGTTTGTAAATGATTAACGTCATTATAATGAGATAAATTATGAGGCATCATCGATGATTGAAGTATTTGAATTGTGTATGAAAATTAGCTAGAAACACGGACACGTCCAAATTATTTGAAAGCTTGCCAGATTTTATGCAAGCCAGTAAGATTCGTCATAGTGAATTATCTTATATATGTATTTTTTTTTAATTAATTTATGAAATACAATCTTTTCTAATTTATTGAAGGAAGATATTTTCATAGTTGTGTAATGAATTTAATATTTTCTTCTTGATAAATCTGAAGCATTGCAACCTTATACACGTATAAAACTATATGAAAAATGATTGTAATGTGATATAAATAATACTTTTTTATAAACTTTCTGAGAACTATGGTGAACATTTTTTTATAGTACATTAAAAAAAAGTGATGTTTCTAAAAATTATTTGAGGGAAAAAAAGTGTTTGTGCAATAACTAGGTGAATGCGCCGGGTAATTAGATTACTTTATCGTTCTTATATTTTTTCTGTCTTTGTTTAACGATCGTTATAATGTATAAACAATACCTTGTAATAAAATATCCAAAGAATATTTTGCGAGAAAAAAATTGCAGTGATTACAGTCAAGGCCATAACCAGAAAAAAAATACGGGGGGAGATATAAAAACTTCGGGGGGGTTAATGGTAAATGTTGTTTTTGACCTAACGGGGCAGCTTTTACATAGTAAAATTTAACATTTTAAAAATTTCGGAGGGGATTTGATTACAGTGTAACCTTTTTGTGAATTCGCCGGAAAATTAAATTTCTTTTGCTTGCTTAAGAGAATTTACACATCAAGTACTTATAAGAAATTACGTTGGCACTACTATGTAAAGGCTGTTTTTTTTAGACGTGTGGTTTTCAAGAATAAATAAAACGCATATAATTTAATGTTATGTCCAAGAATTTAGGTTTATCATAAGGATAAGGGTTTGCCATTATGTTTTAAAAATTATTTCGGGCAAGTGGGCGCCGCGGCTGGCTCGAATAAATTCCAGCCGAGAGGCCCAATTTCCGACCACTTTTTGCAGCAATCGGGGCCGTATGTCAGCAATAACGCGCCGAATATTCTCTTCCAAGGCGTCAATCGTCTCGGGCTTATCTGCGTGCACAAGCGACTTCACATAACCCTACAAGAAATATTCCAGCGGTGTTAAATCGCACGATCTTGAAGGCCACGCCACAGGTCCACGACGCGAGATAATGCGCTCACCAAAAGTTTCCTGCAACAAAGTGATTGTTGCGTTGGTTGTATGGCATGTAGCGCCGTCTTGTTGGAACCATAGGTCGTCCACATCAACACCCTTCAATTCAGGCACGAAAAAGTCATTAATCATGGCTCTATAGCGTTCCCCATTGACTGTAACATTATGGCTGGCTTAATTTTTGAAGAAATATGGACCAATGATTCCCTCTGCCCATAGAGCACACCAAACAGTGATTTTTTTTGAGGATGTAACAGCGTCTCAACAATGACTTGTAGATTATCTTTACTCCAGAAGCGACAATTTTGCTTATTGACATACCCAGTTAACCAAAAGTGAGCTTCACAATGAAAAAACTGTTTTTATTCCTTACTTCACTTTTATTTTTATGTGTTAGATGTACATTTCGAGTGCTAAGCACTCATTAACAATAACTAATGCAGGCATGCAGGCATTAGTTGCTTAGCACTCGAAATGTACATCTAACACATAAAAATAAAAGTGAAGTAAGGAATAAAAACAGTTTTTTCATTGTGAAGCTCACTTTTGGTTAACTGGGTATGTCAATAAGCAAAATTGTCGCTTCTGGAGTAAAGATAATCTACAAGTCATTGTTGAGACGCCGTTACATCCTCAAAAAAATCACTGTTTGGTGTGCTCTATGGGCAGAGGGAATCATTGGTCCATATTTCTTCAAAAATTAAGCCAGCCATAATGTTACAGTCAATGGGGAACGCTATAGAGCCATGATTAATGACTTTTTCGTGCCTGAATTGAAGGGTGTTGATGTGGACGACCTATGGTTCCAACAAGACGGCGCTACATGCCATACAGCCAACGCAACAATCACTTTGTTGCAGGAAACTTTTGGTGAGCGCATTATCTCGCGTCGTGGACTCAAATCAAACAATTAGTGAAAAGTGAGCTTCATCGTTGAACAAAATTTTCTTGTGAAAATCGGGATCGGTGGCCATCTCGTTTTGGGCCCATTCACCGAACGTGCGACGCGCTTGATGGTCGTTTGGCTTCAATGCTTGCACGAGTTGGATTTTGTAAGCACGCAAACCAAGATCCTTCCGCAAAATCTTCCATAAAGTTGATGGACACAGCTCCAATTGTTGCGCGCGATGGTGGATAGACTCATTCGGGTCTTCTTCGATACTCTGCTCCACAGCAGCAATAGCGTCTTCGGTGCGCACTGTACGGCGTCTCTGAGGATGCGCACTATCCACTAGAGTAAACGTGGTGCCAAACCGATCCATGGTTGCTCGAATTACCTACTCTGCTGGGCGATTATGTCGACCGAATATTGGAAGCAGCGCGCGATGCGTCGCGCGAACCGAACCATTATTTTGGTAATAAATTTGCACGATTTGCAAACGTTGTTCAGGAGTAAGTCTATTCATTATGAAATGGCAAACCAAACTGAGCATAAATCAAGTGACAGCTGTCAAAAAGACCATCTCCGAAAAAAGTAGTGCCGACTTGAAAACCACACGTCTAAAAAAAACACCCTTTAATAAATATTTGTTAAAAATTAATTTATATATCTTAATCTATAAAGAAAAATCGCACTTTTAAAATTATTCTACAACCATTGACAATTTAATTTATACTTTAATAAATGAATGATTGTATCAACTTCGAAATATGTGTAGTAGTTACCAGTAAGTTATTAATTTTTACAGGGAGCACTTTCTTATCCATTTTATCGAATGAACAAACACAAATACTAATGTTAGTGAAACTAGAGTGGAATCGACGATCAGAATGGACCGATCGAAAGTTCTTTCAAAACTGAGCATTAGTTTTATTTTCGTGTTTTTGGCCTGGTCAGAGCGTGTTATGTTTACGCGAAAATCGGCTTGTGACTCGACGCCAAAAATTTCGAACAATTCATTGTCGATCAACTAGCCAAACGACAAATTCAGAAAATTGAAACATAATTACCACCATTTTCTCAAAAAAAATACATAGCTATAATATAATAATTTTCTTGTATTCTACTAGTATGTACAAGGATTTCTGATAAAAAAAAACAAATGCACTATAATTTTCTCTTATAATTTATTGTCAACATAATAACATAATTTCTCTATCCGTTGCCAAGACTTCTGATAATTAAATCGATTTCATTCAGTGATTTCTGAATAACGATAAAACGGTTTATTAATA
The DNA here is from genome assembly GCA_932526585.2 of Philonthus cognatus. Classification (NCBI taxonomy): domain Eukaryota; kingdom Metazoa; phylum Arthropoda; class Insecta; order Coleoptera; family Staphylinidae; genus Philonthus; species Philonthus cognatus. Next base: position 180,515,323 of record OW052241.1, read on the forward strand.
AATATTTTGGAAATATTTCACGGTGTGCTTTACGTATTATGAGACATATCTAAAAACGGAATGATATGATGATTTCACGGTCGGATTCCCGTAAGCAATTAACCGTGAATCACATACGTTGAAATTTATTTTTGACATAAATATGCAAAATAAGCGTTATTAAAAAAATCCATTTCAGCATTTTAGAATGTTTAAGATACACTTGCCAACCGATTGGTCACAGTGAAGGAAGGTGGAGAACGTATCACCTGCAAGATTGACAGAGGCTGTCTACAGGGAGGTGTCCTATCTCCTTTACTATGGAACATGGTGTTGGACAGCCTCCTAGAACAACTTCAGCAATCAGGCTTCTTCGTAACAGCCTATGCTGACGACTTAGCCATTATAGTACATAGCAAATTTGAAATGCAGGGAGCTTCAAATACAGTTTCGCGGTGGTGCAATGATCACTCCTTGTCGGTAAATCCGGCTAAAACGGAGTTAGTAATGTTCACCAAGAAAAGGAAGGTCATGAAAATAGCACCAAAGCTATTAAATACGATGCTGCAGTACAGCGACAAGATGAAATAATTTTAAAAGGTCGGTTCTGGAGAGCATAATTTATGCGTAAACACGTGCGAAATGGTCAACGGTGCCAGCTAGGAGTTGTGCCAGATGGTGTCATGGTGAAGAATTGCTGGGTACCTGCTTCTTGCGCGCGGTAAATCCACCCCCGACGACGAAGATTTACCCCCCACTTTGTGAATATTTTGTAAATATTTTCTTGTATATTTTTATCATTAAGCTTTAAAACTTGTCAGAGGGAGGTTGAATAGAAATCCTTAGTAAAGTGTAATTCGTTTTATTTTCGTTGAACAAATTAGTCGATGGTCGTAATAACTAGTCACCTTACAAGTGACAACGTCGGAAAACACTACAGTTTATTACACAATGTATTTATGAATCTTGTTGAAACTTTGTATACAGAGAGTTTCATGTAACACCGAACATTTTCATAACGAGAATTTTTTAAGTATACGTAAGCATAAGTTGTGCATGCTCCGACGCTCGGTTTATTAAAAGATTTGAAGCTTTAAACGAGTGTTTTCCACTCCCAGGTTAAGCATGAAGTAAAATTTCGAGTTGAGAAAAGCCTGAAAATTTGGTTTGGTCGCGTAGCGCGAAGCGCGGAGCGGCCAAACCAAATTTTCAGGCTCTTCTCAACTCGAAATTTTACTTCATGCGCCACCGGTACGAAACACTGATGCAATGTAAAGTTTAGCGGTGTGTTTTAAACTTTATAGTATGTCAGTGTTTTGTACCGGTGGCGCATGAAGTAAAATTTCGAGTTTAGAAAAGCCTGAAAATTTGGTTTGGCCGCTCCGCGCTTCGCGCTACGCGACTAAACCAAATTTTCAGGCTTTTCTAAACTTGAAATTTTACTTCATGCGCCACCGGTACAAAACACTGATGCAATGTAAAATTTAGCGGTGTGTTTTAAACTTCGTAATATGTTAGTGTTTTGTACCGGTGGCGCATGAAGTAAAATTTCGAGTTTAGAAAAGCCTGAAAATTTGGTTTGGTCGCTCCGCGCTTCGCGCTACGCGACCAAACCAAATTTTCAGGCTTTTCTAAACTCGAAATTTTACTTCATGCTTCGTCTGGGAGTGGAACACTTTCATTTTAAGTTTTAAATTGAACTCTGTTAAAAAAACAACACGTATCTTAAGATTTACGGCATATACGCTGTAATTGGGACGTGTATACTTGAAAGAAAAACTCCCTATATGTATGTACAAGTTGAGGCAATAATTGCGATTGATTGGCTACAATTTTTAATGGTCATATAGGCAACTCAATTTACACACAACTTAAAAATGAAAGGTGTCAAATTGTATTGGATACAAATGTTCGGTGTTACATAAAACCCTCTGTGCCCGTATTTCAACAGAATGTATGGGGATCTTGGTTATTTGAAGAGATAGAGAATCAACAGGAAACTGAGCTGGAAAACGCACATCGAAATTAGAACTGACAAAGCTATAAGAGCCTTTTGGCAATGTCGTCGGGCTGTGTGAAAAACCTGGGGGTTGAAACCGCGCACGACGATGTGGCTGTACACAGTTGTCATAAGGCCTATGCTAACATATGGAGCTTCAATTTGATGGCCCACGACCAAACAAGTGGACAGTCTGTTTAAGCGTAACAGGCGCTGGAGGTCATGCTATGCCTTCCGCCACTTGATATTCACGTGGAAAGGGAGGCTATTGCGACCATACTTCGCCTCGAAAGTCGCGGGATTTGGAACGGTTACAGGGGGAAGTCTGAGGTCATCTCTGGGGGATGTTCTGCAACGATATACCTCTATTAGAGGCTGGCACTCGCTACTGCATACCGACACCAATACGGAATGCACCCTTCACTGTTAATATCAAACCCACGAAACATATGAGAGAGTCGGCTATAAGAATCTACACCGATGGCTCAAAAAGAAAGGATAGATCAGGGATTGGAGTTTTCTCTAGAGCCCTGAGGATCCATACAAAAATCCCCATGGGTAGGTATACGACCGTCGCTTAACTGGAGACGATGGGTATAACACTTGCGGCTGACATCATTTTAAGCCATGAAGTGTCAAACGAAGCCATACTGATCCTTAATTTGAAGTAGGCAATCCGTGATGTCTCTAAAGAAGTTATAGACTACTTCACAGACAACACTGGAGTGCCATAAAAACTACGGTAGGCAGCAATGCATAACAACATTGAAATCTGCTGGGTGAAGGGACACGATATAAACATAGATAATAGGAGGTGTTAAAAATGATGATTAAATTTTCATTATTATTTTGTTAAAATTTAAAACGTTTATTTCATTGTCCTTTGGATTGTATTATTTTCATTATAATTATAACTTATCAATTTTCGATCCATTTTTTAGGATAAAATGAACATCTGGCGATCACGCGATGTCGGCGTGGTCGTGCGCCAGGCGAGTCGGAGCGGCGCGCGCGCCTCTCCCACTCGACTCGCGGCTTGTCATAAAAGCTCCGGACGGAGCCGTAATTCTTCAGAATTCTCGCCCGCCTTGAAAACTCCACCATCAGCAGCAGACTCGAAACGAAACTCTCTCCAATCGGACTTAGTGCAATTGTTCACATTTCACTTCTCAACCCTTAGTCTGATTTTCATTTTAATTCTTTCTACACTTAGAAAATTTTAGTAATCAAGTTTCGGCTAGTTCGTAGAAAGAGTGAGTTTTGTTTGGAGTCTGCCACCACACGGTATATATATATATATATATATATATATATATATATATATATATATATATATATATATATATATATATATATATACGATGCTAGTCGATGGTTTAAACTAAAAACCGACACTAACTGTAGAAGCAAAATGAGATCAATGCCCTTATCAATGCAGTAGCATTTATAAATACTGACGTCAATACCGGATTATGGTTAGCGAAGTCATTATATATACAACTTCTAGATATCAAGTGAGTGTGTATGGGATGATGGATGTGGCGGCCTGAGGAGCTCATAAAAAGAGCGAAACGATCGTCGTCGTCTTCTGTCCTCCTTGCACACTCACTTGATAAAAAAATAACTTTTACATCATGACCTTGTGCGTTGTTATTTCTTATTTGGTACTTATAAGCAGGTCGTTAATTCTAATTTATTTAATTTAATTCGGCGTTCTGAATATTATCGTCGCATTGCTTCGGGTTTCTCGCCGCTCCGATGCTAGTCGATGGTTTAAACTAAAAACCGACACTAACTGTAGAAGCAAAATGAGATCAATGCCCTTATCAATGCAGTAGCATTTATAAATACTGACTTTAAAACCGGCTTATAATTGACAAAGTCAGTATATATACAAGCTCTACATATCAAGTGAGTGTGTATTCGATGATAGATGTGGCGGCCTGAGGAGCTCATAAAAAGAGCGAAACGATCGTCGTCGTCTTCTGTCCTCCTTGCACACTCACTTGATAAAAAAATAACTTTTACATCATGACCTTGTGCGCTGTTATTTCTTATTTGGTACTTATAAGCAGATCGTTAATTCTAATTTATATATATATATATATATATATATATATATATATATCTTTTATTTTATTTTGATTTAATTGATTTCAATCACTTTGACAGTGAACTTTCATATTTTGATTTTGTCTTGTTTTATTAATTTTACCAACTCGCAGAGTTCAAACTCTAAACATTTTTACCTTCACCCTGTAAAGTGTCTTGATTTGAGGGATCAGTTTAATGCACATGAGGAACGTGGGGAACCTAGCGGAAATCAGTGTGCATTGTCTGTTTTACTTTAATCAGATAACTATTGAACGCTAACAGCTCTTTACGCACGTGGGGAACCTTGCGGAACTAGAGAGTTCTTAGTATTCTTCCCTTTTACCTTCTGACCGTTGGATTTGGGGTATTGGAGTTGAGGTATTTGATGCACGTGGAGTACCTTGCGGAATTCAGTGCACCAGCTCTTTTACTGCAGTTAAATCAGTCAGCAGATCTGATAGTTCAATAAATACGTGGGGAACCTTGCGGATTTGTTGGGTTCTCATTTCGAAGATCCTGATTCTATCAACAAAACCTTTACTAGGGACTTTGCGAGTACATTAATCAGTATTAACTAAATTAAAGACTGACAGGACAGAATCATAGCTAATTTGTTCTGGTGGTTAGGTTGGCGAGAATTTTCATTAAAGATACAAGTGAGTATCTACGCTAACACTTGCATGTGTTATATTCAGTTTTGTAGTTCTATTGTATTTGCGGTAAAGCCGATTGAGTTTAAATACTGTAACTTAATGAAGAAGAAAACCTCTATAATTCATATTTGTGTAACTATTATTGAAACTTGAAGTGTTCGTTGTTGTTTCTGATCTCTGAGAATTATTGATTGTGTTCTAATTATATTTAAGGCTTAAAAGACTGAATTTAATTTTATTAAGAGAATTTATATTTTGTTGAACTTGTTGATTTTATTTGTTTGAATTCTAAATAAATATTACAACTATTTTTGGTGCTTTATTCCTTTGATTGACATTGAGCTGATATTTAATAAATCGATTAAAGCTTGTTGATGTGTATTTTTTCTGATAACCCTTTTCAACTTGAAAGTGAGATAAATTGTCCAGCTAAGTAAGAAGATTTAAGAACTTTCCTATGCTATCAAATCCAGGTGTAAAAATAATATTGTTCTAGCTCAAGGAACTTTCACAGTCCACTGTTCTGCTAGTTGTTGAGCCGATTTTTAATCGAATTTCGAACAGGAGGGCTGATGCACTGGCCAGAGCAGCGGCTAGGATGAACGTCATCTCACCGGAGCCGCTAGTGCGATTGACACCCCTGTCACTATGTAACATATTACATTCCAACACACTTAACAAATTCAGGAAGCGTTGGGATGATACGGAAAGCTGCAAACTCTCGAAGGAGACATTACTGTACCCCAACGAGATTTCAGCTAAACAGTACCTGCAGATGACTAGAAGGAACCTCAGACTGATAACAGCTGTTCTAACCGGACACTGCGGGCTCAACGGACACTTATACAAGATGGAAATAGTTGACTTCCCATTTAGTAGCGGGTGTGAAATGGAAGACGACACATCCTCAGCAAATGCCCGGCACTCTCGTCTACGAGAGGATCCATACTAGGTGAAAGATGGCCGACGATGGACATCATCAGCGATTTGCCCACCTAAGTAATACTGGACTACCTAGACAAGGTGCGATGGTTGAGCTCAGGATGGGTGAACGGTAGTAGGAGACAGCACAATGGGCCTAATGAGGTCTAAGTACAGTGCAGCAATGCGCATTCCCCCTTATGCCAGAATGCCAGAACGTTGCTCGCTTGTTAGATTAACTTAACAAATCGTTTTAGTACAAATGAGCATAATTGTACAGTTTAATCAATTTCCTAAGGGTACGTTCATACTAAATAAATATGGCCTTCGCGAACATACAGGGGATTTTTCTTATAAGTATGCATATCCCGATAAATGCACTATTAATTTTCAGACAATCATTGTTTTTTTAAAAGCTTTTAATTTGAAGCTTCTAACGAGTGTTTTCCACTACCAGGTTAGGAATCAAGTAACATTTTAAAAGCCTGAAAGTTTGAATTGGTCGCCATTAATTTTGCAATAAAAGGAGAGAAGAGATAGAAGAATGTATTTCTTGAATAATTTTCTCACTTATCACTTAGTGAAACATTTTTAAATATTGATAATGAAGGTTTAAATTAAATTACACTTGGTTTGTTTCACAATTTTTTACTTTACTATTTACTCGACTAGTTTCGCGTTTTATAGCATTATCAGGAGTGAATTACAAAAGATACCGACAAGCTTATATATGGTCAGGTAATAAGGGATTTTAAGATTGGGGAATTCCAAATCTCCTCATTGTCGTTGACGAGGTGTTTTCGTCTTTTATTGCCCTATTTATTTCTAGGCCTTCCCTGAGGTTTAAATTACGGCCCTTATTACCTGAATATAAAATTTTGAAATTATTAACATCTATAAAGTGATTGTTAATTATATAATGTTTTGAAATCCCTGTACACTGTTTGTTATTTATAATTGATTTTTTATGTTCTGCTAGTCTTGTCTGAAAAGTTCTTCCTGTTTGTCCTATGTATAATGCATCACAATCACTGCACTTTAGTTCGTACACTCCACACTAGTCGAGTAAATAGTAAAGTAAAAAAGTGTGAAACAAACCAAGTGTAATTTAATTTAAACCTGCATTATCAATAGAAGAATGTATGTCGTCATTCAAATACATGTTTTAAAGTTACAAAATCTCTACACGTTTTCGCTTATTTTATATCACACTCAAAACAATTTGATGATTCTTTCTGAAACTATCATAATTCGCGCTTTGTTGAATCATTGTTTTGATTTGATGCCAAGTTTAACGGTTTCCCTACCCATACAGTGGGTGTCCGTTCGCATCCGTTCGACGTTAATTTCGAAAATATCGCGATTTATCACTTCATTCATGCCTCCCGTGAACCCGAAACACACTAGTAAAATTATCAGTAGGACTTTCCGCGTGGGCGAATGCCCTCTCTCTCGCTCTGTGGCTATGTTCCGTTGCGTTGATTCAGCTCTGCGGAATGCGAAAGCCAAGGCATGTATAAACGAGGTTACCGCCGAAAAATCGTTTTAAAGTTTTCTCGGGAAAGATGGAATATTAATGTGTGCGAGATGGGGAATGTGTGTGTGTGAATATAAATAAAGTGAGTCCCGTGGAAATAACAGGAGTCGTTTTCTGTCATCCCGTGCCAATTGGTGTGTTGCATATGGAGAGAAAGTTTTCGGAGGATCACGTAGTTTTCGATATTTACAAATTAAGAATAGAAATGCCGTGCGATCATTTAAAACATGATTTAATTAAACACATAGACAATGGGCCCGTTCATCATTGACAACAGTTGGGAGTTTACTGCCAACTGTTGGGGAAATCCCCGATGACCGGATTGTTAATCGTGAACGTGTTTGGGATTTTTGCTATCGTAGGAAATAGACCGACCGGAGTACTCTTCATTAGATACCAGCATACATCACAAACAAATCCAAACATGTTGAATGTTGCATCATTAAAATCATGTTTACTGTAATTACAACTCTAGCGCATATTACATTTTGTTTAGCGTTTTGCTCACTTTAATCAATTAATTTAGTTCTAAGTTTACTTAGTTATTTTATGTTATTATTAATATTGTTATTTTTGTATGTTTCTTTGTAATAAGGCTTCGGCCTGTAAGGAAAATAAATATATATATATATATATATATATATATATATATATATATATATTTTTAATTGAATGGTCACCCTCTACACCCACATGCCTCTGATTTCATGTGGAGAGGGTGCCAAATATATCCCCTAGTTACCTCCTCCAAGCCTGGAAGTGGGGTAACTAGTGGTGCCTAACGGTGTGTGCTCTCAGTAGACGTAGTGAACCCAGTATCACGGCCTTCTGCATCCCTCCGATAAGGGAGTGTGCGGTGTCGCGACATGCTGGTATGGCCTTAAGGTTGTTCAGCATTGAGCCATTGATGCCGCCTAGAGCACCGACGATTAATACCACCAACTTAACAGTGTGGCCTGGGTAGAGTCTGCTCATGTCGTACAAAAGATCCTGATATTTCGGCCGTTTTTACTCCTCTTTTAAAACGATGTTTGTCTCTGCTGGTGCAGAGAATTCGATGACATTTTAGATGGTGGTCGAGGAGGACTACGTCAGGCTTGTTTGCTCGTATTTGCCTGAGCGTTGGGAATGAGAAGTTCCAATATATTCGGCACCTCTCATTCTCCACTACGAACTCCGGGGCATATGGCAGCATTGGTGTTTCGTCGATACCGTACGAGTGCCTGAGGTGGTAATATAGCACTCGTAGCGCCGCGTTATGTCTATGGATGTAGGCCGAAGACGCATATGCTCTGCATGAAGATAGCAGATGCATTATTGTCTCCGGCGCCCCGTGACACGCCCTACAGCGTATATCCGGGACATCTACACCCATAATGCGGCTACGGTAGACCAGGGTGTAATGTACACCGTCTTGACAAGCTATGATGAAGCCCTCAGTTTCTGACTTTAGTCCAGCTGCTCGCAGGAATCCAGCTTGGACAAGCCAAGTTCTTCTATGTTCTTAAAGAAGACGGAATGCATTGGCTTATCCATGTGGCGTTGAAGTAGCTTTTGGACTTCAGCGGTTTTCAGCTGGACTCTTAACTGGTCAGGATTGAGCGTAGCGATTTCTCCCTGACCGTTATCGAAGTTTAAACCGAGGTCTTCAGCTGTCTTTTGTGCTGCCTTTAAAATAAATGCCCCGGCCCCTGTTTGTTCGTGCTTTCGCACCATGCGGAGCAGGGGGTCAGAACTTTGTACGACCTTACAAGCCGTACCCAGGACCACTCTATCGTGGAGGAACTCCAGCGCTAAGAGGCCACGGCCTCCCAGATGGCGTGGGAGATAAAGCCGTGGGACGGACGACTTTGGATGTAAACTCCTAAAGAGATGCATCCGTTTTCATGTGTCGATGTCAAGGGTGCGCAACTCTTCCCTCGTCCGTTTTATTACCCCGAACGAGTACATGACTATCGGAACGGCAAGCATATTTGTGGCAAGCACCGTGTTTTTACGTTTTTACCAGACAGCTCTGATGATCAGATCTGTCTGACAAGGTGCTTGTACTTGCCGCGGAGAGAGTTTTTAACAGCGGCCACATCATGCACATTGTGCTGCGGCACGCCTAGGTAGTCATATGTCTCTCCAGCATTGAAATGGTGCATAATGCTCCCGTCTACGAGTTGCGCATCCTCTCCAAAGCCACGACATCGTCCCCTCTTCAGGTGAACCAGTGCGCATTTGGCTAGCCCAAACTCCATGCCTATTGCGTTAGTGTACTCCTACACCGCTTTTAGAGACTGGTGTAAATCCCTTTCTCCAGAGGCATATAGCTTAAGGTCATCCATGTAGAAAAGATGGGTGACCTTGTGCCTTCGGTTACCAGGTGGGCCGCACTTTTAACCGCGGGTGCTACGGATTGCAACGGATAACGGCAACAGTGAGATGCAGAATAAGAGAGGGCTAAGAGAGTCCCCTTGGAACACTCCCCTCTTATAAGCGATCAGCTCTGTTCTGACTCGTTGTTCGCCGGTTCTTATCATGAACCGAGTCTTCCAGAGTGGCATAAGGTGTTGGATACATGGGGTCTGGCACCGCAAGACACTCGAGCAAATGGAGTAATAGCTCATGCGATGTGGTGTCGAATGCCTTGCGGTAATCGATCCAGGCCATTGATAGGTTTCGCTTAAACTGCATGGAGTCCTGCGTGATACAGCGATCGATCAGCAAGTTCTCCCTGCAGCCAGCTACGCCTATCTTTGACCCTCGCTGCTCGTATATCCGTTGATACACCCCGTCGGTTGCATGTAGTATGCGAGAGTACAGGATCCGCGTGAATGCCTTATAGCACACGTTCAGGCATGTAATAGGACGGTAGTTTTTGGGCTGAGACAAATCTCCTGTTTTAGGAAGTAGCACGGTTCTCCCCTCGACAAACCACGTTGAAATTTGCTGCTTCCCATCCAGCCATGTATTAAAAATTCTGGCTAAATTCTGGTGGGTGCAAGTGATTTTTTTCCACCAGTAGCTGTTGATCCCGTCAGGGCCAGGAGCAGCAAAGTTCTTCGAGCCTGCAAGGGCGCTCCGAACTTCCGCTATGGTTATCGGCTGGTGCGCTTCCCTAGTTCTATGAGCCCTACAGAAGGACTCAAATTGGACCAGGGCTGGAGTGTCTAGCCGCAGGGTAGGCTTCCGTCCATAAATTTCCCGCCAGAAGGTTTCGATTTCTGCGGCCGTCGGAGGGCTTAGTACAGAGGGTGGCGGTGGTTGGAATAGGCGAGAGGGTTGCTTACGAAAGACTGCGTTTTCCGCCAGCGCCCTTGCTCTCCTTGCCAGAGATTTTTTAACCGTCACCAACATCCGTATTCTCTCAAGGCAGTGCTGTTTGATGGTCAACAGCACATCCTTGTTTACTGTATTATTATTATTATTAATATTATTTTTTTTTTAATTGAATGGTCACCCTCTACACCCACATGCCTCTGATTTCATGTAGATAATAATTTTCAAGATTTCCATTTCCAAGATTTTTTTTTTCGATTTTGTTTGTCTACTTCCTTAAAAATTAATTTTAAAAAACAAAATTAATAGTTAAATTCGTAATTGTCTTTACATTGGTAAATTTCAACCTAGGAAATTTCATCTTTTATTTAATTTATAATGAACCACGTAATTCCATTTCATCCCAGAAGTTTGGTATAAAATAAAATTATGTGATTGGATCTTTGCATCCTTGAGTTCAAGTGTTTTACTCTGGCAATAATTGGAAGCTACTTCCTTTTAACACGCCCGTATTTATAACGGAAACATCGTTAAATTTCCAGCGTTTCACAATCCCGAAATTGCTTTCAGCGCTGCGTTATTGCATTTCCATGATGTTTCATAAACGATTTCTTTTTACATACATCCGATGTATGATCTCAAAACTGTACAACACATAAATAAAAAAATAAAAAAATCCTATTAAGTAATGTAATAAGTAATATATTTATTCTGTTACTGCCATACAGGGTATAGATACATTCGTCAATATAGTACATTACAAAACATATACACGATTTACAGTAAAATTAGTACTTGGATAATAGTTCAATAAATTCTTGACTAGAATACACTGCATTTTTGCACAAAATGTTTTTAATGATATTTTCAAATCGTTTGAGTTGTAGATTCTTTATATATTGGGGAAGTTTATTATGTAAATTGCTTCCTGCGTATAACGGTGATTTTTTATATTCTCTGTGGCAAATTTTTCAATGTAAATATCGTCAGAAATTCTTGTTTTGTAGCTATGTTTGTCTCTATTTTTGGAAAGAGAGTTTTTATTTTTATGTATATACTTTAATAATTTATAAATGTAAATTGATGGTGTCGTCATTATATGCTTAGTCTTGAATATCAATCTGCACGAATCTCGGTATGGTATATTAAACATTAAACGGATGATCCGTTTCTGGACTATGAATATTTTTTTCGCTTCAGATGCGTGTCCCCACACCGTAATTCCGTAACTTGACAATGGAGTTTAGAAAACATTATGTAACACCAAACATGTCTATAGCGAGAATTTTTCTTTGAAGTTTATTCGGTTTATTCAAAGAATCCAATTTGAAGCTTTAAGCGAGTGTTTTCCACTCCCAGGCTAAGCATGAAGTAAAATTTCGAGTTTAGAAAAGCCTGAAAATTTGGTTTGGTCGCGTAGCGCGAAGCGCGGAGCGGCCAAACCAAATTTTCAGGCTTTTCTAAACTCGAAATTTTACTTCATGCGCCACCGGTGCAAAACACTGATGCAATGTAAAGTTTGGCGGTGTGTTTTAAACTTCGTAATATGTCAGTGTTTTGTACCGGTGGCGCATGAAGTAAAATTTCGAGTTTAGAAAAGCCTGAAAATTTGGTTTGGCCGCTCCGCGCTTCGCGCTACGCGGCCAAACCAAATTTTCAGGCTTTTCTAAACTCGAAATTTTACTTCATGCTTAGCCTGGGAGTGGAAAACACTCGTTTAAAGCTTCAAATTACACGGTGTGGGGACACGCATCTGAAGCGAAAAAAATATTCATAGTCCAGAAACGGATGATCCGTTTCTAGACTATGAATATTTTTTTCGCTTCAGATGCGTGTCCCCACACCGTAATTCCGTAACTTAGCAATGGATATACTATGCCAAATTACGCTGAAATTAGCCCCGTTTTGTGCATTAAATACTTTAAACGGCTTAAAACAAAAAACGATTTATTTAATTTCGGCACTAGGACACTTATATGAACCTTCCATGAGAGATTTTTATCAACGTTTATTCCTAAGAATGTTGTAGACTCACTAATATCGATTGCATGATTGTTCATAGCAATTTCGTATTCTGATGGCATTACGTATGGATTTAAAAACTCAATACAAACTGTTTTAGAATAATTAATGATAAGGTTATTCTTATTGCACCATGTCATGAATTGAGCTATTATGTTGTTTAGTTTAATGTTGCAAGCATGTTTATCAGGAGCACTTACTATCATTGAGGTATCATCCGCAAACATACAAACATGTGAGTCTAGAACATGCTCAGGAAGGTCGTTTATAAATAAAATAAATAATAAAGGGCCTGCCACGCTTCCTTGCGGTACCCCTAATGCTATATTGAATGAGTCTGATATAACATCATCTATTTTGATCAATTGTTTTCTGTTTTCCAAAAATCATTTAAACCAGTAATTTGTAGGCCCACGGATCCCTAAAGCATATAATTTAGCAAGAATAAAATCAAAATCTAAACTATCGAAAGCTCGGGATTACATTATTTTCCTATACTACTATACTAACAATAATCCGAAAATATGGTACCTACTACATTTATAACTAATGTCGATAATTGAATAACAGTCACTTGGTTTGTTTTATATAATTATAATTATAATTAAGATAAATTTACATCTTGCAAATACGAGATAATTGCGTTACGTAAGGATAACATTGATTTTAAAACAAAATAGTAAGTTTAAATCAAGTAAATAAAATTGAAGAAAAAGAAAAATTCAAATAGGTAATGCAATTAACGTGCAGGGCCGAGTTTTGTATGAAAAGCGAGGGATCGTCCCAATAGTTAGTCGAGTGAGAGCGATTAACGTGCAGGGTCGAAACGTTCCACTAGTTACAAATAACATACAGAAAGTTTTATGTAACACCGAACATTTTCATAACGAGAATTTTGCTTTGAAGTATCATTTCGATGCTTGGTTTATTAAAAGAATGTAATTTGAAGCTTTAAACGAGTGTTTTCCACTCCCAGGCTAAGCATGAAGTAAAATTTCGAGTTTAGAAAAGCCTGAAAATTTGGTTTGGCCGCGTAGCGCGAAGCGCGGAGCGGCCAAACCAAATTTTCAGGCTTTTCTAAACTCGAAATTTTACTTCATGCGCCACCGGTACAAAACACTGACATATTACGAAGTTTAAAACACACCGCCAAACTTTACATTGCATCAGTGTTTTGCACCGGTGGCGCATGAAGTAAAATTTCGAGTTTAGAAAAGCCTGAAAATTTGGTTTGGCCGCTCCGCTCTTCGCGCTACGCGACCAAACCAAATTTTCAGGCTTTTCTAAACTCGAAATTTTACTTCATGCTTAGCCTGGGAGTGGAAAACACTCGCTTAAAGCTTCAAATTGGATTCTTTGAATAAACCGAATAAACTTCAAAGAAAAATTCTCGCTATTGACATGTTCGGTGTTAGATAATGTTTTCTAAACTCGAAATTTTACTTCATGCGCCACCGGTATATAACACTGATTCAGTGTAAAGTTTAGCGGTGCGTTTTAAACTTCGTAATATGTAAGTGTTTTGTACCGGTGGCGCATGAAGTAAAATTTCGAGTTTAGAAAAGCCTGAAAATTTGGTTTGGCCGCTCCGCGCTTCGCGCTACGCGACCAAACCAAATTTTCAGGCTTTTCTAAACTCGAAATTTTACTTCATGCTTAGCCTGGGAGTGGAAAACACTCACTTAAAGCTTCAAATTGGATTCTTTGAATAAACCGAATAAACTTCAAAGAAAAATTCTCGCTATAGACATGTTTGGTGTTACATAAAACTCTCTGTATAAATTTTAATAGTTTACGTAAAATAGGTAAGTCGTCAAAAATATAAATTATTCTATTTTATTGATAATGTTACGTGTAATCAAGAAATTTACTGTCGGTAAAAAAATTCTCAGCGTTATTTGTGGTTATTGTAGAACGTTGCGCTTTTGCATAGACATATTTCAGGACCTAGCCGTTAATCTCCAACCGAGAAAATAATTTAATTTAATTTAAATTTTTTTTATTTCGTTAAAAATAATTTTTTTTTATAAATTAAATTAAAAAAAAAATACTTCCGGTCGAGCAAAACAAACAATTTTTTTTAAAATGTCATAGAAAATTATGAGGAATTTTTTGGTACCAATAGCGAAAAACTTTTTTTTATCTTAAAAGATTCCCCTTCATTCAAAATTTAACATTGAAACACGCATAAGTCTGTCCTTTTCCCACTCATGCTTTTTATTAGCCAGCACATAAAAAAATCTTCCAAAATTGTAAAATACTTAAAAATTAAGCTGGGGCAATGAAATTTATAGCATTTGTAGAGATTTGTATTCCCTATTTATTAATCCACTTTGTTGTACTATAACTGATACCGAAGTTAAAAAAATTAAAATTGTATGTTAAAATTTAAAACTATTAATTACTGCAATAACAAGCGAGCGAAGCGAGCATACCGCGAGCGTAGCGAGCATTACGCGAGCGAAGTGAGCTAAGTACGAGCGAAGCGGGCTAAGTACGAGCGAAACCAGGCGAGCGAAGCGAGCAGTAACAGCAGCTCGATGCGCCAACTAGCGCGAGCGAAGCGAGCTGAGTACGAGCGAAGCGAGCAATAACAGCAGCTCGATGCGCTAGCTCGCACGAGCGAAGCGAGGCGAGAGAAGCGAGCAGTCAGAGCACGAGGCGCCAGCCGAGTGCTGCGACAACCAAAGTACCACATTTAGTATGAGCGAAACCAGGCGAGCGAAGCGAGCAGTAACATCAGCTCGATGCGCCAACTAGCGCGAGCGAAGCAAGCTGAGTACGAGCGAAGCGAGCAATAACAGCAGCTCGATGCGCTAGCTTGCGCGAGCGAAGCGAGCTGAGTACGAGCGAAGCGAGGCGAGCGAAGCGAGCAGTCAGAGCACGAGGCGCCAGCCGAGTGCTGCGACAACCAAAGTACCACATTTAGTACGAGCGAAACCAGGCGAGCGAAGCGAGCAGTAACATCAGCTCGATGCGCCAACTAGCGCGAGCGAAGCGAGCTGAGTACGAGCGAAGCGAGCAATAACAGCAGCTCGATGCGCTAGCTCGCGCGAGCGAAGCGAGCTGAGTACGAGCGAAGCGAGGCGAGCGAAGCGAGCAGTCAGAGCACGAGGCGCCAGCCGAGTGCTGCGACAACCAAAGTACCACATTTAGTACGAGCGAAACCAGGCGAGCGAAGCGAGCAGTAACATCAGCTCGATGCGCCAACTAGCGCGAGCGAAGCGAGCTGAGTACGAGCGAAGCGAGCAATAACAGCAGCTCGATGCGCTAGCTCGCGCGAGCGAAGCGAGGCGAGCGAAGCGAGGCGAGCGAAGCGAGCAGTCAGAGCACGAGGCGCCAGCCGAGTGCTGCGACAACCAAAGTACCACATTTAGTACGAGCGAAGCGGGCTAAGTACGAGCGAAGCCAGGCGAGCGAAGCGAGCAGTAACAGCAGCTCGATGCGCCAACTAGCGCGAGCGAAGCGAGCTGAGTACGAGCGAAGCAAGGCAAGCGAAGTGAGCAATAACAGCAGCTCGATGCGCTAGCTCGCGCGAGCGAAACGAGCTGAGCACGAGCGAAGCGAGGCGAGCGAAGCGAGTAGTCAGAGCACGAGCCACCAGCCAAGTGCTGCGACAACCAAAGTACCACATTTAGTACGAGCGAAGCGGGCTAAGTACGAGCGAAGCCAGGCGAGCGAAGCGAGCAGTAACAGCAGCTCGATGCGCCAACTAGCGCGAGCGAAGCGAGCTGAGTACGAGCGAAGCGAGCAATAACAGCAGCTCGATGCGCTAGCTCGCACGAGCGAAGCGAGGCGAGAGAAGCGAGCAGTCAGAGCACGAGGCGCCAGCCGAGTGCTGCGACAACCAAAGTACCACATTTAGTATGAGCGAAACCAGGCGAGCGAAGCGAGCAGTAACATCAGCTCGATGCGCCAACTAGCGCGAGCGAAGCAAGCTGAGTACGAGCGAAGCGAGCAATAACAGCAGCTCGATGCGCTAGCTTGCGCGAGCGAAGCGAGCTGAGTACGAGCGAAGCGAGGCGAGCGAAGCGAGGCGAGCGAAGCGAGGCGAGCGAAGCGAGCAGTCAGAGCACGAGGCGCCAGCCGAGTGCTGCGACAACCAAAGTACCACATTTAGTACGAGCGAAACCAGGCGAGCGAAGCGAGCAGTAACATCAGCTCGATGCGCCAACTAGCGCGAGCGAAGCGAGCTGAGTACGAGCGAAGCGAGCAATAACAGCAGCTCGATGCGCTAGCTCGCGCGAGCGAAGCGAGCTGAGTACGAGCGAAGCGAGGCGAGCGAAGCGAGCAGTCAGAGCACGAGGCGCCAGCCGAGTGCTGCGACAACCAAAGTACCACATTTAGTACGAGCGAAACCAGGCGAGCGAAGCGAGCAGTAACATCAGCTCGATGCGCCAACTAGCGCGAGCGAAGCGAGCTGAGTACGAGCGAAGCGAGCAATAACAGCAGCTCGATGCGCTAGCTCGCGCGAGCGAAGCGAGGCGAGCGAAGCGAGGCGAGCGAAGCGAGCAGTCAGAGCACGAGGCGCCAGCCGAGTGCTGCGACAACCAAAGTACCACATTTAGTACGAGCGAAGCGGGCTAAGTACGAGCGAAGCCAGGCGAGCGAAGCGAGCAGTAACAGCAGCTCGATGCGCCAACTAGCGCGAGCGAAGCGAGCTGAGTACGAGCGAAGCAAGGCAAGCGAAGTGAGCAATAACAGCAGCTCGATGCGCTAGCTCGCGCGAGCGAAACGAGCTGAGCACGAGCGAAGCGAGGCGAGCGAAGCGAGTAGTCAGAGCACGAGCCACCAGCCAAGTGCTGCGACAACCAAAGTACCACATTTAGTACGAGCGAAGCGGGCTAAGTACGAGCGAAGCCAGGCGAGCGAAGCGAGCAGTAACAGCAGCTCGATGCGCCAACTAGCGCGAGCGAAGCGAGCTGAGTACGAGCGAAGCGAGGCAAGCGAAGTGAGCAATAACAGCAGCTCGATGCGCTAGCTCGCGCGAGCGAAACGAGCTGAGTACGAGCGAAGCGAGGCGAGCGAAGCGAGCAGTCAGAGCACGAGGCGCCAGCCAAGTGCTGCGACAACCAAAGTACCACATTTAGTACGAGCGAAACCAGGCGAGCGAAGCGAGCAGTAACAACATGAAATTTGTTGTTCTTAAAAAACTTTGCATTACATCGGTATAGCAAACTTACAAACTAACTTAAATCTACCCTCCCGGGTTATCATGTGAGATTAATAATTTCTCCCCGTTTTATATGTGTTTAATTCCACCCTTCTTAACATTACCCTGCTTATTCTAAGTAAAACGCTCTGGTAAAACCTTTTTATTATTTATTCACCCATTTTCCCATTATTTTCTAAGATCCCTTAATATACATATTTACATTTATGCGCACACATTGTGTGGTTGTATATTTATGAGTGTTTCCTCGTTATGTGATGTCCATCACGTCCACGGGTATTAGTTTCCTGGTTTGGTGTGAGTACTTATTTTGAGTCGGGCGCCCTCAGATTTTTCTCAGTCAGCATGTCATGTGAACTCATTAATTTTATTTCTTGTTTGTTTACCCTGATTTAAGTGATTCTACTCGTTCTGAAAATTTAAAAAATGCTTCCCAGAATAGCGGTTCTCTCCGCATTAGTGTTAATTGTTCCGTGTTTTGCGGCCATTGTAATCCCTGTATGAATAATTTTGCGTTTTCTCTTTCCCTTGCTTCCGTTGTCCGGTCGCAGTTGTACATAACGTGCTCCCAATTTTCGGCTTCGGCTCCACATGCACAGTTTTCGTTTTGTGTTTTCTTTATCAGTAACAACAGCCCGATGCGCCAACTAGCGCGAGCGAAGCGAGCTGAGTACGAGTGATGCGACGCAAGCGAAGCGAGTAATAACAGCAGCTCGATGCGCCAGCTCGCGCGAGCGAAGCGAGCTGAGTACGAGCGAAGCGAGGCGAGCGAAGCGAGGCGAGCGAAGCGAGGCGAGCGAAGCGAGCAGTCAGAGCACGAGGCGCCAGCCGAGTGCTGCGACAACCAAAGTACCCGGGTCCCTCTAGTGTTTTAAACATGTTTTACATCTTAAATTTGTCTAAAACATGTTTTAAACGTTAAATTTGTTTAAAACTTTTTTTTTATTGTTTCAAATTTGCTAAATCATATTTTGTACTCCTTCATTAAGATTTCTTGTTTACATTTAAATTTTAGCTAAATTGTTCAAGATATTTCAAAGTACATTTTTAAACATAACATTTTATTACAAGAAAATATCAAATATATGTGATTTTTAAATACAGGGAATGTGCATACATAGTAAATTTTACGACATTCGTTGTTTTTTAAAAAGATTTTAATTTGAATTTTTAGCCGAGGGTTTTCCACTCCCAGACTAAGCATGAAGTAAAATTTCGAGTTTATAAAAGCCTGAAATTTGGATTGGCCGCGTAGCGAAGCGGAGCGGCCAATCCAAATTTCAGGCTTTTATAAACTCGAAATTTTACTTCATGCGCCACACGTATAAAACACTGAAATATCTTAAAGTTTAAAATATACGGCTTTAACAATCCAATATATAGATGTGAATAAAAGGTGAGTCAAATTCTCCGCTGAAGAAATTTTTTAAAACAGTGATTATAAGCAACCAAATAACTCTAACATATATTAGGTTGCCTATAATCGTTGTTGTATGTGTGTGTTTTTTTAAATTCACTGTAAATCAGTGTTTTTAAGCGTGGCGCATGAAGTAAAATTTCGAGTTTAGAAAAGCCTAATTTGGATTGGCCGCTCCGCTTCGCTACGCGGCCAATCCAAATTCTTAGGCTTTTCTAAACTCGAAATTTTACTTCATGCTTAGTCTGGGAATGGAAAACACTTGTTAACCGCTGTTAAACAACGAATTCCCACAAATTTAAAAAATCGCTGTAATTATCGGGATATATACAGGGTGTCTACGCTAAACCATTCGTTAAAAGTTTATGGGGTTGCTGTTGCACTAAAAATTTAAAAATAATTCTTGTCATACGGTAGAATCATTTCTCCTCATGTGAAATATTTTCAACTTTATATCACTTCCGGTTCCACCGGAAGTAGCACCAAATTTGTTATTTTAAATGGAACACCCTATATATTAGTAATTTTTTGGATTCCTCGTTTAAATTGCAACATATTTTATTCGAACATATGTACACTTATCTCTTATAGTTTTCAAGCAATAAAAATATTTCTAAAATTTTGACCTCTAAAAGGCATCTTAAAATCTATCTGTAACTTCTCTTAAGTGTAAGATAAAAATATGATTTATATCTCTACTTGTACCTAGAGGATGCCTCTATGAGTGTATTAACTGGAAACTGTCAATTTTGACTATAAGTGTTCTTAAAATGTCAATATCGAAGTGCCCTCTTCAATATCTCGTAATTCAATTTTTTTAATAGAATGACCCATATTTTATCACGTGGTATGATTGGGGGGAAGATTTCCTACAAAAAAGTATTAACAACTATACTCCTAAAGCAAGTGGTTTTCGAATTATTTTGAAGATTCCTTTTTCGTCGCATTTATTCAGGAAATAAGTCGCAACTAAATTTTAGTAGGCAAGTAGTAATGCTTTTGTTTTGTCGCTTATGTAATACGAAATGTCAAATAATAAAAACAATTAGTACAAAGTTATACAGAAATCAACAAAATTAATAAACACACCCATCAACAAATTATCAATTTATTCTTTATACATGGCAACTGCGATAGAATTGGTACTCAAACATGTAGAATATTTAATGAAACTTATCCACATTTGCCGCCGATGATTAAAACAAGATTTAGAAGATTGGAATCAAATTTTGTTCAATTGGCAGTTGCCATGTATAAAGAATAAATTGATAATTTGTTGATTTGTGTAATTATTCGTTTGGTTGATTTCTGTAAAACTTTGTACTAATTCTTTTTATTATTTGGCATTTCGCAATACAATCGCGACAAAACAAAAGCATACTACTCAGGGGCGTAGCGAAGCCTTAACTTTTGGGGCGGGGGGGAAACACCTATAATTTTCCAACTTCAAAATTAAAATAAAAATGTCTATTTTTATATTATTTTATTTTAACAAATTAATATATATTAATATATTTTTATAACATATGTACATAATTACATTTAACCAATACCTAATAAAACATGGAGTTTTACAATTTGAATTAGTTTATTATAACTCCCCTATGCTTTAGTTTAAACCAGGAGTTCACAATATTTGATAATTCAAAATTATCAGTAATATCAGATTCTGTTTTCAAAATTATTAATGCGTCCAAACGATCTTCCTTCATTCTAGAACGCAATGAATTTTTGACAAATTTCAATGAACTAAAGCTTCTTTCATTTGTTGCCACTGAAAACCCGGCTGTATATATTAGCTGACATAGTTTAAAGGATAACGTAAACACATTTTTATTTTCCTTCACTGTGTTCATCACTTCCTGCATCGATTTCACTTCGGTTTTATAAAAAAATTTAATTACAAGATATTGAAGAGGGCACTTAGATATTGACATTTTAAGAACATTTATTGTGAAAATTGACAGTTTCCAATTAATTTACTCATAGAGTCATCCTCTAGGTACAAGTAGAGATATAAATCATATTTTTATCTTATTCTTAAGAAAAGTTACAGACAGATTTTGAGGCCTTTTAGAGGTCAGAATTTTAGAAATATTTTTTTTGCTTGAAAACTATAAGAGATAAGTGTACATATGTTTGAATAAAATATGTTGCAATTTAAACGAGGAACCCAAAAAATTACTAATATATAGGGTGTTCTATTTAAAATAACAAACTTGGTGCTACTTCCGGTGGAACGGGAAGTGATATAAAGTTGAAAATATTTCACATGAGGAGAACTGATATTCAACCATATAACAATGATTTTTTTCAAATTTTTAGTGCAACAGCAACCCCATAAACTTTTAACGAACGGTTTAGCGTAGACACCCTGTATACTCAAAAGAAAAATGCCCTGTATGTTCTGTTTTTAACGTGTTTTAAACGTGTTTTAAACATGTTTTAACCATGTTTTAAACACGTTTTAAACATATATTCAATTGTTAATATTTTAAACGCTGTTTTAATGAAAAAAAAACACGTTTTATTACAAAAACTGTTTGTTTTAATTAAAATGAAAATATTTTTTTTTAAACAACCCTGATGAAAATCCAACCGTTATATATATTTTGAAAATTCCATTGTTAATATTTTTCTTGAATAAAGTCTTCTAGATTTTACATAGTATTTTATTTTGTGAAGTCGTTTTGTTTTCTTTAAGAAAATCCGTATGTTTATATGTTGGTTTGAGGTTCGGGATTAAAAGTGTAATGTTATTCCGTGTTCCTGAATTCGCCGCTCAAACGTAAACAAACGCGAATTCCTGGATAATTTCCATTAATAAAAATCGGGAGAGCATTAAATCAGACACACATACACGTAAATGCAGACACACACGCACACGCTACGAAGATTTCAGTTCAGAGTGGAGACTGACGTCAAAAAATGTATGAAAATAACGAGCCAAGGGCGGATTCCAAGCATATTTTATATCTGTGCGGATTAGAAAATCGTGGTGTATCAAAGCAATTTCAAATGGGAAATGGGAAACGAATATATTGTAACGCTATGTTTTTAATGAATAATAATAAAAGCAGAGCGGCGTATATTAGAATATCAGGTCAATTATGTTGTTTAGGGATTGAAGTATTAATTATATATAAATACCAAATTTTTTTTACACTGCGTTTTTTATTGATAATACAACTTGATAACTGTATATTTTTGAGTTTACGTGAAGTGATTATTACACTAAAAACGACTGTTATTCCTTACTTCACTTTTTATTTGTTTGGTTAGATGTACATTTCGAGACACAAAGTGTTCATTATCAATAACAAACTCAGTTTGTTATTGATAATGAGCACTTTGTGTCTCGAAATGTACATCTAACGATACAAATAAAAAGTGAAGTAACGAATAAACAGTCTTTTTTAGTGTACTTACAACTTACTTACAACTTAAGAAACAGCTCTTTTTAGATTTCATGAATAAAATTTGTTGTATTTTTTCTTTGAAAAGTTAGAATTTTAAAAATCGCTTTCTAGAGTTGTTTTGTATTTCATGTAATTACGTAAAATGCTTTTAAATCAATGTAAGCAAGCGACAAGATCAAGAGGATTGCATTTCCTGCGGATCGTGCGGAGTCCGCTTTTATTGCGATTTTAGTGGCGCAATAAAGCCGTATTTACTGGCGCTCTCTTGTTTGCTTCCAGAGATATGACTTCATAATAAAAAAAGATGGTTCGCACATGTGTCTCGCCTTTTATTCCCGCACTCAAAACTATTAAATTATATTAAAATCGCATCGCTCTTTAGTTTTATAAACAAGCGAAAAACACCAGTCGAAAATGCGCAAGCTTGCATTGCGATGACGAACTAAAATTGAAGAATTCGAAGTTATATTTTCAAAACTACTAGTTACAAACAAATCTGTAGTCGACCTCACACGATTTGCACCGTGTTATAAATTGACCTCAACTGAATGTGAAACACATATACAAACATTGACGAAATGCGAAGGAATGAGAATGCATCTCGTTAATTTTATCAACATCCTAATTTCTAGCGGATAAAACGCCCAATGTTTTGTATTAACCATTTCTCCCAAAATTATATACACACAAATAGTGTGTATATAATTTTGTGTATATAATTTTTTGAAAATTATTAATACAAAACATTGGGAGTTTTCTTTCCTAGAAATTAGAATGTTGATAAAATTAACGAGATGCATTCTCGTTCCTTCGCATTCCGTCAATGTTTGTGTATGTGTAGATTTTCACATTCAGTTGAGGCACAGAGGAAAGAATAACCGGAGTAATCACGCCTGTAACTCGGAATTCACAGTTTGCATAGTGTAACCATCTCTGAGACAATTATCAAAACATCCACCTATTAAAACCTTCAACCAAAACAGTTTCCTGTAATTTTGATGGCGATTTAAGGCACATAAACATATGTTAAAGGATGATTCGTTTATTGGAATGTTAATGTAAACATAAATATACTCATATTTCAATAGACCCATACACCAATTTACTGCTGATTGACAGATGTGAAATAAAAACATTATTGTTTTAATGCGTTCAGGTTATAGATAATTTGATCTTTTATATCTCCACTAATATATAGCCACAGAGTAAACAATAATATTGTTTCCTCTGCGATTAAGCAAAGTTCTCCGCCACCGCCGAGGTATTACCTGAGAACTAATTATGTCAATCAGGCACGGATCCACTCGAGGGGTGGGGGGGTAACTGGGGGAGCTTATAATATAATATTTGAAAAATAAAAACGTGTATTTTGAACGGTTTATTTTATTATTATCGGTGTTCATGAGGGAACAAGAGTGAATAAAAAGAATACGTTTTTTAAACATCTCATTAAATCAGTGTTTTATACGCGTGGCGCATGAAGTAAAATCGAGTTTAGAAACGCCTGAAAATTTGTATATTTTGTTTATTGTATAATCAAATTTAATAAATAAAATTGATGATTATTTAATACATATATTGTCTTTGGAATTAACGCCTACAATTTATTGTTATTTTATACGGACAAACTATAATTTAATTAAGTATAGTGAACATTTAGTGTTTTTACATAATAGTTGTAGTTCTAGTGAAAGGGTATCACCGGATAAGGGGGTGAAAAGTGCCCCCAATGTAAATCCAGAATTGCGATGATCAGACGAAAGACAACTGAAAATACCGACATTCCCCAAATTTTCAGCTTCCTTAACCAATTTGTTACTGAGATACGAGGTAAAACGTGATTTTTACATTTTATTTTTTTTCTCAGCATCTACTGCGTGTATCGAGCTAAAGAAAATTATGCTCAAAATAAATCAAAAAGTTACATGTCAAAGTATTTTTTTCAAAAAAAATTGGCGCCAAATTCAAATATTAAAAAAATAAAAAAGTTTTCAAACTCGATTTTCGCACTGTAGGCATTGGACTACTGTCTCAAATTTTGTACATGTAATGTGCTTTTTAACCCTCTATAACATATATTTTTTGTAGATTTTTCAACAATGTGGAAGATAGCAAAATAAAATAGAAACTAACTTTACCGGTTTAAATAATAAAATTTCGCACCCAAATTGCAATTAAAATATGAGTTGCGATGTTGTTCTCACATGCTGCGATTATTTATTACTTAACACATACGCGTTACTTAGCCAAAATCGTCAAACCGACCGAAATTTTAAGTCGGCTGTTTGTGAACGAGCAAGTGATACCTGTTATAGAAGAAGATATTGACGACGAGTAGATATTATAAAGCATATCTAAAACTGAATACATAATTTTTTAAATGCCTTTACTCGTATCTTCTCGTACAACAATAAACAATTATGAACTGCTAAACGAAAATGTCATTTAAAAAATGAGTTGTTTTATTACGTAATGTTAAATCTTTTTAACATCAGAAATCTTATTTATTATCAAAATACAGAAGAAACTAGTTGAAAATGACAGTTAAATATTAATATTAATATGAATTATTCATATTGTGGACAAACACATTTTTTTATTACAATTTTGGCGCGAAATATGAATATTTAAACCGGTTTATTTTATTTGACTATCTTCCACATTGTTTAAAATTCTACAAAAAATATATGTCGTAGAGGATTAAAAAACACATTACATGTACAAAATCTGAGACAGTAGTCCAATGTCTACAGTGCAAAAATCGAATTTGAAAACTTTAATATTTTTTTTATATTTGAATTTGGCGCCAATATTTTTTGAAAAAAATACCCTGACATGTAACTTTTTTTTTCCTTTTAAGTAATATTTTTCTCCAGCTCGATGCACGCAGTAGATGCCGAGAAAAAAATAAAACGTAAAAATCACGTTTTCCGTCATATCTCAGTAACAAATTGGTTTAGGAAGCTGAAAATTTGGGGAATGTCGGCATTTTCAATTGTCTTTCGTCTGAGTATCGCGATCCTGGATTCGCATGGGGGGCACTTTTAACCCTCTTATCCTGTGATACCCTTTAGTTGTAAAAATATGGCTAATTATTTAAAATGCGCCTATCGTGATTGTGGCGCGAGGAAAACCGAGGATGTACACTTCTTTACATTTCCTGTAAATAATAGCGAAAGATGTGATCATTTGTTAAAAAATTGTGGTAATATGGATCTCTTTATTTTGTCCGAAAAGAAACATTCTTCAAAGCGCCTGTGTAATAAACATTTTCGAGCAAGTGATTTTACAAATTACCAACAAAATAGACTGTTAAAATCAGCAATTCCAAAACCATTTGACATAGTATTAAGTGATTCGGATTCCGATTTAGAAGTGTTAAAGCCCATTCACATGTACACCCGAAAATTGGAAGAGGATTTGCCATCTACATCCAAAGAAGTAAGGTTTTTAACCCCAAAAATAAACAAAAATTTTTAATATATGACATAAAAATTTACTTTTTTTTATATATCATATCCTTATATATTCGTATACTCTGTACATTGCGGACATTCGTTGATTCTATAAAAGAGTCTAATTTAAAATTCGAACGAGTGTTTTCAATCCCAGTCTAAGCATGAAGTAAAATTTCGAGTTTAGAAAAGCCCCGCGTAGAAAATTTGTCGAGGGTCGCGCAGCGACCCGAGACAAATTTTCACGGGGCTTTTCTAAACTCGAAATTTTACTTCATGCGCCACGCGTATAAAATACTGACATATTGTAAAATTCTAAAATACTAGCCTTTATTTTGTTCGGTTGATTGACAAATTATATTGAATATTAAATTTTATTTATAAAATCTTGGCAAAAACTTGAAACCTGTTACAACATTTCAAAAGAAGTGGATTAATAAGAAATCGTGGAAATTAGTGAAAAACCTATTTAAAAAATCTATAAATATAAAACATGGATTTGTGTGAGTGTTTTCCACTCCCCGATTAAGCATGAAGTAAAATTTCGAGTTTAAAAAACCCTGAACATTTGGATTTGGCGGCACGAGCGAAGCGAGTTCAGGCTTTTCTAAACTCGAAATTTCACTTCGTGCGCCACGCGTACAAACACTGATTTAATATGAAGTTCAATAACACATAATCGATCTACTATTTTTGTCAGAAGTATAGTTAAAGATGTGAAATAAATATACATAATGTTGATATGATTTACCAAAATACCGGTACATTTTTAAGAGCAATTTTTGCGATCAACCGGTAAGCCGGTATTCCAATCCCTACCTGTATCATATAACTGTATTTATTTTAATTTAAATTGCATTACATGAGAGTAAATCTAGATTTCAATATTATATGTGGAATTAAAAATTGAATGGTGTAGATTCACGCTCGATTTGTTTATTTTGATAAAATAAACAAACCGAGCGTCATCATTTTTCGTTCCGTCGGTACCGTTAGAGAGGAAAAAATATAAACATTCCTCTGCGGATCCGATATACAAATGAATTGGGAAGAGTGGGGAAACCTAGTAGTTACTCTAAATCACACGCCTGCTGGGTGAGCCACCTGGCAGAGCCGCCCCCCCTGACCCCGCACAGCCAGCGTGAATACTCTGGTTACTCCATACTCTGTGGTTGAGGTGAATCTAATTTTGAAAATATCGAAGTGTTACACAATATATAACTAAAATATTAAAGGGCTGTAATCGGTTTTTTGAGATATAACAATTATTACGAAGTTGTAAACAGTGCGGTTTTGAATTAAGTAATCGAAACTGTGATACGGGATTGTGAAAATGTGAGCAATTTGTATCACCTAAATTTAAATTTGCCAAAATATGCAAATATGTTGTTTTTTTAAAGATGATCATCTGTATTTAGCCGGCATTTACATTCCAGTATATTTTCAAAAAACCCTTTATACCCATTCCTAATTATAATTATGTAAAATTGAAAAATGAAAAAATTAATTAATTAAATTATCATTTATTGCATAATCAAAAATAATAGAAATACCTAAGCCAATTTCTATAAATCTTCGAAATAAATTATGTTAATTACTCATATAAAATATTACATTTTAAAATACATTAAAACTTAAAACACATTACCTATTTCGAAGATTTATAGAAATTGACTTAGGTATTTTTTGTACTCATTAAGCGCCATTAATGTAATAATACAACCTTACGAAAACTAAAGTTAATTTGATATATTTTATTATATTTTAGATAACAAATGTTCCGTTACTCCTACCCTAGACAGGCTAACCGTACCAGCTCACCACACATCTTTGTATAAGCAAAGTCCGTATTATATGTGCCTCACCCTATATAATAAGCTACGTGACTATAGTAGAACTATTGAGCAGATTATATATATATATATATATATATATATATATATATATATATATATATATATTATCAAAGTCCCTATATATATATATATATATATATATATATATATATTATCAAAGTCCCTATATATATATATATATATATATATATATATATATATATATTATCAAAGTCCCTATTACCCTTTCGGGTGTTGGGTATATACAAAATATTTACAAAATAATACTTTACAAAATAATAAGTATGTTCACTGTTTATACACAAATTTGTCCCAGTCTTTTTTATTTGTAGCTATTTTCCGTGCCTGTTCCAGTGTTGTCCCGTACTCTTGCAATATTAAACTTATATTGTCGTTCCACGTCTTTCTTGGTCTTCCTTGTCTTCTTTTCTTCGTTGTTCTGGCTAGCCAAACTTTCTTTGTTATCCTGTTATCTTCCATTCTGTGTATGTGTCCAAACCAACTCAACTGTCTTTTTTTTTATGAATTCTAGTACTTCTTCTGCTTCCAGGTCTTCTCGTATCTTTGTATTTCTAATTCTGTCCATTTTTGTAACCCCTCTCACACATCTTAGATATTTCATTTCGACAGCTTGTATTTTACTTTTTTGTTCTGCACTTAAGTTCCACGTCTCGCAACCGAACGTTAAAACCGGTCTATATATTGTCTTAAAGACTGTCATTTTTGTTTTGTTTGAAATATTTTTGTTGCATATGAACTTTTTCTTCATTGCATAAAACAGTTTTAAAGTGCTCTCGATTTTTTTGTTTATTTCTAGTTCGCTTTTTCCCGTTGTATGTATACTTATGCCAAGATATTTGTAGCTTTCAACTTGTTGTATTTGTACACCTTCTATGTTTATTCTCAGTTCTTCATCTTGCCCTATAACCATTACCTTTGTCTTATTTTGGTTCATTGTCAGTTCGTATTACTCTAATGTCGATTTCCATACTTTCAGATTGTGTTCTAAGTCCCCACTACTATTACCATATATCACCACGTCATCTGCAAAGACACCTTCGGATATTGCCACACTATTCATCTTATAGTATCCTACATTAATCTTCTTTGCCTCCTTGTTACATATTGTTATAATCTCGTTCATAAATATGATAAATAGTAATGGGCTTAGTCCACCTCCCTGTCTTTATCCTTCCTTAATCTTGATGGGTTTTGATTCTCTGTTGTTATGAATTATGTATGTTGTATTTTTCTCGTATATTTCCTTTGTTAGTCTTATTAATTTGTGACCTAGTCCGGTCTTGTCTAGGATTTTCCATATTTCTTCTCTTCTTACTGTATCAAAAGCTTTTTGTATGTCTATAAACGCTAGGTATATATTTCTTTGTTGGTCATGCATTTTTTCTGTCAGTTGTCTTATAGTAAATATGTGGTCTTGTATACTTCGACCTTTCCTAAATCCACACTGTGAGTCGTGCAACTTCTTCTCTATTTTCTTACGAATTCTTCTCCCTATTATTTGTTCCAGTATTTTCATTACCATATTCAACAGGTTGATTCCTCTATAGTTGTTGCAGCTCAGTTTGTCACCGCTCTTATATATTGGGACAAGTAAGGTTTCTGTCCATTCCGAGGGAATTGTCTCCTCCTTCCACACCATGTTGAATATTTTTAATAGTATTTTATATCCTGTGCTGTCCATCTTTTTTATCATGTCTGCGGTTATTCTGTCTCTTCCTGCCGCCTTTCCATTTTTTAGTTTGTCTATTACCTGTTTTAACTCTTGTTCTGTAATTTCTGGTTCTCGACTAGGCCTTTTCAATTCCTGATTTTGTTCCTTTTCATTTTCATTATTACTTAATAGTTTTTCGAAATATTCTTTCCACCTGTTCATGATTTCATCATCACCTGTCAGTAATTCGTTTTTGTCGTTCTTTATGTTTGTAGTACTATCATTGGTTTTGTTGTTCCTCATTCTCTTTAGCGCTCCATAAAACAGCTTTGTATTTGCTTTGCTTTCTGTTTCCATTTTATTTCCAAATTTTTCCCACATTGCTGCTTTTTCTCTTTTTATTTCAAGTTTAACTTTTTGTCTACTCTTCTTATATTTTTCATAGTTTTCGCTTGTTCTGTTATTTAGGTATAATTGCCAAAGTTGTTTTTTGTTTTTTATTTCATTTTTAATATTTTCTGTCCACCATGCCGTCTGCTTTTTGTCATTTCTTTTCCTAGATGTGCCGCATACGTCCGACGCTGTTTGCAGTATAATTTCTTTAAAGTTGTTCCATAGTTTAGCAGTATCTTTCTCTATGTTAATCTTTCCCCAATTTTCCTCTTGTTTTTCCCGGTACTTTTGGGCCACCTCTGTTTCATTTAATTTATGTGTTTTAATGGAAACAAATTCTGTCTTTTTGAATTTTTTATGGTCTGGTGTTATATTGTGACTAATATCTTTTGTTTGTAACGTCAACAAGTAATGGTCACTTCCAATTTGAGGTCCCCTCCTTACTCTAACATCTTTGACTAATTTTAATTTTTCTTTGTCAATCAATATGTAGTCTATTATGGATTTTTCATTTCGACTCGTCATTTCCCTTGTATATGTATGTATATGTTTATGTTTAAACCAAGTGTTTGTAATAATTAAGTTATTTAATGTGCAATATTTGAGTAATCTCTTCCCATTGTTATTTCTTGTATCTTCTCCGTAATTTCCAAGCACATTCTTATATATGTCATCCCTTTTCCCTACCCTTGAATTTAAATCACCCATAATTATGACATCATCTTTGCATTCATCTGTAATTTTACTTAGCATATTCCAAAATTCATCCTTTTTATCAGTTTTCGTATCTTCATTAGGGCCATATGCTATTATAATATTATTTATAAACATGTTTTCATTTTTGAATTTAATCAAAAGTACTCTGTCAGATATCTGCCTGTATTCGCTTATTTTGTGCTTTATGCTCTTATGTATCATACATCCCACCCCGCTTGCTGCATGCTCTTTCTCCTCTACTCCACTATAAATTATTATGTGCTCATTATCAGTAATTAGTGCATCTTTTCCTTTTTTTTTCGTTTCAGTTAATCCTAGTATGTGTAGACCTATTTTTTCAAATTCATTTTCTATTTCATTTTCTTTATTATTTATCCCTCTTATGTTCCATGTACCTATTAGCCATTTCGATTTACCGTTTCCAAGTCCGTTCTTACTTCTATTTTCCTTATTTTTTATGTTGTCCTTCTCCGCAGATTAAATTGTTTAAGAAAAAACTTAAAGCGCTCTTAGTTGAGAAGGCATACTACTCGATTGACGACTTCTTGAATGACTCATTCATAGGCAGTAATTAAATTCGTATTATTATTTTATTTCAATTTATTTTATATTACTGAGTTTTTCTGTTTTCAATGTATTTCTTTTTGTCTTTAACTATCTGTTTATATTGTAATATATGTTTTCATGTCCTGGTGCAATAAATATATTATTATTATTATTATTATTATTTGACCTGACTTGAGAATGTTAATATTTTTCATTGAAATATTTCGATTATTACTGATTTTATAACGTTTTCGAATACTTTTCAGTTTATTTCGATCTTCAAGATATTCCTGTGATTTAGTACGCGCGGCGCATGAAGTAAAAATTCGAATTTAGAAAAGCCTGAAAATTTAGTTTGGTCGCGTAGCGCTACGCGCTACGCGACCAAACCAAATTTCAAGGCTTTTCTAAATTCGAATTTTTACTTCATGCTTAATCTGAGAGTGGAGACACTTGTTAGAAGCTTTGAGTTATCAGTGTTCACATGGTTTCTTTTCGTTGATTTGGTAAATGTGTATTAATTTTAAATATTAATCTTAATTGTTATGATAATTAACATAAATTTTTACATAATTTACATAAAAGTACGTAAATTTAACAAATTTTACCAAATCAACCCACTCAGCAAAAGACAAACAAATAACGTTATATCAACATTGTAGCAACATTAAACGTTGTTTTAATTTTGATGAAACATTACTTAAATGTGTTTGCTTAGTGGGAACTATACTACGTATTTTATATTTTTTAAATGGACTCCGTTGGCCGAATAATTAAATCCATAAAAACATATACACATTGACAAGAATATTGACAACAATTAAAAACATAAATAATAATACAAATACCAATAAATAAAAATCTAAAAAAAACTCGAACTTCACATTACAATTTCTTTCAATTTAAAGTTTGATCTGTGTCTCTTGCATACTCAAAATTAAAAAAATTACAATTTAAAAATGTGAAAAGGACGAGATTTTTTATAAAAGTGTCATGCAAATAGTTTTTTTATTATTATTTTTTATAATAATTTAATTTATAAGACCGATAAATGTCGACATTTCTTTATTACTTGTGTATGTATACAAAATTTAAGATACTTTCATCTTTATAACCTAACTTAACCTAACCTAACGTGACCGAGCCTAACCTAATCTAGTCAAACCTTACCTAGCCTAACCTAACCTAACATAGTTTACGAGACTGATAAATGTTGGCATTTCTTTATCACTTGTGTGTGTATACAAAGTTTATTATACTTTCAAATTTATAACCTAACCTAACCTTTTTTTTTTATTATAGAGAGGATTGGGAAATCTGTTAACAGACACCCAGTCTTAGGTCTAGTGCGGCTGGGTAGTGTCGGGTTGGGGAGGATCCCCGACCGACTAAAACCCTTCCCTCTCTCTTCTACCCGTGTCCTGTGCACTCCGGAACGTCTCTCGACACTACTTCGGGGTGTGTGCTATCGCACTTGGTATTTTTTTGGGTCAATATCTCATTGCTTTCTCCCATTCTAGCTCGTCCTTATATTTTTTGGCCTTGACCACCTTCGCAAAGTTTTCTACTGCCTCCCATGCTTTAATACTTCCCAGCATGTCTTTCACTAGCTTGTCTGTTGTTAGCCCTCCTAGCTGGTCTGCTACCTTTGCTCTTTCTTGTTGCCAAGTCGGGCACTCTATGAGCGTGTGTTGCGCCGTGTCACTGGCTGCTTTACAGTACCTAACCTAACCTTACCTTACCTAACCAAACCTTACCTTACCTTACCTAACCTAACCTAACCTAACGTAGTAATGTGTTCGTATCAAGTGTTTTCCACTTCCAGACTAAGCATGAAGTAAAATTTCGAGTTTAGAAAAGCCCCGCGTAGAAAATTTGTCGAGGGTCGCGCAGCGACCCGAGACAAATTTTCACGGGGCTTTTCTAAACTCGAAATTTTACTTCATGCGCTACGTGTATTAACCACTGTTATACTAAAGTTCAAAAAAATATTCTACATTGTATTTCACAGACACAAATGTTGTTAGTAAAGAAAATTTTGAAATTTCAGATATTAAAGCTTTTAAATTAATTGGGACCTAACGAGACCTAGCCTAACCTAACCTAATCTAGCCAAACCTTACCTAGCCTAACCTAACCTAACATAGTTTATGAGACTGATAAATGTTGGCATTTCTTTATCACTTGTGTGTGTATACAAAATTTAATATACTTTTAAATTTATAACCTAACCTAACCTAACCCTACCTAACCTAACCCTACCTAACCTAACTTAACCTAACCTAACCTAACATAACCTAATCTAGCCTAGCATAACCTAACGTAACCTAACGTAACCTAACGTAACCTAACGTAACCTAACCTAACCTAACCTAACCTAGCCAAGTTGTATGTTTGTATCAAGTGTTTTCCACTCCCAGACTATGCATGAAGTAAAATTTCGAGTTTAGAAAAGCCCCGCGTAGAAAATTTGTCGAGGGTCGCGCAGCGATCCGAGACAAATTTTCGCGGGGCTTTTCTAAACTCGAAATTTTACTTCATGCGCCACGCGTATAAGCCACTGTTATACTAAAGTTTAAAAAAATATTCTACATTGTATTTACATACATGAATGTTGTTAATAAAGGAAATTGTGATATTTCAGATATTAAAGCTTCTAAAATAATTGGGACCTAACGTGACCTAACCTAACCTAACCTAATCTAGCCAAACCTTACCTAGCCTAATCTAACCTAACATAGTTTATGAGACTGATAAATGTTGGCATTTCTTTATCACTTGTGTGTGTACAAAATTTAATATACTTTCAAATTTATAACCTAACCTAAACTAACTTAACCTAACCTAAAGTAACCTTATCTAACCTAACCTAACCTAACGTAACCTAACGTAACCTAACGTAACCTAACCTAACCCAGCCAAGTAGTATGCTCGTATCAAGTGTTTTCCACTCCCAGACTAAGCATGAAGTAAAATTTCGAGTTTAGAAAAGCCCCGTGAAAATTTGTCGAGGGTCGCGAAGCGACCAGAGACAAATTTTCTGGGCTTTTCTAAACTCGAAATTTTACTTCATGCGCCACGCGTATTAACCACTGTTGTACTAAAGTTCAAAAAAATATTCTACATTGTTTTTCACAGACAAAAATGTTGTTAGTAAAGAAAATTTTGAAATTTCAGATATTAAAGCTTTTAAATTAATTGGGACCTAACCAGACCTAGCCTAACCTAACCTTTTTTTTTTAAAGAGACGTAGGTTGCGCCGTGCGGCTAACAACAGCAAGTGGCCCCTGCGAAATAGAGCATCGGTGGTACCACGCTTGGTGCATTCTTCGCCGATTGCTCTCCCTCTTTATTGAATTATTTCATCATTACATCCTTACATACAATATACATATACTGGGTGTCCCAAAAGTTTGGAAACGGTTGAATATCTCGAGAACACCTCATCGGATCAAGATGGTATAAAATACGACTTTCTTTATTTTTAAAGCTCTATTTAGGCATATAAGGGGTAATTGCTGTTTTTTTAATCAAAGTAATTTTGGTTGTCTCATGTTATGTTATTGTTATTAAAAAATCATTTCGTTATTTTGGCTTTTTCCCCACTTTCTACTAAGATCAAAATTAACTTTACAATACCGTCGGCATTAGCGTGACCCGATGTGCACCACGGGGAGGTTGCATGATCGGATTTTGCACATCATGTAGCCTGAAAAGGGCTGATTGTTGCATTTCCGGTGGTTTGATGTTGCATCTTCGCCGCCAAATCGTCTTCTTCCTTATCGCAAATGTTCAAACTGACCGCCATTTTGGCCTTGGCACTGACCCAGTCGGCTGTGAAAATCGGGTGAGGGGTGGGGGTGGTTTGCAAATCGATAAACAGTTTTTGATGGAGAATGCAATAGTGCATTAAAAAATAGGAATTTCCATTTAATTTTTCTAAACTACCCCCTCGAACCACCCCCCAGAGGGGTGTGGGTGGCTATCGCACAGCATGCCTAAATAGAGCTTTAAAAATAAAGAAAGACGTATTCTATACCATCTTGATCCGATGAGGTGTTCTCGAGATATTCAACCGTTTCCAAACTATTGGGACACCCAGTATATCCCTTTAAACTATAAACGTAAAACTCGAAAGCTCATATCTGCAAAATTCATAAACTCTAAAACCATGACCTTATAGCTGAAGGAACAAAACATAAACTTCAATACCAATATACATGTACATTAACAATTTAGCTTAACCTACTCGGTGCCTTTGTGTTAGTGTGACCATTTTCAGGTCCTTTTGGCGGAGAACTTTTTTTGCAAAGACCTCTAGGGCTGTCCACGCCTCCTCCTTCATCAGAATGATTTCGCCAATTTTCTTGGCCTCGATAGGAGTTTGTTTTCCTATGACGGCTTCGAGGTCGCTTCTTTCTGTCTCCCACGCCTCGCACTCCACCAGGGTGTGTCTCACGTCGTCTGGTACCCCGGTGGAGCAAAAGACGCAGATTCCGTATCTAGTTTGTTTATTATTTTCATATAGCTAAGAAACATCAGTGAGCGGTCAGGATCTGAGTCAAGTGGTAGGAGCATTCCCCGTGTTCGCGTTTTATCCAGTCTTCGATGTTGGGTATTAGCTTTGCTGTCCATGAATGTGCGGTATCCCAGCGTTTTTGCCACTCTCTCAGGATGTGTGCATCTACCATGCTTCTAGCCTCTGTTGCCGAGAGTCCGTCCTTTCTTGCCTTCCAACCCAGGGGTCTCGCCTCGGCCATTGGGTCCGCTGGTTGCAGGCTTGCTAACACCTCTGCAGCATCGGTGGATACGCTTCTGTATCCCCGGATTACACGCAGAGCGCAGGGTCTCATTGCTCTCCTGAGCCTTGCTTTGTTGCGCTTAGATTTTGTAGCGTTTTCTGCCCAGATCCTTGATGCGTATAGTAATTTAGATCTGGCTACCGTTGCAAGGAGTCGTCTTTTACCCTCTCCAGGTCCTTCAGCGTTTGGTAGCAATCTTGATGTGGCCATCGCCGTGTGACTAGCCAAGTTAGATGCCTTCTCCACGTGCGGTGTGAATTTTTGGTTGCATCCTGTTATCACTCCAAGGTAACCTAACCTAATCTAGCCAAACCTTACCTAGCCTAACCTAATCTAACATAGTTTATGAGACTGATAAATGTTGGCATTTCTTTATCACTTGTGTGTGTGTATACAAAATTTAATATACTTTCAAATTTATAACCCAACCTAACCTAACCTAACCCTACCTAACCTAACCTTATCTAACCTAACCTAACCTAACCTAACCTAACCTAACCTAACCTAACCTTACCTAACCTAACCTAGCCAAGTTGTATGTTCGTATCAAGTGTTTTTCACTCCCAGACTAAGCATGAAGTAAAATTTCGAGTTTAGAAAAGCCCCGCGTAGAAAATTTGTCGAGGGTCGCGCAGCGACCCTCGACAAATTTTCACGGGGCTTTTCTAAACTCGAAATTTTACTTCATGCGAAACGCGTATAAACCACTGTTATACTAAAGTTCAATAAAATATTCTACATTGTTTTTCACAGACACGAATGTTGTTAGTAAAGAAAAGTTTGAAATTTCAGATATTAAAGCTTTTAAATTAATTGGGACCTAACGAGACCTAGCCTAACCTAACCTAATCTAGCCAAACTTTACCTAGCCTAACCTAACCTAACATAGACTGATAAATGTTGGCATCTCTTTATCACTTGTGTGTGTACAAAATTTAATATACTTTCAAATTTATAACCTAACCTAACCTAACCTAACCTAACCGAACCTTATCTAACCTAACCTAACCTTATCTAACCTAACCTAACGTTATCTAACCTAACCTAACCTTTTTTTTTTCTAAGGGACGTAGGTTGCGCCTAAAGGCTAACAACAGCAAGTGGCCCCGGCGAAATGCAGGAAGACACAGACGGTATCCGCGGTTGCGTATTTCATCGTCCATGTTTCCGCCGTTTGCTTAATCTTTATTAAAGTAAGATTTATAATGTCACAATTACAGTTAAGAAGATTACATAAACAAGTTACATTTACTTTATATTCCACCTGTCTTTATTACCTACTTACTAATACTTGCTAGGTACTTACTAAAGGTATCGCTCTATTTTCAGAAGACCTTTTTCTTTTTTTTATGACGGTTTCGGCAGAGTTTCGGGCCGCAGACCAAACTGTTTCATCCTCCGTCATGCTGTTTAGTAGCGAGGCGCCGTTCCTGGGGTTTTCCTCTCTGATGTGACTCCATAGCGCAGTCCGCTCTTCCGTCCACGCTGGGCATTCAAGTAAGCAGTGTTTGGCGGTGTCAGATACTCCTCTAGTACAGAATTTGCAGTGATCGGTGTCGGCTTTCTTAATTCTGCTTAGGTAGGCACCGAAGCAGCCATGTCCCGAAATGAATTGCCTCAGGTAGTAATCGCATTCTCCGTGTTTCCTGTTTCTCCATTTTTGAATATTTGGTATTAGTTCCCTTGGCCAAATGGAACTCGTTAAGTCCCATCTTAGCTGCCACTCTCTGGCTGTGCTAGCGTTGGCCATTGCTTTTGTCTCCTGCAGTGAAAGCCCGTCTTTTTTTGCAGCCTCTCTTAATGCCGCTTCAGTAACTAGGTCTGCGGGTGGCACCCCTGCTAGAATCTCGGCAACGTCTATGGCTACAGTTCTGTAGCCTCTGCAGATTCGTAGGTTAGATTTCTCATGGCCCTACGTAAAATCGTCGCATTTCTTTTTCGCTTTGCTCCAGCTGCCCATATCGGAGCGGCGTACAGCAGTTTGGAGCGTGCTACAAGTGATAGCAGGCGTCTCTTTCCCTCACTTGGACCTCTTGGGTTTGGCATTAGCCTGGCCAGAGAGACTTCTATAGAGCTGGCGGCCTTTGCTGCCTTCATTATGTGCGGCGTAAAGTTCGGGTTGGTGCCAATCGTAACGCCGAGGTAGTTTACCGATTTTGCTATTGTTGTTTCCACCCTTAGTATAGCAATTGTTTGTGCGTTATTACGACCTGGCCTCCTTGTCTAAAGCCATGCCGCCTCTGTCTTAGTGGCCTCGATTTTTAGCCCAATCGTTTCCATCCAATCAGCGATCCGGGCGGCAGCCTCCTCCGCGATGAGTTTGACCTGTCTAGCTTCCCAGTGTGTCACGACAAGAGCGATGTCGTCCGCATATGCTACCACTCTAGCTCCCGCTGGAAGATGTACTCTCAGCACACTGTCGTACGTCATCAGCCAAATTAAAGGGCCTAGTATTGACCCTTGGGGGACCCGTATGCTCGTCTGGAAAGTGATGGTTTTGTCGCCAGCGTCTGCTACCATATTCCTGTTTGTAAGGTACTCCATCAGCACGTTTTGAAGGTACGCTGAAATGCCTCTTCGTTTCATCTTCTCTGCGACGGTACGGTGTGGAATGGAATTTGTAACGTGCCGTTTTATAGAAATGTAAATAGCATCTTGGGGCCACTTAATTGCTACGCCTATGTTTTTTGTTTTGACCGTCAAGGAAATTTTCGGGAAAAAGCGCGTTAGCGAGAGCGGGCCATCTTGTGCGGAGGACCGCGAAACTCAAGGACTCGAGTTTGGGCAGCCGGCGTATGAACAAGTGTGTGTCAGGTGAGCGTTCTATTGTTTGGATTTATTTTGTTTATTATTGTCGGTGTATCGAAGTTAATGGAGATTATTTTATTGTGGCTTGTAATTGAGAGCCGCTGATTGTTACGTGCGTAAATCAAGCGCGTAAATGACCTAAAACGCACACACTTGTTCCATTTGCCCGACCGGGTTATCTTTGTTATTTTTTTGTGATAATGGTGCGGGGTTGCATGATGTCTAGTTGTACGTGTTTTTTGTATTATGGATCCCGGCCCTTTTGAATTTTCCCTTGCGCTGAGCGTAAATTCGCGTTACTGTCACGGTAGTAGCCACATAGATCTTAATTAAATTACGTAATACTATCAGAGTATTTTTCAACCGTAGCTCTTCAGCCGCCCAGGGCCCCGTTCCTTTAAGACGACGGTATTTGGGAAGAGAGACGCAGCCGGACCAGACGAAAGCGGAAGATGTTATGAAGTAGCTGCCAGCTCTAGAGGAAGGGTTTTGAGGAGTGCTTGCCCAGTAGCCAAACTTCCAAGCTGATTTCCTAAGCCAGATGTAACGCATGCGCTTATCCCTATTCCTGCAGCACTACAACGCTTGTGCAAGGAGAACTTCTGGTGAGACGTCCTGTCAAATTTACTAACCATCCCTTGAAGGGCGGGCCAATGGCAGATTTATTCCAAGAAGAGGCAGTGACGCTTTCATTCATCCTGTAGCTTTTGTTTTAGATGCTGTGGCTGCTTAATTTATTTGTAAAGCTTTAAATTCATTTCTTAATATTTTAAATTCTATCCGTAATACTTTTTATTGTTAAATTCCCTATGGTAAAGCCTATATTTTTTTATTATTTAGTTGAGTAATATATTTTGTTAACATTTTAATTTAGCCGAGTAATTTTCTTTACTATCTCCCGAACGAATTAACAGTTTAATTTCCCCCTTCTGTCACTAGTGACTGGCGCCCGACTGATGTTGAAGTGGTACAAGTTTTTGTTAGTATTCACCCCCGACCGTGCGCCGCTTACAGATCAGCTGGCCGTGGCATTTGTGAAATTTAACGTCACAAATTGAAGGCGTTTTGGACGTCAATGGTGACCACCAGACAGTGCTTTCTTTTCCTTAAAGCGCCGCTGTTAGCTTGTTTTGCTGTGTTTAAAACATCATTTATGGCTCCGATTGTTGAGTTTCCTGGTCTGAAGCCGTGTTGGTGGGGGGAGATACCTCCTTTTTGTTCGATCTCCTTGAAAAGCCTCTCAGCTATGACCCTCTTAAAGAGTTTCCCACTCGCGTCTAGGAGGCATATTGGTCTATACGCCGATGGACTGGACCCCGGTTTTCCCTTTTTTGGAAGGAATATAATCTTGCCCTTTTTCCAGCGTCAAGGAAAGCGTCCTTCAACGAAGCATTGCTCTGCTATTTTTGCAAAATCGGAAGGATTAAGGTATGGCGCCGTTCTAACCATTTCACCTGGTATGGTATCTGGCCCGGGTGCCTTTTTAGTTTTGACGTGCCGCTGCCGTTATTTCTGCCTCTTCTACCGGTGGGATGTTTTCTAGTCTCGTCTGTAAGCGTGCCCAGTCTGCGACTGTATTCGTTTTTTCGGGATAAAGGGTTTTTATGACCTGTCGAATACCTCCTATATCCCTCGCTTCTGGTCCGGGGGTAGATATTTTAAGTTTTCCCGTGACTATCTTATAGGGTTTTCCCCACGGGTCGTGTTCAACCTCCTCGCAGAGCTTTTCCCATGCCCTCTTCTTACTTCGTACTATCTCCTTTCGCAACCTAACCTAACCTAACATAACTTAATTTAGCCTAACATAACCTAACGTAACCTAACCTAACCTAGCTAAGTTGTGTGTTCGTATCAAGTGTTTTCCACTCCCAGACTAAGCATGAAGTAAAATTTCGAGTTTAGAAAAGCCTCGCGTAGAAAATTTGTCGAGGGTCGCGCAGCGACCCGAGACAAATTTTCACGGGGCTTTTCTAAACTCGAAATTTTACTTCATGCGCCACGCGTATAAACCACTGTTATACTAAAGTTCAAAAAATATTCTACATTGTTTTTCACAGACGCGAATGTTGTTAGTAAAGGAAATGTTGATATTTCAGATATTAAAGCTTTTTAATTAATTAGATTAAGTAGACCAGTGCAAAACATTCTAGTACACAACTTTATATGTAGTTAGCGACCCTGAAATCACATATTACTAAATTTGAGCAAGATCTAAGTGTTTATTCGACATTTGGT
This sequence comes from Philonthus cognatus, assembly GCA_932526585.2. NCBI lineage: Eukaryota > Metazoa > Arthropoda > Insecta > Coleoptera > Staphylinidae > Philonthus > Philonthus cognatus. The sequence continues at coordinate 180,556,285 of OW052241.1, forward strand.
CAGCTTTCCGAACGTTTTGACCACTGCGACGTGGCGAAGTAAAAAAACCAAAAACGATGTTTGACGGATGGTCATGGCAGTACATTTGTTTTACGCGCAACCTGCTTTTACCACGAACAAGCTTGGTTAATGTGAATAATGTGCCAAAATTGATGGATAAATATAGGTTAATTTAACATTTAACAAACACGGAGGTATAAGAGTACGATTACCGGAAAGTCACCAAGAGCAGCATTTCAAACTTTTTGACTACTGTGCGACGCACAGTAGGCTACCTCGCTTTAAAACCTGGCCATATTAGGAAAAAAAAAAAGGTGCGCGTTCGGACTTTAGTTCCGTGAAATCGTATATAGATGACACTAGTGCATACTAGTCCAACGCTGCGGTGGCATTCCACTCAGTAATTTGTATGATACGCATTGTGATAGTTTCCGGTAAACACGGGTTAGAAAAACAGCACATTTTTGACCATTTATATTGTGTTATTGTTAACGAGTGACAGTGATCCGGCCCAGTTATCAAGATCACATGAGATGGGTAGCACCTTAAAAGGTAAGACTATCACATTTGTAACCCTTTTAATAAAGTATTTTGACTTAAAACTAAAGTACATTTAACCTGTATTGCGTAACACCGAAATTCTCAAAAATGATTGTCTACAAAATTTGTTCTGTGACGTTCCACTTCAGTGAGTAGCTCTGGTACTACCTTAACAATGTCGTTGAAGATTTCAAAATAAATCGGGTGCGCATGTTTGCGCCATTTCCGTGTACGATGGTTCTTCTGTGGTGTGAACGTGTTTTTTATATTTACTATTACGAGGTGCGTTCTAGATATAACATATCCGATTTTTTTTTCTCATGACAAACAGATAGAAACATGCAGTTTGTTTTAAAATACTCGTGCACTCGTTGTGGATGCGTGGTATTATTATCATCACTGTATGGCAGACAGAACTCTAGCGACAGCGCTGCAGCGCCGAGAGTGAGGACTGTATTTAATGCTTAAAATTTCGGGTAAGCGTCATTGCTAAAAAAAATGCATGGTCACCATCATTCTGGGACAGCGATGGGGTAGTTCTTATTCATTGCGTTCGAGAGGGCACTACAGGTGCATCCTACCAAGTTGTTTCAAAGAACAATCTCCCAGCATTTCGTAAAAAACGACCAGAACAGGCTGCATTTCATTGCATATGGGATTTTCCAGTGGTAAAATCAGACTCCTAGCGTTCTCAGCCACCATGGAATCATGGTTTATATGGCCAACATGATTGAACATGATGGCCATATAACCATTTTTTATAGATAATCCTGTGATGAACATTTTGAATAATTTATTTTGCAGCATCTACTTCAAATTCAAAAACTTACTCGTGTAGGCAAATATTTGACTGTGTGAAAAATGTATGGACAGCAGGTACTAAAAGTCAATTCGCGGCTGTACAGTCCAAATTGAGTGAAGACTTAGGCATCCCGTTTCAGCTGAGCTCTGCTAACGAACAGCAATTACGATTGATTTTGTCAAAGTTGTGGATAAGGTGGAACCAGGCTCAACGGAAACGAGACCGATTTGGCCTTGCCAATAAACAGTGGTTGGACGGATCAATTACATTTGTGGTGAGTACCGTCCGCGTTCGTATTATTGCTTATTTGACATTACTGTTGTAATAGTTCAGGGTAGAGTAGTGGATTTAAAATAGGTATATATTGTAACATAATAACTTAAATACATGACATGGTAGTTAATGGTTTGAGAGTCGAAATAACTCTGGTCAGTTGGCCTCCTCGCGGGTATTTATATTTGGTGTTGGTGCTGACTGGTAGCGTTGGCCCGGTGATTTGGGACGCCGATAGTCACAAAGTCCACAAGTCCGTTGCTGAGTTGCAGAAGTTGTTGCCGTGGATCGGCCGGACAGCCGCTCGTCATTCTTGCGTAAGTGGGGCATCAGGTAATTGTCCGGAATTGTGTTGTGTTATGATTGCATTATTGAACGAATGATGCAATCGTAATAGAATAATTAATAATTAAATATATGTCTAATCTTAGGAATTAGACAACTGTATAATAATAAGCTTTCGTTGCAGAATGATCTAGTAACGGAACAGCAGTCCACACGAAGCTATGCAAGGAAGACGTATGGTCGAAATCGTTCCTCATTTGAAGTCACTAGCGACAGAACAAAGCGTCGAAGAACGAAGGAACTCAGATCTTCGACCATCACATCTGAATTGGCGTACGCCACGCAAATGAAACTTCGTGCTGATGGTGCCCATGCAGCCTCCAGTATATTGAAAGCGGTAACAACGAATTCACCGGAGCGAGCGGCTAAATATCAGAAGGCGTATAATGATGCGCAGAAACCAATGCTAAGCGAGATATCTGCCGATGTAGCTCTGAATATGACGATCTCAGCTAAAATGACAAAGGCAGCATATCTTATGGTACGAGATGTGACGAATAAGAACCGCCGTGCATCCGTATATCCATCGTACGCCAAATTATTGTCAGCTAAAAAACGTTGTTACCCGCCAAGTTCGGGTATTAAAATAACAGAGACTGCTGCGGAAGTGCAACTGCAGGCACTGCTGGACCATATTACGGTGAGGTTGATTGACGTGGCGCGATGGCGAGAAACAAAATTAACGCGATAGATTCAGACTTTTTGGGCAATTGTACCTTAATTTGTAAGTGGGGCTGTGATGGATCAACTGGTCAAATGTACAAGCAAAAATTCGATAACGAAAAAAGCAGTGATGCAGATGTGTTATTTACTTCGGTCGTACCATTGCAACTGACTGCTGCCAAAAATGATAAAATTGTTATTTGGAGGAATCCGAAGTCATCGTCGACCCGATTTTGCAGACCGCTACGACTGCAATTTTTGAAAGAGTCTGCTGACAATACTTGAGCCGAGAAAGAACATATTGAAAACCAGATTAAATCTCTTGTGCCGTTCCATACTGTTGTCAATGACAGAAATATAGCGGTTAAATATCACTTGGTTTTCACTATGGTCGACGGCAAAGTGAAAAATGCCGTAACGGACACTTCATCGGCTCAACGTTGTTACATTTGTAAGGCAACATCGAAACAATTTAATGACATTGATTCGATTGTGGATAAGGAGATCGACTGCGCAAACCTTGCTCTTGGAGTATCTTCACTCCATGCCTGGATAAGGTTTATGGAGTGGTTTGTACATTTAGCGTATAAGAACGGAGAATAATCGGAGAAAAAGTGGCAGGCTCGGTCTGTAGAGCAGAAACAGCGTGTCGCGACTCGCAAAGCTGAAATTCAAAGCGGTTTCAAACGCATTTTTGCTGATTGATTTTCCCAGACAGGGATCAAGTACCACAAATGACGGCAATACTGCTAGGCGCTTTTTTGACGATGTTCCCTTAACTGCTAAAATTTTGGGAATTGATGAGGAGTTAATGATGAAGTGCAAAATAATTTTGCAGGCAATATCAAGCGGATGTGCCATTGATATCGATAAATTCAAAACGTACTGCTTGAATGTAGCCAGACGGTACGTAGACTTATACTCGTGGTACCCGATGCCGACATCAGTCCATACAGTTTTGATACACGGACATGCCATAATCGAAGCTGCTCCGTTGCCAATTGGTCGGCTATCTGAAGATGCGCAGGAAGCTCGGAATAAAGACATCCGGCGTTATCGAGAAGACTTTACACGTAAATATTCCCGGGAGAAAACTATGTATGACGTCTTCCATCGTCTTCTGGCATCTTCGGATCCATTAATATCGACCTTGCAACAAATCACAATTGGAGAAGATAAACAGATACCACCTGTAGTAAAAGATCTACTTCTTGAGTCAGCTACCAGCGAAGCAACATTACTGTCATAAGAGTCGATATCGGGTTGTATCGACTCTTATGACAGTAATGTTGCTAGCGATAATGAAGTCAACGATGAATATGACTACGATTTCGATTGAAAAATGCCACATACCGGGTGTTGATTCGATCAGGTATTCATAGGGATTAAACATGTCGAATCACATTCACGCATTTTCCTGCTTCCCGGGCCGGGTATCCGGAAACAATATAGGCCTTTTGAGCACTTGATTACGGTCATTTAGAGGTCTAATACTCGACATCCGTATCAAAAATGATAAATGAAGATGGGTGTTCCGGTGGCTTTCTATTTTTAATTTTCGTTATTTTAAAAACTCGATCAAATATAGTAAATGACTTTCAACCAACTATCGCCCTAAACACTTGGGTTTTTTTTTCGTAATTTTTATTTACTCTTGTACCTATGTTTGCTCTTGCACTTTTCCTCACCTCGGAAGCAGGAAAATACGTAAATGTGATTTTACATGTTAAATCTCTATATATCGAATCAACACATATCTTAATCGTTATTGGCAACCTCAAAATAATAAGTTTCACGCGAATCCGCAAAATTTATAAATTTTCATCCGCCATATTGGATCCACCAGTTTGAATTTTGCGATTCTAGCATCAAATTTGTAATCAGCAACCTTCAAATATCTTATACCCGAAGTTTTACGCGAATCCGCTCAATTTATAATTTTTCATTCGCCATATTGGATTCACCATTTTGAAATTTCCAATTCCGACATCTAATTCGTAATTAGCGACTCCCAGAACCTAATAGGACAAAGTATTGTAGGATTTTAGGTACATTTTCCTATTATGGCCAGGTTTTGAAGAGCTTTGGCCCACTGTGCGACGCGGCGAAGTGAAAAAACAAAAACGATGTTTAACGGATGGTCATGGCAATACATTTGTTTTACGCGCAACCTGCTTTTACCACGAACAAGCTTGGTTAATGTGAATAATGTGCCAAAATTGATGGATAAATATAGGTTAATTTAACATTTAACAAACACGGAGGTATAAGAGTACGATTACCGGAAAGTCACCAAGAGCAGCATTTCAAACTTTTTGACCACTGTGCGACGCGGCGAAGTGAAAAAACAAAAACGATGTTTAACGGATGATCATGGCAGTAATTTTGTTTTACGCGCAACTTACTTTTACCACGAACAGGCCTGGTTAATGTGCGTAGTGTGCCAAAATTGACGTATAAATGTCAGTTGATTTAACATTTTTCATACATGGAGGTACATGTGTATATTTACCAGGAAATGTACACTTTTTCGGGTAATGAAATTGCCAGTGCTTGCACAGAAAGGAGCAGGCCGACGTAGAGTATCGTAGCTGAAAAATCGGCGACAGCGGTATTGAAAAACAGCATCATTATTTAGATAAGGTACAAGGTGCCCAGAAAGGGTATCGAGTATTTGTTTTCGCGCCATATTCGAAACGGGGCGTCTAAAGGGTGCGGGGAGGGGTTCGTGGCGTCCGCCACTTTGTGGAGTTTTAGTCACGATGGAACAGTACCCGGGGACGCATCGCGCATTTTGCGTACGATCGTATTATCGTAATGGTGATTCAATGGTGACTGCTCAACGTCTCTATCGTGCGGAATATCGTACACGCCACGCGCCAAGTGACGATAGCATTAGGATATGGATCAGGATGTTCGAGAATACAGGTGCGATAGTTAAAATTCAAAACTCTGGTCGTCCTCGTTCAGTTCGCGATGAAGAAACAGTTGAAGAAGTTGAGGCGTCGGTTCGTCAAAAACCGTCTTTATCCATCCGAAAGCGAAGTCAAGCGTTGAACATCAAAAAATCGTTTTTACATTGGATTTTAAAGAAAGACTTACATCTAAAAGCCTATAAAATTCAGTTGGTTCAAGAATTGAAGGATACGGACTGTGCTAATCGACTGAATTTTGCGAACGAAATGCTGCAGCGATTTAACAACTTTAACAACATACTGTTCAGTGACGAAGCAAATTTTCACCTGAATGGTCATGTTAATAGGCAGAATTGTCGGTACTGGGCAGTGGAGAATCCGAGACGAAAGCATGAACGACCCCTGCATAGCCCAAAGGTCGTTGTTTGGGCCGCTATGTCTGCTAAAGGCATAATTGGTCCTTATTTTCATGAAGATCAACGAGGCCGAGCAATTAATGTGAATAGTGACCGTTATTGCGATATGTTGCGAAATTTTTTGGTCCCAGAGTTGCAGGAGTTTGCAGGTTTCAACTCAAGAACGTGGTTCCAGCAAGATGGGGCCACTTGCCATACCTCAAATAACTCAATGGAAGTTGTTAACGAATTATTCCCTAATAAAGTCATTTCGCGAAGGGGTAACATCAACTGGTCTCCCAGAAGCCCCGACCTTAGCCCGCTTGACTATTTTGCATGGGGATACCTTAAAAGTAAGGTTTATCAAAACAATCCGACGAATCTAACCCAGTTAAAGCAAAACATCAGGTCAGAAATGGCAGCAATATCGATAGCTATGTGTCAACGTGTTATCGCCAATCTTCGTTTCCGTTTAGAAGAGTGCCAGCAACGTAACGGTCATCATTTGGATAACATCATCTTTTCCAAATAATTCTCCAATTCATATGCTTATAATAAACAATAAACTTTTTTATTGCATACAAATAATTTTTGTTTCATTGAACTTACAAATACCCGCTACCCTTTCTGGACACTTTGTACAAATCATAAGATTGGTCGCCAACGTTCTAGGAGGAAGAAGAATGCTTGGTTGTAGAATATTTAAAAATATGAACATGAAAAGTGCGTGGTATTAGTCTGGGAAGTAGGTCTCACATAAAGACAATTTATCATAAAGAAAAATTTAGTTTGTCAATAGGTTGCAGAATATTTATTTCAAATTGAAGTTAAAAAAAACCAAGGAATATCTAAAGATAAACAGAAAATAGGCTGAATTTAGAATACGTATACTAACGAGTGTTTTCCACTCCCAGACTAAGCATGAAGTAAAATTTCGAGTTTAGAAAAGCCCCGTGAAAATTTGTCGAGGGTCGCGCAGCGACCCGAGACAAATTTTCACGGGGCTTTTCTAAACTCGAAATTTTACTTTATGCGCCACGCGTATAAAATACTAAAATATTGTAAAACTTATGTATATTTGAAATTTACTAGGAATCAGTGTTTTATACGCGTGGCGCATGAAGTAAAATTTCGAGTTTAGAAAAGCCCAGAAAATTTGTCTCGGGTCGCTGCGCGACCCTCGACAAATTTTCACGGGGCTTTTCTAAACTCGAAATTTTACTTCATGCTTAGTCTGGGAGTGGAAAATACTCGTTTAAGGCTCCAAATTGAAGTTAAAAAAAACCAAGGAATATCTAGAGATATACAGAAAATAGGCTGAATTTAGAATACGTATACTAACGAGTGTTTTCCACTGCCAGACTAAGCATGAAGTAAAATTTCGAGTTTAGAAAAGCCCCGTGAAAATTTGTCGAGGGTCGCGCAGCGACCCGAGACAAATTTTCTGGGCTTTTCTAAACTCGAAATTTTACTTCATGCGCCACGCGTATAAAAAACTGAAATATTGTGAAACTCACATAAAGACAATTTATCATAAAGAAAAATTGAGTTTGTCAATAAGTGGCAGAATATTTACAAAATATAAAAAAAACGAATTAAAATTAATATCGACTTTCTGCAGAGTTTGTCTCCAAATATTCATTGAAACAACTACTTCTCGAGCTAATACCCCGACAGATATTGAATTATACAATGAATATTTGCGTTACACGACAGCACATAATTAATATGCAAAATGCAACATCAGGCCAAACTATTCTCTAACCCTGTAATTTTTTTCATTTATTTCAATTTCCTTTTGTTTCATTTACTTTGGTTAGAGAATAGTTTGACCTGATGTTGCATTTTGCATATAAATTATGCATAGAACAGCAGTGCAAATATTGATTGTATAATTCAATATCTGTCGGGGTATTAGCTCGAGAAGTAGTTGTTTCAATGAATATAATCATATCCTTGATGGAAGATCATGGAATCTTCACGGGGACCCCTCCAAGCAATTTGATAATTTTATAACGAAAGTCAAATATTGTTTTCTCCAAGCTTTTCCACAAAAGAAAATAAAAAATGTGGCTTCAAAAATTAATAGCATTCACTGGTTCACTCATAACTTGCGTAAAATGCGAGACACGTTACAGTTACTTAAAAATGTAAGCGTATTACACAGGACACCTGAAACAACAAAAGCATTTAGCAATTACAGACACCTGTACAATAAGGAAGTAAAACTCTCAAAAATTAAAGCGAATGAAAATTTCATTAATCAGAGCAATTGTAAGCCCAAAGCAATGTGGCAAGTCCTGAATTCTTACAGAAAGAAGGAATCGAACCGCACTCAGCAGTGTAAAATTTCAGCCAATCACTTTAACATTTCCTTTGTTGAACAGGTGGAAAGAATTGCTAATGCTTTCCCGGGCAGTGTCAGTACGAGACAAATACCACTTGCATCGCACTCAACATTTGATTTCAGAACCATTTCATTGAATGATGTTCGTATTGCTATATGTAACCTTAACACCAGCAGATCAAGAGACATTGATGGACTCACTACAGATGTTATTAAGTCGTGTAAGGAAGTTATTTTAGGCCCACTTACTGCCCTACTAAATAACTGCATTAAATCAAATGTGTTTCCTGATGTACTTAAGACTGCTCTTGTTACACCTATTCATAAGAAAGGAAATGTTGAGGATCCCAAGAACTACCGTCCTATATCCATATTGCCTGTGTTCTCAAAAGTTTTTGAAAAGGTACTCTTCGCCCAAATTTATGAGTATTTTTCCAGAAACAAACTTTTTTCTAACTCTCAATATGGTTTTCGGGCAGGTATGTCTACTTCTGATGCAGTTAATGCTCTAATTGGCGGAATAGTAGAGTGTTTTGAGAACAGAGAATTTGCCTTAGCCACTTTCATTGACATGAGCAAAGCGTTCGATACTGTAAATCACGAAATACTTATAGCAAAATTGCATTCCTATGGTTTCCAAGCCGCTGCGTGTGGACTCATAAAATCGTACTTATCCAATAGATCTCAGATAGTACGGGTGAATTCACATGTATCAACAACCCTGCCACTAAAACACGGTGTGCCTCAAGGTTCCATTCTTGGGCCTCTGTTGTTCTTAATTTTCATTAACGACCTACCAACCTCAACTAAAGGCAGCAACGTAATACTCTATGCTGATGACTCAACATTTTTTACATCAGGTAGTTGCAGTGACAGGGTTGTTGAAAGCAGTAGAAATACACAAGAGACCTGCAAGGAATGGCTAACCGCAAATCGCCTTCACTTAAACGCGGATAAGACTGCTCATATGTGTTTCTGTCTCAGGAATGATAAACACCAGCTTTCTCAGTCAGTAAGATTCCTTGGTGTTCAAATAGATCCACTATTAACATGGAATGAACATGGGAACTATATAGCAAACAAATTAAGCAAAAATATATTTCTCTTGAGGAATCTGGCTAACTCAGTGTCGACCTTTGTTCTTAAAACATCCTATTCCGCCACATGCCAGTCCATCTTATCATACTGCTTAATAGTCTGGGGTCACTCGGCATGCAGGCACAGACTGTTCGCACTGCAGAGACGAGCAGTGCGAATAGTAGCCAATGCAAATTATCGGGATGATTGTAAGCCCTTATTTGTATCTTCAAATATCCTGACACTGCCCTGTCTATACATTCTGAACTGTTTGTCATTCATAAAAAAACACATTAACAACTATCAAATGGCATCAGAAATTCATGACTACAGCACTCGACATAAAGGCAATTTAGTCTCCACTTTCCACAGACTATCAAAATCAAGGGACGGCGTTCACTATTGGGCACTAAAATTTTATAATAAGCTTCCGCCAATGATCCGTTGTTTGCCTGAAAAAGCTTTTAAAAAATATGTAAAATCTCTGCTGATCAAGAAAGCATATTATTCCTGGGAAGAATTCTTGGAGGATGACAATATTTGACCTTTTTATCTATATGTATTTGACCTTTTTATCTATATACGTATTTTAATTATATTATATGTAGCGATGACCTGTGTAAACATTGTAAAAAAATGTATTAGCACCAATAAAGTATTATTATTATTATTATTTAGAGACAAACTCTTTGCAGAAAGTCGATATTAATTTTAATTCGTTTTTATATTTTGGTAAGTAGGTGTTTCAATGATTAAACTAATCTCCGCAGGAATTGATGGTATTAATATAAAAATGCTCAAATTCTGTAGTCCGTGCATAATTCCATACTTAACACATGTTATTAACAGTTGCATTGAACGGTCGATATTTCCGCAATGCTGGAAACGAGCTACTATCGTACCTATTCCAAAAGTTAACAATCCCAGCAGCCCTCAAGATCTTAGGCCTATTAGCATACTGCCCGTTCTCTCTAAATTATTAGAAAGAGTACTTCAGACCCAAATTGAAGAATTTGTTAATATCCACAAACTATTGCCCTCCACACAATCAGGATTCAGACCAAACTATAGTTGTGCTACGGCACTGCTTAATATAACTGATGAAATTTTGGCAGCTACCGACAAAGGCCACCTAACATGTCTCGTGTTGCTTGATTATAGCAAAGCGTTTGATACCACCAATCATAATTTACTAATAAGTAAACTTCACTATATAGGTTTCGAAAATTCAGCTATTGATCGTATAGCTAGCTTCTTAACAAATCGTTTTCAAAAAGTAGTATTAAATAAAAGCAGCTCTGACTTTGTTAAGATTACAGCCGGTGTACCCCAAGGTTCTATTTTAGGTCCAATCTTATTCTCTATTTACACATCTTCGCTTACTAACGTGTTAAAACATTGTACTGCGCATTTATACGCGGATGACACGCAACTGCTGTACTCTTTCAAACCGAATGACTTAATACTAGCTGGGAATAACATATCTTTCGATTTATCGCAATTAGTAGATATCTCTCGTAAACATTCTTTAAAAATGAATGCTAGAAAATCATCGATTATGCTTTTTGGCCCACAAAAATATATCGAAATTGCAAAATCTGAACTTCAACTGAAAATCGATGACTCTCCAATACCCATAGTAGAATGTGCAAAAAATCTTGGTTTAAATATCGATACTAATTTACGATTCAAGTTGCATATAAGTAACTGTATCAGGAAGTCATTTCAGAGTTTGAAGATGCTTTACACGAATAGACATCATTTAAGTTTAAAAACAAAACGTTTGCTCTGTGACACACTCGTTTTAAGTCACTTCAACTTTGCTGATGTTGTTTATAACGCCTGTTTAGATCAAGTGACGAAGAACCGCATTCAGAAAATCCAAAACTCCTGCATGCGTCTAATTTTCGGAATTCGTAAGCACGAACGCATATCCCATAAACTTGCCGAACTACAGTGGCTAAATATGGAGAAACGTCGAATTCTACATTGTGCATCTCTCTACCATAAAATAATCCTCTATCGTACGCCTCCCTACCTTTACGATAGAATCGTGTATCGATGTGATGTACATAATATCAATGTGAGATTTAGAGGAGCTATTTCACCGCCATGTCATAAAACGGCTCTGTTTCAGAGATCATTCAGTTACAATATTTATAAAATATATAATAAAATTCCAACACAACTCAAAAATCTCACATTGACAAATTTTAAGCGGGAATTTCGTCGTCACTTGCTTGCGGGTGAGTTTTGATGGCCCTTGAGAGTGACGTTAATGTTAGTGTTAGTGTTAATCATAGTGTTAATCCTAATTCGTTTTATCGCACATACTTTTACTTTTACTTTTACTTTTAAAAAAGTACTTTTTCTTAATTAAATATTATTTGTATGAACTATTTATGCAATAATCTGTTAATATTCTTCAGGTTAAGTGGAAGAACAGTTAATAGTCATTAGGCTAACTGAACTTCGCCTGTTACTTTTACTAGACATTTTGTAAAATATTTTTTCTATAATAAATAAAGACGTATTATTATTATTATTATATTATTATTAAGAAAAATTGGTTGTAGATTGCGGAAAGGATTAGCACATTTAATATTTTTTATAGTTAAAGAATTCGATAACTGTATGTTTTTGAGTTTACGTGAAGCGATTATTACACTAAATCAGGTGTTTATGAAATCCCTTGTTCCGAATGCAATAGTGTGTATGTAGGCCAAACCGGTCGTAGTTTCGAAAAGAGATATTCGGAACATTTTCGCGCATTTAGATTGAACCAAGACTCCAGTTCCTTTTCTAACCACGTATTAGAGTGCAAACATTCATTTCCAGAAATAAATAAAATTAAAATTTTACATAACTGTACCAAAGGCACAAAGCCTAACCTGCTCGAATCCGCCGAAATTTTCAAACGAACCAAGAACCCCCTAGTTAATCTGTTAAACGAACAAACCGATTTAGTGTACACGCCGCTCTTTGAAATCCTTTAATGTGTAAATCTTTGTACCTGTTTAACCTAATTTGTTTTGCTACCCTCACTCTAAATTGTTTTACCTTTACCCTTTGTAATTTGTTTCACTTGATAATGACCGTCAAACGTCGAAACTTAAGTCGTGAATGTATGTGTATATTTGTGTAATATAATATATATACATACAATAAATATTTTGTGGTAAAAACATAGTAAGTGTTTGATTCAGTGACTAAAAAAGACTGTTATTCCTTACTTCACTTTTTATTTGAATCGTTAAATGCACATTTCGAGACACAAAGTGCTCATTATCAATAGCAAACTGTTAGTTAGTCTGTTATTGATAATGAGCACTTTGTGTCTCGAAAAATACATCTAACGATACAAACAAAAAGTGAAGTAAGGAATGACAGTCTTTTTTAGTGTAATAATCGCTTCAAGTAAACTCAAAAACATACAGTTATCGAATTCTTTAACTATAAAAAATATTAAATGTGCTTTTTATTAAATGTGTCTTTTTTAGTGAAAGAATTCGATGCTTAAAGTGCAGTCTGTAAAAATGAACATTTTCAAACAGAATTAAGTGATCACACTGACACACAATCCAATCACGTGTAACATTAGAGGGGCTTAACCCGCGTATTGATCAGGTGTTTCATTTAAATTTAAAAGCTTTCCGATATTTTCAGTGACGGTTCTAAAATTAGTAAACACTCCGAATCGCCTGTTTTTCCTCTCCTGTTTGTTTTTTAAACAAATAAACTTACTTCGACAACACTAGACCTTCCACCCCTCTCGGCCTTCCTGTGCCCGTTGCTATTCCCACTGCTACTCCTCTTCTTATGGTGGGAAGCTCCCGCGAAAAGCATCGTGTGCGAGAGGACAAAAAAAAAACGCGATCAACGAAGAAGAGCACTCGACACAATTATTTCCATCGAAATCGACATCGCGATTTTCTCACACGCGCACTAGCGACGTTATCTTTACGATGCACAGAGATTAGTGATTAGAATAAGGTTTTGTTTTTCTTTTAATAAACTTTTTTTTTTTTTCGGTTTGTTGGTTGTAAAATGCGTGCGTTCTGGCGGAATGGCTGCGCGCTTTATTCAGCCCATTTTGACTCGACTGTGTTACATGTTTATGCCCGAGACGCCGTGGAGCGGTTCGTATTTTTAGAAAACTCGTTCATCCAAAATCCACCATTGGAAAATTGTGTGTTGTATTTGTGTATGTGTTTATATGTGTGTGTGTGTGTGAGGGAATTTTCGCCTCGCGACCGATCGCGGATTAAGCGCGCGCGCCACTAAAGCTCGAAATGCGCGCGCGGGGAAAGTCAAAAATTGTAATTGCGTTTAGTGCGCGACGATTTCCGTCATTATTTACAAATTAATTTTCTAGTTTGGGTGTAATTACTACTTATAATAATGGGTTTTCGTTTAAATGATATAATTTAATTTAAACTTGATTAAATCGCTTTGTTATCAATGGCGGATATAATGGGTGCATTTATAACTGTGAATTGAATAAAATCTTTGATTTGGTTGGCGTTCACTTTGTGGTACATCTTTATAAAATAATATTAAAACACTTGACTTTGTTTTACCACTTTGATTAAAGTGGTAAAACAAAGTTAAGTGTGAATTGAATATTTTATAATTTTAAATTTTTATTCATTTTTAAGTCAAACGAACCCAACCCAACTTGAAATGTTCGTTTAGTCGCGTAGCGTTATGCGATCAAACCAAATTTTAAGACTTTTCCAAACTCGAAATTTTACTTGATGCTTAACCTGGGAGTGGAAAACACCTGTTTAATCCTTCAATTTGAACTAAAAAAAAAACAACGATTGTCAGAAAATTTACAGCAAAAATGCAGAGCTGGGCAGGATTCGAATCATTCAGGATTCGATTCCCGGATTCGAATCCTTTTAAAGGATTCAAAAGAGGTATTCGAATACTTTAGTGAAAACGGATTCGTGATCCGGATTCGTTACATTTTATTAAAAGGATTCGTATTCGAATCCAAACGTAGATGATTCGAATCCTTATAAAAAGATTCGAATTCTTATAAAAGAATTTGAATCCTTATAAAAGGAATCGAATCCTTATAAAATTCGAATCCTGATACATGGATTCAAATCCTCCTAAATAATTCGAATCATCGCTATTAAGGCTGGGATTCGAATTCGATTAATTCAAATAGTTAAATATTCTAATATGAATATTTAAATCACTAAATTATTCATATTTGAATATAAATATTAAATCATAATGATGGTTGCGACCGTAACTACGTGGTAATTCATGATCACTGAATCAAACACTTACTATGTTTTTACCACAAAATATTTATTGTATGTATATATATTATATTACACAAATATACACATAAATTCACGACTTAAGTTTCGACGTTTGACGGTCATTATCAAGTGAAACAAATTACAAAAGGGGGTTACATTTATACAGGTAAAATATTAAATATTAACATTTTCGAATAATTCAAATATTTGTGAATGCATATTTGGTTACTTAACCATGAAAAATATCCAACGTCAATATATATATTTTTAACTTCACTTGAAATCAGTGTTTTATACGCGTGGCGCATGAAGTAAAATTTCGAGTTTAGAAAAGCCCCGTGAAAATTTGTCTCGGGTCGCTGCGCGACCCTCGACAAATTTTCTACGCGGGGCTTTTCTAAACTCGAAATTTTACTTCATGCTTAGTCTGGGAGTGGACAACACTCGTTCTTAGAAGTTTCAAATTGAAGGATTATTCTAGATCAGGGATCGGATAATCCCTAATCTGGAATATTTGGATTAACCCGGGATTGAAAATATTCCTTAATCCCACTTTCCGGATTAAGGATTAATGATTAATCCTTAATCCCACTTTGCATGGATTAAGGATTAATGATTAATCCTTAATCCCGTTTGACGAATTAATAGGATTAATATAAAAAATTCTTAAAACACGGAAAAATGTAAATAATATGTAATTACTTGTGGTAAAAAAAATCCCCTCATCTTCAACCTGTTTCTGAAGTACAACACGGCTTTGCCGTCATCTGCCCCAGTTGAAAGGCTGTTCTCATTCGCCACACTTATGAATCTGCCGAAGTACAACCGACTGAGCGATTTATCCTTCGAGAAACGCGTTTTATGTAAAGCGAATCGTAGTTCGTCATTCAAATGAATAAATCTGCTTAACTAGTTGAATGTGTATATCAACATGCTTTCTGCTTTAAAAAATGTGTGAATATTTTATTACATTTATATACGAAAATCTACCAATTTAACCATAGATATTCTGAATATCTATGTATGTAATATATTTGTCAAAACATCTCGGATATATTGAATATGTCGAAACCTAACGAGATGTATCGAAAGGTGTCGAAATTTCCATAAACATGTGTCTCAACATGTTTTCGACCAAGTTTCCTATTATTACAAATTTTCCTGGAATTGTGTCAAAAACATGTCCAAACCGGTTTTTAAACGATTTAATTTCATATTTTTTACATTTTTCCGTGTTTTTAAATTTTTAATATAAATCCCATTAATCCGTCTAACGGGATTAAGGATTAATCATTAATCCTTAATCCCTGAACAGTGGGATTAAGGATTAATCATTAATCCTTAAACCCAGACATTGGGATTAAGGAATATTTTCAATCCGTAATCCCGGGATTACCGGATTTCCGATCCCTGTTCTAGATTACTAAGTTTATTACCGTTTTACAAAGGCTACATCTCAAAGGACCAACCAGGGTCTTCGCAGAACGAAGGACTACAGGGAATCGAAGTTTTTTTACAAGAAAACAACGAATATCTGAAGATTTACAGCACATATGGGCAAACCCCGGCCCGCTGTAAGAAATGATCCAGCCCGCGAGACATTTAAAAAAAAACCCAATTAAAAAAATATTACATTAGGTACTTATGCTCACGGGAGTGACAGTGAGGCGGCAACCATCAAATTCTTTGATGTTTGCCGCCTCACTCTTTGATAATCGCCGCCACTCGACTTGCTCGATCAAATTCTTTGAGGTTTGCCGCCTCACGGGCGACACATCAAAAGATTTATTGCTTCTCAATTATTCTAAACTAATATATTCCAGATTATTCGTTCATTTTGCCTATATAAGCGGGTGGATGGCCCGAACGTTAGTTCAGTTCTATTTGAGCTACCGAGGTGATAACTTGGACAAGCGATATCCTAGCGAACTGCTCGAGCCGTCAACTTGCTTTGTGACTTTGTGTGCATCTTGAGTGGTTACTAACTATAGTTTGTTATTAAGTTTATTGAACGAAAAGTAAACAAAAATGATGTCTGGTGGAAAGAAACGAAAAGTAGATACAGAGGGTCGCCATTTTCAAGAAAAATGGACTGAAGAATTCTTTTTTATCTTGCACAATGGTAAGCCTATTTGTTTGCTGTGTAATGAATCCATTTCAGTAATGAACGAAGTCAATATAAAGAGGCATTACTCACCTAAGCATGCTACGCTGCATTCACTGACAGGACAATTAAGAACAGACAAAATCCAGAAGCTTACCGCAAATTTGGAAAAACAGCAACAAATGTTTCATAAACAAAGAACACAACTTGATAATGTGGTGAAAGCTAGTTTTATAGTTAGCTCAAAATTGGAGAAGGAGAATTTATCAAGGAGTGTATGTTAGAAGTTTGCGGTATTGTGTCCTGAAAAGAAAAAAGAAACTAATTTTGCTTGTCAAGACGAACTGTTGTTCGACGTATAGAAATTATGGCTAATGATATAAAAACAACATTGACTGACCGTATGGCTGGTTTTGAATCATTTTCCATTAGACGAGAGCACCGGCACCGATTTGTCTGACACAGCTCAACTGGCTATATTTATTCGAGGTGTTGATAAGGAGTTCACTGTTACTGAGGAATTGCTTGCTTTACAGCCGCTAAAAGGAACCACTACAGGAGAGGATATTTTTATTGAAGTTCAAAAGGTATTCACAAGTTTTGGCTTGCCATGGTCAAAATTAATTGGAGTATGCACTGATGGTGCACCTTCTATGGTCGGCTTACGTAAAGGTTTCATCGGAATTTTGAATGAAAAAGCAACAGAATTAAATGTGCAAAAAGATGATTTGATAGTCCTTCATTGCATTATCCACCAACAGAACTTGTGTTCTAAGTCCATTCGACTACAGAATGTTATGAATGTGGTAGTAAAAACCATCAACTTTATTCGATCCCGAGGGCTTAACCATCGTCAGTTCAAGGCGTTTTGGATGAAATATCAGCTGAATATAACGACGTAACATATTATTGTGAAGTCTGATGGCTGAGCAAAGGAAAAATGTTGAAACGGTTTTACGAGCTTAGAAATGAGATAGCAGACTTTATGAAAATAAAAGATAAACCACTATCTGAATTAAGTGACCCAAAATGGATATGTGACTTAGCATTTCTGGTCGATCTTACAGGCTATTTGAATGATTTAAATTTGAAACTTCAAAAACAAGGACAGTTAGTAAATAATTTGTACAGCCATTTATAAGCGTTTCAGATCAAACTACGCTTGTGGGAGTCACAGATGCTGTCTGGTAACAGTTACAATTTCAACACGCTCTCTGCGTATGAAAATATTGCTTATGCTCAATATGCTGAAGAACTCAAGTTACTGTCGGAACAATTTTCGAACAGATTTTGCGACTTCAAAAACATGGAAGACTGTTTCAGTTTATTTGCTACTCCTACAACATATATTGTACAAAATGCTCCAATACACTTATGGAATTGATCGAGATTCAAGAAAACTCACTCCAAAAATCCAAATTTGAAGACGTAGAGTTGTGCGATTTCTACAAAAAATACCTAGAAGAAGACAATTTTCCGCAGCTTAGAAAATTCGCAAGAAGATTGATTTGTGCGTTTGGCAGTACTTATTAATGCGAATAGTTCTTTTAATTGATGAAAGTTAATAAATCAACACATCGTACAAGACTGACTGACGATAATTTGGATAATTCTTTACGTCTTTGTGTCAGTGGAATTAATCCAAACATCAATGGATTATTAAATAAAAGAATTGAGTCTCCTTTCTTCACAGGATTTATTTAAAAATCGCAAATGTACATATCGGTCAGGATGTGACCATTATCAATGCTTAACTATTTACAAAAACAAACGGAAAATGTATACCATGGATACAGATTCGGATTATAATTACAACGTTTCGGGTGACTGGGATTAGAGCGCTGGGATCAATTCTAGAAAGGGATTTACTAATGGGCTTAAATCAAAGTTTAATAGCCTGTTTTCCACTTTTTTCATTTCTACTGCCTCCAAGGTATTAAGCCGGTAATTACTGGAGAATTTTAATAATTTCATTTTATCTATTGAAAATTTGTGACCTGATTCGATGGCGTGGTGAGCTAACGTTGATTTATCTGCATTAAAGTTTTTGATGTGTAAGGTATGTTCTTTAAACTTGGTCTGCAAATTGCGTTGAGTTTGTCCAACATAAATTTGATCACAATTGCAGCAATCTATTGAATAAATGCCAGATAAAGAGAGGTAGCTTTTATTGTCAAACGTGTTTCCGAGATAATTCTTTAGTTTGGTATTAGTATAATAAGCTGGAATTAGATTGAAAGAACATACCTTACACATCAAAAACTTTAATGCGGATAAATCAGCGTTAGCTCACCACGCCATCGAATCAGGTCACAAATTTTCAATAGATAAAATGAAATTATTAATATTCTCCAATAATTACCGGCTTAATACCTTGGAGGCAATAGAAATGAAAAAAGTGGAAAACAGGCTATTAAACTTCGATTTAAGCCCATTAGTAAATCCTTTTCTAGAATTGATCCCAGCGCTCTAATCCCAGTCACCCGAAACATTGTAATTATATCCATGTATCCATGGTATAAATTTTCCGTTTGTTTTTGTAAATAGTTAAGCATTGATAATGGTCACATCGTGACCGAAATGTACATTTGCGATTTTTTAAATAAATCCTGTGAAGAAAGGAGACTCAATTCTTTTATTTAATAACTTCGTTCACCTTCACGTAACTCAACAATAATTTAATCCATAGATTAGTTTCCCAAATTCAAGCTCAAGTGTCTCATTGATTTCGGTGTATTTAACTTTCGTAGTTTGTAACAATTGCAAATTTAACGATTTAATTATAATGTACCATTTTTTTAAATTTCATTTTGTTATTTTAATAAATTGTACTATAATAACATTGTCGTATTATTTCATATCTAATATCTATCGCAAAAATATTATCACTACTTTAAAATGCACTAAGTACTTTCAAACGCGGCCCGCGAACGTATTTGCACGCTAAAGTTTGGCCCTCAACATGTCAAAGGTTGCCCATACCTGGTTTACAGCATGGATAGGAAAGAAAACATCTAATTTTGAAAAAATATCGAAGTTGGATTGGTTTTCAGTGCATTTTTAACTTCACTTTAAATCAGTGTGTCATACGCGTGGCACATGAAGTAAAATTTCGAGTTTAGAAAAGCCTCGCGAAAATGTGTCTCGCGAACCTCGACAAATTTTCTACGCGGGGCTTTTCTAAACTCGAAATTTTACTTCATGCTTAGTCTGGGAGTAGACAACACTCGTTCTTAGAAGTTTCAAATTAAAGGATTACTCTAGATTACTAAGTTTATTACCAATTTACAAAGACTACAGCTCGAAGGACCAATCATGGTCTTCGGAGACCGACGGACTACAGGGAATCGAAGTTTATTTACAAGAAAACAACGACCCTCGACAAATTTTCACGGGGCTTTTCTAAACTCGAAATTTTACTTCATGCGCCAGGCGTATAAAACACAGATTCAAAATGAAGTTCAATAACACATATATTATCATTAATTAAAATCATTATATAATCAGATATTTAGTTGGTAAATGAACTTGTTTGTTAATAGAAACTGATGGAATAAAATATTACTGGTTGCAAATAATAGATTCAAATTTATTTTTAAAGGATTTGTATCCGTGATTCAAAAATGAAGATTCGAATCTTTGATTCGAATCATATGTTTCACTTTCGAATCCTTTATTCGAGTATTCGTGATTCGAATCATATTAGGTGATTCGGATTCGTGATTCGAATCATGTTTTTGAGGATTCATCCCAGCTCTGCAAAAAAATATGCTTAACAAAATAACCCTGTATAATACACGCATGCTGCCCATATTAGTTAATATATCGAAACTCGAGTAGAGCATTTAATGAAATAATATTAATCGAATTAAATTATGAACAGTGCAGGCGTCTACCTCGTTATACTACTTCAATTCAACAAAATAAAACATTCTAACTTTGTATGACACACAATTTTTATTTTTGTAAATATATAAATAGTAATAGTAATAATAAACATATTAATTATAAATTCTTTAATTAATAATCCGCAATTCGCACCAATTTGCTTAACTATATGCAACTCTGAAACGATTCGCGCACGGAATTTAGATTAGACATATGCAACCTAGTATACACGCACTTAGTGAGCGTTCATCAAGGTATAATACATTCCATTTGTTTCTGGATCTCGCCTAGCCATGCTTTCGTGTTGTTATGTTGCAGTATCAACATTTACATTTTTTATTAATTGCCACTCCTGATTCCTTATTTTAACAGTGTTGCAATAATTTATGATATTTTTTTAATTTTCAAGAGGTTTATTGTTAATCTTGCAACAATTATTTCGCCACGCGGTCGCTTCTTCGAGCATTTTATTATTAAATCAAATTAATCTAGTGTTGCAATGCTGTGTCAATGTCAAAGTGAAAAATAATTTCAGGCACATATTAAATATTAACATGCCAAAGATTATCTCTGAATCAAAAAGGTTACAAATTCTGAAATCCTACAAACATTTTAGGCAAAGTAATCCAAATCTACAGCATCACAATATTATTACGATTTTAATAGATATTTTTGGGGTATGTCTAGTATTTTAATTATCATATATATTTAATTAAAGATAATTACGTTTCAGGTAGGGAGATCTTCATTACAATTAATTTTACGACAAAGACCTGACGAATTGAAATCTACTACTTCTGGCAAACGATCTAAAAACAGCCATTTTTGGAATCACCTAGCTAGAAAAGATCTGCAACAACTAATTTGGCAATATAACTCTAGAAATCAGTATTTTACTTTGATAGATCTTTTGAATGATATGAAAGAAAATTATGAGTTCCATGGGAGTAGAACAACACTTTATAGGGTTGTTAAAAGTATGGGGTATAAATTGAAATTAATTAATGGGCGCAAAATTCTCTGTGAACAAAAACATGTTGTTGCAGCTAAAATTTTTTTCCTTAGAAAATTTTTACAGTATCAAAATTCCAGTGAAGATATCCAATTCGTATACCTGGATGAAACATGGATATATCAGAATGGATCCGTGGTTCGACGCTGGGTACATGAAACGGATATAAAAAGTAATCCAACTAAATTCAAAAATGAAGGCAAACGTTTCACCATTCTACATGCTGGGTATAGGGGTGGGTTTTTGGATGGGTGCGATTTTTTATTACATTCGAAAAACAATGACCGAGATTACCATGCCACAATGGATGGTAATACTTTTCAAAATTGGGTGGTTAATCAACTTATTCCTGCTTTGGCTAAGCTTTCAGGGAAATGTGTAGTTATTATGGATAATGCTGCATACCACTCTGTGCAATTAGACAAAACTCCTTAATTTTCTTGTAAGAAATGCGAAATGCAGGAATGGTTGGTTAAACACAATGTAAAATTCAATCCAAAATTAACCAAAAAGGAACTATGGGCTTTATTTATACCTTTTCGATCAAATGACAAAATTTACGTAGTTGATGACATTTTGAGAAAGAACGGGCACGAAGTTCTTAGATTACCGCCATACCATTGTCAATACAATCCAATTGAAATGGCATGGGGGTTTTGTAAGACTTACTACAATAAGCACATAAATTCTAAGCAACCATCTAAGGATCGTGTTCAGAATTTATGGCTTGAGTCTCTCTCAAAATGTACATCCGATATGTGGCAAAATTTCTGTGATCATTGTGAAAAACTTATTTCGGATGACTGGACAAAACACATGGGGAACCTTTCTTTTGAAACCATTCCTCCTTTTATTATTTCGCTTGGGGAATCTGGCTCAGAACAAACATCAGAAGATTCAGATGCAGGTTCTCTTGACTAAATAATAAAAGTGGAATGAGGGCTTAAAAATTGTTTGACATGAAAATTATCAGTATCACAAGAGGGTGGGAATAAATTTGCAATTCTACAAAAAAATACTGAGGGCCAACAGAAGAGAGAATGACCAAAATTAAGGTGGATGGATGGAGTTGATCAAAATGTGTTAACGGGAAGACCCAAGCGAGAAATACAGGGCTTTCATTAATTCCCGAACCCCACGTGACTAAATTTAAAATTGCCGCGTAAATTATTGTATTTGTACGTTGGAGGCTTTGAAAAAAGTAAGCAAACGTTACTAAAGTCAACTTTGACATAAACGCATCGTTAAACCAACCTTTGAGATCTTACAAGATTCGCCCGGAATTTTCAGGTAAGCAAAAATTGTTTAATTATTCTGAAACATTGAGTTTTATTTCTATTTATTTTGCAGAGTCAATTTGCTAGGATAAGCAAATACTGCGAACATGGTATTTACAACGGAGCAAGACGCGTTTATTTTGATGGCACATTTTCGTAGTGCTTCACGTAATATTGACGGCAACTGGAGTTATTCTCTGCAGTCTTGCATTGAGCAGTTTCATGAAGAATTTCCAGATGCGGTAATTGCGTATGATACTTTTAAACATCATAAGCAAATTCTTATTAAAAGATATGAAGACAAACATTGCATTTGCAAAGGAAAATCCACTGGTAGACCGACAGTCTTAACTAATGATGTTGTCGAAGATATTCGAGTAAGGATGGAACGAAGTCCTAAGAAATCCGTACCGAAATTGGCAGCCCAATCAGGTAAAACAAATCCTATTGTTTGGGGTTTTTATATTTAAAAATTCCAGTATAAATTAACCGTGAATTAATAATGTGCTTCTTTATAGGACTCTCTGTTGGAACCTGCCATAAAGCACTCACAAAATCACTAAATATGCATCCTTACAAAGTCTCAGTAGTGCATCAATTACATCCACCAGACTTTATTCAGCGAGTACGATACTGCCAGTGGTTTAATGAACAGTTAAATAATGATGACGTACTTGATCTTACGTTTTTTTCTGATGAAGCGTGGATACATTTATCTGGGTACGCGAACAGCCAAAATTACAGGACATGGGCGACAGAAAATCCCCATGTATTGGAGGAAACACCTCTGCATCCCCAAAAGCTAGGAATTTGGATAGCTATGTCTAGGAGAAGGATAATTGGCCCAATATTTTTTAGAGAAACTATCACTGCTGAACGGTATCGGTTAATTTTAGAAGAAGCTATTGGACAAATGCACGACGATGAGCTTCGATTGGGCTATTTTCAGCAAGATGGCGCCACAGCACATACTGCAAATGCAACCATTCGGTATTTAGCTGAATTTTATGAAAATAGAATAATTAGTAGAGGTGTGTGGCCTCCTCGCAGTCCAGACTTGACACCTTTAGATTATTATCTATTTGGTCGAATAAAAAGTAATATCTTCAAAAATTGGATCCATACTCTCGAAAATTTAGAAGTAGCAATTATGCAAGAGGTACAAAATATCACCGAAAATGAACTCCATCATGTGTTTGATAATATGCGGCGTAGGATAAATTTATGTGTAAGAGAAGAAGGAGGACATATAGAACACTTATTATAATTTTTTTTGAATTTTAAGCTATTAATCTTTTTAGTTATTAGGTTTAATATTTGTTGTTTCTTTATTTGTTGTTAACTTTGTATGTTCTGTTCGTGTTTAAGAAAAAAAATTAATAAAAATTAGTTACATTTTAGAAGATGAGCCTATTTTTTAATCATTTTAAATATAATATTTTCAGTCGTCATAAAAATACGCCGGCGAATAAATATTTTTAAATCTAGGGAATTTTTGTGTGAGCCATACCACCTTGTACATTTGGTTGCCTATTATTTTTGGTCACGTGGGATTCGGGAATTAATGAAAGCCCGGTACAAATGGATGACGAAATAAGTTTGCAGAGCCGAATTCATTATATTTGTTATATACAATATTATTGCTGTGTTTGTATGTACAAAAACCAAGTAGTAAATTTTGTTAATCTTAAAACTGCATATTATTATCCTTTTATATCTGAAAATTTGTAAAACAGGCAACAGTGTAAGATCACAATAGTCAGAAATTATAACCTTAAAATCGAACATCTGACAGTGACATTTAAAAACCCTGATTAAAAACACAACCAGCCCCATTTACAATACTTAAACTGTCACTTTTCCATAGCTAGGCGAGATCCAGAAACAAATGGAATATATCATACATCGATGGGCGTAACACATACAGAGAGTTTTAAGTAACACCGAACATTTTCATCCAATACAATTTGACATCTTTAATTTTTAAGTTATGTGTAAATCGGGTTGCCTATATGACCATTATAAATTAAAAATCAATCGCAATTAATACCTCAACTTGTACATACTCTCAAGTATATATGTCCCAATTACAGCGTATATGCCGTAAATCTTTAGATAATCGTTGATTTTTTTTAAGAGTTCAATTTGAAATTTGAAAAGAGAGTGTTCCACTCCCAGACTAAGCATGAAGTAAAATTTCGAGTTTAGAAAAGCCTGAAAATTTGGTTTGGTCGCGTAGCGCGGAGCGCGGAACGGCCAAACCAAATTTTCAGGCTTTTCTAAACTCGAAATTTTACTTCATGCGCCACCGATACACAACACTGATTCAATGTAAGGTTTAGCGGTGTGTTTTAAACTTCGTAATATGTCAGTATTTTGTACCGGTGGCGCATGAAGTAAAATTTCGAGTTTAGAAAAGCCTGAAAATTTGGTTTGGCCGCTCCGCGCTTCGCGCTACGCGACCAAACAAAATTTTCAGGCTTTTCTAAACTCGAAATTTTACTTCATGCTTAGCCTGGGAGTGGAAAACACTCGTATAAAGCTTCAAATTAAATTTGTTTAAAAAACCGAGCGTCGGAATATGTACAACGTATGCTTATGTGCACTTAAAAGAATAATTTTCGTTATGACAATGTTCGGTATTACATAAAACTCTCTGTATGTGTTACAAGTTATGACAGAATAATTAATTGTTATAAATAATTTTCGTTTCAAATATGTTTTTATTATAACTCAATCAACGTCAACATATTTTTTTAAATGTAATTACACGTAACTATTATTTTCATTACACTTAACACTAACACAAAGTCATATTTTAATAACACTTATTTTTAACACTAAATATTAAAATAATCTATCTATGAAAGTACAGCGAAACCGGAAAGAGAGGTTATGATATACTCAAAAACGTAACCAAACGCAACGTCATTGTTCTCTCTCTCAGGAACTAGGCCTGCGGGGAAAGGACAGGGGAAACAGGGAAAGATCCAATTCTGTCATATCTTACTCCACATGTGTTGATAATATGAACCAGGGCCCGTCGACTCCATATAAATCTGTAAGTTCACATATTTATTAATGATTTCGATAGCTAACGCCATCTAATGCTTCATAGTGGCATCGTCAGTGACACGAATGCACAAAGTACATATACAGGTCACTGTTTCGTCCACGAGCGAGCAGAACTCTGTTTGTGAAACCAGAAAACAAATATCAAAATTGAATTTTTGTTCAGTATTCCGGCACTGACGATGCCACTATGAAGCATTAGATGGCGTTAGCTATCGAAATCATTAATAGTTTTCACATATTGGCTTGAAATAGTCAGAAATGTTCAGTATTCCTCAGCACTGGGTCGGGACCACACTGAGGAGGACCTTGAAGTCCGAAACGCGTCTGTGGGTATCTGGTGCCGGAATACTGAACAAAAATTCAATTTAATCACATATTTAGTTGACCGGACCACTCGATAGGAGGGCGCAAATGTCGCAATTTCAAATTTCCCGCGATTTCAAACATCTGATGGCACAAAAATCAAATTTCCCGCAGTTTCGAACTCTGCGAGAAAGATATTTCAATCAGCACCTCTTCGAAAATGCTGATAAGACGAAATATTTTGAAGACGGGCGTGGACGAGTGTTAATATAGTTAAATTTCACGATTTGAAATTTTAATTTTTTAAAAAGTTTTTTATTTCACTTAATTAATTGAGTTACAAAGGTATTTCATTTGTCGCAACGGTTATAACGATAAAGGACACGGAGATGCTTTCCGAACGAAAGTACGATTGTAATTAATTCATGCATGAGATAATTGTCCATGATGAAGAATGGGACGCTCTGGAACGTGCCTGCGATAAGGCGCATCATTCCTGGGAACTGTCTTCTCAGCATTTTGGTATGTGGATACCATTACATAACTATATAAATAAACAAAACCGTAAGTATTGGAAAATTTTCAGTTCTTAATGTATTCATTTCATTCTATCAATGCCATTTTTTTTTAATTTGAAGCCTTAAACGAGTGTTTTCCACTCCCAGACTAAGCATGAAGTAAAATTTCGAGTTTAGAAAAGCCTCGTGAAAATTTGTCGAAGGTCGCGCAGCGACTCGAGACAAATTTTCTGGGCTTTTCTAAACTCGAAATTTTACTTCATGCGTCACGCGTATAAAACACTGATTTCAAGTGAGGTTTAAATAAACATAAATTTCACAATATTTTAGTGTTTTATACGCGTGGCGCATGAAGTAAAATTTCGAGTTTAGAAAAGCCCAGAAAATTTGTCTCGGGTCGCTGCGCGACCCTCGACAAATTTTCACGGGGCTTTTCTAAACTCGAAATTTTACTTCATGCTTAGTCTGGGAGTGGAAAACACTCGTTTAAAGCTTTAAATTGAACTTAAAGAAAACAAGGAATATCTAAAGATTCACAGAAAATAGGCTAAATTTGGAATACGTACACTTAAAAGAAAAACTCCCTGTATACATAATGTATACTCAGTCAATTTTCAGGCATTCGTCGATTTTATAAAACCGTTCAATTTGAAGTTTCGTACGAGTGTTTTCCACTCCCAGACTAAGCATGGAGTAAAATTTCGAGTTTAGAAAAGCCCAGTGAAAATTTGTCGAGGGTCGCGCAGCGACCCGAGACAAATTTTCTGGGCTTTTCTAAACTCGAAATTTTACTTCATGCGCCACACGTATAAAACACAGATTTCAAGTGAAATACGAATATATATAAATTTCACAATATTTTAGTGTTTTATACGCGTGGCGCATGAAGTAAAATTTCGAGTATAGAAAAGCCCAGAAAATTTGTCTCGGGTCGCTGCGCGACCCTCGACAAATTTTCACGGGGCTTTTCTAAACTCGAAATTTTACTTCATGCTTAGTCTGGGAGTGGAAAACACTCGTTTAAAGCTTCATATTGAACTCTTTTGAAAAACAACGAATGTCGGAAAATTTACAGCTTATGCATATGTTTACCTTAAAGAAAAATTCACTGTATGGAACACTACTTACGCCAACATCCATTCTCGGTTAAGGAGACCTCTTATTTTATGTAATTGACACACTGTGATAAGGTTTTGACATATAGAGAAATATATTTGTAATAACTTTTAAAATATACATTTAACATGTTCATTAGGTCTTTGTTGTTTTTCGCATCGCACGGTAATTTAATACTGTGCGATGTTCCCAGCACCGCACTCACCATTCAATGTTATGGCCCCCTGCATCGCACTCCCCGCTTAGCAAAAACCCGCCCGCTCCCCGCGCCCAATGACGTCATTTGCGATTGCAGCGCTGTCCCATCGAGTGGGTCGGTTAACTAAAATCATGGTACGTGGAGCCCCCTATGAGTTATCAATCTAATTTAATCTATGGGACAAGGTATGCGTAACACATATGAACCAGCGACGGCTCGCAACCTAACTTCAGGGTAGGCCACAGCGCCAAGGCACACAAAATTTGAGGTTGGGATCGCGCTTTTTTAAAACAAGGAATTGCACAACAAAGTCACCTTTCAATAACGGATACATATTACCTTGGCTCACTGGCCTACCCTGAAATTAGGCTGCGAGCCGCCGCTGGTTCATATGTGTCACGCCCATCGAAGTACCTTGGTAAGAACACTCAACATTTCCACTACCGTCGTAATCAATTTCCAACAGTTGGTGAAACTGCGCCGTCAGTGGACCGGCAACGCCGCTCCACCCGATGACATTTCGTTATCTTATCACCTGGATTTACCAGAGGATCGTATAAATAAACCACAAGGTACAAAACTAACGCGCAATATTCCATTGGAATAAACTGATGTGAACGTACGGTGCTTACTCGGGACGAAATCGCACGTCACTTCGACGATAATGTCAGTTTGATTGCTTAGGTCGTGTTGCAGAATGAGAAAATTGTAGTAAATTGTTTGTAGTTGCCGAAGAAGGATGTCTGCCAGCAGCACGAGCGAGGGGGCGCAGGTGAAGGATGCGAAGGGAGGCGGCGCCGGAGCGGCAGACGGTGAGGAAGTTAAGGATGAACGCACCTTCGAGTGTAACATTTGTTTGGACACGGCCAGGGATGCTGTCGTTAGTATGTGCGGGCATTTATTTTGGTAAGTTCTAAACAATATTCGTCTTCGAGTAAACTGAATAAGTCCCTTTTCTTATGTGGAAATAATCAAGTGGGGGCTATTCGCAACACTGATGCAATTTGACCTCAGTGAGAAGTCACACTGGAATTACGTAATTTTGGAAAGAATTGTTACTCTACCATAATGTCATTTTAGTACGACTTCTCACTGAAGAAAAATTGCATAGGTGCTGTGAAAAATTGCATAGGTGCTGTGAATGGCCCCCAGAATGTAACAAAGAGCCTCCTTTTTTCACATTCTGATCAGTTTAGTTAACCTTGGAGGACTCGCGTCTCGATTCTTCGCGCAAGAACTCGCCTGTGACTTTTTCTCTCATTCTACGTTATTAAACGTTTTATGCTTAGCAAATAAATTACAAAAATGTTTTAAATACAACAAATAGTATATTAACATACCTCGTTACAAAATAATTCGAATTCCAATACAAAAAATGTAATCTAATAAAAAACAAAGGTATTGTAATAAAAAATAAGGAGACACAAAATAAAATATTTATTTAGACCAGTGGTCTCCAAACTACGGCCCGCGGTCCAAATCCGGCCCGCGACTTGCATGAATCCGGCCCGCGATTGTTTGTAATTTTAAATATTTAATTGATGAGGTGGATACATGATGAAACTCCATAATACTATTTGAAATAAAACAACACAGTTGGGAGGGTTTCACTTTTATTGTTGAACACTGCAATATGTTTCACCACACAGTGGCTTCATCAGGCAGATGAAATATTATTTCATCTGCCTGATGAAGCCACTGTGTGGTGAAACATGTTGCAGTGTTCAACAATAAAAGTGAACCCTCCCAACTGCGTTGTTTTATTTCAAATAGTTTGTAATTTTTTTTGTAAATGTCATATTTTGAAATATTGTAACAATTGTTCCTTAAATTTTTCATAATTTTATAAAATTAATCGGATCTTGGCCGACTTTATTATATAGAATTGTATTTGTGGCCCGCAAAGAAGATAGTTTGGAGACCCAGGATTTAGACCAACAAGAATAAACAATAATAGTGCTCATTGCGCGAGTCCTCTAGGGTTAAAAATTATGTGATTTATCTATTTGATTTATCATAAATGGGATTTTCTGAACATTCGATAAAAACATTTACACGTACATTCTTTTGTCGATGATTAGATGGCACACCCTGGGAGTCAAGTGTACGTTTAAATGCGTCGAGGAAAGAGTGAAATAGAAAATGCATGTGTAAATGCCACTACGTCGAGGAAAGAGTGGAGTGCGTTTAATTCCGCATCACTTTTTTGTGTGGACGAGTAAACGGCAACATGATGGAAACACCAGACGTCACGCAAGAGTTGACGACTGCGTTGACGCAAAACTGTGGTGTTCAATTTCGTTCCACTCTTTTGTCGAGGATTGAACCCCACTCCTGAACGGCGTTCAATTCTCAAAACAGAAACGCAGGCAAGAGTGCTGTTCAACTCTTGAGGAAAGAATTCAAGTATAAAATTCTGAAAGCTTTAGTATCGGCTGAATTATATTGTATTGATGATTTCTTTAACACTGTGATATCTTAAAAACATCACCACAAGCTATGGACGGAAAGAAATATAAATATTTTACACTATATGTATGTGTATGTTTTTTTTTTTATTTATTTATTTTATTTTATTTATTATTATTATTACATAACATGAGTACATATATTTTCAACAAATTAACATCCGTTCTATAATATATTTCTTTTATATTGAGCAGTGTTCTGCTCAACGTAATGAATATCCAGATGTAACAATAATAGTTCAAAGCACCTAAGTGAGTGAACACTTGTAGCGTGCTGGCATGAAGTTCTTAGAAATTTTGTGCAATATATGATACATAAATGTTGTTTTAGTTTACATAATGAGTACGGAAAAATAAATATATGATATGTGTTTATTATTCTAATATTTTTGAGAATTGAGGATAATTTTCGAAGATATAAGATTTTGAAAGTTGTGAGAATTTTTTTTTGTTATTTTGTTTGATATGTTGGGGAAGAAGAGTATAGGTTTTGGGGATTGTGTAGGTGAATGATCTGAGGCTAAAGGCTGATTTGCAATTAGGGATATAGAGTCTAGTCTTACTTCGTGTGTCATGGTTTGATCTCATGTAGTTTAAGGCATTACGATGTTTATAAGCATATGTACAGAGACTGTGGAAGTACAGGCATCTAATATTGGGTACATTCACAGAATATAATAGATGGGATGGGTAGCGTCTCTTTTGTTTAAAAATAATCTTAAGGATGTACTTTTGAATTATAGTTAGTTTTTGTAAGTGATTCTTGTACGTTCCGCCCCATACCAGTATACCATAGCGGATTAATGATTCAGCAAGACTTTTATAGACTATAATTAATAATTTTCTTGATAGGAATTCACGTAATTGATAGAATTTATAAATTAGTTATCTAATTTTATTTGTTATGTGGTCAGTTCGGTTATTCCATTTTAAATGTTGATCTATTATAATGCCCAGGTACTTAACCGCCCTGCTCTTCCCGATCTCGACACACATGCCATCAATTGCTATAGATGTGAAATTGGGTCTATTTGTGTTAATATTTTATGTTTTTTTATTGTGTCACTATGTAGTGAATACCTGTAAACTTTTTTATATTATATTGTACTTTTATCAATTTTTCATGACATATCCTAACTATATTTCTGTACACAAATTTAGGATCAATAAATTTACTTACTCAATCGTCAACGAAAGAGTGTACGTGTAAAGGATCCTATTTGTTATTTATTGAACACTCGATGAAAACATTTGTTATTTATTGATAAAAAAACAAAATTGAGCACCATAGTGAAATGGTTTCAATTTGAGGACAATGTTTACGTTTATTTTATTGATTTGCAGTTGGCCTTGTTTGCACCAGTGGCTAGAGACAAGGCCTAATCGGCAGGTCTGTCCTGTTTGCAAGGCGGCGATAAACAGAGAGAAAGTCGTCCCGTTGTATGGAAGAGGGTCGACAAACCAACAAGATCCCAGGGAAAAGTTCCCCCCGAGGCCACCCGGGCAAAGAACCGAACCGGAAACGGGGTCTCATTTTAACGGTGAGTGATTCACCTACACAATGCAATTTACATTACGATTTCACCCCCCTGACTGCAATGATTGTCAATTAATCTAACCTAACATCTGCCACCTAGGATTAAGGATAGTTTGGCGGGAGGGCAGCAACAGCCGCCCCCACTAAGGCCACAGTCGCACAGTGGTCGATTTTCAAATTTAACTGAACATTTCGTTATTATTTGTTTTGTTTTTTTTTTAATTCTGTCTAATAGAAAGAAATATTTTTTCTATTAAGTATTTAATTGTCATTTATGTTATGGACACATTTTCCACCCCACTACCAACCCCTAATCAAAGATTTCTTTTAATATTTTAAACAAATATAATGAGTCATTCTTCGTAAAATAAAAAAAATAATAAAAAGTTTTAAACAACCCCCACCCATCTGATTTATATAGAAAACACTCTCATATTTCAAAATAATTTAAAATTTTGTAACAAAATATGAGATTATTTTACTTGGAATGGTTCCTATAAAGATTACATGTTTATTTTATACTAGAAACACAAGGCCGTAGCTAGGGGGGTGGGGAATATATGTAATTCTGTGCGAAAATATAAAACGTCTTAGCGAATTTTGTAGACTTGTATGAAAATAACAAAAAACAAATTGTTTTGTAACCGCCCGGGCCCCCCCGTTCAAAATCTTTTTTTATTTTATTTTGTGTTTAAGGGTAATCCAATTAATTGCATTAGAGAATGTTTCTATTATTAGAAAACTATATATTTACAACATTATTTACACAAATATATTATATATACATATTATACATGGACACACTATATATACATAAATATATATACACATGTTCAATTGAAACCAGAATATTAGGTACATAATGCAAATACACATTTACACCAAACTATTCAGTATCACCGTCGGAGTTTAAATTATCTGATAAATGAAAATTATTTGAAATGTGTACCAATTTAACAGCCTCATCGTCAAATGTTTTAATTCTAGCAGATCTTGATATATGATTTCTTTTTGATATAGTTGAAATATATGGATCAGAAGAATATAACAATGTATGAAATAGGTCTGTGATGGTTTGTAAGCGGGAACATTTTCGAGTGTGATGTTCTCGGTATTTCCTTAAATCTTTATTGCGAGCTTCTAGTGCCTCTTCGGATAACATCCCAATTGGCAATGTTGCTGATTGAATTATATCCGCACCATGAATTAAAATTTTATGCAAAGAGGTGGGCATGTAATACCATGGATATAATTCGATATATTTTTTTGCTGTTTCATCCAAATACAAACGAAACGCTTCTATATTTGTAGCTTCTCCGCAAGAAATGACTTGCAAAATTATTTTAATTCTTTTTAAAAAATTTTCATCTAACTCTGTAATTTTTGATGTTGTCTTATATTCTTCAAAGAAACGACTTGCGGTATTACCATCATTTGTTGTTCCGAAATTAGGTTTTACGACATCAACTAATAATCCTAATTTAGATTTTAATTCCTTTTGAATTTCTAATTTTGTAATTTCTAATGTTTTTTTTTCATTGATATCTCGAACTTGCCATTTTTTGATATCGAGACGATATGCTATATGCAGCATGCATTCTAATGAACGAATCCAAGCATGTAAAGAAGAAATACCATAATCATAGTATTTTTGAATTTTCGGTAAATTTTTTACTTTTTCTAATTGATTCATTATTTTAGGGGTAGCTCCACATATAGCACACGTTTGAGTTGAAGTGTCTGTAACTGTGCTATAAATCTTGCCATTAATCATAGTCATTTTAAAACTATGATTAATTATAATTTGTATATTGTTAACTCTACATTCATTGGTAAAATGGTTTCAATTTGATTTGCAATATCATTTACCACAAGTTTTATAATTTCTTTAGACTCCTATTCAAACATAATCTTAATTGGTCTACAAAATCTAGTTGAGGATTGTTTCGGATTTTGTCATAAAATATTATCATCTTTTATTGATATTATTTGAAGAGGCACTAAGCACGCAGAAAATATATATTCATCACTTTCGGACTCATTAGAGAATTTTTGCTTA
Organism: Philonthus cognatus; assembly: GCA_932526585.2. Taxonomy (NCBI): domain Eukaryota; kingdom Metazoa; phylum Arthropoda; class Insecta; order Coleoptera; family Staphylinidae; genus Philonthus; species Philonthus cognatus. Next base: position 180,590,477 of record OW052241.1, read on the forward strand.
TATAATGAGTGACCTGAACTACCATCACAGCCCCATTTGTACATAATTTTAAACTCGTTTCCAATTTCATCAAATGAACTCAAATTTCCCAGAGAAATGAATAATCTTTGACTAGTATGGTCTACCAAGGCTTGCAAAGTAACTTCTGCGGCAGTTTCAGTGTATGATATACTAACTTCTGCGGGATAACATGCTTTTTTTGCTTTCAAAATACTATCATAGCTTGGGTAAATATTTGCATTACGTACCTTAGCTCCAGATTGTATCAATTTATAGGAGTGCTTTGTAAATCTTCCGTCGATATATAACGCCAAGGCTTCTTCTGGTGAATATTTTTAAACTTTTTGTTGGGGTGATTTCCAAGCCTGCTTAATACTGGAACCTCTTGTTGGTGAATTTGTTGTAACCTCGTTCACTATTTCTGCACTATCCCTATTTCCAGATGCTCGTAAATTAATCTGAGTGGCGAACGCAATTTCCTCTTCGGAATAATTTTCCATCAATGGCCTAACTTTTCTATTTTTCGAAAAATTTGATAAATCACTAAATGATTTGTACGGCCCTCTCGAAGATGGTCCAGGTACAGGTTCATCGATTGTATCAGTCAAAGAAAATGTCTGTGTTTCGTTTAGCCACTCTGCATAATTATTTTCAAATCGGGAACATACTCTAAATACTTTTTGCCACTTAGAATTTAAAGATGACGTAAAAGAACGTATTTGATCTTTTAATATATTTATATTTTCATTTTGGTCTTGAATATTAAAGTTCATTAAATCAAAAATATATTTTTGAACGGCGCTGTTTTTCTCTTCCACCGTGCCGTGCGCTCCATACGCCAAACATTGAAGAGAGCGCTTCGGTGAACGGTTACGCAGCCTGAAAAAAAATTATTACTTGAATGGTTGCACGTGGCTGCATATAATTTTTGTTTATATGATAAGTTAAATAGTTGCTCTATAACTGAAAAATATCCCAATGCGTACCGCTGCGTACGGAATATACTTTTTCTCTATCATACTTAAGAAATTTTAATTTACAATGAAAAATTGTATGAGTAATTTATGTCATTATTTATTATTGTTGCATAATAATATAAAAAAACAAATAAACACAAATGATAAATACATACCAGTAGAATGTATATCCATCGTTGTTTTAAAAATTTCACTTCACACAACTGAAAACTAAATATTTAAAACTTATGCGTTTGAGAGCGTACAAACAACTAATGATCGGTGTCTCAATAGGGTGTACTTTGGGTACCGATAATTACCAGGAAAGAGGGTTGAGGGGATTATGCTTTTATCTGCGCACCAATGGGTCATTATACTAATGATATTTACACAAATATTCGTTTTTCTAAATACTTTATTTTTCGCGAAATGTTCGGCTAAATTTGAAAATCGACCACTGTGAGTCGGGCCCATTGTTATCTGCCACCTAAGTTAGGTTAGATCCCTTTTCTTATATGGAACTAAGTTAGGTTAGATAATAGGTTCTAAACGTGGGCGATAACACCACCCTGTGGGCGTTTAAGATTTCCAAGGGAGACAGTAGAAAACCAAGAGAGAATTAGCTGGTCTATAATATTACATGTTTAAATAATTATATTTAAACATGTATATTGTAGAATTCTTGTGAATTCGTTAGATGCGAAATAATGCACTATGAACAATTATGAACTCATATATTTCTTCAATTACAACTTATTATTCTATCTGTCACCCCCCGACACCTCTAATCAATTGTCCCCCCGCTTTCTTGGTTTTCCCCATCCCGCCGACGTCGGATGATTCGGGAGCTGTATTTTCTTCGCACGTTACAGTATTATACACCAGCAAATTTTCCCCCCCGGAAATCTCAAACGCCCAGAGGGTGGTGTTATCGTCCACGCGATCACGCGGCAATAGCTGTTTCAGATTCGTGACAGACAGTAAGTAAAAAAAAATTGAGGGGCTTTGTAAAAAAAACATATTCTCAAAGTGGACGGGCGGCAAAATAATAATAACCTATGGGTTAGATGATAGTCAGTGAGATTAGGTTAGATGAGCGTCAGTGAGGTTAGGTTAGATCCTGGGTCTCCAAACTATCTTCTTCGCGGGCCACAAATACAATTCTACATAATAGTCGGCCAAGATCCGATTAATTTTATAAAATTATGAAAAATTTAAGGAACAATTGTTACAATATTTCAAAATATGACATTTACAAAAAAAAATGCAAACAATCGCGGGCCGGATTCATGCAAGTCGCGGGCCGGATTTGGCCCGTGGGCCGTAGTTTGGAGATCACTGGGTTAGATGATAGTCAGTGAGATCAGGTTAGACACTCGGCATTATTTCCTAACTCAATCTATTTAACAGTCATCTAGCCCAAGAGTTCTTCATACTTATTTCTTCATTAGTCATGTATACAATTTTACGTAATCGATCCAACTAATTTTATAACAATTTGAAGTTTCGATCGAGCGTTTCCACTCCCAGACTAAGCATGAAGTAAAATTTCGAGTTTGGAAAAGCCTGAAAATTTGGTTAGGTCGCGTAGCGCAGCGGAGCGACCTAACCAAATTTTCAGGCTTTTCCAAACTCGAAATTTTACTTCATGCGCCACCGGTATAAAACACTGATTTCAAATGAAGTTCGAAATATACAACTAAATCAGCATTAAAAAATAAACCGCTAAACTAAAGCAGGATGTAAAATATACTGCTAAACGGGAATATTTTGAAATCCACAATATGTCAGTGTTTTATACCGGTGGCGCATGAAGTAAAATTTCGAGTTTAGAAAAGCCTAATTTGGTTAGGTCGCTCCGCTGCGCTACACGACCTAACCAAATTTTCAGGCTTTTCTAAACTCGAAATTTTACTTCATGCTTAGCCTGGGAGTGGAAACGCTCATTTGTAGCTTCATTGACTGTCATCTAACTTAACATAGTGCAAGATATGCATCTAACCTAACCAAAGTATCACTGTTTTTTCTTATTTAGCTGAAGTATCTTTTTTTTTAAGAGTAATTGTTTTTTCTTATCTAACTGAAATGTCACTGTTTTTTATTACCTAACCAAAGCGTCAATGTTTCTTCAGCTGTCATCCTGCCTTAACTTACTGACTGGCATCTAACCTAACATTAGTTACTGTCATCTAATTCAACCAATAACTGTATGTTTTTGAGTTTACGTGAAGTGATTATTACCATAGTGCGGATTTTTGCAGGAATCGCTTGGGAACCGTTGTCGCCCAGTCAAGTTAAGCATATAACGCACGTGACTAAGCGTCAAATACACAAATGGACCGCAATCGTCCATTTGTGCATTCGGCGCACAACCAGCCGAGTTATATGCCCAACTCAACTGAGCGGCCCCAGTCCACGAGCAATCCCTGCCAAAATCCACCCAGTAATTATTACACATAAAAAGGCTGTTATTCCTTACTTCACTTTTTATTTATATCGTTAGATGTACATTTCGAGACACACGGTGCTCATTATCAATAACAAACTATTTCAATTCAACCAAGTAGAACAAACTGCTTTTTACCTACTTTAACTCACTCCCTGACATCTAACCTAACCTAACCCAACTAAGTGGAACAAAGTGTTTTTTATTTGTTCAAAGTCCTCCAACCTAACAACCTAGCAGATGATACGACATTGCATTGCACATCATCACAGAAAACGGCAGCTGTTGGTATGAATAAGGTAGCAGTAAAAAAAGCGACTGAATGGTTCACTGTGAACGGTCTCACTGTGAATCCAGAGAAGTCAACAGAAATAGAATTTTCCATGAAGCGGGATGTTGAGTTGGGCAGTGGAAAATTCTTAGGGATCTATTTGGACTCCAAACTAAACTGGCATACTCATGAGGAAGCTCTTTCTAATAAATTATGTAAGAGTGTGTATCTCCTGAGGCAGCTCAAAAACTCATTGCCGCCTGAAGCGCTCCGTACAGCTTACTTTGCAGTTTGTCAGTCTCACATTACATATGGCATATTATCCTGGGGACACTCTGGCATAACCGACAGAGTTTTTGGCATTCAGAGACGCGCAATACGTGTGCTTGCCTCCCTTGAATATAAAGCGAACTGTCGAGAGGCTTTCGTTGAACAAGGTATCCTGACACTCCCCTGTCTGTACATACTAGAGTGCTTTACATATATGTGGAAAAATGTTGTGAGCCTGAAAACTCACAGCACTTATCATGTCCTCGACACAAGATCGGCAAACCTCATTTGTCCTGCATACTGTCGTTTGACTAAATCGCAAAATGCCGTTAACTTTTATGGGCCCAAACTTTTTAACTTATTGCCCAACACAATTAAGGAACTGCCTCTAAAAAAATTCCGACATGCACTGAAAATATACCTAAAAAAGCATGCATATTATACAATAAATGAATGCCTCTCTAGCAAATTTTTAAATTTCTAATGATATTTCTAGTCTGACATGTTTTTTATTTCTTTAATTTGCTTATTTATTTATTTTATTTGACTTTTAATGTGTTTGTAACATCACTTTTAATGTGTCTGTAACGTCACTTTTAATGTGTCTGTAACGTCACTTTTAATCTGTTTTTTGTATTTTATATTGACCTGTGTAAACTTCATGTATCTAGCACCAATAAATTGATTTGATTTGATTAGTTACTGTTATCTATCCCAGCCAAGTGAAACAAACTGTTGTTTACCTACCTTAACTTACTGACTGACATCTAATCTAATCTAACCTAACCCAATTAAGTGGAACAAACTGTTTTTTATTTGTTCAAAGTCCTCTAACCTTACATTAGTTACTGTTATCTAACCCAACGAAGTGAAAGAAACTGTTTTATTTTTGTTATAAGTCCTAGTTCATGAATTTTTTACTAACCTAACATAAGCTACTGTTATCTAACCCAACTAAGTGGAACAAAGTGTTTTTTATTTGTTCAAAGATCTCTAACCTAACATAAGATATTGTTATCTAACACAACTAAGTGGAACAAACTGTTTTTTTACTTACCTTAGCTTACTGACTGACATCTAACCTAACCTAACTAAGTGGAACAAAGTGTTTTTTTTTATTTGTTCAAAACCCTTCAACCTAACATTAGTTACTGTTATCTACTAACCTAATCCAACTAAGTGGAGCAAAGTGTTTTTTTATTTGTTCAAAGCTCTATAATCTAACATAAGTTACTATTATCTAACCCCTGGGTCTCCAAACTATCTTCTTCGCGGGCCACAAATACAATTCTACATAATAAAGTCGGCTAAGATCCGATTAACTTTATAAAATTATGAAAAATTTAAGGAACAATTGTTACAATATTTCAAAATATGAAATTTACAAAAAATATTACAAACAACCGCGGGCCGGCTTCATGCAAGTCGCGGGCCAGATTTGGCCCGCGGGCCGTAGTTTGGAGACCACTGATCTAACCCAACTAAATAGAACAAACTGTTTTTTACCTACCTTAGCTTACTGACCGACATCTAACCTAACCCAACTAAGTGGAACAAAGTGTTTCTTTATTTGTTCAAAATTCTCCAACCTAATATTAGTTGCTGTTATCTAATTAACCTAACCTAACCCAACTAAGTGGAACAAAGTGTTTTTTATTTGTTCAGAGCTCTCTAACCTAAGTTACTGTTATCTAACCCAACTAAGTGGAACAAACTGTTTTTTACCTACCTTAACTTACTGACTGACATCTAACCTAACCCAACTAAGTGGAATAAACTGTTTTTTATTTGTTCAAACTCCTCTAGCCTTACATTAGTTACTGTTATCTAACTGAACGAAGTGAAAGAAACTGTTGTTTTATTTTTGTTCTAAGTTCTAGTTCATGAGTTTTTTTATCAAAACTATATATATTTTTTTTGCAGGTTTTGGTTTAGGCGATAACGGCTTTCACCTGTCGTTCGGCATAGGCGCGTTCCCGTTCGGCTTCTTCACGTCGACGTTCAACTTGGGCGACCCCCGACCGAGCGCCGCCGCCGTGGGCACCCCCCAGCACATAGAAGAACAGTTCCTCTCGAAGGTGTTCCTATGGCTGGCGATACTGTTCATCGCCTGGCTGCTCCTGGCCTAACCCCGCGTTGGCGAGCGAAGGCGTTTGAAGCACGGTAATTTTTAAGGTGTAGGATGGGAACGACGAAGAGAGAGAGCGAGTTTACGAAAGGAAAGTAATAGCGATGTGGTTGGATTAATTAAAATTAACATAAGTTAAGGGATTTATAAGTCAGGATGTATCACTCTTGTACACGAAAGAAGTTGTTGAGTACTGTGCCACTGGAGTTTACGTGTACGGTTATTTATTCGTTAGGCTGTACGGCGGTGCATTCCGTTTTTTTTTGTGTGGCGAAATAAATTAAAAAGTATGGTTATTTTTTAATTTGAAAATATTAGATGTATGTTTTAATTGTTAATTTGTAAATATTATTTAGGTATATAAATAAAAAGGGTATATACATTTTTATTTTGAATTATTTTTACCCAAGCATTAAGGATTGAAAAATTGGGTAAAGGTAAACTTGTATTGTTCCATGTTTTTATTTTTTTAAATAAAAACATTGAACAATACAAGTGTTTACCTTTACCCAATTTGAAAACTTGGTTCCATCAAGAGAGTAGCAGAACAAGTATCGAATAGATTAATAGATTATACAGGGTGAGTCGGGAGGAGCGCACCAAACTCTAGGAGTGTATTATACACGTGAAAATAATGTAAAAAAACTCATTTGTTCTTATCCAATTTTCATTTGTTTTCAAGTTATGGCGTAATTAAAAATGTTCATCTAGCTTTCCACTTCTATCTGAATTTTAACATTATCAAAGTATGCCATGTTCGAGGCTTATAAACATTTGATAATTCTGACGTTTTGATGAACTGTCAGTGTACGGTGAACAGTAACTGAACGTTTAAGTTCGAATTAATGTGATTGTTAGTGTTGCAAAATGCCACATACTTATTCAAATTTAGAATATGCAAATATGGTGTTTGTATATGGTTTCTGTAATGGAAATGCTACAGCTGCTGTTGAAGAATATCGTGAACGTTTTCCACACCAAAGACATCCTGATAAAAACATATTTATTAGAGTTTTCAACAAATTGTGCGAGACTGGTAAGCTTCCCAGTGCTAACATAACATATGAGCGCGCTGCTCGACAAGGTTTTGTAGAAGTAGAAAATATTCTGCATCTAGTAGAAGAAGATGCAACTACTAGCTCACGGAGAATTGCCACTCAATTGGCAATTCCACAAAAAAGAGTGATGAACACGCTACACGAGCAAGGCTTATATCCTTATCACGTTCAGAGAGTACAGCACCTACAACCAGGGGATTACGCTAACCGTACGGAATTTTGTCGGTGGATAAATAATAATCATCGTAATGTATCGAGTATACTCTTTACGGATGAAGCTATATTTACCCGTGATGGCATTAACAACACTCGTAACTCTCATGTATGGTCTGATGAAAATCCCCATGCAACAGTCGAAAGTAATTTTCAACATCGGTTTTCTGTAAACGTGTGGTGTGGTATGGTTGACAGTTATTTAATCGGCCCTTTCATTTTGGAGAATCGTCTCACAGGAGGCAACTACCTCAATTTTTTACAAAATGAATTACAAGGCCTGCTAGAAGATGTTCCTATAAATATTAGAATGCAGATGTACTATCAGCACGATGGAGCTCCTGCACATGTCGCTCGTCAAGTCAAGCAACATTTGGACGAACGTTTTCCAGGGCGTTGGATTGGTCGTGGAGGTCCTATTAATTGGCCTGCAAGATCTCCAGACCTCACACCACTACATTTTTGTTTATGGGGCTGGATGAAAAATGAAGTCTGCAAAATAAAAGTGGACACACGGGAATCACTAATTAGACGAATTGAGAATACTGCAGCCCATATAAAAGAAGAAAGAAATGAATCAATTGGGAGAGCAACAGACGCTCTTCGTAGACGAACCAGAAAATGTTTAGAAGTCAATGGCGGTATTTTTGAACATTTGTTGAAAGAACGCTATGATTAAGAAAATTTTTTTGTATAATAACTTGTTTCTTTGTTAATATGCTATAACTTGAAAACAAATAAAAATCGGATAAGAACAAATGAGTTTTTTTTACATTATTTTCACGTGTATAATACACTCCTAGAGTTTGGTGCGCTCCTCCCAACTCACCCTGTATAGGCCAAACTGGGAGAGCTTTCAGTGAAAGAATAAATGAACACCAAAAAGCGTTCATTCATCAAAAAGATAATTCAACTTACGCAAACCACCAATTTGACAACAACTTCAAAATCCTCCACATCTCTAATAAAGGACGGAAATTAAATTTATTGGAAAATTTAGAAATAAATAAAAATATGAATTCAGGAAACTTGCTGAACGACCAGCTTGAACTCTCCAACTCCCCCCTACTTAAACTGAAGAAAAACACCGCCTCCACCCACACTTCTGAAAACTGTATATAATGTAAATTAAGTATAAATGAAATTGCCAATTCTTCGTTGCAGAATAGTATTCTGCAACCAAGAATTGGCAATTTCATTTATACTTATGTTTGAACGGTAACGTGACCGCCAGTCTAAGGTGTCAAATTGTTTAGAGGGAATGGCAAAGCTATACTGATGAGAGATAAATCTCGAAACGGGTCTATAGATGGCCTGAATAATTTGACCCAAATTGTTACATTTGCAATAGGTTACTGTATGTAACGGCAAACACTTGTTGTATAATTCAATGTCCGTCGGGGTATTAGCCCGGGAAGTAGTTGTTTCAATGAGTGTTTGATATAGTCTTTGTAAGACTAACTTGTTGTAGATTGCGAAAAGAATCGCACTTTTAATGTAAATTTGTTTGTAGAAAATGTATTATATTTCTTCACCTGAAGAAGCTACAGCATAGAGAAACAATTGTAGTGAGTAAATAAAAAGTTGAAAATCATAGTTTGCTATTAAAATTGAATTTGTGTTCAGTATTGCGGCACCAGATACCCACAGACGCGTTTCAGACTTCAAGGTCCTCTTCAGTGTGGTCCCGACCCAGTGCTGAGGAATACTGAACATTTCTGACTATTTCAAGCCAATATGTGAAAACTATTAATGATTTCGATAGCTAACGCCATCTAGTCTGCTATTATATTAAGTGAATAGATTAAAGATTGGTTGTCGGGAGGACAGCCGCAGCTGCGCCCACTTAGGCCAAGTGAATGGTCAGACCCACTACGCACTCTTAGCAATTGCCAATATTTGTGCGACGGACCAGTTCCATCCGGGTCCTTCACAATTGGGGGGATCATTCACATCCAAACCCAAACAAATGACCTTTTATAAACATTAAAAGTGCCGAGCTTCTTTACGCAATCTACATTAAATCAGTCTTAACAAGACTAAATCACATACACCTTTTTTAAGTCGGAAAATCTAAGTTGGTCAGATGTGCAGAGAAGGAGCGAAAAACAAGCATGAGGGAGAGCGAGACCGAACTCACCATGAACCTATTGATTGTGCCCATTCCTTAGGAAAACGTGATTTAAATGATGAATTAATTACGCTATGATTTACGTATAACTAAAATATGCAAATAGAATTAAATATTAATTACAAACTTATAACGATCACTCGTCTTGCACGACGGTGGTCTTCTCCGACACGTATGTTATGTTATGTTATGTTATGGGGTCGGTGGGTCGTGTGGCCTCTGGGCCTTTCGAAGTTACCTCGACCTAAAAGATCTTTTGTAACTATCCCTGGCCTACTTGAGTCCCTCAATGTCTAGACTTCTTATGAAGTCTACTATAACTTGAGGGTAAATGTGTACCAGTTCATCGGTGTTTAAAGTGGCCGATGACAGGTAGTTCCCTCTTTGAAGGGACAAGGCAGGGCATTCACAAAGTAGGTGCTCTGCTGTTTCTTGTGCCTCGTTGCAGAACCTGCAGTTGGCATCAGTTGTCTGACCCATCTTGGTGAGGTGGTACTTCAGAGGATAGTGTCCAGTTAGAAGGCCGGTTATGAGCCTTAGGTTGCCCTTGCTTAACCTGAGAAACTGTCCGGCTCTTACGGCAGAGAAGTCGATGAACCTTTTCGCCTGCCGCAGACCAGGTGTGTTTCTCAGGTGAGCACTTTTGGCAGCATCTTCCCATTCCCGGATCATCCCCTTGATGCGGACTTTAGTTATTCCACTGTAAGGTTCTGGTCCGACAAATGGAGTCTTGGACCCTTCCTTGGCAAGGTTGTCGGCAATTTCATTGCCTTTGATCCCTGCGTGTCCCGGAACCCAGACCAGCTTGACTCTGTTGTTCCTAGCCAGCTGCTTTAGGGATAGCTTGCACTCCCAGACAGATTTAGACTTGCATGTAGGCGATTTTATTGCCTTTAATGCAGCTTGACTGTCTGAGCAGATGCAAACCCTCTGTTTGTTGTATCCCCTGTCTAAACATATGTGGGCGCATGTGTTCAGGGCCTCGATTTCTGCCTGAAATATCGATGGGGATCGTCCCAAGGCCCTTGATAACTCGCATCGAGGGCCAGTGATACCGATTCCGACTCCGTTTTCAGTTTTGGATCCGTCAGTGAACCAAACTATTGAGGAGCCTTGTAACTGCTTGACCCTCGCTCCAACATCATGGCGGCCATGGATGGCCACTTCAACCGTTGTGTCGAAGTCGTAGTTAGTTGACACGTAGTCTTTGGGCATGTATATCGCTCTTTCACACACAGTGTTGAGGATTTTTAGGTGCCCGTTAAGGTATCCATATTTTGGTATGTCTGTCTGGATTATTCTTAATGCGTCTAGTGCTGCTTCCCTTTTCACGTGCAGATGCAGAGGTGTGAGATTTAGCATAGCCTCCATTGCTCCAGTGGGGCAGGTGTTCATAGCCCCTGTGATGCCCAAACATGCCAGCCGTTGAACCTTGCTGAGCCTTGCTTGGGTTGTGATCTCCGTTGTCTTCGTCCACCAGACAACGGAACCATAGGTGATTATTGGTCTTATCACCGTAATGAAAAGCCAGTATATCATCTTGAGATGTAAACCCCATCGTTTGCCAAATAGCCTGCGGCAAGCCCATATTGCCCTTACTGCTTTGGCAGTGATGTTATCTACATGGGTTTTCCAGTTTAGCCTCTGGTCAAAGGTGAGGCCGAGACACGTAAAGCCCGTCCAAGAATTTACGGATATCCTTGTTCTTAACGGATGTCGACTGTTGGATCAAGGCAGCAGACCTCGACACGTGCTCCAGAGAATTTCCCTCGATGACAAGTTCGTCCTTTTGTTTCGGCGAGTTGGAGACGGTCACACCTGGTGCCATCTTCACAGTACGAATGTATTTCTCGCCCAAGAAATTCCTGATCTCAATCATCGTGTTGTTCTCGGTCATCACACAGTTGATGGGTAAATGAGCGTATACAGCACGCATTTTATATTGAAATCCCTTTGTCACACCTTTAATCATGTTTTCAACGTGAGAGCAGACGGGACGCACGGCAGCCATGGTGTGTTTTTGTTTGGCACATAAAATTTAAACAACATTTTTGGGATTAAGAGATTTAATCTCAGGGTTGAGGATCCGTATTGTAAAGCCTCTTCTCAATCAAGACCGTCTGTGCATGACAAAAGTGCATGGGAGGTAGCCACGATTAATATCGGGTGTTCAGCGGTCAATTATTTTCACTTAAAACATCTAAAATATACATACGCTTCTTAGTGTTTGGCTATACCCCTGCAAAAGTCATATCCTTCACGAGGTAATCCTGTTTACACAAAACACAGCGGATCTATGCCAGATAAAGCAGAATTAAAATATTACTTACCATCTAATGTATTTAATAATAATTTTTTTTATTTCTATTATTCTTTATTATTAATAGGTAATAAGCAACTTTTTCAACAATAATAAAATGGAATACATTAAGTTCCATTTAATTAACACGGCATATAACAGGTGGTTTTATTAGTACCTCCTTAACGCGAATACAAAATTAAATTATATGTTGTGGAATTGATGTTTGTCACCTGACACTAGTTCTACCTCACAGTAGAACAATTATACGATAGTTGACTTAATACTTATTTATTTCAATATTATAACTATCGGAGTTCAAACAATTATAGGAACTAGCGTAGTATACGCTACAGTTCACGTATGAATCTAAAACTAACTCATATTTGGGGGGTTCCTCCTATTTATAACATGAATGTGGGAACCGACGCTTAAAATGCCACCCAACTTGAGTAATAAAATGCACATGTAGAAATAACGTAAGATTTTCTCATCCCAGGAGTGACTTTTATTACGAGTTATGGTCCTCTATGGGGGTAAACAACTATGAGGGTGCGTGAGAATATCTTGCGTATGTGTGGTCCATTATAATAGAAAATATGCAGGTACGGGGATAAAAGATTAAGAATACAGATAAAGCGAGTCCTGTACCTGGCATAAATACCTGTGCGAAAGAATGAAATTATAACTAACAATAAGTATGAAATGCAATAAAAGTACAATATACGATATTATAGTCTAAACAATTAATCGTATTAATAATAGCATAAAATACCTAATAGAGTAAAGTCTTGAAATTACGCAAGGAATAAGGTTGCGTCACTTAGCACATCACACTGCACAGTACATAACATATAATTGTTAAATACTTTTTTAGGTTATGCTATTAATTTTACTTTACTATACTATAACTTTTTAGTAAATTAATCTCGTAACAATATCACAGTAACAATTAAATCACTATGTACTCAGTTATGTATAAAATTACAGTAAACACTATTCTTTTGATTTTTAATAAATTCTCATTTGCCGTTTACGAAAATCAACTCAGGTTGCAGTAGTGGAGTAACAACAAAATTGTTGGCCATCAACGCAACTAGAAATTACGTTTATACAAGTTAGAGACAAATTAGAATATTTCAATTACAAAATTATTTTGTTACGTTATAATCTAAATCATTGGAAACACATTTTAGTAAGCGGATCTTTTTTTAAATTTTAATACACTTTGCGCCATCTATTTTTTTATACCAAAAGCTAAAATACTCATAATCTAAACATTAATAATAATCAATCTAGAATTACAAATAGAAAGACTGTTATTCCTTACTTCACTTTTTATTTTTATGTTAGATGTACATTTCGAGACATAATTGTTCGATCTTAGTCCCTTAGTTAATCCATTATTAGATTTGTTACCCAAAAATAATCCTGCAGTGAATGTAATCCTACCGACCAACTTCCCGATCCATAAGCCGCCCGCGCCGTCCCATCCCGCAGATAATGTAATGACACCCAACAATAGGTTTAATTACTTTTTGGTTTTTCCGATAACCCGTCAACTATATATACCGCGCACATAGTTTTAAGAATTTAGTTTGTTATTGATAATGAGCGCCTTGTGTCTCGAAATGTACATCTAACATAAAAATAAAAAGTGAAGTAAGGAATAACAGTCCTTCTATTTGTGATTAATCACTTCACGTAAACTCCAAACAATACAGTTAATCTAGAATTATATATCCATTAGTTTAAATAATCGTCAGTAGACGTCAAATTTAGTGTGAAATTAATATTGTGATTTTGGCTGTATAAATGAAGATAATATTACAATTTGGATTAATTATGTCATAATTTTGGAAATAATTTCATTATGTGTACAATTTATACCTGTAATATGCTTATTCACCCAAAAATACCAAAGTATATAACCTCAAAATCGGAACTTAAAATACAATTTACGGCTAAACGGTAAGTCTGCGCAAGAAATTTATACTAACATTTGTGTATCCCACACATGTTTACACCCGACTCAATCTAAAACAATTCAAAAATCGGAGTATTTCGATCTGGAGAACAACCAAACTCCCTGTATATGACGAAGTAGAAACCACAATACAAAATGAAAATTGCTTATAATGATTGTGAAATAAAGGGCACGCCGAGAGAAGACAAAAAACTAATTGTTCATTAATTAATTGAAGTCATTTCTCGGTGTGCCCTACACTGAGAAAAGACGAAAAACTGAATGTTTATTAATTAGTTGAAATAAAAACCGATGTGAAATTCTTTGTAATTCTATTAAAAAAACAAGCATGCTATAATAATAATTCAACTTACATTTCAAATGTTTCCCTTCGTCGGAAGCTTCGGACTTTTCCAACTAGATTTTCTGTACACAATCACTGGGCTCTGAATAAAAACACACTCACAACTTCACCAAGAAAACAATTCAGCGATTCAACACTAATTTAAAGTTTTTAAACGCGATTATTTAAGTTAAATCAATTGATTTTCGAAGCGGACGCGGAGAAACCAACGCTGTCAACGCGGTATGTTTGTTTACACTACGTTAGTCAAAGCGGTTGCATTGAATATTTACGTTAGATTAAATTTACCTTTAAATCCCTGCTTATTTTTAAAACACTTATCACAATCGGCATAATTAGTTGATCAGTTTAATAATTATTAGATTTAATTTTATTTTGTGTGGATTAAATGTATGTTAAAAGTAGTACAGTGGATGTCACCACGTTAGTCAAATCAGTTACATTGAATACTCCTTCAGAATGACTCAATGTCGAAACTTGTTGGAATAAAAAACCAAAATATTAGTGAAATTTAACCAAGTGTTTTCTTTATTAAATCATAGTTAAATATGTTTCACCACGTGAAAGATGAGAAACTTGTTCAAGATTGAATACCAAGGTTAGATTATTTTTTTTAATAAAAAAAGACTGTTATTCCTTACTTCACTTACTTACTTACTTCAAACAGTGAAGTAAGGAAAAACAGTATTTTTTTGTATAATAATCACTTCACGTAAGCTCAAAAACATACAGTTATTAATTGTTCTGTTAAATCCCTGCTTATTTTTAAAACACTCAACACAATCAGCCTAATCAGTCGATTAGTTTAATAATTATTAGATTTAATTTTATTTTCAGTGGATTAAATTGATGTGAAAAGTTGTTAAATGTACAAATGTGCAGCAGGGATTTAAAGATAAAATTAATCTAACCTAAATATTCAATGTAACCGCTTTGACTAACGTAGTGTAAACAAACATGACGCGTTGACAGCGTTCGGTTCTCCGCGTCCGCTTCGAAAATCAATTGATTTAACTTGAATAATCGCGTTTAAAAACTTTAAATTAGTGTTAAATCGCTGAATTGTGTTCTTGGTTAAGTTGTGAGTGTGTTTTTATTCAGAGGCCAGAGTTTGTGTACAGAAAATCTTGTTGGAAAAGTCCGAAGCTTTCGACGAAGGAAAACAATTGAGATGTAAGTTGAATTATTATTATAGCATGCTTGCTTTTTAATAGAATTACAAAGAATTTCACATCGTTTTTTTTGAATTAATTAATGAACATTTAGTTTTTCGTCTTTTCTCGGTGTGCTCTTTATTTCACAATAAATTTAAACAACTTTCATTTTGTATTGTGGATAGAAGCCTCAATAATACAAAATGAAAATTGCATATACAGGAAGTTTTTCTTTAAAGTATACGTATTCCAAATTAAGCTTTTTTTAAATCGTTAAAACGTGTTTTAATGATAAATTAAAACACAGGGAATTTTTCTTTTAGGTAAACATACGTATGACTTATAATTTTTTTCAATTTAAAGCTTTAAACGAGTGTTTTCCACTCCCAGACTAAGCATGAAGTAAAATTTCGAGTTTAGAAAAGCCCCGTGAAAATTTGTCGAGGGTCGCGCAGCGACCCGAGACAAATTTTCGGGGCTTTTCTAAACTCGAAATTTTACTTCATGCGCCACGCTTATAATACACTAAATTATTGTGAAATTTATGTATATTTAAACCTCACCTGAAATTAGTGTTTTATACGCGTGGCGCATGAAGTAAAATTTCGTGTTTAGAAAAGCCCGTGAAAATTTGTCTCGGGTCGCTACGCGACCCTCGACAAATTTTCACAGGGCTTTTCTAAACTCGAAATTTTACTTCATGCTTGGTCTGGGAGTGGATAACACTCGTTTAAGGCTTCAAATTGAAAAAACTAACAAGTTACACGTATGTTTGCCTAAAAGAAAAATTCCCTGAATGTTTATTTATCATTTTTAACTTTGTTTGTCGAGGGTCGCGCAGGATACAAAAGTGTTAATTTCTATTAAATATAAATAATCTAAAATTTGTTTATATACTCAGTCAATTTTCAGGCATTCGTCTATTCGTCTTCGTACTAAACTAATCAACTAATTATGCTGATTGTGTTGTGTTTTAAAAATAAGCAGAGATTTAAAGGTAAAATTAATCTAACCTAAATATTCAATGTAACCGCTTTGACTAACGTAGTGTAAACAAACATGACGCGTTGACAGCGTTCGGTTCTCCGCGTCCGCTTCGAAAATCAATTGATTTAACTTGAATAATCGCGTTTAAAAACTTTAAATTAGTGTTAAATCACTGAATTGTGTTCTTGGTAAAGTTGTGAGTGTGTTTTTATTCAGAGGCCAGTGTTTGTGTACATAAAATCTTGTTGGAAAAGTCCTAAGTTTCCGACGAAAAAAAACATTTGAAATGTAAGTTGAATTATTATTATAGCATGCTTGTTTTTTAATAGAATTGTTTTCTTGGTGAAGTTGTGAGTGTGATTTTATTCAGAGGCCAGTGTTTGTGTACAGAAAATCTTGTTGGAAAAGTTCGAAGCTTTCGACGAAGGAAAACAATTGAAATGTAAGTTGAATTATTATTATAGCATGCTTGTTTTTTAATAGAATTGTTTTCTTGGTGAACTTTTGATTGTTGACTCATCTAACACTTGGTGAAACATCTTTACACTTTTTATATAAGGTTGATAGAATAAAACACTTGGTTTTTGTTTCACAAATTCAATATTTTATTTCCACGACTAGTTTCGGTCAGACGACCATTATCAATGTGGTTTACAAGGATTACTATGATTTACAAAAGAGCGGACCGCGTTTTATACATTGGGGATTAAGGCTAATGGCTTAAGACTAAGTAGGGTTGGAGGAGACCTGATTACTGGAACGTAATTTGACAAAGGTGTCGATCAGCGGGGTGTTAATTGCGTCTAAATTGTCGTTGATTACATATAGGCCCTTTCTGATCGCATCCTTAACGTAAAAAATTTCCCAGTAATTAAGTTTCCTCGATTTGTTTATGATTTTTAATGTTTTAAATTTCGAGGGAGTGAAAAAATGGCCATTATCAATACAATGCTTAGCGAAGCCTGTTTTTGCCTGGTTATCCAAGATAGATTTTTTGTGTTCTTTTAAACGAGTATTAAAATTTCGTCCAGTTTGGCCGATATAAATGACTTCGCAATCGTTGCAGTGCAATTGATATACGCCGCTTTTTTCCCTGTTAGTAAATTAAAATTAATCCTCAAATCAAAAATAGATTCCACATCAGAAACTCCAACAGCAAAAATAGAATTAGAAAACTTAATTAACATTTGTTTAAATCAGAATTACTTCAAATTTAACAATGTTCTGTATTCACAAACAGAGGGCCTACCAATGGGGTCACCGTTATCGCCACTGTTTGCTGAAATATACATGAACTACTTCGAAGAACTAATTTTAAACGACCCTAACAATAAGAATAAAGACAATATATTGCACTGGTCAAGATATGTAGACGACATTTTTTGCATCTTCAAAGGAACCGACAGGCAACTAAATCAACTTCTAACTTACGTAAATTCAATAGAACCATCAATTCAATTCACACTTGAAAAAGAACAAGACAACAAACTGAATTTTCTGGATTTAACTCTGACACATCAAGACGGTAAAATTGCATATAATATCTTTCGCAAAACAACCTACAGTGATGCAATAATACCATCTAATTCCAACCAATCTATACAAATTAAAATGAGCGCCTTCCATAGTTTAGTCAACAGATTGTTTAGTATACCCTTATCAGAAATTGACTTCAACAAAGAACTTAGAACAATCAAAACCATAGCCACGAACAATGGCTATAAAGAAGAAATCATCGATCACATAGTAAATAAAAAACGAAAGAGTTCTTTGTTGAAGTTAATTTACGCTGGATCGGAAATTGTAATCCAAAATCATATGTCTCTATCAATTTTGTTAATAATAAATCAAATGTAATCATCAACTCGCTGAACAAATTAAACATCAATTCTATTTGTGTTAATAAAACCAATTTAGGGAAAATATTAATTAATAACAAAGATCAAACAGAAAGGTGTGAAAAAAGCGGCGTATATACACGATTCCATTTGTTTCTGGATCTCGCCTAGCTATGGAAAAGTGACAGTTTAAGTATTTTAAATGGGGCTGGTTGTGTTTTAAATCAGGGTTTTTAAATGTCACTGTCAGATGTTCGATTTTAAGGTTATAATTTCTGACTATTGTGATCTTACACTGTTGCCTGTTTTACAAATTTTCAGATATAAAAGGATAATAATATGCAGTTTTAAGATTAACAAAATTTACTACTTGGTTTTTGTACATACAAACACAGCAATAATATTGTATATAACAAATATAATGAATTCGGCTCTGCAAACTTATTTCGTCATCCATTTGTATTTCTCGCTTGGGTCTTCCCGTTAACACATTTTGATCAACTCCATCCATCCACCTTAATTTTGGTCATTCTCTCTTCTGTTGGCCCTCAGTATTTTTTTGTAGAATTGCAAATTTATTCCCACCCTCTTGTGATACTAGACATACCCCAAAAATATCTATTAAAATCGTAATAATATTGTGATGCTGTAGATTTGGATTACTTTGCCTAAAATGTTTGTAGGATTTCAGAATTTGTAACTTTTTTGATTCAGAGATAATCTTTGGCATGTTAAAATTTAATATGTGCCTGAAATTATTTTTCACTTTGACATTGACACAGCATTGCAACACTAGATTAATTTGATTTAATAATAAAATGCTCGAAGAAGCGACCGCGTGGCGAAATAATTGTTGCAAGATTAACAATAAACCTCTTGAAAATTGAAAAGAGGATTACTTATGATATCATAAATTATTGCAACACTGTTAAAATTAGGAATCAGGAGTGGCAACTAATAAAAAATATAAATGTTGATACTGCAACATAACAACACGAAAGCATGGCTAGGCGAGATCCAGAAACAAATGGAATTGTGTATATCAATTGCACTGCAACGATTGCGAAGCCATTTATATCGGCCAAACTGGACGAAATTTTAATACTCGTTTAAAAGAACACAAAAAATCTATCTTGGATAACCAGGCAAAAACAGGCCTCGCTATGCATTGTATTGATAATGGCCATTTTTTCACTCCCTCGAAATTTAAAACATTAAAAATCATAAACAAATCGAGGAAACTTAATTACTGGGAAATTTTTTACATTAAGGATGCGATCAGAAAGGGCCTATATGTAACCAACGACAATTTAGACGCAATTAACACCCCGCTGATCGACACCTTTGTCAAATTACGTTCCAGTAATCAGGTCTCCTCCCACCCTACTTAGTCTTAAGCCATTAGCCTTAATCCCCAATGTATAAAACACGGTCCGCTCTTTTATAAATCATAGTAATCCTTGTAAACCACATTGATAATGGTCGTCTGACCGAAACTAATCGTGGAAATAAAATATTGAATTTGTGAAACAAAAACCAAGTGTTTTATTCTATCAACCTTTTATAAAAAGTTTCTTGGTGAAGTTGTGAGTGTGATTTTATTCAGAGGCCAGTGTTTGTGTACAGAAAATCTTGTTGGAAAAGTCCGAAGCTTCCGACGAAGAAAAACAATTGAAATGTAAGTTGAATTATTATTATAGCATGCTTGTTTTTAAATAGAATTATAAAGAATTTCACATCGTTTTTTTTTCAATTAATTAATGAACATTAAGCTTTTCGTCTTTTCTCAGTGTGCCCTTTATAAATAAATACAATAAATTTAAGCAATTTTCATTTTGAAAAATACATGAAAATTGCATATACAGGAAGTTTTTCTTTAAAGTATACGTATTCCAAATTAAGCTTTTTTTTAAATCGTTAAAACGTGTATTTTTACATATGGTTGTGAGTCTTGGATACTGAATGATCAAGAGAAGAGCAGATTAACAGCAGCGGAAATGCGCTACTTACGAAAAGTGAAGGGAGTAACTAGAATGGACAAAATCAGAAATGAGTATATAAGAAAAGATCTAAAGATAGAATCTATTGAAACGTTCATCAATCGAAGGCAACTGGCATGGTGGGGACATATCCACAGAATGAAGCCGACTACACAAACAAGAGAAATTTGGGAGACGAGGGTTGAAAGGAAGAAGAAAAGAGGAAGGCCAAGAAAGACATGGAACAGTGGTATAGAGAGAATACTAGAAAAAAATGGAACATCCTGGAAAGAAGCAAAGACAATCACACAAGATAGGAAACGATGGAAAGAATACATCCAGAATTGCTGCTAATTTAATTTTATATTATTTTTTTTCTCTGGTTTTGAAGTATTATATTTTTGTTGAATGCTGTTGTTGTTAAACCTTACACCCCATGAGGGTATTTTGGGATTCGAATATATATATATATATATAAAACGTGTTTTAATGATAAATTAAAACACAAGGAATTTTTCGTTTAGGTAAACATACGTATAACTTGTTAATTTTTTCAATTTAAAGCTTTAAACGAGTGTTTTCCACTCCCGGACTAAGCATGAAGTAAAATTTCGAGTTTAGAAAAGCCCCGTGAAAATTTGTCGAGGGTCGCGCAGCGACCCGAGACAAATTTTCGAGGCTTTTCTAAACTCGAAATTTTACTTCATGCGCCACGCGTATAATACACTAAATTATTGTGAAATTTATGTATATTTAAACCTCGCCTGAAATCAGTGTTTTATACGCGTGGCGCATGAAGTAAAATTTCGAGTTTAGAAAAGCCCCGTGAAAATTTGTCTCGGGTCGCTACGCGACCCTCGACAAATTTTCACAGGGCTTTTCTAAACTCGAAATTTTACTTCATGCTTGGTCTGGGAGTGGAAAACACTCGTTTAAGGCTTCAAATTGAAAAAACTAACAAGTTACACGTATGTTTGCCTAAAAGAAAAATTCCCGGAATGTTTATATATATACACCGTTCCATTTGTTTCTGGATCTCGCCTAGCCATGCTTTCGTGTTGTTATGTTGCAGTATCAACATTTACATTTTTTATTAATTGCCACTCCTGATTCCTTATTTTAACAGTGTTGCAATAATTTATGATATCATAAGTAATCCTCTTTTTAATTTTCAAGAGGTTTATTGTTAATCTTGCAACAATTATTTCGCTACGCGGTCGCTTCTTCAAGCATTTTATTATTAAATCAAATTAATCTAGTGTTGCAATGCTAAATAATAAAAGTGGAATGAGGGCTTAAAAATTGTTTGACATGAAAATTATCAGTATCACAAGAGGGTGGGAATAAATTTGCAATTCTACAAAAAAATACTGAGGGCCAACAGAAGAGAGAATGACCAAAATTAAGGTGGATGGATGGAGTTGATCAAAATGTGTTAACGGGAAGACCCAAGCGAGAAATACAAATGGATGACGAAATAAGTTTGCAGAGCCGAATTCATTATATTTGTTATATACAATATTATTGCTGTGTTTGCATGTACAAAAACCAACTAGTAAATTTTGTTAATCTTAAAACTGCATATTATTATCCTTTTATATTTGAAAATTTGTAAAACAGGCAACAGTGTAAGATCACAATAGTCAGAAATTATAACCTTAAAATCGAACATCTGACAGTGACATTTAAAAACCCTGATTTAAAACACAACCAGCCCCATTTACAATACTTAAACTGTCACTTTTCCATAGCTAGGCGAGATCCAGAAACAAATGGAATATATAATACAAGGTGGCCAGAAAAGGTGTGATAATCTTCAGGTAGTGTGATTCGTTGATTAATTTTGGATAAAAAATCTAAATAAAAAAATATTGTATTCTTCCTCGTCACATCTCACGAGGTCGTTAAAATATTAAACGTATCTCTGGAAATTAGTGTTATTTTCTATTATTTTGGAAAAAATCAATAGAACTTACAATCAATTACACATTTGTAAAATTTAAATGACATAGGTGATAAATAAATTGGAAACTTTAACAAATTAATAAGACCCCGCACACACACGTCATACCGGTATGAGTGACTGGTATGAAGGTGACTAATATTCTATACAAATGAATGGTACCGCACACACGAGATGTGACGCTGACGAAAAGTATGACTGACAGAAATGCAGTCACTTAAATCATTTGTCACATGCGACGTGATTTGTATTAAGGACGCTAATGTTACATTGATTTGAATTGTGTTACTCACACGAAGGTGACAATCTCCTGTGACCGAAAAATTGGTCTGGTTTTAAACGATAAAATGAACGCTATGTTTGATAATGACAAATTAATTACGGCTGTGCAATTGCAGCCTGCAATATGGGATAAATCAAACCCTGATTATCCTCACAAAACTAAAAGGCACAGTTCATGGACGGCCGTAATTAACTTTGTTTGGGGTGAAGATGAAGTGAATACTTGGGACGAAGAAAAACAAAATGAAAAAGGTAAGAAAGAATATTTATTGCATAACATAAATAAATAACTTAAAAATATATTCATTGATATTGCCATGGCACTGCACCTTCGTTCATGAAGTAATCTTTAAAATAATCCCTTATTGCGGCTGGTCTGGCTGTAGGACGACCTGAATTATTGGGGATGTTATTGTCGAACAAACCAGTGTAAGAACAAGTATCTTCATATGAAAATCCATCCCTCCTACGCACAAAATTTTGTAAAATAACACAAGTCTTTATAATGTCAATTGCTAAAGACATCTTAACGTTAAGTGGTCTATGAATAATACGCCACTTCTTTGTCAGTATCCCGAAAGAGCATTCAATATAGCAACGGGCACGTGATAGTCTGCGATTGAATACCCTTTTATCTTCAGACAAATTTGTTCCACCATACGGACGCATCACTGTGTTCGATAGAGCAAAGGGTTCATCCCCAATAATAACGAAAGGCATTTTAAAATCATTTTTTTGAGGTAGATACATACGTTGCTTCGGGAATGTTAAGTGTCCCCGCCTGTAGTTTCTTATAAAATAAAGAATTTGTGAAAATAGCAGCATCGTGATTTTTTCCATAATCACCTATGTCTACATATTGGAAACAGTAATTAGCATCACATATTGCAAGCAGTTGAACCGAAAAATAATGTTTATAATTATAGTATAGAGAACCACTATTGTTTGGTTTAATAACTCGAATATGTTTGCCATCGATTGCCCCAAAGACGTTAGGAAATCCAGTTTTTTTCTTAAATAGATCCGCAATTTCAAGCCAGTCATCTTTGGATGGCTGAGGCATAACATCGTCTTTCAGACATACCCATATTGCTTGACAGACTTCGGAAATAATATTACTTGCTGTTGTGGCACCTACTCTATACGAGTAGTGTAGGTCTTTCATAGAACAACCAGTAGCAAGAAACCTGCAAATTTGAGAATGTTGTTAATTATTTTTTTCAGGTAAAGAACTCCAAAATAGGTGGAAATATTTAAGGAATAGTTTCTTAAGAGAAGTAGCTAAGCGAAAGAAGATAAAGAGTGGATCAGGAAGGACCTGGAAGACATATGTTTATTTCGAACAGATGTCTTTTTTGCTTCCTAGCATGGATCATGCTCCGTAAATAATAAATATGAATATATAAAATAGTGATATCTTATGATTTTAATTTTTAGAACTGAAAGCAGTTTCGCTGATGATGACGTTGAAGTGTCGGAAATTGCATCCTATTCTCTTTCTCCTCCTCAACTAACCGAGCCCAGCACATCGAGGATATCGTCGAAAAAAAGAAAATGCGACGACAATCTAGCTGAAATCCTCGCGGAAAGTTTGAAGAGGAGACAAGAAAAAGAGAATAGGGAAGATAATGATGCAGACAGATTGTTTTTGTTGTCCCTTCTAGAAGATTTAAAAAAAATCCAGTTGAAAATAAAGCGGGCGTAAAAATTGCACTAATTTCGGCAATTAACAATGGAATTTATTCCCAGCCCATGCAATATTCACACCCCAATATGTATACACAGAAAAATTTGCCACATCAATTTGTTATTCCTTCTTCTTCTTCTTCATCATCATCATCGTTTTCTATTCGACAACAATTCCCTTCCCCATCTTCGCCCTTAACAACACATCTTTTTTCTGCTTCTCAACATCCTTTGCAGTCAAAATTCCCTTCAGAAAGCAATTTCAATAGTCATTAGTTAGTTTTAGTTTGTGTTTTGTGTAATACACAATATTTAAATCGTATAAAATGTGTTTTTATTATTTACTAAAAATGTAGATACCTAATCGTCAGCGCAAGCCGTTCTTTGGGTGGTATGCTATCCCGCATATTTGTATTTTGTTTTTTTATTTTATTGTAAATTTTGCTCAGAAGTTCTTCAAAAGAAGGTAACGACATTCGAAAATAGTTGTAAAATTTTGTTGGGTCATCTTTCAATTCACGGTAGAGGATACCCATGGCGCCTTTATCATTTCGTTTAGTATTTATAGGTTGCACCCATATTTTTCTATTAATCCGTTTTTTCTCAGATTTTCGAAGAATATACCACAAAGCAATTGCTTCTTCTTCGAACATGTTGAATGACATCTGTCAATGTGTGTCTCTCATACCGATCTCTCATAATATCATACTGATCACTCATACAGGTATGACGTGTGTGTGCGGGCTCTAACTTCTTCAGAAGCATTTTTTTAAATAAAAATAGACCTGGCAACTATGTATTTTCATATGTAACCTTATTAAATTTCACTTGACTTTGACATATACTTGTCATAATTTATTTGTGTAAGTTTGTATAAGTTCATCATACTTTTTGAAGATGTACACATTCAACAAGTATGCAGATATGTACATGATATTTGGATTCTGCAATGGTAATGCAACTAGTGCCAAAGATGAGTACCAAAGAAGATATCCAAATCGCCAACAGCCCTGCGTAAATACGTTTAGAAAATTAGACCAAGGCTACGTACTTTTGGGTCGTTCGTTTATAATAACATAGATGGAGGGAGACCTAGGGAACGTCGCACTGTTCACCTAGAAGAACAGATATTGAATGCAGTTCAAGAAGATCCCAATATTAGTACGAGACAAATAGCTCAACAGTTAAATGTCCCCAGTAAAACAACAGTCCATGCAGTATTGAAAGAAAATCGAATGCGTCCATTTCATGCAAGAAAAGTTCAACCACTGTATGAAAATGATAACGAGCGTAGACGTATGTTTTGTGACAGGATTTTAGATCAAATTCGGGAAGAACCAAATTTTTTATTTAAAATTCTTTGGAGTGATGAATGTACATTCACTAGAGATGGGGTATTTAATTGTCATAATTATCACTTTTGGCCAGAAGAAAATCCTCGGGCGGTTAGAGAAATGGGACATCAAAGGAAATTTTCAGTTAACGTCTGGCTTGGTATTCTAAATTTACGTGTAATTGGGCCTTTTTTTATTCATCAAAGATTAAGAGAGAATGTTCCACTAAATTTAGGAGAATGTTTCACTAAATTTAGTAAACAACATGCTGTACATGCATGATGGTGCATCACCTCATACAGCAAGAATTTCAAGAGAATGGTTGGACGAACATTTTCCAAATAGATGGATTGGGCGCAATGGACCCATACTATGGCCAGCAAGGTCGCCGGATATGAATCCACTTGATTTTTTCGTTTGAGGATTTTTAAAAGAAAAGGTGTATGCAACACCTCCAGTGGACAATGTAGACGTCATGAATAGAATTCGTGTTGCAGTGGAATTAATTACTGAAGAGATGTTGCTCCGAGTAATTAATTCTATCCCAGGACGGCTCCAGATCTGCTTAGAAACGGATGGTTATCAATTTGAACATTTACTTTAATCTTTCATTTTTGATGTATACTTCAAATATTAATTTTTGTAGATTTGTTAAATTTATGATTATTATTAAATTAAACACTTGTTTGATCCATTGTTGCCAAATTTACATTTCTTTAAATTGGCTCGTGAGGAGTTATAAGCCACAATACAATATTTTTTTACTTAAATTTTCTGCTTGAAGTTAATCAATGAACCACTCTACCTGAAGATTATCACACTATTTCTGGCCACCGTGTATATATAATAATCTTTATCAAAGATTAGTACAAGATAATTGTTTACAATGTGAAATGAAATGTATACATCTTAAAATTTGATCTTGATCTTTGAAGGGCTATCGACCAGAGGTTTTTCAGCCCGTAGTCTGCTGACATTGATGTTTTAATTTATGTTATTGATGAGATGAGATGTACTGATATTGGTATTTGCTAGATGCTTGAATTTAGGATTTTGATTGGGATTGCGGGAAAGGCATAAGTGATTTAGGGTGTCTACGATGTGTGGTTGGTGGCGAATTTTGTACTTAGATGTGTGATGCGTTCTTCAATTGGTATTAACTGGGTACGTTGATATAGGAGGACATTAGAAGGGTTATGGAGTGGATTATCTGGATGCCTAATTTTTGTTAGTATTCTAAGAGCTGATCGTTCACCTACTTGTATATTTTTTAAGGATGTAGGATTGGGTTCATGGAATAGGATAGCTGCATAATCAAGCAGAGGCCGGCAAATCATTTTATAAATGTGTACTGCTGTGTTGGTTGAAATTCCTTCATCCTTGTACGTTAAGGATCTGAAGAGCCCTATTCTTGATTTTCAGCTTAAGGGATTTGGTGTGGGCTTTAAAGGTAAACTTGGTGTCAAAGGATATTCCAAGATATTTGCATATTGGGAGTGGAAATAATTGGTGGTGATTAATGGTGACGGAATATGGATAATTTGTAATTCGGTGGTATGGGATGAATAATTGGGATTTGTTACAGTTGATTGTTAATCTCCATTTACAAAACCATTGTGTCGATCAGCTCTTGAAGTGTGCCTAGTGCCTTCGGTAGTGTTGAAGCATGACTTGCAGTATCGTCTGCAAAAAGTAGGCAATAGGAGGAAGGGTTAAAATAAGTAGGATCGGGGTGATAGATGTCGTGGACAAAAATGTTATATAGTAGAGGGGATAGTGGGGAACTTTGAGGGACACCTTGTTCGGGGATAAAGGAACGTGAGTAGGAGTTTTGGATGCGTATACATAGGGATCTGTTGTTTAGGAAACTATCAATTAAATGTAAAAGGTGTGGGGGGACTTTAAGAGCGTTACATTTATACAGCAAACCTCGATGCCATACGGAATCGAAAGCTTTTTGGATGTCTAGCAAAAGTATAGTGGATTTTTGGCCATCGAGGTGTGCTGTTTGACAGTTGGATGTGAGTATGGACAGAGGCAGAGTTGTGGATTTGTGTTGGGTAAAACCGAATTGGTGGGATGGAATGCGATCGGATAAGAGGTTTAGCAGTTTGTTTTTAAGTATTGACTCAAATGTCTTTCCCAGTACAGGAAGCAGGGTGATAGGTCTATAGCTGCTAATTAATTGAGGATCGTTATTATGCTTGTGTATGCATGTTATTATCCCCCTCTTCCACCGGAATGTTTATTTATCATTAAAACACGTTTAACTTTGTTTGTCGAGGGTCGCGCAGGATACAAAAGTGTTAATTTCTATTAAATATAAATAATCTAAAATTTGTTTCGTGTATTTATTAAAAAAAAAAAAATCCTCTATCATTAAATATAAGTAGAGAATTTTATGACTCAACTATGAATGTTCTGTACTGCTTAGCGTGGCATTAAAACAAACCTCCTTTTTTACCTTTCGTTTCAATTTTCAAACCAATTTTATTTCAAACTATTTAATTTCAAATTGTAGTGTTTTATTATAGGCAACTTAGTTCACACACCCACAATTTCCTTCAAGTTGTAGTGTTTTATTATAGGCAACTCAATTTACACATTCATTTTAAATTGCCGTGTTTTATTATAAGCAACTGAATTGAATTTTCGTTTCAATTTTCAAACCAATTTCATTTCAAACTATTTAATTTCAAATTGTAGTGTTTTATTATAGGCAACTTAGTTCACACGCACAATTTCCTTCTAGTTGTAGTGTTTTATTATAGGCAACTCAATTCACACATTCATTTTAAATTACCGTGTTTTATTATAAGCAACTGAATTACATTTTCGTTTCAATTATCAAACCAATTTCGTTTCAAACTATTTAATTTCAAATTGTGGTGTTTTATTATAGGCAATTTAGTTCACACACGCACAATTTCTTCCTTCATGTGTAGTGTTTTATTATAGGCAACTCAATTTACACATTCATTTTAAATTGCCATGTTTTATTATAAGCAACTGAATTGAAATTTCGTTTCAATTAATAAACCAATTTCATTTCAAATTGTAGTGTTTTATTATAGGCAACTTAGTTCACACACGCACAATTTTCTTCAAGTTGTAGTGTTTTATTTTTGCAGTTTACACATTCATTTTAAATTGCCGTGTTTTATTATAAGCAACTGAATTGAATTTTTGTATCAATCTTTAAACCAATTTCGTTTTAAACTATTTAATTTCAAATTGTAGAGTTTTATTATAGGCAACTTAGTTCACACACGCACAATTTCCTTCAAGTTGTAGTGTTTTATTATAGGCAACTCAATTTACACATGCATTTTAAATTGCCGTGTTTTATTATAAGCAACTGAATTGAAATTTCGTTTCAATTATCAAACCAATTTCATTTCAAACTATTTAATTTCAAATTGTAGTGTTTTATTATAGGCAACTTAATTCACACACGCAAATTTCCTTCAATTCATAATGTTTTATTATAGGCAACTCAATTTACACATTCATTTTAAATTGCCGTGTTTTATTATATGCAACTGAATTCACATAAGCGGAATTTCCTGCAATTAGCAGCGTTTCGAAATTTCTCATAGTTGGCAACGATTTATTTACGAATGACAAATGACGCAAAATCCGGTAAACAGCCGTTCGAGGATGACGTTCCTGTCGGTTTCTTGAAAATAAGTGATAAAAACGCGAGTTTTTGAATCATTCGCAAAAATGCCGGTGAATAAAGTAGTGTTGTTAGCGTGCGGGTCTTTCAATCCGGTGACGAACATGCACCTGAGGATGTTCGGTGAGTGTAGTTTAAATGAAAAATAAAAAAACAAACAAACGCTGTATTGCATGTTTTACAGTTGCATTTTTCTTGTTTGCTTTATAAATACTTCATTGTTATCGATCAAACTGTAATAAACGCGATATGTTGCGTGATTTATTTCCTAGCTTTACGTTTATTATTATCAAGAATTACTCATGATTTTAATAGAATCGTAAAGGTCACTGAATTAAACACAGTTATATTCCTTTCTTCACTTTTATTTTTCTTGCTAGATGTACATTTCGGTTAGCTATTGATAATGGGTACTTAGTACCCGAAATGTACATCTAGCAAGAAAAATAAAAGTGAAGAAAGGAATATAACTGTGTTTAATTAAGTGACTTAACACCTTCACGTAACTCATACAACTACATTAATTCGTAAAGGTCAGTTGAAAGTGTACACTGAGTTTTTTCTATATTTATAAGAGCCAGTCGTTCAATAGTACCTCAGCCCAAAAATGTATTCAGCCCTAGAGCTAATTGCATAAACATTAACCGAGTTCAGTCTGAACTACACAATTTACATTATTTTTCAGAGATAAACTCAATTGAAAATGTTTAAGCGACTAGCCCTAGAGAATACATGCAATTTTACTTTAAAAAGAATGTCTACTAACACTTGTAAAAGGCTAATATTGCATTTTAATAATAGTGTTAAAATTCTTAGCTTTTTAAAGTGATATCTTAAAGCTTGTATTAATTAGACCATTTGCCCGTTCATTTGCGTGTTTAACAGTAAGCTTATTTTAATGGTCCCGTTCAGCAGAGACAACAGTTGGAAGCTTACTGCCAACTGTTAGGAAATTCTTTGATGACCAGATTATTAATCGTGAACGTGTTTGTGATTTTTGCAATCGTACAAAACAGACTGACCGGAGTACCGTTCATTATGTACCAACATACATCACAAACCCAAACATGTTAAATGTTGAACCTTTTGATGAACGGGCCCAATCCTTATTATGGATGCGTGTTTTAAAATAATCATGATACGACTCAGGAGTGAGACTCCTAAAATTTCCCACTAACACTTGTTAACCGCCTATATTGTCGTCAGTAATAATGTTAAAATCCTCAGCTTTAATTTTGTTCTTGTTAAATCTAATCGAGGTTATGTTATGCTTCGGGAATTTGTGGATGTTTTGAGTGTGAGTCATCATGTGGAATGAAAAGTGATTCATGATCAGGGCTATCACGTACACGAAATGTTAAATTTAACGTACATGTTATTCTTTAATATCGCAGTCCTAGCGTAGTTAATACTTGATTTAAATACTTAGATTGTGAGGGTAATAATGTTAAATTTAACATTTTGCGTACGGATACGGATATCTGAATGATTGACCAGAATGAAGTGATTTTATTAAAGTTTGAACTTTCCCTGCTCTTCTGTTGATTAATCGTGTTTTTACCAGTAGAAAAAAAGATTGCGTAATTGTTTATAAAAAATGTTACATCATATTTACCAACGTCAAATAAATTGAGCAATGGCTTTTTTTTTTACTAAAGGAAATGTTCAGGAAAATGAATTAATTAATAACTTTGATATTTTTTTTTGCAAATTAAAAAAAACTTTAAATTTGTTGCCACAGCAAATACGATGAATATGTTTAATCGTCAAATAAATTTTATTTAATATGCTTATGAAATTGATGAAACCGAACGTAATATTATTATTACACATTCTAGCCTTTGATTATTACAAGAAATCATTGTATCATTAGTCTTGTTCGCAAAAACTGACCGTGAAAATTTGAAACTGTGGGAAAGACATTTTAACCATTTATTTCTGTCTTTTCGAATTAGGTGCATTTTATGACGACCGAACAAGCCGAGTCCCAGAAAATCTTGTGTGTATTTCTAGAGTAACAATGGATTCTCGGCTCTATGTGCCTAACAATAGGCAAAAGGAGATAATCTGCAGAAGCGAGTTTTTCGCCCTAAGTCAAAAATGCACCCTACTTCAAGGAATACTAAAAAATGTATTTTCCACTTTCTTCTCTCTTCTTTGCATGCCCTTCGATCATTTATCTTTATCTGAATTTTCTCCTACTTTATCAAGAATACCAATCAAAACTATATCTTATTTTCATCTCTCCAAAAATGTAAGAACTCCGGGAGCCTTGCAACGAACAGCGACCGAGTAAGTTCTTACATTTCTGTCTAAAACGTGAAACTTCATCTTAAACTTTGTCTTTGCGTTTAACTGTTTTTCTATCACTTTCATCATCATTTTGTGTTTTATAATCAATCATTTGTTTTTATCAATATTCTGTATTTGTTCTTTTTATCTTTATTTAATAGTGTTATTCATTACTTTTGTAAATAATAATTTGTAAATATTCCAATGCACGGTGTTTGTTGAATAAACCTTACATTACGAATTATCGTGTCTATTTAATTAGGAAAAATTCAATCGCATCTCTCGCGTAAACAAGTCCGTATGATTTTCCTTTTGTTAAAGTTAGAGACAGTCGTTAATTTTGTTTGTTTTTGTCATACATGTTAATTTTGATATGTTTTCACCCACTCTAATCAATTATTTAGTTAACGAAAGCCTTAACAAAAGGGAAATCATACGGCCCAATATCATAATCATTAGATATTGGAGAAATTTTCCTGTGTTCATATTCTTTGTAATTATTAAGGCGTGTCTATACTAAACGAATATTGCATTTGTGCATGTTTACGAACATTTGCAAACACTATTATTATTTGGTGTGGACGATAACTGTAAACAAAAATGAATGCTTGTTTGTTTGATGGAATGTCGGTGTTGTGCTGCAGATTTGTAGCGCTCGCAGCGATCGCTAGGGTTGTTGGAGAATTGCCCGTCACCGGAATTATATTAGAAAACTTCCAATTACTAGACTTTATTCAAATTAACGGATTATATAGATTTACAATTTACTGTGTGATGGTTACAATTTCAACGTATCTACTGAACTGCTTATAAAAAATTTACAATATGTTTCGAGAAGTGTGAGTGATGTCGCACGTGACATGGTACGATGTTAACAACCAATGAAATTTGTACAAGCGACATCACCCCATCTTACTCAGCAAAATTTGTATGAAAAAATGCACGTAGCAACAAGTGCAGACATGTCTATATTGCAAATGCCATCATGCGCTTTGCAATATGATAGTGTAATGCTTTACAAAATGGAATTTATTAGTTAACATAATAAAATTAATAATAATACAATAAAATGAATAATTAAATAATAAGATTATTATATATGGTTAGAATATCACAACATCGGGATATACGAACAAACATTCGTACTTGTTTGTAATTACCATCCACAACAAATATTAATCGTGTTGGCAAACGTTTGCGTAATCTACGTTTGTTTGGTATGAACGCACCTTTAGGATTGTTTTTTTTTTTTTTAGAAATAGCGAAGGATCACTTGCACAGGTTGGGGAATTACGCAGTGGTAGGTGGACTGGTATCCCCTGTGCACGACGGTTACGGCAAAGCCGGTTTGGAATCATCGACGCATCGCTTGGAGATGCTCAGGTTGGCTCTGCGAACGTCGGATTGGATCAAGCTGTCAGATTGGGAAACCAGGCAGGAGACTTGGACGAAAACTAGGGTGACGTTGCAATACCACCAGGTCAGTAATAATTATTTTAAAAAGATCGTAGAAAAGGGAAATAAGAGACAAACAAGTTAATGCCCTTATTACCCAATAAAACTCAAAACTGTATATATTTCCAACAAAATCCATTTGTACATCATTCTTGATAATGGCATTAAGCCGAAACTAGTAGAAAATAAAATACATAAAAGTGAAACAAAACCAAATGAATCTAATTTACAAACCAATATATTTTTGAAAATGTTTTACCAAGTGATTAATGAGAAAAAAGTGTCCGATATAAAGTTAAATGAATTATTAACTTGTTTCTCATTGTTCACTTGGCAAAACATTTCTACTAAATATAGGTGAGAATATAACTCATAGCCTACTAGAACGAATTTTAAACCAATGAGATGCAAGGAAATCCGTAGGTACATGTCTATCACCGCGATGATAAAAAACAAAAGAAACAGTGGGTGATAAGTTGTCCTGTCATTCAAAACGTCAAAATAGGTAAAGTTTCGTGCAGTGATATTAATAGAAAAATGAAAAGTGCGACGCCAAAAACCACCATCATGAACAAAGAATTACAGTGGCGGCAGTTTACGAACTTTTGTGCGGTTAAAAAATTCTCAATCAATAGGGAAACAACAATATCTCAGCTGTCGATAATGTTAATCGACTCACATTATTTTATTCGTTATATTCTCTCACTAAATATAACTCGTGATATGATTAATTATCGATGATATTTTGTCGTTGAAACCGAAGCAGCACATTCAACTCGCCCTTTGGGCTCGTTGAATCTGCAGCTCGGTTTCAACTCCAAAATATCATCGATAATAATCATACCACTCGTTATATTACGGCTGAAAATAGCATTAAGCCGAAATTAGTTGAAATAAAATATTATTAGTAAAACAAACCAAGTGAATTCAATTAAACACCTAGAAATAAATAAAATTTCAAATTTTCGGTTTCATTTATGTGTTAACATCAGGTCTGGGATGCAAATATGAATATTTCAATCACTAAATTTTTCAAATATTTTAATATTCTAAAAACTTGAATATTTGAAGTTTTTCAATGAATACTTAAGTATTCGAACATTTCAAATATTTAAATGTTTTTTAATGAGTAATTGAATACTTTAATCCACCCTTTATAGTATATTCAAAGCTTTCCTTGGAATCAGTGGTTTATACGGGTGGCGCATGAAGTAAAATTTCGAGTTTAGAAAAGCCTGAAAATTTGGATTTGCCGGGCTCGCTCCGCTCCGCCCGGCAAATCCAAATTTTCAGGCTTTTCTAAACTCGAAATTTTACTTCATGCTTAACCTGGGAGTGGACAATACTTGTTAGACTTATTAGAACCTTCAATGACAACACTGATATCTTAATAAAAATGGGAAACAAACACAAAGCGTAGTTATTTTCATAATCTATGAGTTTTGTTAATTATCTTATTGTTATTTTTTTTTTAATTCGGTGTTGTCTTTAAAGGTTTTAATAATTTTTGAACAAGGGTTTTCCAATACTTGATTAAGCATAAAGTAAATATTTCGAGTTTAGAAAAGCTCGAAATTTTTAGGCTCACGTAGCACAGTGTAGCAACAAATCCAAATGTTCAGGCTTTTCTAAACTCGAAATATTTACTGATTATAGAGGCTTCTACTTCGTTATACATTGTTGAACATAAATAAAACACTGTTTATCACTTTGTTTGTATAACAATTGGTTATACAAACAAAGTGATAAACAGTGTTTTATTTATCGAAATATTTACTTGATGCGCCAGGCGTGTAAAACACTGATTTGGTATGAACTTCATATACATATCAAAGGGGGAAATTATGGTGTTGCCTTCTGGGAGACAACCACCCCGATTTTGAGAAATTAATATTGAGTTATTGACCTTGTTCTCAAAATCGGATCACCCTCGATTACCTAACAGCTTGTAGGCAGAGATACCACACAGTCATTTTTAAAACCAAATAAAATACAGGATAACTCACCCTGTCTTCGTCAGGTCCTGGAACAGCATTTTCCCAGAACAACTCACTGTGTATATATATTTCGTAAAGTTATGAGACTCAGATGGTTCGTTAAATGAACAAGTACGATTTCGAAGACATTTACAATTACGTTTATTGAAAATAAACAAGAGTACACAATTACAGAAATATATATACAAATAATACAAAAAAAAACTATCACCTTACGCGGCGCGACTCTTACGTTATTTGTTTGATTTAAAACAAAAATAATATTATGACAACACTCGGATTTCGGATGACTGCACGATTCAGAAGACTGATACCGATTACTGTCCTCCCCCTGAACCATCAGTTTCGATAACCACCCTCTCCCTTCCCATGATCATCGCTAGGTGGGATGTGAGAGATGGAAGTGGTTAAGGCTCCTGCCTCTGATTGGTCTAGCGGTTAGGGGTCACATGCGCAAGTCTATTGCGTTCAATCATTTTGCGCGCCCTGGCGCATGCGGATCATCCAACCCGAGTTGCTAGCTAAATTGTCGGTATTTCCCTTTATGCAAATTCCAAGTAGCCGGGCAGTAAATACCGTCTCTCCCTAATCCGGAGGGCGATACTCGACGGTGAGCCTTTCGTGACCAAATCTGTCTTGCTATTTTTTGGTCACGAACTGCCGTAATGGTGAAAATTTCCCGGCTTAGGGCCGCTACTTGGAATTTTGCATTTTACGACCCAAACGAGATTTGCGCCGCCCGCGTAAGGCAATAAAATCAAAAATTCTAAAACCTACAAATGAAATAAAAATAACTAATCCTATAATTACAAATATTTACAAAACCCGAACGATCAGTGTATGTAGACGAACTTAGTTCATTTCATAATAAATGATTATGAAAGTGAATTTAAAAATGATTAATAAAAATGATGTGGGGTCCGTTGTTATCGCGAAATGAAATTAAACTATATAAATCGCCGAAATAATCATAGTTGCGGCGTTTCCGGTAAAACGCCGGTAACAAACATACATAGTTATTGTTGATCCATCACAAAATTAAAATAAAACAAAGATACATGTTTTGATTAATCCTAGAAATTTTTTAAATTGAAGTATTAGAATATTCATTCAAAAACATTTAAATGATTAGAATATTTTAAATATTCCCAACCTTAACAAGAGTGTCTTTTTTTTGTTTAGAATCACATAAATTCACTTATTAATCTTAGCAACGGAAACGAGGACGATATAATATGGATTCCGGATAATATGAGGAATGGAGTTTCGGGGCCCATTCAGGTGAAGCTTTTGTGTGGGGCCGATTTATTGGAGTCATTCGGAACGCCGGGATTGTGGGCAGATGAAGATGTAAGTTTATGCATTTTTAAGGTTAAGTACAAGTACTCTCACATTTAAAGCACGCTGTGTCCTTACTTAAGGCCGGTTCACAATCAAAATGAATACGAGAACTAGAACGAGAAGCCTATTCAATCTTAGGGTTTTACATGTTAACATACACAACACGGGCACCTTCTCGTTCTCGGGCCCGAGATCACAAAGGTGCTCAGTTGTGCATGCTAACATTGAAAACACTAGGTCTGTTCGCAGCAGCGGCTCACAGCCTAACTTCAGGATAGGCCAGAGATCCAAGGTAATATGTATCCATTATTGAAAGGTGACTTTGTTGTGCAATTCCTTGTATTTATAAAGTGCGATCCCGACGTCAAATTTTTTGTGCCTTGGTGTTGTGGCTTACCCTGAAGTTAGGCTGCGAGCCGTCGCTGTCTGTTCATTACTTGAAGAAGTACAGCACTTTTTGCACTCAATCTGTTCGTTACATGAACTGAACGCTTGCAATGGCAAATGTGAAGTTACACTAACTTGAACTGTGATGTGACAAACTTAAACTGTAGCGTTTTCGAATTACCGCACCAGTTCTGCACTGTTGCACTAGACACGCACGGAACGTGTTCCGATTACATTTTCAGTGCACACTTTTTCCATATTTTATGTTCGGATTGGAGACAAAATTGCACTTACTTAGTGCATACTGAGTGTGCACTTTTCGACACTAGCTCATCAAACTCGTGCTGTGTTTAGTGCAATATGGCGGCGGACTAAAGTCACTTTTCAACTATCAACAAAATTGAGATACAACCTTAAATTATAAAACTGAAGCAGGTGAAATATGAAAATTAAGGCGAAGCGTGTTCGGATTACAATGCGGAACTATTGCAGTTCAGCGGCACTAGAAAAGTTTCTTGCATACACTAAGTGCACACCAAAGGCAATTTTGCATGGTAATCCGAAAACACTATTAGTTCAACTTAGTGCAATACAAACGAACAAAATCATCATCTTCACTCATTCCATTTCTGTGTACCTGTTCATTCCACACACAACACTTTTTCCAAGTAAGTTTGTTTTAATTTTATTCCTCATTTTTTTAAACGTCATAAGCAAAGCTATACTGAAGAGAGATAAATCTCGAAACACGTCTATAGATGGCCTAAGACATTAGTTTTAATCCAAGTCCTTTCACTTCTAATTTGTTGCTATCTCTCCTTTCATTTTAAATTGTATTGTTAGTTGGTTTGAAGAGAATTTGATCTAAACGTTACATATACTTTAATAGAGCGTTGTAACAAATCAAATTAAATAAGATTTTAAATATTTCATTGTATAATTCAATATCCTGAGGTGTATTTGCACAGGAAGTAGTTGTTTCAATGGATATTTATCGTCTTAAATTGTCTTATTAATTAAGACACTGTTTGCATTTTCACGAGTAGTTTTTTCGTAATTTTATATATTATGTTTAAAATGTGCAAACTATAAGAAGCGAAAGCTTATTTTCTCGAATTCAAATAGTTTTGAATTTGAATTTATCTTGTTAAAACTCTTATGATTCAACTTACTTTCCTTTCTAGTTCCTGTTCACAATAAAAACAGAAAGGAGTTTTTTTGTGAACCAGCCTTCAGAGATCACAAGTGACCGCTGTTACTTACAAAATTAGAATACATATTCGGCCGAATTCCGTACCTCAAACGTTAAGTTTAACAGCTGACTGTTATGTTAAGATAAAGGTTGACGATAACGGCCAAGCTGACGTTTCTTATTCGTATCGATACACATGTTGATCGGTCAACGTTAAAAGAGAAGGTAGTTTTGATAGTGGCTTGGAGAGTGAAGGTGATAGTATTTTCATCTAGTAAAACAAAGACAACAAACTTTAATATTCCACGGGCTCTCGGACGTAAAAATTCAAACTGGGGCGGTGGGTAAAGTGCGAACTTCTGTCCAAGGGTAGTAGAGAAAATAAAAATCCAAACTTGTGAATAAAAAGTAAATCCTTTGTATTGCAAACAATTACAACACTAATAAATATAAACATTTGATCATCCTTAATCTATAAATTGTGTATGTATAATAAATTTATCACATAATAATACTTAATATATAATCTTTTTACTACTTTAATAAAATCAGTCTAAAACCATACTTAAATATCTATGTAAAAATAATAAATCCATAATACAACAATACTTATACATTTATGCAAAAAAACAATAACTAAAAAGGTAATAATACTTATTTAAAATTTGTACTTATACAAATTAACTTTACTCGTACACAAACCGATTTTTTAAAAAGGAATTTATTTCTTAACACCCGTGTTCACGGTTTGGTCTCTAATTCATAACTAACGATACAATAATAAAATATAATATAATAAGATAAAATAGCGAAATAAGCATGAGATAACAATTATGCAAAATAAGCAGAATAATATATAAATGGATAAATAGATAATAAGTGCTATTGTTTATAATGAAAGGAGTCTGTTGTGTTGGCGTCAGGTAACTTACATATAGGAACAATTAATAATATATACACATAATGCACAGCCCATACACTACGACTATTTCTGAAGACTCTTCAAGTAATCTAGCAACTTTGATTTAAACTTATTAATATTTTCTTCTTCTTTTATTTTTATTGATAGCTTGTTGTGTTCTTGAGCAGCTTTAAAAAAGAGTGAAGAGTCATTATTCTTACACTTGGCTTAGAAATGTTTACTAAAATGCAAAGTTCACTTCATCCGCACATATAAACACTATTTTATAAACAATTAATCCAGAAACTGCGAAAACGTTATCATAACATCGACGATTTTGGTGCGAGTAATTTTCGAACGTAAACTGTTGAGCGTGATAAAGGTTTGCGAATATATGGAATACCAAATCGGCATTTAGCGTTTTCTTTAAGGATAACGCGTTGTTAAACGTTTGAGGTACGGAATTAGGTCTGATTTTTAGTACTTTTGTTTTTTCGCTTTAAAGAATTTTCGTTGTAAAAATAAACTACCAACTTGAAATATTAAGTTGGCGGCACTTTTCGAGTTGGAAAATGTTTGATGTAAGCACGCACTGCCAACTGGAAATGTAACGTTGGCAACACTTTTGTGGTTTTCTATTCGGAGAATTTTCGGTCTGAAATTGTGCTGCTAACTTTAATTCTTAAGTTGATGGTACTATTGTTATCTTTAAATGCGGGACATTTAAATCAATTAATAAATTCAATTCAATAATAAATAAACATATGAGTGAACGAGTGGATTGTGAGTGGTAAGCATAAACAATACGCGTCGCTGTAGTAAACAATAATACTAGTGTGATTATTGTTAACGCGGCATCCTGCTCTTTCAAGGCATCGTGTGCATAGATTAAATTAGATTGATAACTCATAGGGGGCTCCACTTATCATGATTTTAGTTAACCGACCCACTCGATGAGACGGCGCTGCAATCTCAAATGACGTAATCGGGCGCGGGGAGCGGGCAGGTTTCTTGCTAAGCATTAAATGGTGGGATACATCGCACGGTATTAAATTACCGTACGATGCGAAAAATAACAAAGACCTAATGAACATGTTGAATGTATATTTTAAAAGTTATTACAAATTATATTTTGCTATATGTCAAAACCTTGTCACAGTTTGTCAATTACATTTCACTTTTCAACAAAATGTCTGCAGTTCGTCAAAAAATGCATCTTAGAAATGAAATTATCGGTCTCCTTATCCGAGAATGGATGTTGGCGTAAGTAGTGTTCTGTACAGTGAATTTTTCTTTAATGTAAACATATGCATAAGCTGTAAATTCTCCGACATCCGTTGTTTTTCAAAAGAGTTCAATTTAAAGCTTTAAACGAGTGTTTTCCACTCCCAGACTAAGCATGAAGTAAAATTTCGAGTTTAGAAAGGCCCCGTGAAAATTTGTCTCGGGTCGCGCAGCGACCCGAGACAAATTTTCTGGGCTTTTCTAAACTCGAAATTTTACTTCATGCGCCACGCGTATAAAACACTAAAATATTGTGAAATTTATTTA
This sequence comes from Philonthus cognatus, assembly GCA_932526585.2. Classification (NCBI taxonomy): domain Eukaryota; kingdom Metazoa; phylum Arthropoda; class Insecta; order Coleoptera; family Staphylinidae; genus Philonthus; species Philonthus cognatus. The sequence continues at coordinate 180,630,597 of OW052241.1, forward strand.
TATTCGAATTTCACTTGAAATCTGTGTTTTATACGTGTGGCGCATGAAGTAAAATTTCGAGTTTAGAAAAGCCCAGAAAATTTGTCTCGGGTCGCTGCGCGACCCTCGACAAATTTTCATGGGGCTTTTCTAAACTCGAAATTTTACTTCATGCTTAGTCTGGGAGTGGAAAACACTCATTTAAAGCTACAAATTGAATTTAAAAAAAAAACAAGGAATATCTAAAGATTTTAAAAGAAAACTTCCTGTATGTATAAATAAAAATAAAATATAAAATAAAAGAAGAAAGTTATTGCTACTGCAAAAATATTAAATGGAAAAGTATTTGGTATATAGTAAATCGGGAAATCTTTTGACTTATATTTGACAAGGTGAAAGATATTTGGGTTTATAGTGAATCTCATTTGATCAATAGTGAAATGCAACAGAAAAATAGTGTAATTGAATTTAAGACATTATTTTATGTTCTGGGATCGTACTTTGTGACTAGATGGAATTTCAGAACTGCTTGATCCAACAGCAACGGGAACATTGTCCATGGAAGTATGCTCCTAGCCCGGTGTGAAGAAAATCTTCACGTCCGTGGTTGTTTCATGCATAGTACTTGAAGATCATTCACGAAATCTAGGAAGAAATAATGTAGAGACACTGGTTTTAAATGTGTTTGACTGCAGATTTAATTAAAAGAATACACAATGGCTTAAAAACTTAAAATATTACATAAACTTACGGTTTTAATTATTTATGTTAACGCCCATCCCCAATGATTCAGAATTGCTTAATCCAACAACAACGGGGATATACTCCATGAAAAAATGCTCCTAGTTCAGTATAATGAAAATATCCACGACCATGGATATTTAGTATACTTGAAGATCATCCACATGTACTAGGAAGAAATAAAGAGAAATAATGTAGTAACACCTTGGTTTTAAATTTGTTTCACTGTAGACTTATTTAAAATAATACACAATAGGTCAAATTTAAAAATATTATACATACTTACGGTTGTAATTATTTATATTTGTTAAGGCTCATCCCGAAACGATTTCGTCTTATCGGCATTTTTGTCATAGATTACTTATAGATACATGACTCCCATGTTAATATTTGGAACGTTTCAAGCTGTCAATTTTTTTTCGTTTCACCCCATACCAGGAGAGGCGCTGGCGTCGAATAATTAGCGGGATGCGGGGCGGGCGGGGTTTTGGCGGGTATATTCCTATATTCAAATTGAGCTTATTTAAAATGAAAGGTAAGACTAATAATAAAATCATAAACAATTTAAAACATTTATTAAAAAAATAATTAATTATTGTATACAAACATAAATATTTAATGAAAAATATAGATATAAACAAATGTGTTTCACCATCCTTTTAGTTGGAATGTTTTATAAGTATATATTTATAAAAATATGAAGTATAAACATAAATGTATTTCAAAACATATAATGTGCGATTCTTAAATGTACACAATCTACAACACATTAATTGTCATACAAAGACAAGAATAAAACACTCGATTTCATTCATATTTACGTATAAATGTATTATATTAATTAGTATAATAAACAACAGAATAATACATGAAATTGAAAATATATATATATATAGTACGTATGTATTGCTTTGAACTATTATTATTATATACAAAAGTATTCAATGAATGTAATACACATTGCATATATTATGTATTATGTAAATACTTATATTGTATATTAAGAACAAAGAATACTTCTTCAGTTAAATTTATAATTGTTCTTAAATAATAAATAATAACAAATAAAAATTATAATACAAAATACAAGCATTATTTAGTTGAATTCGTTTTGCAATATTAATGAACCTTTTAACACCTATATTAATTAATTTAAATTTAAACAAATATTTTAAATTCGTTCTTTTGTATTATATTACGTACGTCGGGCATTTGCTGCTTTCAGTGTTAATAAATATTATTTTAAAATAAAATAACATTAAAAATAAGGGGATTTATATAAATCTAAGATAACAATTAATTTAAAGGCAAAAGTATTGTCAACATTTCATATACTTATCAATTTTAACATTATAATTGATGTATAAAACAAGATGTTAACACATTAAAATTATATATGTATATATTGTTTGCCCCTTTTGCCTCTAAAAATATGTACCCCACATAATCTTAAATTAACTTATTCTATTGGTGGATACTGTAAAGCAACAACATTATTGATAGTGGAATAAATTTATTAATTTATGATGAGACAATCTTTAAGCTACCTAAAAACTTTAATTATGAACAATCTCATTGTCAATAAATCATCCATATATTTTCAAATATTTTTAACTAATTAACATTTTATTTTTTGAAATACGAGAGTTACGTGATTTCAGTTTTGTGTATTTCTGTAGAGCCATCTTTTTAATAATGTCATTGATTTTTATATGTTCTGTTCCATTCAAAATCCTATTTACATTACGTACCCACATATGTACATAAAAAGAAATCATATAATTATCAATGACATCAATTAAATTGTGCTCTGTGCAGGTGAAGGCAGTGGACAAATTGAATAAATTTATTTTTAATTTTGAAAATGGAGCAATATGGGCAAATTTTTGAAATATAATATTGAATAATTTGAAATTATTTTGAAAGGTAATTAAAAAAATTAGTGTGCGGCTTCAAAAGAGTTTTCCTATAGTAATTTCTACATTCAATGTAGCAATTGAAAGACTCTTTGTTATTGCACACTAATTCTTGTTTACAAGTATTACAGCCCTGCACTCTCTTTAATATATGTTTTCCCATATATCCTGCTATGTAGGCATTAGTATTATCACATAAAAAATTATATGAACTTTTATATGCAAACATAGCAGGTATATTCGGGGGTGGATATGTACGTGGTAGGGAAATATCATTAGTTAAAAACATTTGTAAAAAAATCAGTACCCCCTCAGTACCATCAGTTTCACAATTAACATACGGAGAATTGACTGTCATAAAATTGTTTACAATTAAAGCTTTGAATGAGGACTTAAAAGACGAACATGTTGGATTTATATTGCGCCGTCCATAACTCCTTATACACCCAAAGAAATTTTCTAAGGGATCTTGATTAATATTTCGAGGACATACGTGTTTAATAGACTTAGAAGATAATTTATTCCACAGGCATTGCAAACCTTTTAATGTACTTATCCAGTTTGCAATGCATGGCGGAATAAATTTTCCATTAGGTCTAATAAATCGTATAGTTCTCAAAATATTAATCGCATTGGAATAAAATGCAACATGTCCACTCTTTTTAGAAATCGCGCACCTTAAAGGTTTGTTATCATCGCCATTAATTAATGAACCATTCACACTATCAAATAATTGATCGAAGAACAATAGGAACTCTGCCGTACCTAACATAGTGTCTGTCTGAGATAACTCATTACCATTATTTACTAAGAATCTCAATGTTGCTGAAGTTCGCTGGGAAAAAACTTGTGCAGCAAGTTTCACCTTCATCTTGTTCATTTTCTGTTCATATATATGGCAATCAGTTATCTTAGGCAGCATCTTAGAGTTAAAGTCCCCATTATCCATCTCATGGAGCTTCACAATATCCGACCAGCAAGCGATATAGTTTGTGCCCTTCCATCTGAATGACGCATTATATTTTAATAAATTATTCCTGACACATTTCAGAAGATGAGGTGGATCGAACAGAGGTATTATTTCTTGATCACGTATCAAGAAACCTTCGTACCGATTCTCCTCACCACCTAAAATGTGTCTTCGATTTGTATCCTCCCTCAACCGTTTTATTACTTTGACATTGGTTGCGTGTTGGTCGCATATTGTGCAAACAACATGCAAACCAATGTCTTGTAATTGTTTTATAATTGTTTTTATGTTCCTGGTAAGGTCTGTAACACCCATACCGTGTTCCACAAAGAAATATGCTATGGGTTGTTTCCATTTCACCAGTATCCCACGAACCATAAAAACCATTACATGGTCAGCAAAGCGTGCTTTGGTACTCTCACCACAATTAACAAAACCGTCAATAGAGGATTCAACCTTATTAAAATATAAGCCTGCACTAAGTGACATTTCGTCAAACAGAAGGGCACAATACTTATCAGCTTCATCTATCTGATCACAAGAAATTTTCAACAACTCCAAAATTGGGTTATTAATACCCGGACCAATGGGAATTCTATTCAACAAGGTTTGTAGGGATTGCCTCGATGGAAGAGCAAACACTTTTGCTAAGAACCTGTACAATTTAGGGCCTTGCTTAAACATTGCCAAAGCAAAAGTTTTGTCTTCCATCGAAAACCGCCTACCCCGAGGTTTATACTGTTGCAACCTAACTTGCGACAACAAAAAGTTAAAGGATGTTTTATTCAATTTTGCACGCCATCCTTCGCCGGTTTTTGCAAATTTCATTGCTTGCTCAAGACGTTTCTTATTAGAAGCGTTTTGAGCATTCAATTTTCTAGCAATCCGTTGAAGGTCACGTGCATATGAATATACCATCCGAGCTTGAGGGGTAAGCTTTCTTTGACTTTTCGCATTTACAGTTGTCAACAACTTCACCTCCAAACCTGTAAATAAAAAAATAAAAATGTTAGATAAGTAAATGGCACAATCATTTGTTTTGTATACATTCCCCTATGTATTGGCCTCTAAAGCTACCAGTGGGGGCGCTCCAAACCCTGAAACCAGCTGTAGAAAACACGTATACTTCGCACATTGTGTATTTCTTTTGAAAATGTGTCGTTGCCGATATCTTAAAGGAAGTGGCATTGTTACAGTGGTTTATATAGTATATGTTTAAGCAAGTAAGTGTGTCCAAATCGTGTTTACATGGAGGTTTTTGGGCTTAACCTACTCACGTTATTTGTAGTCCACATGGTGGATTTTTTCAAGCCTAAGCCAAATTTATAAATATTATAATGTATCTCCAGGAGGCAGATGTATAAAGCGGTTAAATGCGTCTTCTCGGTACCGGCATCGCCACCAGCGGGCGTTTTCTTAGCTGTAGAGGCCAATACATCAATAACGAAATTATTCAGAGGGATATGTTTACTAAAATATAAAAATGAAATAGGCAATTTTTAAACTTACATTCTTTCTTGGTCCGGGATTTCTTGAGATCATATGGATTGTTTTTGATAAATATAGATGATGTAACCAGCTCAGCATCTGTGGATGAACATGGATTCATCATCACCGAATACATTTGATCGGCAGAAGACACCTGTATATCATCGGTGGATGTAGGTGGTTGACCCATCATCGCATAGGGATGCTCCATACATACATCCAAATTAGCAGGTGGCATCAGTGGATGTAGGTGCTCGATCCATCACCGAATAGGAATGGTCCACACATACAGCTAAATGAGCTGTTGCAGGTGGCACCTCTGATAATGTGGATGTATGTGGATGATCTATCACCGATGAGGGATCAACTACATCCATCACGAACGAGGGATTGTCTTCATCTTCGGCCAACTCAGCATTTGCCACCTGTACATCATTGGTCGATGCACACGGGGGATCATGTACATCTATGAACAAAATGAAGAAATGTAGCTTACAAACAATTAATACCTATTTTAAAATAATTAATCAATGTGGAGTGCATCATTAACTTACCAACTGTTTTCAAAAATAGTGTTGGTACACTACCAGGTAGTAAATTTGTCCTGGATCTTAAATTACTTTTGGTCGACTTCGCAAAATGCCTGTCACAAACATAATAGTTACTTAGCTGCTTTAATGATTTTGTATACAACTCAGGCCGATTAACTGCTTCCAGCCACTTCTGATAGACCTAAAACCAGAAATAATATAGTATACTTATATTTATTTTTTCTAAAGGCTTATTTCCAAATTTTAGAAATATTAATATAGTAAAATTATAGTTTAATACACTTCCAAGAAATGTATGCTATTGCTGAAATAAGTATATTTATTAATAGTATATTGTACAACGAGCATATAATCATTAATCACGAGAACGATGTTTGCGGAACAAGCCGTTAGGCGAGTGGAGTAAGTCGTTCGGAGTGATCAATAGCCATTATATGCGAGTTGTAGACTATACTTTGTCCACGACAATATAATGCTTTTGTTTTTTTTTATTAAGAAGTTATATAAATAGGAATAGTATTTATTTTTAACATTAATTTAATACAATACAATATTATTTAGTAATATTAAATGTAATACTTGAATAATTTGTTAACTTAATTGCAGGAATAGAATTTATATCAAAACTAAGATTCTGATTAGTTGTTAAAACATTTTTATTGCATTGATAGGTTTGGCTTTTAGCTGTGTCTATTTTATTTTTAATGTAGTCGTCTATATAGCCTTCTGCTACTGCTGTCGATTTCATGTATCTTCTAATTTTTTATATTAAACCACTTCAAAACTCTCTTATAATGTAAATGGTTTTGACGTTTTAATTTAATTATATGACACTTTGCGGACTACTAGATAAAATTTTGAAAATGATATATTAAACAGTGTATATTAAACAGTGAATAATGATTAATCACTGACAGTAGTGAATAATGAATATATTTATAATTGAAGAAACACTTAAATATAATGAGTATATTATAAGATAGTCATGGACAAACATAGTTAAAAATGAAATATTTTAATATTAGAATATGATTATTACAAATTAAATGTATATTATTGTCTTTTAAAATAGAATAGCTTTAAGAAAGACTGATTGCATCTTTTGAGTGATCAATTGTCTTAAGGTTATTATAATATATTAACATATATTATGTAAAAGAATGGGATCCAATTAGAATAATAGTTATAATTATTTTTCGGCTGTAATCAATCAGACTTGCATAGTTTTATCAAAGTTAAGCTCTGACAAGACAGTGATAAAACACATACATGAAAATATATTTAATAATGAATATAAATTTTCATAAATAAATATTATATTTCATATTTAAAATATTAATGGTCTCGTGATGCTTACTGAATAATGATGAAATATATTTTCTTTATTTTTTTTATTTTTTATTAATTTTTTAGTTATTTTTCAGTCTTTTCCACTTAATAAAGATTATTACACTTTTTTGTTCACATTGTATATTATAATGTTGACATTTTTTTGATTTATTATTAATTTAAGTATTCTTTTTTAAACTTATATGTGACAATTGGTAATATCATATTTGTATTTTTTTTGTATTAATAATGGAGATATCAGTCAATAAATACTTAAATTGACAAAAATCATGTTGACGAAAAAACAAAAAAGCATTGAATACTTTTGATTAAAATTATTTACTGAGGCCCCTATATATTTTGTCCTGTGCCCCAACCCCTCTCATCTCTCAGAGGAACGCGTCCCCGCAGTTAAGAATTAAATACTGATTTGTAGTATTAATTTTTAGAAATACTTAAACATCTAGCAAAATGAAACAAATAAACCAAGTTACATTTAGAATTGACAACACTTAAAAATGCATTCAACTAACGCAAATTAGTAAATGAGTATAATTTGTAGTCAAATTAGCTCATAATTAGGCACTCAAGTCAGATTAAAAATGTCAAATCAAATAATTTAGATCACCTTTCTAAACATCTAAACATATTGTTTTTACAAAGAGCAGCTTACCCCGTTTTTTTGCGAAAACTTGTGCATCCGGGTGTCTTTACTTGAATTGTAACACACTTTAACTGCACAGTAATGACTCATTTTTTTTAATGTTTTTAACAATTTTCAGAAATTTTTCAATTTAATTAAATACACATGTGAGCCACACGGATTTAAAATGGGAATAAAATAGCTGAAACTACGAAAATATTCCAATACTTACAGATTTGTTTATGTTAGCACTTAAGACCACTTGATGCATTGATGGGTTTGAATTATAAAAAATGTGAAATATATTTTCACACCAGAAATGCCTCATTGCGCCATCTAGCGAACATTTTTGTAAAAAATATGGAAGAATAAGAAGAATTAGCAGCATATGCGCCTCTGCTGGTATGGGGTGAAACAACTCAAACAAGAATTTTGACGCCCTATAGAGTTGACAGGCCCTGATTTTTGTGCCTTCAGATCCGACGGATTTGACAGCTGTTGATTGAAAACGAGTTCACGTTAGAAATTGCGGGAAATTTGAAATTCCGACATATGCGCCCTCCCATCGAGTGGGTCGGTCAACTATATATGTGAACTTACAGAATCATATGGAGTCGACTGGGTCTGATCGTGTGCCATTGAACTAATGAGTGCCATTGAAAAGTCTAGTATATGTGTTAGTTTAAGACTAGATTAAGGGAGAGACTGTCTACGCAACTCTCGATGTACCTACTTCTGTTGTACCTGAAATAAACATAGTCGAACCAATGTAGTGTTTTAGTGACGAACTGGAAGGGACCATCTCATATTTTATAAGCTCTAAAATTTCTAGCAGAAGCGCATTTAACAAATTATTAATATTTATTAAGTAAATTGTAAAATATTTACATAATATAAAAATTAAATTGACGAATAAAGCACCAATAACCTTTCCTCATACTTATTGAATTACCAAATGTATTGGTAATTCAAATAAAAGTGTGAGGAACAGTTATTAGTACTTCATTCATCAATTTATTTGATCTTTACGTAACTCAATCAATCAGTTTATTTATAAAAATTACAACATATTGTTTTTAGTGCAATTAATCCTGGACATTTGCTATTTATAAAATTACAATTTTATTCACCGTGTTTTTTTTTTCTTTTTAGATTGAAGCGATTGTAGGGCACCACGGTTTGGTCGTGATTACCAGAGAAAATACAAATCCTCTTAGGTTTATTTACAATTCAGATTTACTTACAAGATATATGGTGAGTGCTTTTTTATTATATTTAGGGGGTTAGAACAAAGTACGTTCAATAAATGTCATGGCAAAAGCAAAAATGTGGAGATAATTTGAAAGATAGTTTTTTTAACGAAATAAGGTATGGTGCCAGTAGTAGGGGTACAGTTTTACTACTCCAAATTTACCAATCCATTTTTACCACCATACTTTTTTACCGCTATACAGTTTTACCACTAATATTTGTACCAATAATTATACAATAAAACACTTTTTTACAAATAAAATCAGTTTTATTTAAAATTGTATGTTGTGACCGATCGCCCTTAAGTATTCTGCAATTTCCCCTTCTTCTTTTCTGACATCGTAATCTCGGACTATATTTGTAATCCTATCCTCAGTTTTAATTCTGGCAAGGTTTTCCGTACATTTAATTTTTCGCCCAAGGTCCAATTCCTGGAACATTGCCTCGGTGTCTCCCTGTTCTTTTTGAAGCTCGGCTAGGATGATCCCGGCCGACGACTACAGAAAAACGGTTATGCCATCCTTCAGACATGTTGTTCGTGCGTGCCGTATTCTGCAGAACTGCCTGATAATAATAATAATAATAATATATCTTTATTTTCAAAGTGTCATATACATATACATATACAAAGTGAAAATTGCGTCAAAAAACTTACAAGCTACCTTAAATATAATATTATTTGATTTGACATGCATTTACATAATGATAATTAAATATTTGCTTATACCTACCTATATTTACATTGGTTAATGAATTCTAAAATTGAATACGGCTCGCATTCGATCAGAAGCACATGCAATTCTTTTTTTAGGAGTTTAAAATTGTTTTTATAAATTTTAATACTATTGGGAAGTGAATTAAATAGTTTAATGGAAGAATATTGTACTGCAGATTCTGTGGTTTTGAGCTTATGCTGGGGGTAAATATATACATGTTCCACAGCATTGGCGAATATCGCGGGGATGTGGCACGTCATCTTCCTCTTGCTGGTTTGCGTCGTACGTAAATGTTCTCGAAGTAGTCGGCAATATCAGCAAAGGCAGGAGTGACCAACGATTTAGGCGAATGACAAACCGATAATGACATTGACAGGTTACGAATTGAAGTTGTCAGTTGTTATTCTAATTCGATTTTAAATAGCGGTAAAATATTGGTGGTAAAAAGAATACGGTGGTAAAAAAGGGACGGTGGTAAAAATGGAGTGGTAAAAATGGGGGCCAATCGGTGCCAGTAATTGGTGGAGTTCCTTTATTTTTTTTTATTTATTTTATTATTATTATTATTACATAACATGAGTACATATATTTTCAACAAATTAACATCCGTTCTATAATATATTTCTTTTATATTGAGCAGTGTTCTGCTCAACGTAATGAATATCCAGATGTAACAATAATAGTTCAAAGCACCTAAGTGAGTGAACACTTGTAGCGTGCTGGCATGAAGTTCTTAGAAATTTTGTGCAATATATGATACATAAATGTTGTTTTAGTTTACATAATGAGTACGGAAAAATAAATATATGATATGTGTTTATTATTCTAATATTTTTGAGAATTGAGGATAATTTTCGAAGATATAAGATTTTGAAAGTTGTGAGAATTTTTTTTTTGTTATTTTGTTTGATGTGTTGGGGAAGGAGAGTATAGGTTTTGGGGATTGTGTAGGTGAATGATCTGAGGCTAAAGGCTGATTTGCAATTAGGGATATAGAGTCTAGTCTTACTTCGTGTGTCATGGTTTGATATCATGTAGTTTAAGGCATTACGATGTTTATAAGCTTTACCCTACTTGTTTAATTGTTAGTGTAAATGGGGTAATTGCACCTAATTTGGGAGATTAAATTTTTAAAGAATCCCTGAATGGATTTTCATGTGATTAGTTGTGAATATAACCTCCTAACTTTTCGTAATATGTGTTGAAAATTTAGGCCAACATCACGATAGTAACGGAATGGATCCAGAACGAAGTGAGCTCGACAAAAATCCGCCGGTCGCTCCGCCGCTCCGAGTCTGTCAAGTACTTAATCCCCGACACGGTCATCGAATACGTCCAGAACAACGGCCTTTACGGCTCTACCAACAAAAAGTAAGTCAACATTTTTTAAATTTACAAATAAACCAAACATTTCACACATAACTAACAATGAAGTGTTTAACCATTGAAAAGTTGATTGTTGCATGTTAAACAATTTAACGATTTACAAGTCATTTTTTTACGCCTCTTAATTGTAATTAGCTTAAGACAACATTAAATCAATAATTTTTATCTGGAAGTAAACTAATTGTCTGGAGCGAGTATGGTTCACGGAACTTATTGATGAAATTTAGTGTGAATCGTACTGAATTAAATGGTTGCCAACATGTTAACAATTAGTATAAATGAAATTGCCAATTCTTGGTTGCAGAATACTTCAAACATTAAAAGTGCGATTCTTTTCGCAATCTAACGTGACCGCCAGTCTAAGGTGTCAAATTGTTTAGAGGGAATGGCAAAGCTATACTGATGAGAGATAAATCTCGAAACGCGTCTATAGATGCCCTGAATAATTTGACCCAAATTGTTACATTTGCAGTAGGTTACTGTATGTAACAGCAAACACTTGTTGTATAATTCAATGTCCGTCGGGGTATTAGCTCCGGAAGTAGTTGTTTCAATGAGTGTTTGATATAGTCTTTGTAAGACTAACTTGTTGTAGATTGCGAAAAGAATCGCACTTTTAATGTTAACATCTGCATCCAAACATCATCTTTGCTTAATAGTAAAAATCTTTCATTACCTTCGTACTTAATGACTTTTATCTGTAAACATCGTCGACAATATTGTATTGATTAAAATCCTCTTTTGGTTTATTCCATTAATCAGCATCGATTTCTCTGTCTTGCTTGCTTTCTTAAAAACCTGGAAAAACAGTAAGTACTTATTGCCCCCATTCACGATTTACGATTCGAATTTCCTAACTCCTTCGCCGACGGACGTGTCGATGGAGAGTCCCACTGCGACCATCACGACGCGTTGCATGAACCTATGCAACAACAATATTTTCGCGCAAACGGAATCGCAGACCGTCGTCGACGGTAACGTTTCCAGAACCAACCAGATCAACGCCCTCAAGCACCCGGGCCAGGCGGTGAAGATCGTAACGGGGGTTAGTGGAGATCACAAGATTGTTAAAGAAGAGCCGCTGCTCGGGAAGGAGAAGAAAGAGGTAAATGAGAGGACGCTCTCGGTTAAGAGCGCCGCCTTGAAGAGCTCGAAGAGCTGTGCTGAGATTCCGAAAATCGAGGTCAAGCAGCGGGCGGACTCCAAGTCCACCGAGAGTCTGGAGTGTAAGAGTTGCGATGAGAACTTGATCAAGTTTATTTTCACCAAGCACGGCATTCAGGTTATAAGCGATGTCGAAACTATTGTGTAATTTCCGGTTTACGTTTTGCTCTTGATGAAATCGATTTTATCGTCGTTGGGTGGATGAATTTAATCATTTTTTTGTTTGTTTGTTTTAGAATAATTGTTCGCAATTTATTTGTATAGTAAAGCTCCGCTAATCCGGATCAATGAAAACCTGATTTTGGAACATAAATTGTCAATAACTAACATTTCAATTTCGTCAGTCAGTATTGTTGTATTATGGATTTATTATTTTTACATAGATATTTAAGTATGGTTTTAGACTGATTTTATTAAAGTAGTAAAAAGATTATATATTAAGTATTATTATGTGATAAATTTATTATACATACACAATTTATAGATTAAGGATGATCAAATGTTTATTTTATATATATATATATATAGATATACATATATTTTTCTATGTTATTATATAGCAAAGATGCTAAATAAAGATTATTATTATTATTATTATTATCAGGATTATTGAAGTTCGGATTAGCAGAGCTTTACTGTACAAATAAATTGCGAACAATTATTCTAAAACAAATTTTAAAAAAATGATTTATATTATTCAAATGTGTTTATATTTATTTAGAATGCTAATATAAAAAAATATAGAGTTGACAGACATCAATCAAAATAAAGAACAATTTTTCTATATACAAATAATTAGTGGTCGACGAGGAATTCTTGATCACACAAAACCAATAATATTATTTAATAAACAGAAACAAGTGACTTATTATTATTATTATATATTTATTCACATTGATTAAAGCGTTTAATACCGGTGGCGCATGAAGTAAAATTTCGAGTTTAGAAAAGCCTAATTTGGATTGGCCGCTCCGCTTCGCTACGCGGCCAATCCAAATTTTCAGGCTTTTCTAAACTCGAAATTTTACTTCATGCTTAGTCTGGGAGTGGAAAACACTTGTTACACAGAAATTGGAATCTTTAACTATAACGCTGATTTTTTAAAGAAAATGAAAAACAACCACAAACTGTTTTTCATTTTCTTTAAAAAATCAGCGTTATAGTTAAAGGTTCCAATTGCTGTGTAACAAGTGTTTTCCACTCCCAGACTAAGCATGAAGTAAAATTTCGAGTTTAGAAAATTTTACTTCATGCGCCACCCGTATGAAACACTGAAATATCGTAAAGTTTAAAATATGTGGCTTTGGCAATCTAATATGTAGATGTGAATAAAACGTAAGTCAAATTCTGCGCTGAACAAATTGTTTAAAACAGTGATTATAGGCAACCCAATTACTCTAACGTATATTAGGTTGCCTATAATCGTTCTTGTATGTGTGTGTTTTTTGAAATTCAGTGTAAATCAGTGTTTTTAAGCGTGGCGCATGAAGTAAAATTTCGAGTTTAGAAAAGCCTAATTTGGATTGGCCGCTCCGCTTCGCTACGCGGCCAATCCAAATTTTCAGGCTTTTCTAAACTCGAAATTTTACTTCATGCTTAGTCTGGGAGTGGAAAACACATGTTACACAGAAATTGGAATCTTTAACCATAACGCTGATTTTTTTAAAGAAAATGAAAAACAGTTTGTGGTTGTTTTTCATTTTCTTTAAAAAATCAGCGTTATAGTTAAAGATTCCAATTTCTGTGTAACATGTGTTTCCACTCCCAGGCTAAGCATGAAGTAAAATTTCGAGTTTAGAAAAGCCTGAAAATTTGGATTGGCCGCGTAGCGAAGCGGAGCGGCCAATCCAAATTAGGCTTTTCTAAACTCGAAATTTTACTTCATGCGCCACGCTTAAAAACACTGATTTACAGTGAAGTTAAAAAAACACACACATACAACAACGGTTATAGGCAACCTAGTATACGTTAGAGTTATTGGGCTGCCTATAATCACTGTTTTAAACAATTTGTTCAGCGCAGAATTTGACTCACATTGTATTCACATCACATATTGGATTGCTAAAGGCGTATATTTTAAACTTTGCGATATTTCAGTGTTTTATACGCGTGGCGCATGAAGTAAAATTTCGAGTTTAGAAAAGCCTAATTTGGATTGGCCGCTCCGCTTCGCTGCGCGGCCAATCCAAATTTTCAGGCTTTTCTAAACTCGAAATTTTACTTCATGCTTAGTCTGGGAGTGGAAAACACTTGTTACACAGCAATTGGAATCTTTAACTATAACGCTGATTTTTTAAAGAAAATGAAAAACTGTGGTTGTTTTTCATTTTCTTTAAAAAATCAGCGTTATATTTATTTATTTATTTATTTATTTATTTATTATCCAACAGATTCATAAGATCTAATAATAGGATAAATTAGAAAAATACAATTATAGCGCAATACAGTATAGTCACAATCGTTCACAATATAGCACTGCATATACTTTGAAATACAATGATTTTTACATAACTTAAAAACTAAAAATAAAAAAAAAAATAAATAAAAAGTAGAATTAAATTAAATGAAAACATGAAGTAGCGTAGTTAATGTCGATAATTCCGATAACCACATCTAGCGCAATCTCAATACATTTATATGTTATTCAACATGTAATGTGATGTCAAATGAGCACTGAGCATTGATAAATTAATATGAAATATATCAATATCATGAGGCAGCATGTTTACCGAGTTACACATAGACATGATGGGCGAGTTAAGATAGTGTGTTGTATTTGCTCGATTATTATAAAAGATATTCTTATGTCTACTACCTGACCTGGGAACAGCAAAGTTTAGCCTAGAGATGAGGTATGAATCATGCAACTGATAATTAATTAATTTGTAAATAAAAAGAATTTGAGCCATACGTCTTCTATTTTGTAAAGATATTATGCCAAATTCTCTTTCAAGTTCAACTGAGCTGTAGCCTTGAACAGGATATTGTCCATGTGTTCTAAAGTAGAGGCATTTCAAGAATTTCCTTTGGATTTTTTCAAGGTCATTTATATGTGTTTGGTAGCATGGGTTCCATACTACACTACAGTACTCCAATTTACTTCTGATAAATGCATTGTAGAAGTTCACCAGGGGCTCTAAGGTTTTAAATTGTTTTGTGTTTCTGAAAAGAAATCCGAGCATGCGATAAGAAGACTTGGTCAGGTAAGTAATATGGTGAGAAAAGTTTAATTTTTTGTCAAAAAACACACCTAGGTCGCGGAAACTAGAGACACTTTCTAGTATAATCCCGTTAATACTATATTGAAAAATAAAAGTGTTTTGCTTTCTGGTAAATGCCATTGACTTACATTTGGATGTATTTAAGTGCAAGCCATTTTCAATGCTCCATTCATGAAGTAGTTCTAAATCATTTTGTAGATTTTGACAATCAGCTAAGCTACCAACTTTGCTAAATATCTTCAAGTCATCAGCGTAAAGCAGACAGCTAGAGTTAAAACGTGCGGCAATATCATTAATAAAAAGTACAAATAACAACGGTCCAAGATTTGAACCTTGCGGAACACCACTGCTGCAAACAAATGTATTTGATTTGACAGATCTATATTCAACATAACCCAATCTTTCATGCAAATAACTTTGTAATAATGATACAAGATTATTATCAAGGCCAAAGTGTTCAAGTTTTTTTAGTAATAACGTATGATTCACTTTATCAAACGCTTTCGAGAAATCTGTAAAAATGACGTCTACTTGAAAGCGTTCGTCTAAAGCACTTGATACAAAATCAGTAAAATGGCAGAGGTTTGTTGATGTCGACTTGCATTTCATAAAACCATGCTGTTTTGGGGTTATGTATTTACTGCAATGATGAAATATAGAATTGTATAACATTATTTCAAAAATTTTAACAAAGTTGGATATCAGAGATATAGTTCTCGACATTATCAATCGCTTTTGATTTATGTACCGGTATAATTTTTGAAACTTTCCAAACTTTAGGGAATGTGTTGGTTGTTAATATAAGATTGTATATATATAATAAGGGTTCGACCAAAATGCCGCTACAATCGCGGAGTATCATTGCTGGAATGTTATCCGGTCCCATGGTTAAATTAGGTTTTATTTTTTTTATTGCACATAAATAATCTTTTGGGACAAATGATTTAATTGATAGCGTGTCAGGCAAGACAGAACTCTCGTAAATTGGCAGATCGTTGCTACCATAAACTGCAGAAAAATGCGAGGCAAATGCATCAGTTATGCTTTGAGAATCTGTATACAACATATTACCCTTCTTCATTATTCCTGGTATCCGCGTAACCGATCTACGTTCGTTTATAAACGACCAAAGTTTCTTTGGATTGCGTTTAATTTCTGATTCAGTGTTATACATATATTCTTTAAAATCGTGTTTTATATTATATTTGACATAAGATCGAAATTTAGACAGACGCCTGTGATACGACGGGATAATTCGTATCTTAGGTCCTTTTAAATAATACTCCATCTTCCGATTTTATCCATTAATTATATTCTTTTCCATATTAATTTACATTTCCAATTTACTACAGTGTATTCGATGAATGGACATAATAGTTGATTACGCAAGAATTCGTCTGGCCGGCGCTTGTGTTTCACGAATTTCCTTCAGATCTTTTATAGTGATGCGCGATAGTGCATCTGCTCCCACGTTGTCTGCTCCTTTTATGTACTCTATCTCGAAGTCGTATTCCTCGAGATCCAATCTCATGGGTGTTAGTTTAGACGAAGGATTCTTCATAGAGAATAAATATACTAAGGGTCTGTGATCAGATTTAACTAAGAATTTTTGTCCGTAGACATATGGTCTGAAGTGTTTGACTGCCCAGTGTATTGCTGCAAGTTCTTTTTCGATTGTTGATTTATTTATCTCTCCCTTTGTGAAGGTACGTGAAGCGTAACCTATTGGTAAATCGATGCCGTTTTCTTCTTGGCTTAGGATTGCTCCGCACGCGAAATTTGAAGCGTCCGTTGTAATTATGAACGGTTTATTAAACTGCGGATATTGAAGAATAGGCGGTTTGATTAGCATATTTTTTAGTGCTTGAAAAGATTTTTCACAGTCTTCTGTCCAGTTGAATTCTGAGTTTTTCCTTGTTAGTTTATTTAAGCAGTAAGTGTGTGTTGCAAAATCCTTAATGAATCTGCGATAATAGTTGCAAAATGCTACGAATCTTTTTACTGCATCTGCGTCCGTAGGTCGTGGGTATTGTCTTATTGCTTCGAATTTTGAGCTGTCTGTATACCGTGATCCGTAATTTGATGTCCTAGAAAAGTTACCTCTTTGCGAAAAAATTTGCATTTCTCGGGATTTAGTTTGAGATTGTATTTTCTGCATGTTTCAAAAACTGTTTCTAGATTTCTCATGTGGTGCTTCTCTGAACATCCAGTTACGATCAAATCGTCCATGTACATGAATGCTTTTTCAGGCCGTAATGCTGCGAATGCTAAGCTCATCATTCGTTGAAAGCTGTTGGGACTCACCGATAATCCGAACGGTAGTCTCTTGAATCTGTAACTTCCTGAATCCGTGCTAAAACTTGTGATGTCACGTGATTCTTCGGCTAATGGGATTTGATGAAATCCTGACATAAGATCTAAAACTGAGAACCATTTTGCTCTTCCAAGTTGATCTAGTACATCATCTATTCGGGGAAGTGGGAACCGATCAGCTATCAGCTTTTTGTTTACTTGTCTGAAATCTATTACTAATCTCCACTTTTTCTCTCCTGTTGCCGATTTTTTGGGTACTAAAAGTATTGGTGAGTTATAGGAACTTGTAGACGGTTCAATTATGTCGTTTTGGTACATTTTGTCCACTTGTCGTCTTACTTCGTCTTTTTGTACATATGGCATCCTGTAATTTTTTATGTACACCGGAATGTCGTCTGATGTCTTAAGTTTTTGCTCATAAAAATTGTTGGGTGTCAACAGATCGTCTCTTAGTGAGAATACGTCAGAGTATTTTGTGCAGAGTTTTGTTAGATCTTTCTTTATATTTTCTGGAAATTCCATATCTAATTGCGAAAGTAACGCGTTTTTCCTATCTTCCACGTCGTTTATGTATTCGTACACGTAGTAATTATCTAAGGTTTCGTTTTGCAGCTTAACGTTTTCGAGTGTTACGTTATGGTCGTTTGTATTTATAAATGTGATATACGCCTTATTTCCGTATGCAAGACTACGCTGTGAATAAACTCCCGGTGCGATTTCTTGATTATCAACCAATGATTTATCTAGTGGATTTACTAACGATACTTCGCGAGTGATTTCTGACCATGCCGGAAATATTATGCAGTCATCTTCTGGCCCGTTTGTGATTTTAACGTTTGTGCTACATGTAGGTGTTTTTATTATCAACGTCCAATTTTCGTAATTTAGCGTACATTTGTACGTGCTTAAAAAATCTCGACCTAATATTCCTTCTACAGGTATTGGGAAATCTGTTTCCACTACCTGGAATGTTTGCTCTAAAAGATGTGAGTTTACTAATAATTTACCTGAGATTGCTTGATTAGTTTTAATTGAAGTGCTTGTAACTCCATGAATTGTGCAATTTTTTGAATAAATGGGGTATTCGCGATCGATTGCGTTTCTTTTAATTAACGAAATATCTGCGCCTGTATCTACTAAAAATTTACATTTTCTTTTGAAAAAATCTGTGCCGATGCTTACAAAATTGGAGTATGAAAGTGAGAACGTATTTAGTTTTCGTGAGTTTTTTCCCCCGTCCGCCGTGGTTGGGGGGACTCGGAGTTTTCCGACTCGTATTGCCTAACATGAGCTCTATTATTTCTATCTGAGGAATACGTATTTCTGTCCGAATGATACGTATTTCTGTCCGAATGATATGAATTTCTCCCTTGGTACCTATCGTAACGATTGTTTCTGTAATTCCCGCGATTGCTGTATCTGTTGTAATTTCCTCTGTGGTTTTGTCGCGAATGATAGTTATTATTGTTTCTGTACGGTTTTTCCGGATGTGTTGCCATCATTATGTTTGAACTTACATTACTTTGATCTACCGTGAGAAATTTTGTAATGGCGTCGTCGACATTTTCGAAGCTTCCTGCTTCCATTACAAGTTTAGTGCGGTCTGACCGAGCGTTTGATTTTAGTGCTTGCACTGCTCTATTTTTGGTGAATATTTCGGCTGTCTCTGTGTTTACGCCTTCCGAGATATAAGCCATTAATAACTTAGAAGTAATATCTTCAATTTGTTTTGTAAAATGATTCGCGTCTAGACCAGTTTGTTTAACATTTTGCAATTTTGCTTCGAGTATGTGCGATTTTTCGCCCTTACATTTGTTTGTTAATATATTAATCACGTCGTCCAGTTCCGTGATGTTATCGGGAATTAACATTCTCGCTTTAGCTGTTAGTCTCGTTTTTATGAGTGCGATTGCATTTAATTCGTTATTCGTCACGTTTTGTTTTAAAAGTTTTATTGCGTCAACAAATGAGGTGAGGGTCGTGGCATTCCCATCGAACGATTTAGGCAGAATTTTATCCGCTAAATTAAAAAATTCGATCGTTGTTAGTGCCATGTCTGTCATGAATTTTATTTCTTCGTACTTAATATTTTGTGTATAATGTTGGGGTATTGTTATGTCCGCGCGTAATCTATCTACTGCGATTAGAAATCTATCGCGAGCATAGTTTAAATGAGTATCTAATATCTTTTCGTGATCTTTCGACAATTTTTCCCGATATGTTACGTTTATTTTCACGAATTCGTTATATATTTCTATTAATTTTGTAACAATATCCCTTTTTACTGATTCTTGTTTAGGTGTTTCTTTCTTTATAGCCCTTTTTGTTTGTTTTATGAATCTGTCTTTGGTTTCTGATAATACTACTTCGATTTGTTCCCAAGTTGGCATGCTAATTAATGCAATACCCAGCAATAGTGAAGGTACATTTTAACATAACTAATCTTAGATTATAAATATATATACGCACACACGTGACACACTAGAATGTTCACTTAAAGTCTTGAATATTTCGCGAATTGTTCGATTGACACGTAATAAATACCGTACTGCTTCTTCTGACTGGAGACAGATGTCCTAGATATTGGCTGTGCTGGCATACCTTTTCTTTAATGTCCTCCTGTGATGTGTATATATGTTCCAAATTAGTTCCATTACCCGGAGTGCTAATAATATATACAATATTATTTTTATGTCTTGATTAGAGATGTTGACTTCCATTGTGTTAATTATTTCGCCGGTGTTGTCGATTTGTTTCGTACTAGAAGAACCCATTTTTATTAGTTTAAGTGATTACCTTATCCCTTGATTTTTGTAGGCAATTTCCATTAATTTTCGATATATTATTTAATTTTCCATAAGTTCGTCGCTGGTAAGGATCGCCATGTGATACGACGGGATAATTCGTATCTTAGGTCCTTTTAAATAATACTCCATCTTCCAGTTTTATCCATTAATTATATTCTTTTCCATATTAATTTACATTTCCAATTTACTACAGTGTATTCGATGAATGGACATAATAGTTGATTACGCAAGAATTCGTCTGGCCGGCGCTTGTGTATTATTGCTGACTCGCGTCTGTGCGATTGTTGTCTATCGGTTCATTCTTTAATTGATTTAAAGCTGATGTGTGTTTAAAAACAACACGGTTGTTTTAATAACATCTAATTAAACAAGGTAATTAATTAATTCGGTTTTAATATCTGTACGTGCTCTTGCGTACATTTTAATAACATGAATTTTACTAACGTGATCTTGAATTGTCACGCACGTCCTTAACATTAGATGAACCTTTAAATAATTAATTGTTATATTAACAATAATTGAGAAATAATGATTTTTCAGTAAATCAACTAATTATGCCATTACACGCCGTTTGTTAAAGAGGGTAGGATGACGTTTGTAGATATTCCACCAATATTTTTTTCGTTTAATATTATGAACGGTTACTTTAGTGAACCAACCTGGGTATTTTTTACATCTATCTTTCACACGAGGTACACTTATGCTTATGTAGTGATTCAATATAGAGTAAAATTCCTTACATGCCAGATCAACGTTGTCATTAGAGATGACTGACGACCAGTTTGTATCACACAAAAGCTTATACAATAGAACAAAGTCTGTTTTCCGAAAATTGTAATGGATATAATTTGAATTAAATTTTTTGAAACTAGATAAAAGGTGAGAACTAGTGACAGTTAACACAGGATGATAACTATCTTCATTAACAAGAGGGAATTCGCAATGCTCAATAGTACAATTAAGGCCATTGGAACATATAACTAGATCCAATGTCCTTCCATGGATGTTTGGTACGTTATTTACTTGAGTGGCCGAGTAAAAATGAATGAAATTTGAAATAATGTTCGATTTTGGGCACTGCGTGCTTGGATAATTTGGGATGTTAAAGTCCCCAGCTAGTATAAATGGCGTATTAAATATTGAATGATATTCCAAAGCATTAAGTACATTTTCATAAGCAAATACAGGCGCTTGTGGTGGAACATACAAAACAATGAAATGATATAACTTATTTAAAATTCGAGCGCGTATACAAGTCACATCAATATTATTATCAACATTCACGCATATTTTTTCGCAAGTAATATAATTCCTAAGGGCGATTAGAACACCACCTCCACGGCTTGTTTGTCTATCCGTTCTGAAAACTTGATAGGATGATGAAAATAATTCCGAGTCGTTCAATGTATCGTTCGCCCAGGTTTCCGTTAGAAGTAATACATCAAAATCTGCTTCCAAGAGATTGTTGTAGAAGGTAAATGTTTTTGTGTTTAGACCGCACACGTTCTGGTAGTAAACTCTATTGGGGCTGCTTACGTTTTTTTTCTTCTTGACAATCCTTGGCAATCCATTTTCATATATTAGTGATATTTCCTCGCGTTCCTTACGTTCTTTGAATTCCTGTAGAATTTTCTTCTTCTTGTCACTTTCTCGAGGGGTTAGATCTTTGTTTATATATATGCTGTCACATTCGGGATATTTCCTTAGCTCTTTAGCATTCCGAATAATATCCTGAGCAACATTAGATGTTTTAAAGATGACTTTCAATGGCCGTGCTAGCCTGTCACTGCGTTCGACGCCTAATCTGAACATTTTGACTGAGTCAGGAGTAATCGTTGTTGTGTATATTTTTATTATGGCGGTTAGTGTGTCTATTTTTTCGGTTTCCCTGTTAGTATTCTCAGGTATGTTAGTAATAATTATATTTTTAGACCTTTTATTTTGCTCCTGCAATTCAGTTAGTACAGATTCAATTATATCGTCAGATGAAACTGAGTTAATTGTTCCATTCACATTTACATTTTTTAATTCAGCAATCTCTTTTTGAAGATTTAGTATCATATCTTTTAAACTGATTATGTGTTCTGTTAGGTCTGATGTACAACAACCTGTGCAGGTCCATTTTATATTTTTTTTGGATCTTAAACATTTTGTGTCTGTGTTGGATAGATTAACACAATTTGTGTTATAAGTACTTTTGCAAACATAACATGAAACAGAATTAACTTCGTTTATTTGAATTTTACAACATTTGCATACCAAAGTAGTCATAATTGAGTGAATTTTAAGAAGAAAATTTAAGTAAGCAACACACAAACAAACAAAAAACACAAGGACACACGCTTCACCTCACAGGGTCAATTGTGAGGACTTGAAAGACACAACAGGATGACCACGGCAGAGGGAAATTATTAATAATGCAATAATGTAAATATATGAAATTAGTAACACAAATAAAAATGAGAATTAAGAAAATGCGACATTGGGTCTCGAACCCGCGTTTTCTGAGTAAGAGTTGGAGACAATACCACTGAGCTAGTAACTGTGTAATTTTATTGGATTGAGGCGACTCAATATGTGTACAATACCGTCGACTGTTGATGTTAATCAGGCGAACGAATGTACGATTTGAGGTTATATTTGGTTTACAAAAAGATTCCCGATAAATGCAGTTAAGTAATTTGTTTAATGACCAAATGCATACGTTTTAGGTAAAACTGCAGCCTCGACACTCCCACAAACTTTGCACAATGGTTTGATTTCCACAAACTAATCAGATTTCACTACACTACTTTCACTACTCTATGTATGTAGTGCTTACACACCGTAAAATATAGTTAAAGATTCCAATTTCTGTGTAACATGTGTTTTCCACTCCCAGACTAAGCATGAAGTAAAATTTCGAGTTTAGAAAAGCCTGAAAATTTGGATTGGCCGCGTAGCGAAGCGGAGCGGCCAATCCAAATTAGGCTTTTCTAAACTCGAAATTTTACTTCATGCGCCACCGGTATTAAACGCTTTAATCAATGTGAATAAATATATAATAATAAGTCACTTGTTTCGGTTTATTTAATAATATTATTGGTTTTGTGTGATCAAGTATTCTTCGTCGACCACTAATTATTTGTATATAGAAAAATTGTTCTTTATTTTGATTGATGTCTTTCAACTCTATATTTTTTAATATTAGCATTCTAAATAAATATAAACACATTTGAATAATATAAATCATCTTCATAACTGTTAGAAGAGTTTCTTTAACTATCTCTCTGTTCATTCATTTAAGAATTTGGTCTTTTTATATAAGGTTGATAGAATAAAACACTTGGTTTTGTTTCACAAATGAATTTGTGAAACAAAAACCAAGTGTTTTATTCTATCAACCTTATATAAAAAGTGTAAAGATGTTTCACCAAGTGTTAGATGAGTCAACAATCAAAAGTTTAAGAATTTGGTGTTGTTTGTTTTATTTTAAGAATCCGATGTTGTCTCATTAAAGGTTTTAAAAGTTTTGAAACGATGGTTTTCCAATCCTTGATTAAGCATAAAGTAAATATTGCAGGCCTTTCTAAACTCAAAATATTTACTTCAGGCGCCGGCGAAAGGAATTTCGTCGAAAGAGAAGTGTTTTTTGCATAATTGGAGATTAAAGTGTCTTTGGGGCTTCACAATAAATCGGTGTTTTATTTATTGTGAAGTTCTCAAGAAGTTTTTCTATGTTGTTGGAGATAAAGTCCAACAACTTAGAAAAACTTCTCTTTCGATTAAATTTATTTTGTCGTATGAATCAAATGAGATTTGTTGGGTAAAGAATAAATTTGATTCCTTTTATTTCATTAAGTTTCAATAAAATGAAATTTCTTTATTAACTTTGGATAAAGTGAGATTTGTCGATGAACGAATTTATTCGATTAGCAATTTTTTATGTGTGCATGTTTTTTCTTTTTTTTAAATAATTTTAAATGGAGACAATAACTCTTAATGCTCATTGCTCATAGATTAAAATGTTTCTAGAAAAGAATACTGAGAGAAAATCGTTTAAAAGCCACATATGCATTCGTATAATTAAGTATTTTTGTGTTAGGATTGAGTGCATGCGCAGTGCACAGTTCTATTCAATAAGAAAGCGTTCACTTACTATTTTACATTGTAAATGTTGATTATAATAATAACTGGTTGGTATGGTAATAGGTTTCAAATTTAATAACCTATTATTTGTTTTTTTTTTAATATGATCAATAAAATTTGACATTTCAAGAATTTAGTGGTGTGATGCAGGTTGTGTATTTTAGGTTAGGACAAAATTAATCACATGCTATGTTGTAAATCAACTTTAAATTTGTAGGTTATGTGAAGGGAAATCTGACATTAATATGACAATTCAATTAACTCACAAAAATTACAATTACAAATGTAGCCCATCTTGGGCGCCAAATTTGTAACGCAAGTTTTTTTGTTTCAACATAGTCTAGTATCACATAGCATTACTTGAATTCAAAATTCTAGAGAAAATCGGAACTCAAAGATTCATACAATTTCGACTAAACACAGCTGAGTTATTGCAATCTGAATTTTTGTCATTTTGGTCCATTTTCAAGTAGTGCGTGTTTTCCCTCGAGTGAAGATTATTTCAACTGATGGCCGATTTTCTCTGGAATTTTGAATTCAAATAATGCTATGTGATACTAGACTATGTTCAAACAACAATTGACGCATCGCAGACCTAAAAATATGAAGTTATTGAACTTGAAAGTTGAAGTCACGGTTTTTAGGCCTTAAAAAAATGGGTTTTTTGGCCAATATATCTTTCCGAAAGTAGATCTGGCGACTGAAACGCATTGAATACTTTGTATTGGAATGTAATAATGTGTCTCAGGCGTCAAACATCCCGTTATTTTGGAAAGTAAGCTAAAACCTCTCGAAAATCGAGGAAAAAATGTTA
This sequence comes from Philonthus cognatus, assembly GCA_932526585.2. NCBI lineage: Eukaryota > Metazoa > Arthropoda > Insecta > Coleoptera > Staphylinidae > Philonthus > Philonthus cognatus. Next base: position 180,656,014 of record OW052241.1, read on the forward strand.
AAAACACGTTTTAGACTTGATGCACCTCTAAATATCAATCGATTGACTTCAGATTTTGGGAACCCGCCGGATTTTGAACGGGGAATCATATACTAGAGGAAGAGCGAAATCAAAAAATGTCGATTTTTTTTGGCACAGTCTAATATATATATACATATATATATATATATATATATATATATATATATATATATATATATATATATATATATATATATATATATATATATATATATATACAGGGTGTCCCATGAGTGCATTCTCGGAGGATATCTCGGCTCGCGTTAAAGATAGAAAAAAAGCTTTTTTAAGAAAGTTGCTTGATTTTAAAAGCTGCATAACCTAAAAATATTTGCATGTATACAGGGTGTGTTATAAAGGCAGTAGCAGATGCAACTTGCTTATATTAAATGGATCACCCTGTATATTATTTGGTTCTTAAATTGCTCATAAAAACTGCGTATCATTTTATTAAAAACATTTGGTCTAAATTGTTCCGTTTCGAAATCAATTGACATTTATATATAAAAATCACGTTTGCGGCAATTTTATAAACCGAAAATATCTCTGAAAGTAAATAAGATAGAGAGTTGCGGTTTTCGCCACTCTCTTCAGAATAGAAGGCGCTATCGAATGCGCTATAAGTTATCGTGATCAAGTTATTTGATTATGAAACAAAAATAGTCGAATTTGTAAATTTTCAAACAAAGGTAACTTGATTTTTTAAAATCGAACCGTATAATTTTTTTAACGTCAATCGACTCAAAATTTAATTCTCTTCTCATTAGGTTTATAATTTTTATCCGTAAGTTTAAAATTTTTAAGATAATTATATTACATCTACAGATACAAAATTATTATCAAATTAGAAATAGAATTTTATTTTGAGTCGATTGATATTAAAAAAGTTACATGGTTCTATTTAAAAAAACGAAGTTACCCTTAATTTAAAATTTATAAATTTAACTATTTTTATTTTATAGCCAAATAACTAAAACGCAACAACTATATAGTGCAGGTGATAGCGCCCCCAATTCTCAAGAGAATAGTGAAATCTGCAGCTCTTTATCTCATTTAGTTTCAGAGATATTTTAGCTTTATAAAACCACTGCAAATATCATTTTCGTCCATAAATGTCAAATAACTCCGAAACGATACGACTAAGACGAAATGTTTTCAATAAAATGATAGGCAATTTTTATGATACATTCAAAAACAAATTAATATACAGGGTGATCCATTTAAAATAAGCAATTTGCATCCGCTACTGTCTTAATGGCACACTCTGTATATAAACAAATATTTTTAGGTGATGCAACTCTAAAAATCAATTAACTTTGGTAAAGAAACAATTGTTTTATCTTTAACATGAGCTGAGATATCCTCTGAGAACGCACTAATGGGACACCCTGTATATATATCTGACATTAATATGACAATTCAATTAACTCACAAAAATTACAATTACAAATGTAGCCCATCTTGGGCGCCAAATTTGTGACGCAATTTTTTTTTGTTTCAACAACCTGTTTAACCTGTTTATATATATATATATATATATATATATATATATATATATATATATATATATATATACATATATATATACTGCTACTGTTCATTAATTTTACAAGTATTTATATGGAATATTAAGGAAAAATCCCTGTATGAGATGTAAAGTTGCAACTTGTAGCGTTCTCTTTTTTGAAAATCTCTGAATCGTGACAATATATTTGTCAAATTATGATTTATTTGTCACATTAATAATCATTTACCAACTCTCAAAATTTGATGTTTAAAACACTCTATTGTTAAAGCAAAACTGCAACTGTTCGCAGTAAATACACCCTAATTTTGGTCATATTAAAAAAAACAAAGTTTAGTCATACAGTTTAAAAGAAGCCTGAATTGCATTAGCGAAATACTGTTAAAATCGGATTCAGTAGTTGTACGCTTTTTTATTGCATAGAACTGTACGTTAGTTTTATTTTCTGCAGCGTGTCCCGAATATTGACTTTTCCACGTGTGCACGTGATGTATCTGTATAAGTGATGAGTATAATCGATTGTATTTATTACTTAATTAAATGATAGTACATTTTACGTAGATGAAAAGGAAGTAATCGAATGGTACTTTCTGTTATTTAGATGAAAAGTACCTTTCCATTAAATGATATTAACGATTATAATTATCGATTATGCCCATCAATTTAACGATTATAATTATCAATTATGCCCATCAATTTAGCGTTTATGAGACCAGCCTGTATGAAATTTGGGAATCATTCATAGAGTGCATGTCGTGTGTAGTGCTGCGGATATTCGTTGATGAAAAATTAGTAAAAAAGAAATAATTATTTTGGGTGTCGCATGATAAATGTTTTTGTTTCAGGCATTATTAGAACGTCCTGCATGCCTCTAGCTGAAAATCTTCCCCGCCCCTCATATCTCTATTTCTACGGATATTTAAAAAAATACAATGAAAAAAAAATCGTATGATAATCATATTTCCTAATAGGAGTATTATATGCAAAAGATGTACAACTTAAACATATTTTTTTTTTTTGCAATAATCTTATATTAAAGCGCTGATGAAAGGCTTTGTAAATGGTGATTATTGTGCGCTTATCTGAAAAAAAAATAGTTAACCGTTTTCATGCAATCAGTTAAACTTACAGATTTATGTAACGGCAGTCAAATGAAAATAGTCTTACTCGGAAGCATAAATTAACTAATTTATTTTAAGTAGTTAAATAACGTCGACTGCATCCAATTAATCTTTTATTAGTAGGGTAGTAACTCACTGTGATTTTCATTCCTCTTATTGAACCGTTTGTGAAGGAATTGACGTTTGTAAATATTTTGAAATTTTATTAATTTATTTTTTATCGAAACGGATGGGATTTTTGTATACATGTATAAGGTGGAATAACTGTGGAGTGTTTATTGTTATAATTTATTTTTAAAATAACACATAGATAAAAAAACACATTTAATAAAAATCTTGTTTAAAAAAAAAAATGCAGTTTTGTGAGACCAATTCCACCAAAAAAAAAAATGTTCACAAAAATGATATTTTCACTGTTTTTCCTCATCTTTCATCCTCCACTTTTACCTCAATATTTTTTTCTACTCATCTTTATCATCAATTTAAAGGTGAAAGTCATTACTATGCAACCAATGGCTTTCATCTTTTAACGTCATCAATTCAATCCATTAAGTGCTATAGAGGAATTTTTCAAATTAGGCACTCTCATGTGCAGAACGAGCGCCGTTCGTGTATTTCGGCTGCTCAAAAAATGAGAAAGTGGAACCTGACTACGTTGGGCGCACATTTATTTGAAAGAAAGGAATTTGCGCGCACATGCCAGGTATCCCCTGGGGATTTCAATGGTGTTATCTCTGCAAGAGCCAACGCCGAATGGTACATTTACAGCCCAACGTTTTCAAGACTGTCTTGACCCCTGGGGATTTCAATGATGTTATCTCTGCAAGAGCCAACGCCGAATGGTACATTTACAGCCCAACGTTTTCAGGACTGTCTTGAATACGTTCAGGTAATGATGTTCTACCGCGCAAGTGCCTAATTTGAGTAATACATCTATACTAATTTCCTATGTACTTAATGGCCCATGGATATTATCAATTTAGAAGCAGAAATTCATTGACTGCAACCTGGCCCAGATACAAGGTATAAGACCAGAAAAATACCTTTCTAACGGCCCATTAGTAACCAAAGCCCGGCCTGTGCAGTTCTCTAGTATCTAGGGACCACTCGCTTACCGGGATTTGTCCCAGTGTCCCGCCGGTTATGATACGTGCGGTTGGGACATTCAGTGACAAAAACATAACGGAATTCAAAAAAGGTGTACAAGCTGAATGTCGACTTTCTCTATATTGGTAATAAACCACCTGATTTTTGTCTCTAGTTGTATTTGGGCAATTGTAAAGGGTGTTTTTTTTAGACGTGTGGTTTTCAAGTCGGCACTACTTTTTTCGGAGATGGTCTTTTTGACAGCTGTCACTTGATTTATGCTCAGTTTGGTTTGCCATTTCATAATGAATAGACTTACTCCTGAACAACGTTTGCAAATCGTGCAAATTTATTACCAAAATAATGGTTCGGTTCGCGCGACGCATCGCGCGCTGCGTCCAATATTCGGTCGACATAATCGCCCAGCAGAGTCGGTAATTCGACCAACCATGGATCGGTTTCGCATCACGTTTAGTCTAGTGGATAGTGCGCATCCTCAGAGACGCCGTACAGTGCGCACCGAAGACGCTATTGCTGCTGTGGAGCAGAGTATCGAAGAAGACCCGAATGAGTCTATCCGCCATCGCGCGCAACAATTGGAGCTGTGTCCATCAACTTTATGGAAGATTTTGCGGAAGGATCTTGGTTTGCGTGCTTACAAAATCCAACTCGTGCAAGCATTGAAGCCAAACGACCATCAAGCGCGTCGCACGTTCGGTGAATGAGCCCAAAACGAGATGGCCACCGATCCCGATTTTCACAAGAAAATTTTGTTCAGCGATGAAGCTCACTTTTGGGTATGTCAATAAGCAAAATTGTCGCTTCTGGAGTAAAGATAATCCACAAGTCATTGTGGAGACGCCGTTACATCCTCAAAAAATCACTGGTGTGCTCTATGGGCAGAGGGAATCATTGGTCCATATTTCTTCAAAAATGAAGCCGGCCATAATGTTACAGTCAATGGGGAACGCTATAGAGCCATGATTAATGACTTTTTCGTGCCTGAATTGGAGGGTGTTGATGTGGACGACCTATGGTTCCAACAAGACGGCGCTACATGCCATACAGCCAACGCAACAATCACTTTGTTGCAGGAAACTTTTGGTGAGCGCATTATCTCGCGTCGTGGACCTGTGGTGTGGCCTCCAAGATCGTGCGATTTAACACCGCTGGACTATTTCTTGTCGCTTGTGTACGCAGATAAGCCCGAGACGATTGACGCCTTGGAAGAGAATATTCGGCGCGTTATTGCTGACTTACGGCCCCAATTGCTGCAAAAAGTGGTCGGAAATTGGGCCTCTCGGCTGGAATTTATTCGAGCCAGCCGCGGCGCCCACTTGCCCGAAATCATTTTTAAAACATAATGGCAAACCCTTATCTTTATGATAAAGCTAAATTCTTGGCCATAACATTAAATTATATGCGTTTTATTTCTTCTTAAAAACCACACGTCTAAAAAAATCACCCTTTATGTTCGGATTCTTGGATTTAATGAAAGGCGTGCTGTAAGGACACACGACTGGTTTTAATTGTAAGCCACAATAGACCCTTGCGGTCGCAGTGGAGGACCGCTAAACGGACCAGTCACTTTAAATAGAATATTTAATTAAAACACTTAACTTTGTTTTACCACTTTTATTTTTACTTTTCAGTAATTATAGTTTCGACTACATGCTAGTCATTATCAAACTTAGTTTGATAATGACTAGCTTGTAGTCGAAACTATAGTCACCGAAAAGTAAAAATAAAAGTGTTTTAATTAAATTCTTATGAAGATGTACCACAAAGTGAACGCCAACCAAATCAAAGATTAAATAGAATAGAATAGAATAAATTTCACGCACTGCGTGGCGCGTCTCCAACCGGCCAGATTGACTTTAGATAATAACAAATTCCTATGTACTTAATGACAATTACCTTTAGTCTCAGAATTTCATCAGCATAAAAGTAAAAGGCATTAACAAAAAAACCTTGCACTTAATACCCTTCCAATTCTAAACTGACAATATTTCATACTTCAAACTTTCGTTTTTGTCTTTTTCTCAGTCGAGCAATCGCACCAGGGCGTCGCGCTCGTATTGCACTTGAGCTCGACGTTTAAAATTGTGACGGTGGCGCCGTCTATTCTAAGCTCGTGCACGCCGTTTATTCTGTAGTCGACGTCGTGCAGGCCCGTGATGTAATCCCGCCTCCTCGTCGACTCCAACTGGTTAAAACATTTCACCGTGTCCCTCCTCCGGTGGTGTTTGTCGTGGACATGCTTGAACGTGTTGTTCGTCCCTGTCGTGATGTTCACTGGCCGGGTCACGTTTAAATTGGCATCTCGCAAGCGCACGTAAAACTCGTCGTCCTCCAAACCCCAGCCCCAGTATTTATTCGACATGCCGTTTACTAAATTAAAATGCTCCCTAAAAAAAATCAATCAATACTTTAGAAACTTCATAAGTTAAAATTTTACAAAAATGTTTCCTCGTAAGTCAGATATTATTAATTTACGAGTATTAGTATAAACAATAAAATAAAGCACTTTTACTTTGTTTGTATAACACAATATTTTTTATTTTTGTGACTGCAATTTCGGCAACTCAACTTGCCATTATCAAAACCACTCCATTTGATAATGGCAAGTTGAGTTGTCGAAACTGCAGTTACAAAAATAGAAAATATTGTTATAAAAAGTGATCCAAGTAGAGATACTTTTTTCAATAGCCTTTTTTTGACAGATCACGTGTGAGTCGTGTCATGCTGTCATGTTATTTTTGTTTAGTATTGTTTGGCATTTCATAATGGAAAGACTTACGCCTGAACAACGTTTACAAATCGTTCAACTTTATTACGAAAAGTCACGTTCTGTGAGGAATGTGTTTCGTGCGCTTCGCATAACTTATGGTCAACATAATCGGCCTACTGAGCGTACTATTCGCAACACCATCACCCATTTTGAGATCCAGCATTCATTATTGGATAATATTCGACCGAATAGACCACGTCCAGCACACTGTGAAGAAAATATAGCGGCCGTAGCTGAGAGTGTACACGAAGACCGTGGAGAGTCGATTCGGCGCCGTTCGCAGCATCTCGGACTGATGTATGGAACGACTTGGCGCATTTTACGTCGAGATCTTAAATTGAAAGCGTACAAAATACAGCTTGTGCAACAACTGAAGCCGCTCGACCTTCCCAAGCGACATCGCTTCGCTCTATGGGCTCTTGAAAAGTTCCAAGAAGATCCAACGTTTTCGAGGCAAATTTTGTTTAGCGATGAGGCCCATTTCTGGCTCAATGGGTATGTAAACAAACAAAATTGCCGCATTTGGGACGAAGAGCAACCTGAAGAGATTCAAGAACTGCCACTTCATCCAGAAAAAACAACGGTTTGGTGTGGTTTGTGGGCCGGTGGATATTTCTTTAAAAATGATGCCGGTGCGAACGTAACCGTCAATGGCGACCGTTATCGTGCCATGATAACTGACTATTTGTTGCCTGAAATTAAAGCTCGTAATCTCGGCGACATTTGGTTTCAGCAAGACGGCGCCACTTCCCACACATCGCATCAATCAATGGATTTATTGAGAGAACATTTCGATGAGCACATAATTTCACGTTTTGGGCCGGTCGATTGGCCACCAAGATCGTGTGATATTACACCGTTAGACTTTTTCCTGTGGGGATATGTAAAGTCTAAAGTTTATGCGGACAAACCCGCTTCGATTCAGGCCTTGGAGGAAAACATCACGCGTGTCATTCGCCAGTTACCAGTCGAAATGCTCGAACGAGTCATCGAAAATTGGACTCAACGGATGGACCATCTGCGACGTAGCAACGGCTAACATTTGATAGACATAATCTTCAAAAAATAAATGCCAAAGAATGTTCTTTCAAATGATAATAAACATTCTCCAATAAATTTGAATTTTCTGTGTTCTTTTCTTTAAAAAAGTAGGAACCTCGAAATGGATCACCCAGTACAAACAAAATTAAAGTGTTTTATTTTATTGAATTAATATGTTTAACGAACTAGAAAAACTCAACGGATGGACCATCTAGTACGGCCGCGGGATTCGGTGCTGGGCTCTTCCCTGTTCGCTCGCCGCTACTAGGGGAATCCTGGTTAGTTTCTTTTCCACCACCTATTAATATGCTTAAATTCAGCGGGTACTCTCACGTGCTCTGAGGTCTAGTGTCAAATTCATATTTCTTGGACACGACGGCGGCAGCAGCGGCACGCCAACACCGACGACAACACCAAAAACACCGAACAAACAAAACAGCACACGACAGCAGCAGCAGCAACAGCACGAACGACGAGACGACGACATCAACACAACTGGATGCACAGCGGCATACGCGAGACGCGTATGCGTGTGCACGCACGCGTATGTGTTGGTGTGCATGCAAGGCGCTTGTTACGTGCGTGTGTGTTGTGTGCTGCGGGCGTGTGTGTTTGTTGCGTGGTAATAACGGGTTGTCGTGTTTTGTGCGGCGGCGTGTGTGCCCCGTTGTGCACAGAGGAAAAATAGCAACCGCGAGACGCTTGCGAAGCGTTCGGGCCGTCGCCAGAGTGCGACGCTGCGCGACACTGCGACAACAGCACGGGGGCGCCCCGATATTTGTGCGGGTTGCGCGCCGTTCTCGCTGCGCCCTCTCGTCGGTGTGATTATTACTTGTTGTTAACATATCGTGTCTCGTTCGTCGACGACGACACGCGACCGAGCCGGGCGACGCGCGCCACACGACCAGACGTCCCAATCCCGGGTTGTATAATACGTTATACGTCCAGGAAACGACGGTCGCGTAGGAACGCGCGAGCGCTAGCAGCGGTCGTGAGATCATTTTTGTTAATCATCACCGGAGGCTGCGAGACGACGCGACAACGCCTAAGGCGCCAACGCCGTGCGTGTGCGTGCCGTGTGCGCGTGCGCGCGACACACGTTTTTGCGACGTGACTGTTTTGAGAGGACGGGACCAATCGCTGCCGCGTCGAAACGGGCGCTCCGGTCGCGAACCTCCAGCTTCGTCCCGACGTGCCGGACACGTTTCCGACACCGGACAGTCGTGGAAATTGAATCGACCCTCAGCCAGGAGTGGTCCAGGAACAGTATCCAAGGACCGCAATGTGCGTTCGAAATGTCGATGTTCATGTGTCCTGCAGTTCACAATATGACGCGCAATTAGCAGCGTTCTTCATCGACTCACGAGCCAAGTGATCCACCGTTCAGGGTTGTATATATAAATGGTTCATAATTTAATTAGTATAAACATCTACCCAAAATACTTATTCAAATTTGCTTATGATGAAGTTACACGTAGCTTAAAAAAAATTAGAAGAATTTTGCAGGAAAACAAAAAAACTCAAAGTCTACAATATAGAATGGCGACTCTAGTGTGAAAAATGTATGCTAGATATATGCCGATTTTCCAAAACGTATGTGTTCTTACTTGTGTTTCCACTCCCAGACTAAGCATGAAGTAAAATTTCGAGTTTAGAAAAGCCTGAAAATTTGGATTTGCCGGGCGGAGCGAAGCGAGCCCGGCAAATCCAAATTTTCAGGCTTTTCTAAACTCGAAATTTTACTTCATGCGCCACCGGTACAAACTCCGATTTTAAAGTGAAATTCAAAATATACTGATTAGATCAGATAATCAGTTTATTTCGAACTTATTAGATATTTTTATATTCAAGATTAATTACTGTACTGTTTCAAAGTTAGTAGAGTAAACGGAATGCTCGGCTTTTTTAAGTTTGAATTACCTGTTAACGAGTAAAATCCCTCCGACGAATTTACTATAATGATACCTCGGATGTAAATTCGGGGCGGCGACATGAAACGGCTGATCCCTCGGATAACCGTAACTCAGGTTCTTATTCAGCGGCAGCAAATCGACATCATGCATCGCCACATAATCGTAATTCTTCTTCGTGAATAAATACCCCACGTTTATCAAAGACGCTCGATTGAATCGGTACCGATCGATTTGATTAATCACGAATATGTCGTGATTGATTTTCTGCTCGTTTAGAAAATCCCGCATGTAGGGAGCGAAAATTAGCAGTTCGTCGAAACGGTCTCGGAACGGAACCAAAATTGCCAGTCTGTGATCGCCCGGATGTGTCGGTTTTTCGGTTATCCGTCGTTGGATTTGAAATTCGGTTTTCGGACATTTACAATTATCTATAATTATAAAATTGAACGTCACAGTAATTCAGTGTTTTATACGCCTAAATAAATAAAAACTATTCAAGTAATCACTGAAAAAGTGCTATCTTACAGCAGTTTGCTTGATAAGGGTTTGAATTAAATTTCTTCTCGAATTGAACAGCCCAAGCTTTATTTGTTAATAAAGCATTTCCTATTTATTCATTACCTGTGTTTAAAAGGCTGGACATTAACACGATGGCGACAATAATGAACACAACTGGCAACACTATCAGAACGTGCACCAGCGAACACTTTGGCCTCCTTCCATGGTGCGAGCTCATCATTCCACATGTTCAACTTCAATTCGAAGTTAATTTCCTTATCAACATTTTATAAAAAAAATTATCACCAACTTTCACTAGGCTAATTTAAATTTTATATTTATTCCATTCCTAGTAAACATAACCTCGAATGATTCACCGGGGTGAAGTAGAATGTCAGTTCGCAGGTTTGCGAACGTTGCACCAACAAAATATTCTAGTTTAGTTTCTATCGAACTATGTGGTGCCATCTGTTGACGTTATCGCGAAGGTCAAACACAGCCAACGCCAGCTTTTGACGTTCTCTTAAACTTGATACAGCTAGCGACATCTTTTGACATTACCGCGAAACTTTGAGTTTGCTATGAAGCTATACACCATTCCATTTGTTTCTGGATCTCGCCTAGCTATGGAAATGTGACAGTTTAAGTATTGTAAATGGGGCTGGTTGTGTTTTAAATCAGGGTTTTTAAATGTCACTGTCAGATGTTCGATTTTAAGGTTATAATTTCTGACTATTGTGATCTTACACTGTTGCCTGTTTTACAAATTTTCAGATATAAAAGGATAATAATATGCAGTTTTAAGATTAACAAAATTTACTACTTTGATACTGTAAAAATTTTCTAAGGAAAATAATTTTAGCTGCAACAAGATGTTTTTGTTCACAAAGAATTTTGCGCCCATTAATTAATTTGAATTTATACCCCATACTTTTAACAACCCTATAAAGTGTTGTTCTACTCCGATGGAACTCATAATTTTCTTTCATATCATTCAAAAGATCTCTCAAAGTAAAATACTGATTTCTAGAGTTATATTGCCAAATTAGTTGTTGCAGATCTTTTCTAGCTAGGTGATTCCAAAAATGGCTGTTTTTAGATCGTTTGCCAGAAGTAGTAGATTTCAATTCGTCAGGTCTTTGTCGTAAAATTAATTGTAATGAAGATCTCCCTACCTGAAACGTAATTATCTTTAATTAAATATATATGATAATGAAAATACTAGACATACCCCAAAATTATCTATTAAAATCGTAATAATATTGTGATGCTGTAGATTTGGATTACTTTGCCTAAAATGTTTGTAGGATTTCAGAATTTGTAACCTTTTTGATTCAGAGATAATCTTTGGCATGTTAATATTTAATATGTGCCTGAAATTATTTTTCACTTTGACATTGACACAGCATTGCAACACTAGATTCATTTGATTTAATAATAAAATGCTCGAAGAAGCGACCGCGTGGCGAAATAATTGTTGCAAGATTAACAATAAACCTCTTGAAAATTAAAAAGAGGATTACTTATGATATCATAAATTATTGCAACACTGTTAAAATAAGGAATCAGGAGTGCCAATTAATAAAAAATGTAAATGTTGATACTGCAACATAACAACACGAAAGCATGGCTAGGCGAGATCCAGAAACAAATGGAATATATCATAGTTGACAATTTAATTTTTTGAAAAATTAAATTACAAACAAAATACATTGTGCATTTTCATAATAAACAAACGTTCGCTAGATAGGAAATGGATGTTTCTTTTGTCAGTGTACGGATGTATTTTAAACTATAATCGTGCATATATCGTAACTTTTAATTGTTTTTTATATTTATAGATTTAATGTGTAATTTTATATTTTTTATTTGAAGCTTCTATCTAACAAGTGTTTCCAATCCCTGATTAAAGTGGTTTGTTGAGATTTCAATTATTAAAATGAACGGAATTACTCATAATGATGGTTGCGACCGTAACTACGTGGTAATTCATGATCACTGAATCAAACACTTACTATGTTTTTACCACAAAATATTTATTGTATGTATATATATTATATTACACAAATATACACATAAATTCACGACTTAAGTTTCGACGTTTGACGACGACGGTCACTTGATAATGACCGTCAAACGTGAATTTATGTGTATATTTGTGTAATATAATATATATATACAGGGTGGTCAACTAAGGAATTCCGATTTAAAAGAGAAATAAAACAAAAACTATCAAGTCAATAATATTTTTTTTTTTACAAATAATGTTCAGCTCTTTGGAAATTCATTTCTTAAAAATTACGCCGTTTTTCTGCTGGCACTCTTCGAGTCGAACCCCGACATTTAGAAAAACACGTCGCAAAGTTTCTGGACCGATGGCTTGAATTTCCTGGCGGATATTTTCCTTCAACGCAATTAGAGTGCGGGGATTGTTGCGGTAGACTACACTTTTGAGGTATCCCCATAAGTAAAAGTCGCAAGGTGTCAAGTCCGGGCTTCTGGGGGGCCATGGAAGGTCTCCACACCGAGAAATCAATTTTTCAGGAAAAAGCGCCTGAATAACAGGTAAAGACCGATTTGAAGTGTGACAAGTGGCCCCGTCTTGCTGAAACCAAGTGTCCCGATTGTATCCATCAAAGTCTTGAAGGGCTGGTTCAAAAAAATTGTTCAACATGTCCACATAACGATCAGAATTCACTGTTACTGCTCGGCCGCGTCCGTCTTCGAAAAAGTACGGGCCAATAATGCCTTGTGCGTGTATTGCACACCAAACTGTGACCTTCAGACTATGCAATTGAGTTTCATGTTGCTGTTTGGGGTTTTCTGAAGACCAATACCGGCAATTCTGTTTGTTTACATAGCCGTTCAGATGAAAATGGGCTTCATCAGAGAAAAAAATGTTGTCGTACGCTTGAAATCGGTTCACCATTTCATTGACGTAATCAAGGCGTTGTTGATGGTCCCCTGGCTTTAATTCCTGCACTAATTGGATCTTGTAGGGGTGCATGTGTAAATCTTTATGAAGAATGTTTATCAATGACGATCTCTTCACATTTAGAGTGGCCGCGCGCCGGCGTGTCGAGAGGCCCGGTTGGTTGCGAACAGATGCTCTCACTCGCTCTACGTTTGCATCGTTTCTCACAGACCGTCGACGGTTTATCACTCGCTGGGGCAATGTCGAACCAGTTTCTTCGAATGTTCTGACCCATTTCCGAATGAGTTGAGCACTCGGACATTGGTTAAGATTGTGCAAAGCATAATGTGCACGAAAACGACGACGCACAATAATGCAAGAATTTTGATTTTGGTAATAAGCGCGCACACAGAACGAACGCTCCTCACCCGTCCAGCGAACCATGGCGACTGAATTTCCATGAGCCCCTCCTTCGTTTAAGACCAACCCCACTTCTCTATTCCTATTCAAAACAATTTTAGAGCGCTTGTAAATCGAAATTCCTTAGTTGACCACCCAGTACATACAATAAATATTTTGTGGTAAAAACATAGTAAGTGTTTGATTCAGTGAACGGAATTACATTATTTGTGGGCTCTAAATATAGGCAGCATGCTTTACATGTATTCTGTGAGTTGAATTACCTATATTAAAAACATTAATAGTGAAATATAATTATTTGATTCATGTGTTTTTATTTTATGTTTCTCATTAATTGAACCTTTCTTTCCTATAAATAAGCAACCGTTTGTAATTTATTATTATTAATAATTTTAATTTAACACTTCTTTGGTTACGGCTAACTTCATTTGTGTGTTAAATGTTATATCTATGATGCTTAAAATATTTATAAATACACACAAAGAATGTGTTTTAATTACAAGTTTTTGCTTTGCTGGTTTGTGTTAGAAAGATAATAAAATCATTCAATTACACAAGTTAATTACCAAGGCAATGAACTTTCGACCCGACGAACGTGAAAAAAATCCACACACCGATTAATTGTCAAAACACTGGAAAAATTCGCGAAACGTCAAAATGACGTGCGTGTCGGAGTTTTAACAAAACCGCCCGATTTCGACTAAAATCCGTGCCAAAATTCAGCAAGAAATGTCGCGCGTTAGCGTGAGTTAACGCCAGGGTGTCGGAACAATCTCGGAAGATGGCCTTTAGGCAGCTGACGGAGGCCGAGTGCGGCCAGGCGAACCCCCTCGTGAGACTAACCTCCCACCTGACCAGGGATCACGCCTTCGCCGAGAGCCACGGACAGGCCTTCCCCAGCAGTTCGGATCAGCTGGTTGAGCAGTTTTTGCAAGAGACGAGGGCTGCACCGCAAGCGTATCGCATGGACGGTTAGTTATTTATCAATAGTAGACATGATGTAAATAATAAGTTGTGTGTTACGTACGAATACAACCACAGGCAGGAATTTAGTAAATTGCTTATGCCTCCGCACTTTTAAACATATAGGAATGTTTTCTTTTGAGTGTAACCAAGCAAATTCTGTTATTCTAGACGCTCGAATTTCGAAAGCGTAGGATTTCTAATGTTTATTTACATAATATCAAACATAAAGTGTGTTTTTGAGCTTAACTTTAAATCAGTATTTTATACCGGTGACGGTGGCGGCGGTTAGGTCGCTCCGGTGTGCTATGCGACGTAACCAAATTTTCAGGCTTTTCTAAACTTGAAATTTTACTTCATGCCTAACTTGGAAGTGGAAAACACTTGTTTGACAACTATTCAAACCTTTCATGATAACACTGATTTTTTAAAGAAAATGGAAAACCCTCGTTACAAGCTTCAAATTCAACGTTTATATAAAAAGAACAAATGCCACGATGTAAATAATAAGTCGTGTGTTATGTACAAATAGAATGACAGGCAGGAATTTGGTAACATCGCTTGCTTACGCCCCCGCACTTTTAAACCTTTAATTTTACTTCATGTGCCACCGGTATTATACACTCATTTCAATTAGAGAGTAGGGGTACAGTTTTACCACTCCAAATTTACCAATCCATTTTTACCACCATACTTTTTTACCGCTATACAGTTTTACCACTAATATTTGTACCAATAATTATACAATAAAACACTTTTTTACAAATAAAATCAGTTTTATTCAAAATTGTATGTTGTGACCGATAATAATAATAATAATATACTTTATTGTCCACAGAAAAACCACAAATCGGACAAAATCATACAATACATAAAGTTAACAAAATTATATATAAAATGGTGTAAAATATACAAAAGTTGGTATAATTAAAGATTTACAATATTACAAAATATATCAGTAAAACGCGAATTAGCATTAATAGACATGTGATATATTGGCGCTTTTAGTAGTATATTGGTATTAACTCTTGGTAATAGAAACGAACTACTTTGCCGCGAAACTATACGTGGCGTATTAAAAGGTATCATAGAGAGTAATTGAGGAACATCTATTATATTATGAACTAATTTGAACATGAATGTACTACTAGCTAACTTACGACGATCAGCCAAAGATATCATACTGTGTATAGATAATAAAGTGCTGTAGTCAGTGAGATAATGAGGATATATACCAGTTAACTTAAAATTTAAATATTTTAGAAAACGTTTTTGTACACGTTCTAGCGAGATGGATTGATTTGTGTAATATGGATAAAAAATTATGGAACCGTACTCTAAGCGGCTTCTAACTAAGGCACAGTATAATACCCTGATCAAATCAGTATCATTAAAATACTTGCAAGTCCTAATTACAAAGCCAAGCATCTTGAAAGCTGATGAGGTGACGTTGTAAATATGATTAGTGAATGACAACCTGTGATCAAACGTAATACCAAGATCTTTGAAAATTTGGTCTCGTTTTATGGAGGCACCATCTACCCAATATTGATGATTAATGGGATTGGATTTTTTCGTATATGAAATAGTGACACACTTACTAACGTTAAGAGACAGGCCGTTATTGTTACACCAACCACTTATTATATCCAAATTTCTCTGCAAAGTAACACAGTCGTTTAGATTGTTGATGACATTATATATTTTAATATCATCTGCGTAAGCTAAAACTGGACAATTTATGGATTCAATTAGGTCATTAATATACAAATTAAATAATAATGGACCTAGATTAGACCCTTGCGGAACACCTGAAGGGGAATAAAATTCATAAGAATTGAAGCCATTAAAATAGACGTAGTTTGTTCGATTTATAAGATATGAAGAAAAGAAAATGATAAAGTTATTAGAAAGTCCAAAATTGTCCAGCTTACTCAGTAAGATATTATGATTTATGGTGTCGAAAGCACGAGCAAAGTCTGTATATACTACATCAATTTGCTCGCGTTTGTCCAGAGCCTCGCTCTGTGTTGTGTAATTACTGCTAGGTTTGTCATTGTCGAGCGACCAGACATAAAACCATGTTGAAATGGAGAAATATAAGGTTTGACATGAAATGATACTACACTATAAATAATTTGCTCAAAAATTTTAGCAAAATTAGACAGTAACGCGATTGGCCTGTAATTTGTAATAACGTCCGTATCACCACGCTTCAACACGGGAGTAATTACAGCTCGTTTCCATAAATCAGGGAATGTGTTAGTTTGCAGAGAAAGGTTATACAATATGGACAAAGGATATGAGAAAGTGAATTTACAGTCCTTTACAAGAAAATTTGGAATTTTGTCATCACCACAGGTGTTCGAGTTTTTGGTATGATTAATGCTTCTAATGATATCTTGTTCCTCTATTACGGGGGTTAGCAACGTCTGACAATTGGAGATGACATTGTGCGAATCTAAGTTAATCGTTGAATACATACTGGAAAAGTTATCCGCAAATGCATTGACAATGTCAGTCGGGGTTTCGTAATACAAATTATTTCCATCTCGCAGACGCCCAGGAATACGGGTTTTGCCTTTTTTGTTGTTGACGAATTTCCAGATGTTATTTGGAGAAGTTTTAAGATCCTTTTCAATCATATTTATATACGTATCATAGGATGTTGCAATTTGTTGCTTCAGTTGTTCCCGAATTCTCTTAAATTGGCTATAAGAATAATTGCTCCCGGACCGTTTCCATTTTTTGTGATAGTATTTTTTTAATTTTAAATTACGTTTTATACTGTTAGTAAACCATGGTGGGTAAAATGTATTACTTACATGAGTAGAGCAAGGGACGGACTTGGTTAGAATAGTATATAATTCATTGTAAAAAGCATCGCATGCATCATTTACATTGGTATATGATTTCAAGAAGGACCAGTTTGCGAGATTTAGATCTTGGTATAATTGAATAAAATTTGCTTTTTTAAAATTATATTTGAAGTTATTGTTCACTGGAAATGGATTGTTGGTTGTATTGTGTTTTACACATGATAGAGATATAGATAGAGCTGGGTGATGGGAATCTTCTGGTATTAACGGCAATGAGTCTCTTTCAATATTTATAGAATCTGTAAAGTTACTAAAAACCAAGTCTAATAGCACCGATCGCCCTTAAGTATTCTGCAATTTCCCCTTCTTCTTTTCTGACATCGTAATCTCGGACTATATTTGTAATCCTATCCTCAGTTTTAATTCTGGCAAGGTTTTCCGTACGTTTAATTTTTCGCCCAAGGTCCAATTCCCGGAACATTGCCTCGGTGTATCCCTGTCCTTTTTGAAGCTCGACGACAAAAGCATATAAGCTAGGATGATCCCGGCCGACGACTACAGAAAAACGGTTATGCCATCCTTCAGACATGTTGTTCGTGCGTGCCGTATTCTGCAGAACTGCCTGATACATGTTCCACAGCATTGGCGGATATCGCGGGGATGTGGCACGTCGTCTTCCTCTTGCTGGTTTGCCTCGTACGTAAATGTTCTCGAAGTAGTCGGTAATATCAGCAAAGGCAGGAGTGACCAACGATTTAGGCGAATGACAAACCGATAATGACATTGACAGGTTACGAATTGAAGTTGTCAGTTGTTATTCTAATTCGATTTTAAATAGCGGTAAAATATTGGTGGTAAAAAGAATACGGTGGTAAATACGTTGGTGGTAAAAAGAATTGGTGGTAAAAAAGGGACGGTGGTAAAAATGGGGGCCAATCCAATTAAAGTTTAAAAGTTTGCTGTTCTATTTTCCTTAAATATCCTTAAGCGTAAATGGTTCTGTGCACATTTTTTTCTCGTATAAACGGCGCCATTTCGTTTAGTGTTTAACGTTTAAGGAAATTATGATGTTCACATGAGAAAAAATGTGCGCTTATAGACCCGTCAAAAGTTATTTCTTTGTGTGTGTGTGAAAAGTGGGGTTAGGAAAAATTTAAATTATCTCTTGTGAATCTTTAATTAATTACTCACGTTCCTTGATAATGACTTATAGTCGAAACTAGTCGGATAGTTCAATAAAATCCATTGTGAATTTGCGAAAGATGCAATTTTATTATCAAACGTCGATGATTAGATTTTTATGCGTTTGCGTTTATGCTGTGATTCGAAGGTTACATGAGAGAATACATTGTTTATGTAGCTTTTTAAAATGTAATAATAATAATAATTACCTTTATTCACCATCTTTTGCTATACATACAGAGAGTTTTATGTAATACCGAACATTTTCATAAAGATAATTTTTTTTTTAAGTATCCTTATGCATACGTTGCACATTTTTCGATGCTTGGTTTATTATAAGAATTTAATTTGAAGCTTTGAGCGAGTGTTTTCCACTCCCAGGCTAAGCATGAAGTAAAATTTCGAGTTTAGAAAAGCCTGAAATTTGGTTTGGTCGCGTAGCGCGAAGCGCGGAGCGGCCAAACCAAATTTTCAGGCTTTTCTAAACTCGAAATTTTACTTCATGCGCCACCGGTACAAAACACTGACATATTACGAAGTTTAAGACACACCGCTAAACTTTACATTGAATCAGTGTTTTGTACCGGTGGCGCATGAAGTAAAATTTCGAGTTTAGAAAAGCCTGAAAATTGGTTTGGCCGCTCCGCGCTTCGCGCTACGCGACCAAACCAAATTTTCAGGCTTTTCTAAACTCAAAATTTTACTTCATGCTTAGCCTGGGAGTGGAAAACACTTGGTTAAAGCTTCAAATTAAATTCTTTTAATAAACCAAGCATAGAAAAGCACATTTTTCTATGCTTGGTTTATTTAAAGAATTTAATTTGAAGCTTTAACCAAGTGTTTTCCACTCCCAGGCTAAGCATGAAGTAAAATTTCGAGTTTAGAAAAGCCTGAAAATTTGGTTTGGTCGCGTAGCGCGAAGCGCGGAGCGGCCAAACCAAATTTTCAGGCTTTTCTAAACTCGAAATTTTACTTCATGCGCCACCGGTACAAAACACTGACATATTACGAAGTTTAAGACACACCGCTAAACTTTACATTGAATCAGTGTTTTGTACCGGTGGCGCATGAAGTAAAATTTCGAGTTTAGAAAAGCCTGAAAATTTGGTTTGGCCGCTCCGCGCTTCGCGCTACGCGACCAAACCAAATTTTCAGGCTTTTCTAAACTCGAAATTTTACTTCATGCTTAGCCTGGGAGTGGAAAACACTCGCTTAAAGCTTCAAATTGGATTCATTTATTAAACCGAGCATCAGAAAATGTCCAATGTATGCATATGGATACTTCGAAAAAAAATTCTCGTTGTGAAAATGTTCGGTGTTACATAAAACTCTCTGTATATGTGAAGTTAAGCGAGTTTGTTTTTTTCTTTTCGGTGAAGATTTGATGCGTGAGATGCACGAGATCGAATCCCAGAGGGCGAGTCTTCCACCAGTGCCGGCTTCCACCGTCAAGGATCACCTGAACGACAACACTTGGGCTTTGCAGTACCTGGAGGATGGAAAGAATTTTAACGTGAGTCTTGATTCCATTTTATTTGGATCTGGTTTACTTTATCTTAAGGCTGGGATTCGAATACGAATGATTGAAATACTCGATTATTATTTGGAATCTTTTCCACTTCCAGACTAAGCATGAAGTAAAATTTCGAGTTTAGAAAAGCCTGAAAATTTGGATTGGCTCCAAAGCGGAGCGGCCAATCGAAATTGTTTTAATAGTTTTTTAATAAGGGTTTTCCAATCCCAGATAAAGCATGAAGTAAATATTCCGAGTTTAGAGAAGTCTGTAAATTTGGATTGGTCGTGCACCGAAGCGGAGCAGTTTGAACAGTCCGAAAGCCTGCTTTATTTACACTATTCATATCCGCAATAATAGATTTTCATTTGTTTCTTTGGGGGATCAGGTGAGCGAGAATCAGGATTCGATATGGGCGGAGATATCCGCACACGAGCAGGCCTCGTTCAATTACAAAGAGGACCCGATCTGGGCGGGGGAATATTCGCAGGAAGGCGAGCGAGTCGAGGAGGTCGAAGAGGCCGTCTCGGAGGCGGCCAGGGAGTTGTTGGATAACGTCGACGAGCCGCAATTTCAATATTCAAAGGTGAGTTTTAGAATTCCGTTGTTTGATTCATTTTTTTGAGTAAACAGGCTTTAATTTTTGATTAACTTTCAAAATGGGTTTTAGTTTATGAGATTTATGAAGCAAGTCGGTGAAGGTGAAACTTCGATGGAGGACGCCGATGGGAGAATCAGGGGTGAAACGGAAGCCGAGTTATGGGGAGACGAATATTTGGGGGCGCTGGCTAAAGAGGATAACACTGCGTTGGCCCACAGCTGGCTCAATGATCATCTAGCTAATAAAGGTGAGTTTCTTATAATAATAATAATAATCTTTATTCAGCATTTTTGCTATACAAATGTATTGTTAACTGTGGAGGTTTCTACTTTGTATACATCATTATTTACACAAATAAAACACTTAAACTTTGTTTGTATAACTGAGGTGTAGTCACAATGACTACAGTTTTGACAACTTTAACTTTGTCATTATCGAACTATATTCACAATAAAAACCTCAGTTATAATATATTCCATTTGTTTCTGGATCTCGCCTAGCTATGGAAAAGTGACAGTTTAAGTATTGTAAATGGGGCTGGTTGTGTTTTAAATCAGGGTTTTTAAATGTCACTGTCAGATGTTCGATTTTTAAGGTTATAATTTGTGACTATTGTGATCTTACACTGTTGCCTGTTTTACAAATTTTCAGATATAAAAGGATAATAATATGCAGTTTTAAGATTAACAAAATTTACTACTTGGTTTTTGTACATACAAACACAGCAATAATATTGTATATAACAAATATAATGAATTCGGCTCTGCAAACTAATTTCGTCATCCATTTGTATTTCTCGCTTGGGTCTTCCCGTTAACACATTTTAATTACTTATGATATCATAAATTATTGCAACACTGTTAAAATAAGGAATCAGGAGTGGCAACTAATAAAAAATGTAAATGTTGATACTGCAACATAACAACACGAAAGCATGGCTAGGCGAGATCCAGAAACAAATGGAATGGTGTATATACAAAGTTTAAGTGTCTTAAAATGACAACATTTCAGTGCGGCGTCTTCCCGTGGCCTTTCAAAGAATTGCATAATTAAACAATTGCTCTCTATTATTTCATGTGTTATAACTATGAATTTTTTATTATTTTCTATCCTTGTGTGTCCGCAGATGACGATGAACCTAATGCGAACTTTTGGGATAGATTGCAAGAGGAATGGAAAAAGTTGGCCGAACAGGAGGACTCGGCGATAGCCCATCCCTGGCTCTCGGATTTCAACGAGTACTACGACAGTTTCACGGAGTACGCCTTCAGCGAGGACAATCCCATGTTCGACGTCATTGATCCGCTCGGCAGGGGCAAGGAGATGCTCGCGCAGGGCGACCTGCCCAGCGCGGTACTCTGTTTCGAAGCCGCCGTCAAAAAGGAACCAGAAAATCCCGAGGCCTGGCAACTTTTGGGAACGTCACAAGCGGAAAACGAACAGGTACACACTCAAAAAGTTGGAATTTCTGTGTTGTACACATTAAAAGGTTAGAATTTTACATCTTGTAACACTGATGTATTGTCAAACAGATTTAGAGTTTAAAATCTGTTTTATCCCACACAGATAAGAAAGTAAACTTATAGGTTACGAATTGTGTTGTGCCAAATACGTAAGAAATGAAGCTTGTAGGTTAAAATTTCTGTTTCTTTATGTTTTAAGTTTCATTATTTAAGCTCTATAAATAAAATTGCTGTTTTGTGTAGGACCCGAATGCGATATGTGCCTTAAAACGCTGCGTCGAGCTGCAGCCGGACAATCTTACGGCGCTGATGGCGCTGGCCGTCAGCTACACCAATGAGAGCTACCCGAGGCAGGCGTGCCAGGCGCTGGTTAACTGGATGAAGAACAACCCCCGGTACGCGGGTCTGGTGCCGGGCGAGCTGAATTTATCCGGGCAAGTTTCAAGTTTGGTCGATCCGTAAGTTCGTGTGAGGGAGCGGTAACACATAACCTACAAAATTATCTCTTGCACGATATACAAATATGTGCGATTTTTCAAGAAATAAAAAATTGCTTACATTAATTTGTCCGTAATTACATGCATGCACGATTAGTTTTCATTAAATACATCTAATACTTTCACAAGCATGTTTATTGTAACTGATATAATCTCAAGTTTGTGGAAACGCTTTGTAAAGTAAATTTATTTTCTAATTATTACATATTTATTGTTACTCGGACTTGTTCTACGTCTGGTGTCATGACATTTTTGGTAGTTTGTTTATTTTGTTTTTCTTTTGAAGTGTGGAGCAAAAAATGGTGCAGGACATCTTCATCAGGGCGGCCCGGCAGAGTCCCGACAATGTCGACTACGAGGTGCAGTGCGGCCTGGGCGTCCTCTTCAACTTGTGTTCCGAGTACGACAAGGCCGTCGACTGTTTTAAGGCGGCCCTCAGTGTCAAACCCGACGTAAGTCAATGATGATATTAAAAAAATGTATAAAAGAAAAATTCAAGAGCTTGATTAGTTATCCGTTACTGAAGTTCGAAGTTGGGCTCAATAAGAATGTATGGACTTTAAGTTAGATCACATTTAATAATAAAAATTATATCTAACCCAATTTCTGTAATTGTTGTTTAAACTGCATGGTATTGTGATTTTTATTTGCATTCAGGATGCCCGTCTGTGGAACCGTCTGGGCGCGACGTTGGCCAACGGCTCGAGGGCCGAGGAGGCCGTCGACGCTTACCACAAGGCCCTCAATTTAGAGCCGGGATTCATCAGGGCCAGGTACAACGTCGGAATCACCTGCATCAACTTAAGCGCTTACAAGTGAGTTCACAATAAATTATTATTTATTATTATTATTATTACATAACATGAGTACATATATTTTCAACAAATTAACATCCGTTCTATAATATATTTCTTTTATATTGAGCAGTGTTCTGCTCAACGTAATGAATATCCAGATGTAACAATAATAGTTAAATAAATGATTGCTTTTCATTCACAATAACAAACAAAAAAATCCCGCGATTATTTATTCAACTAATTAACATTTTTTCTTATAGAGAAGCGGCCGAGCACTTTTTACTGGCACTCAATCAGCAGGCGAGGGGAAAGGACGTGAAGAACGTAGGCGGGCTGTCGCAAATGTCGGAGACGATCTGGTCGACGTTGCGCATGTGCATATCGCTGATGAACAAGCCCGAACTGCGGCCCGCCATCGACGACCGCGACCTGGACGAACTCAACAAAGCGTTTGAAATCCGAGACAATTAAAACAGAAATCGGAATTAAAAATAAAGTTGAATTATTTTGAGGTTAGAATACGTTAACAACTCTCCGGCCCGTAATTCTTTATAAATTAGTGTCGATTATTTGAAGTAGGCTGTGATTCCATAAATGTGTTCGCTGCAATAAAAATTAGAGCGCTTTTATACTTGTACATTTTAGGATGCACCATTTTATTGTGCAACTTGTTAATAATACGGCAAACATTACTTGCTGATGTGTAGTGATAAATTGTTCAATAGGTTCGTGGCAAGTTCAGACTCGCTCAAATTTGTTTTTCACTCCTCTGCACACCTGTCCAACTTAAATTTACGCACTTATAAGTTGGATTTACAAGTAATCGTCAGTTTAATTTCACTCAAATAGATTTGTAAATTGCAACTTATTGTTTAGTAACAAATTTGGTCATTTCAAAGTTGCGCAATAGCAAGTTGTGGCATAAAAGTGTACATGTGTATTTGCTCCGTAAGCATTCTAATTGAAACAAAACAAACAAAAAATGGTGTTTTTTTATTTGTCTTGTAAACAAACAATAATAAACGTTAAAATAAACGGAGGTTTACAAATTACCTTTAACCATACAGAAAATGATAACTGATTCACTGACTGCTTAAACCTCATTAATAATTGTAAATTAAGGTGGGTTTTAAGTAGTTTTGTGCACTGTGTACATAGTAATACGCCTACCACAAAATGCTGACACTCAGTAGGAATGTGATGCTATCGTTCTCCTACAAAGGAAGATACGTTCCACACCAGCGTTGTATATACTGCGGTCTGCAGGAGAACAATAGCAATACATTTCAGTGCCAGCATGTTACGCTAAGCGTATTATGTTGTATGTGGCGCACAAAACACGCTGCTTAGGATAACCTGCCGTTATAAGTTCGTTAATGTGTTTTATAACTTACAATTATTAATGAGTGGTCTTTACTCTTCACGTAACTAATAATCTACCTGGCAAGTTCACATTAATTTAAAGAACAAACGGTTATGTAATCACAGCCCGCTCGAGATTTAGAACATTTTAAATACTTTTTATAACACACGTGGTTAATGTAATTTGGTGGTCGTGATCTTTTTCGTTTTGGTTCCTTGTAAAGAATTATGCGTTTGGAAAGTAAGGGTTTAATAAAACAATCATATAAGTTTTTTTTTTTTGAATGTATATAGGCCATAGAAATTTATGTAATTTTAAATTTATTCGATGATGATATTTTTATACAAGATAAAAGGAATAAACATAATAGTGGGCAAAGGGTTCACCCTCACCGAAAAAACATACAGTGCGTTTCATCAAAATCGAACATTGTTTTTTTTTATTGTTAAATATGTTACAGTACATAATAAAAAAAAATGTAAAAAGACCAAAACTCTGTTTTTTTTTTATCGAAATCCTTAATAATAACCAGGCGTGCTCCCAGAAATTTCTCTTAAGGGGGCTCACGCGTCTTAGGGGGGAAGTTGGGTTAGGTGTAATTTATAAATTCACGAGTTGGGTTAAGTGTAAGTTATAAAATCGCGAGTTGGGTTAGGTGTAATTTATAAATTCACGAGTTGGGTTAGGTGTAATTTATAAAATCACGAGTTGGGTTAGGTGACATTTATAAAATCACGAGTTGGGTTAGGTGTAATTTATAAATTCGCGAGTTGGGTTAGGTGTAATTTATAAAATTACGAGTTGGGTTAGGTGTAATTTATATAGTCATGAGTTGGGTTAAGTGTAAGTTATAAAATCACGAGTTGGGTTAGGTGTAATTTATAAAATCACGAGTTGGGTTAAGTGTAATTTATAAAATCACGAGTTGGGTTAGGTGTAATTTATAAAATCACCAGTTGGGTTAGGTGTACTCGTGACTATATAAATTACACCTAACCCAACTGGTGATTTTATAAATTACACCTAACCCAACTGTAATTTTATAAATTACACCTAACCCAACTCGTCATATCAAAATTTACACCTAACCCAACTTGTGATTTTATAACTTACACTTAACCCAACTCGTGAATTTATAAATTACACCTAACCCAACTTTTGATTTTATAACTTACACTAAACCCAACTCGTGACTATATAAATTACACCTAACCCAACTCGTGATTTTATAAATTACACCTAACCCAACTCGTGAGTTTATATCTTACACTTAACCCAACTCGTGAATTTATAAATTACACCTAACCCAACTCGTGAGTTTATATCTTACACTTAACCCAACTCGTGAATTTAAAATTACACCTAACCCAACTCGTGAGTTTATATCTTACACTTAACCCAACTCGTGAATTAATAAATTACACCTAACCCAACTCGTGATATTATAAATTACACCTAACCCAACTCGTGAACTTATATCTTACACTTAACCCAACTCGTGAATTTATAAATTACACCTAACCCAACTCATGATATTATAAATTACACCTAACCCAACTCGTGAGTTTATATCTTACACTTAACCCAACTCGTGAATTTATAAATTACACCTAACCCAACTCGTGATTTTATAACTTACACTTAACCCAACTCGTGACTATATAAATTACACCTAACCCAACTCGTGATTTTATAAATTACACCTAACCCAACTCGTGATATTATAAATTACACCTAACCCAACTCGTGAGTTTATAACTTACACCTAACCCAACTCGTGAATTTATAAATTACACCTAACCCAACTCGTGATTTTATAACTTACACTTAACCCAACTCGTGAATTTATAAATTACACCTAACCCAACTCATGTTTTTATAAATTACACCTAACCCAACTCCTGATTTTATAACTTACACTTAACCCAACTCGTGACTATATAAATTACACCTAACCCAACTCGTGATTTTATAAATTACACCTAACCCAACTCGTGAATTTATAAATTACACCTAACCCAACTCGTGATTTTATAACTTACACTTAACCCAACTCGTGACTATATAAATTACACCTAACCCAACTCGTGATATTATAAATTACACATAACCCAACTCGTGATTTTATAACTTACACTTAATCCAACTCGTGAATTTATTCATTACACCTAACCCAACTCGTGAATTTATAAATTACACTTAACCCAACTCGTGATTTTATAAATTACACCTAACCCAACTCGTGATTTTATAACTTATACCTAACCCAACTCATGATTTTATAACTTACACTTAACCCAACTCGTGATTTTATAAATTACACCTAACCCAACTCGTGATTTTATAAATTACACCTAACCCAAATCGTGATTTTATAAATTACACCTAACCCAACTCGTGATTTTATAAATTACACCTAACCCAACTCGTGATTTTATAAATTACACCTAACCCAACTCGTGATTTTATAAATTACACCTAACCCAACTCGTGATTTTTTGGCATTTAAATAAATTACACCTAATCCAACTCGTGATTTTTCGTCCATAATAAACCTAAGCCAACTCGTAATGTATCGAATTCCAACAAATTACACCTAACACGACTCGAGTGTAATTTTTTAAATGCGATGATGTAGTTATAATAATCATGAGTTTTCTATTTAATTTGGAAAATTATTTGCAAGAATTTATTATATTTAATTAATAATCATATAAGTACGCATAATTTGATTATAATTAATTTCCATTTATTCTAATTCCCATTTAGTCATTTCGATGAGCTGCAGACTCTTGTAAAATACGTATGTTTGTAAACAAGTTTGTATGTAATAAACTAAATCCGATGATAAGGCATCGATATGTAAGTTGAGTTGTCTACAATAATTGTTCGCATTGGCAATCGAGTTGAATAAAATGAATGTCCTCGGATTGACAGATAAATATTGTTTACAATTCAATTAAAGTAACCTCAAAATTTGAACTGTGTCCGGTCGAACGGGGTTAGTTGTAAAGATCTCATCGATAAAAAGCTAGTACATGTGAATGAACCAAGTGAAACCTTAAATTTTGTTCTCGTTTATTCATTTAGAAACAGGAAGGAAAACATGAACATTTTATCCGGAGATTGCAGTTCGTTATTGAAAATTTCCAATTCAGAGTATTTGATCAAGGTATTTCTTTTTAATAATTATAACTGGTGGGTTTAACACTGACGACGGGTAACAAATCAAAGCAGTCTGCTTTACAATCTTCTTCTATTTACTTAACCAGTTTTGCTTTTCATAATTAAAGAAAATAAAATTAAAAAACAGATTATCTATTTATTTATTTCTCCTTTTTACATTACAAAAAATGTATAAAAACAAAACGAAACAAAAGCCTGTCTCTAACAGTTGTGTTTAAAAAGAAATTAAAAGGAAAAAAGCGAAAGTAAATGACTCGAGTTCTCAAGACCATTGATAAATTTTAAATTCACAAGACAACTCCAGTGTAACCCTTTGATGTCGTAGGGATTTCAAATTATTGTTGAAATTCTCAATAAGTTTATTCATTTGTAAGCCTTGTCCAAATTGTTCACTTTTAGTTTTTAAATGTGTGCGTGGATGACTGGATAGGCCGCAAGCACGCTGACTTCGACACTTACAATAGTGATGTGGAATGGACGAAAGCCGAGATGCAGCGGGCCTGCGATTTCATCCAGAACTTGTACAAGCGAGCGATCCTCGAAGAGCTGTCTTCAGCGAAATCCTTTGACCCAGAGATTACAGAGTTGAGCTCGAAGGATTTGGAAGAGATAAAGTATTGCTTCGGCGTTAGGAAAGATGACATATATCAGGCAAGTTGAATAAATTAATACCCGAGGGCCTATTCTCAATATTCATGCATTTTGTCACCGGTGAGTCTACTCACTGAAGTAATGCCATTTTGGAAAGAATTCACAAAACTAATAAAATGATGTAGATTTAATAAGACAAGTCATCGATGACAAAACTCGTTGGTTTTTAGAATAAAAACTATGTCATTTTAGTGCAACTGCTTCCCAATGACAAATTGCATCGGTGTTGTGAATTTATTGTCTTTCTGCAATAATTTTGTATCGTTGACAGTTTTCAAAGTATTCATTGAAACAAGTACTCATTGAACTAATAACCCAATGGATATTGAATTCTCTTATGAACTTGAAATATTTAAACAAATAGAAAAAAATGATGATTAAATTCACTTCTATTCACTATACCCTTTAATGTACATTTTTAAAAACTGTCTTTAAATTTTGACTTTATTATATTAATTTCAAAAGGCTGTGGTTAAAGAAAAACTGTCCCAAAGTGAGAAACCACTGCTGGAAAACTTCGATTGGAAACTAAAGTGGACGATGGGGAGTTCAACGCTGGCCTCGATGAGCTCGCCTCTGCTGCAAATGGACTTTCGAACAGGGAAGGAAAGGATCAATTTCGAAGCAGAGTTAAAGGGATTGGAAAAATTAATAAGCGAACTAGAAAATGCGAAAAATAGTCTACAATAAAACAATTGTGAAAATTACACGAGACTATTTTTCACACCTTCCTCTTTAGTTAGCAACAGTTAATAAAATGAGACAGTTAATAAATAAACAAAAAGGAAAGTTTCACTTATTTATTGTTATTTTTTTTAGTGATGAGGATGAGAGAAAATGCATGAGGTGATTGTTTTTTTTTTCATCTTCGGTAAAAAAGTTATCACAATCAGTTCTCTTTTTTTTAGTTTGATGAAAATGAGGCGATTGATTCTTTTTTAGTTTGATGAAACGTGAAATGATTAATGATGATAAAGTGAGTGAAAATGAAAGTACAATCGTTTTTTTTTTATTATTCTTTTTTTATAGGAAACACCCTAAAATTATATATATATATGTATAATATTTATAAACACATTCACACGTACATGTAATTTTCACTTTCCCTCAGCTATTATGCGATACACAACCTGGGTTCAAAGGTAAAAATCGACAAGTGCTGTTTATATCAATTGCACTCGGCGGGTTTTACTTCGAAACCAACAACGAGGGAAAGCATTGTTTTTTTATTTTTTTATAGAGAACGAAAAACACAGCCGTTGCTATTTTGATAAATCTACCTTTTCCTTAATTTCAATCATCAAAATTTGTCTTCGCAAGTGTGGAGTTATCAAAATTTGAGCTGTGAGATTTTTATGTTTTTTATACAAACTACGGAAAGAAAATGTTGCACATTCAGAAAATAAAAAGTTTTTCGAAAAGTTTTTAATTTCGTTGTTTTCAATAATTCCGTTCACAGTAAAAGTCATCGAGTGCACAGCATTGCAGCACTTGGTGAGTTTTACCTTTAAACAGACGACTTCCCCTTAAAAAATTTCTAATTCCTTTTATTTTAACGTTGATTTTAAAATTTCTAATTTTTTGTTCACGCTTTGCGCGCGGCCCGCGTACACGCATAATTAATTTCATCTGTTCCATTCAAATGTTTAAATATAAATACAAAAAACAGCACAAAACGTATACTTATTCATTTATTGATTAAAAAAAATAATAGTCGGAAACGGGTGGAGCGATTTAAAATATCCTATGAATGGATTCCACCGAATCCAATCTTTTCTATAAATCAATTACCTTATTATATTCTATTAAAAACAAAAATTATTTCATCCGATTGGTACAAAATTAAAAATGATTAAGAGGGCTCAGATTATATGCAAAATGCATATTTATTGCTAAGAGGTATATTAACAAAATTGTTAATATACCTATGAATATCTAATGTTTGGCTTATTTGACTCAAAAACCATTAGAAATGCATATAAACTTACAGTTTAGTTGATATGCCTCTTAATAACAAATATGCATATAATCCCAGCCTTAGTGATTAATAAATACATAAGAAATTAATTATTTTTACCTGTAAATGCAGAAAATGTGAATTTATTATCTATCAAAATTATTTATTTATATTTAATCAATTATCGCCCCTCGAGTAACCAACTTTTACGAATAAAAATAATTACACAGAAAATAAACAAATTAAAAAGAAAAAAACACATGCCTTAAAAAACGCTTTTCACAACTTTCGCGCTAGTTACTTTTAAGACACACGTGTAACGTACTAAAAAGATATGTAAACGCTAACCCTACATTTTTAAAATTATTAAAAAAAAACGAAATATATATATATATACTCTTAATAATTACAAAAAAAGAAGCAGTACAAAAAGAAATTTGTGTGATTCCAAACAAAGAGAAAATAATTACTTTTAGTTGTTTGTAATTTCTAAACGCTAACACTAAGTTTTTTTTTTTTTTACAAATTGTATATGCTTATTAAAAAGTTTGTCGAATCAACGACGTTTAATTTAAATATATATATATATATATAAAAAACCGGTCTTTGCGGCTTCGATAAATTGTATATATACGAGTATTAAAAATTTCGAGGGTGTTGATTTTTATTTTTTTTGTTTCAAGTCTAGATTTTGGCAGTTGGGTTTGTTCCGCTTGTGTTTTTTATTTTATTGGTCGAACGAAGATATTTCGAATTTCTTGGTTGAATGATGGTGCGTTCCTTTTCTTTATTTTCTACACTGCCGGTGCTGCTCGTGTTGTTGATGTCGATGATGGGGTGTAAGTCCTGTTTTTTTTTTATTGTTGTTGTGTGAAAAGTGTCTGTTTTGATGTGTGTGTGTGTTGTGTGTATATATAAACAATCGCTTGATTTTTCTCTCTTTGACGGTGGTGAGGACGTCGCCCTCTGGATTGCTCGTCGTCTCCATGTGTGGGTTTTTATTCCTCGACCGTTGCTGGAGCGGGCGTTTCCTGCAAATATTTAGAAGTTAAAATATTGATCTCTAAAATATAAGTTTTACGACATTCGTTGTTTTTTAAAAAAGTTTGAATGTTAAAACTCCCAGACCAACATGCGAAATTTGACTTCATGCACCACGCATATAAAACACTGATTTCATGTGAAGTTAGAAAAACTCAGTATAATATTTAATTTTTTTTCAATGAGTAATAATCGACATATTTAAATGACAAAATTTTTATGTTTTTATTCACAAACTCTGAAGTCAGGTCAAGTAATACAATGTATCAAATTAACTTGTTTAGTCGATTTTTTTTAAACGTTCAATTTGAATCTCTGAAAGAGTGTTTTTCATTCCCAGACTACGCATGAAGTAAAATTTCGATTTCAGAAAAGCCTGAGCGTTTGGATTTGGACCAAATCCAAAACTCAGGCTTTTCTAAACTAGAAATTTTACTTCATGCGCCACGCGTACAAAACACTAATTTGGCGGTATGTTCTAGTTTATTTCGAACTTGACTTGAAATCAGTGTTGAATACGCGTGGCGCATAAAGTAAAATTTCGAGTTTAGAAAAGCCCGAGTTTGAATTTGGACGC
The DNA here is from genome assembly GCA_932526585.2 of Philonthus cognatus. NCBI lineage: Eukaryota > Metazoa > Arthropoda > Insecta > Coleoptera > Staphylinidae > Philonthus > Philonthus cognatus. Next base: position 180,687,954 of record OW052241.1, read on the forward strand.
GTACCGCAGGCTTTTCTAAACTCCAAATTTTACTTCACGCTTAGTGTGAGAGTGGTTGAAACGGGTGTTTTCAACCGTCAATTTAACTTTTTCCACAAACATTTGAAGATATACAGATCGATCTCAAAATAAGTTCGTTTTATTTAAAAAAAAAAAAACGTGTTATTAGATTAAGCGCGATAGCTTTAGTAAAAGCTATACTTACAGCTACTTCAGCAACGACAGTCTTTTCGACAATGGCGGCGGGTTTCTCTGTCTCGGCAACTTCGTTATCCGTCCTCTCCTCTTCACCGTTGGCGGTGCCGTTCTCCGTGATGACGTCACCGGCCGGCGGCGCCTGAAAACCACACTCGGCGTTACTTACGTTTTTTCATCCACGCCCAGAATCCCCATCATCAAATATTTTCATTATTCCAGGAGCAGAGGCTCGTCATTTTTTTAAGCGTGTAGCCACGCGCGCAATTCAACAGAAAGAAAGAAGAAGCCCAAGATGCAAGATAGCTAGATTATTAAATTTCATACTGAGAAACAATTCAAACTTTCCGACAGTCGGTATTTAGTATTTTCCCTGTATGAAACTCAACAGTTCATCATGTAATCCTTTTATTAGTAAAAAAAAAAAAATGGTTAGTCAAGAACACGAGTGTTAGTTAGGAGCAAAAACACATGTTAGAGACTTCTGAAACACAGGCGTATAAATAAAATAGAAAAGGTTAGGAGTTTGTATTTTTTCTTCCGGTTAATGTTGTTAATAGTTTCGGTGTTTTTAAGACAGAGACAGAACATAAAACAGCATCATCATTTGTTGTTTCCAAAGACGATGGGTGTAAGAAATATATAAAAGGGTGTTAAACATGCTTGATTATTTTTTCGGGATAATCCTTGGTATCATTCCGCACAATCATTAAGAGTAAAACAATAGTAGGTTTGTTCGTTACATGAACTGGTGCAGCACTTTTTGCAGCAAAACCGTTCGTTACATGCACTAAGTTGAACTGAACTGTGTTCGTTTGCGTCAATTCACTTGCACCGAACCTGCACTTTTTGCCCCTGGTCCAGAGTAGGTGTAACTAGTGCAGGTTAGAAAAAGGAGAGGGTGGGAGATATACAGGGTGACATAGAAATAAGTACATTGCATAGTGCCACACAATGGAGGACACTAAAATAAGAAAAACAGTTCCTATGAACATGGGTCCGCAAGGCCCTCGATTAAAAGATACGGGGTGTTGATTTTTAATTTTTTTTTTTATTTATTTGAAAAAACAATGATAAATAACAATTAAATAATGTGTCATAATGACACTTGTCAAACTAATGTAATAATTGATTGAGGTATTTTGTGTTCGTGATTAAGTTTTTCATTGGTTTTCTCACTGATTATTCAAAATTGCCTTCAGAAATGGTTCGCTACACTTTTGAAGAATACAGGGACATGATTATGTGTTACGGCGGAGCTAAATCAAATTGTTACGAAGCTCAACGTATCTATCGAGAAAGATATCCTTTAAGACAAGTTCCTAATGTTCGAACATTTATTGATGTATAAATGAAATTGCCAATTCTTGGTTGCAGAATACTTCAAACATTAAAAGTGCGATTCTTTTCGCAATCTACAACAAGTTAGTCTTACAAAGACTATATCAAACACTCATTAAAACAATTATACAACACTTGTTGTATAATTCAATGTCCGTCGGGGTATTAGCCCGGGAAGTAGTTGTTTCAATGAGTGTTTGATATAGTCTTTGTAAGACTAACTTGTTGTAGATTGCGAAAAGAATCGCACTTTTAATGTTTTATTTATTGATGTGCATAGGCGTTTGGGAGAAGATTGCTGTTTTAGAAAATCACAATTGAATAGTGGGGTTCCAGAACTCGTCGCACTGTGCGAAACGAAGAAACTGTTTTACGAATGGTAGAAAATAATCTGAGAACAAGCACCAGAAAAATAAGTTCAGCGGTGCGAAACCTTAACCGTGAATCAGTTAGACAAATTTTCAAGGAACAACTTCTTCGCCCATATCATTTACAAAAAATTTATTCACTATTGGAACATGACTTTTTTCCTCGTGTTAAATTTTGCGAATGGTCGCAAAACCAAAGACAAAACAATATTTCATCAATTTTGTTTACTGACGAAGCTGGTTTTAGTCGTGATGGTATTCTGAACCTACATAACTTGCATCATTGGAGTGATGAAAATCCTCATCAAACTGTAATTCGAAGTCACCAATACGGGTTTTCTATTAATGTGTGGGCAGGTATAATTGACAATTACTTAATTGGCCCATTCCGATTGCCCAATCGATTGACAGGTGCACTGTATCGAAATTTCTTGGAGAATGATTTAAACACATTATTAGAGAATGTCCCATTGGCCATTATTGGAAGAATGTATTACATGCATGATGGAGCGCCAGCTCACTTTTCTCGAGTGGCAAGGGACTATTTGGACAGGAGATTTGGAAATACGTGGATTGGTCGAGGGGGGCCTGTACCATGGCCAGCTCGTAGTCCCGACCTTAATCCCCTCGATTTTTCATATTGGGGATTTATGAAAAATGAAGTTTATGCTGTAGAAATACATAATGAAGAACAATTATGGATACCAATTATGGAATCGGCAGATAGATTTCGTAATAACCCAGGAATATTTCAAAGATGCCGTCAATCATTAAGAAGAACGGAAAAATGTATTGAAGTACAAGGGCAACAATTTGAACATCTTCTAAAAACTTAATGTTTTGTTTTAATTAATCATATTTTTCATCATACCATTAAAATTTAATTGTTGAAGTATTTATCATTACTTTTGCAAATAAATAAAAAAAAATTAAAATTCAACACCCCGTATCTTTTAACTGAAGGCCTTGCGGACCCATGTTTATAGGAACTTTTTTTCTTATTTTAGTGTCCTCCATTGTGTGGCACTATGCAATGTACTTTTTTCTATGTCACCCTGTACAATTTTCAAAGATGGATACGGGACATGTCTATGGTTGTGCAATGTGTGAATTAACGACAAACATTCTGAAATCGTCATCCAACAACCCTACATTTTTTTATTAAATTATGAAACACGGATTTCTTTCAGTTTTCCTAGTTTTATTTGTTTATAAAATACAGTACCAACATTTTATTATTAGTGTTTCCTTAAACTGTTTTGTAGTGTATTGCAGAAATTAAGGGGTTAGGGGCACTCATAATTTTGAAAAAATCGATTTTTCAAAAATGTCAGTATTCGAAAGTATGATCCTTCGACTATCATATTTCAAAATTTCATGGTGATCCGACATGTTGAAGTATTTTTTTTTTCGACCGCCGAAGCGAACAGTGCAAGCCGTCGGGCTGCGACCGTGCGGCGCTCCAGCCGCTCCGAACGCTATTTCTCTCGCGCTTGTGATACTAGCCTGCAGGTCAGTTTTAAAGGCCATGCACATGTTTTAGAAACTTGTGCCGCCATCTATGATCAGGTTAGAACTATTTCGATGTAGTTTGAACCTCAAATTCCATTGGTGTCAGTCGCCATACACGTGCCGGTGTTTGTTTCGCGCCGTGAAAAAGATATAAACGATGGGTCGAAACAAAGTGAGTCGAAGTGCGCGCAAGAGTAATCCGACGCGAAAATATCTAAATCGAAAAAGGAAGTAGTCTTTCAACCCGAAAACGCCAGAGATCGACGATAGCAGTTTCAGTGCATCGGCGAAGAAAATGAAGAGACAAAAGGAAGTCATAGTGCCGCAGGACGATTCCATTCAGTACCGGATCATAAATTTCGTCACCGTGTTTGCTGCCATCTCGAATTTGGTGAAGTGTCGCGAGTGCAACGGGAACTTGAAATTCCAAACTGACAACACGCGTGGACTGGGCTTCAGAATTGCTGTGATATATGACAACTGCCCGATCGTTTCGATTCGATCTTGTTCTTTCATTGGGCACACGTACGAAATTAACAGGCGTTTTATATTCGCAATGAGAGTACTGGGACTGGGCCACGAAGGATGTGTAAAGCTGTGCGGGCTCCTGGACATGCCGAGTTTTGTGGCTAAGAAAACGTACAACATTTTGATGAAGCAGATTCTGATATCGGTGACAGCAGTGGCGGATCTATTGTTCCATAAGGCAGTGAAGGAAGAACGAGAAGAAACTGTTCGGGAAACCAATGCAGCGAAGGACGACGAACTAACTGTGTCAGGTGATGGGACGTGGCATAAGCGCGGATTTACGTCATTGTATGGTGTCTCGTCGTTGATTGGCTACTACAGTGGAAAAGTTCTCGATGTAGTCACGAAAAGTGCGTACTGCAAAATGTGTGAAGTTTGGAAGGGCAAAGAGGATACTCACGAATACGACGAATATATGGAAACTCATCAAGCGGAATGTTCTGCAAACCATCAAGGATCAGCAGGGAAGAAATGTTTTGCAACTCTGAAGAAAAGTACAACGTCAAATACGTCAACTATATCGGTGATGGGGATTCAAAAACGTTTGCAGGTGTTCGTGATGCTCATCCCTACGGTCCTGAAACAGTCATCCAGAAGAAAGAATGTGTCGGTCACGTTCAAAAGCGGATGGGCTCCAGATTACGCGCGTGTAAGAAAAAGAGAGGAGGACTCGGCGGCAGAAATAAACTCACTGGTAAACTTATTGATAAGTTAACAGTTTACTATGGGTTAGCAATAAGACGACACAATCAATCTGTTAACGGCATGAGAAACGCGATTTGGGCAACTTTTTACCACTACAACTACGATCACAAGCTGTGTCCAGTAGGAAAGGACTCTTGGTGTACCTGGCAGCGGGCGGCCGTCAATAACAACGTGGATTCATTCCACCATGATTATGTTCAATTTCCAGCTGATGTCTCCAAAGCCATAAAGCCAATTTATACCGACTTGACGAAGCAGGAATTACTCGAACGCTGTGTGGGTGGTTTCACTCAAAACAACAACGAGAACTACAACCAGCTGATTTGGAAAATCTGTCCGAAAATCCTCCCGGGAAGCTCAACGATCCTCCAAATTGCGGCCTATACAGCAGCTGTTGTCTACAATGAGGGGTTCTACAGCATCCTGATGATCTTCCAGGCGATGGGGGTGAATTGCGGCCCGAATATCCACAATTTGTTTCCGACAAAGATGAGCAGCGGATAGCGCTCAGTGACAGCCGCGCACACGCTGCTACCAGGGAGGAGAGAATGCGGCGAAGACAAGAGCGAACGAGGAGTCTAGACGATTTCCTGGACTCGGAAGGACCACAGTACGGGCCCGGAATCGACGATTCACTGTAAGTCCATTTTTATGAACGTACAGAACATTTAAATGCTCTCCAAAACTTCAAAGTCGTTTTTCTCGAAACGACATTTTTCAATGCGGTGCCAATGATTCCAGCCAAAGTTCTGAACGGATCTGGATTAAATTTGGCATAATTGTTGCTAATTACATTGTTGTGTACTTGGACGAAGGAATTGACGTTCTGATAAAAATTACTATATTTTTGGCATGCTAAATCAACCAAATTTTAGGTCATAAAACGCACTTTTTTTCAAACGGTTTCAAACGGCCGCCATTTTGTTTAAAATCAACGTATTTAATTTTCCTTCGTCCAAGTACAAGGTTTTTATATATATTACAAAGATCAATATCGATTTTGTGTTTCAGATAAACAGTACGACCTCTGGGATTGGCACCGCGAACCCTTTATTCTGAAAGGCGCGCCCCTGTACACAGTCTTTTTGTGTGTGTATACACATATTTTTTCAATAAAACAATATTTTTATAAAGTAGAATAAAAGACCTTTTTGACGTAGTAATAGCTTTTTACATACAACCATTACTTTTCAAGAAAAAAAAATCCAAAAACACCTAAAAATCACAACTATGACTGCCCCTAACTCCTTAAATTATTTTTATACTTTACACCAAACGCGTTCGTTAGTTTTCAGTTAAGTTCATGTACACTGACATGAACTGACCTGAACTGGTGATGTCATAAACTTGAACTCAGTTCAACTTAGTGCAATACAAACGAACAAACCTAGTGTACTCTTAGCCCTGTCGCACACAGAGCGGGTTGCCAGCGGTGCGAATCGGGACGGGAAAGTTTCAACACATGGTGTAAACGAACGACGTAGAAAACACGCCCGTGCGAGCGCTCGGTAACTCCATATCAGAGCTGGGCAGGATTCGAATCATTCAGGATTCGATTCCCGGATTCGAATCCTTTTAGAGGATTCAACAGAGGTATTCGAATACTTTAGTGAAATGGGATTCGTGATCCAGATTCGTTACATTTTTTTAAAAGGATTCGTATTCGAATCCAGACGTAGATGATTCGAATCCTTATAAAAGGAATCGAATCCTTATAAAAGCATTCGAATCCTCATACACGGATTCAAATCCTCCTAAATAATTCGAATCATCGCTATTCAGGCTGGGATTTGAATTCGATTAATTCAAATAGTTAAATATTCTAATATGAATATTTAAATCACTAAATTATTCATATTTGAATATAAATATTGAAATTTTCGAATAATTCAAATATTTGTGAATGGATATTTGGTTACTTAACCATGAAAAATATCCGACGTTAATAGTATATTTTTAACTTCATTTGAAATCAGTGTTCTATACGCGTGGCGCATGAAGTAAAATTTCGAGTTTAGAAAAGCCCCGTGAAAATTTGTCTCGGGTCGCTGCGCGACCCTCGACAAATTTTCTACGCGGGGCTTTTCTAAACTCGAAATTTTACTTCATGCTTAGTCTGGGAGTGGACAACACTGGTTCTTAGAAGTTTCAAATTGAAGGATCACTCTAGATTACTAAGTTTATTACCATTTTACAAAGGCTACAGCTCGAAGGACCAACCATGGTGTTCGGAGACCGAAGGACTACAGGGAATCGAAGTTTTTTTACAAGAAAACAACGAATATCTGAAGGTTTACAGCATGGATAGGAAAGAAAACATCTAATTTTGAAAAAATATCGAAGTTGGGTTGGTTTTCAGTGCATTTTTAACTTCACTTCAAATCAGTGTTTTATACGCGTGGCGCATGAAGTAAAATTTCGAGTTTAGAAAAGCCCCGCGAAAATTTGTCTCGGGTCGCTGCGCGACCCTCGACAAATTTTCTATGCGGGGCTTTTCTAAACTCGAAATTTTACTTCATGCTTAGTCTGGGAGTGGACAACACTCGTTTGAATTTTAAATTTAACTTTTTTAAAAAATCGACGTATGTAATATAATAAATCATTCATTGAAATCATAAAAAAAGATTTAAAATTTTATCTAAAATTAACTTTTAGAGTTAACTTTATAATTTGGTCGGCTCTTAATGGGTGAATATTCTGTTCCTAAAAAAAAACGTTTTTATTTAATATTAAAGTTGCATTTAATACAATAACAAACTGTGAATAAATCGACATAAATCTAGAAATATCGAAAATCTCGACATGTAGAAAATCTTGACGGTCCACTCCCAGACTAAGCATGAAGTAAAATTTCGAGTTTAGAAAAGCCCCGCGTAGAAAATTTGTCGAGGGTCGCGCAGCGACCCGAGACAAATTTTCACGGGGCTTTTCTAAACTCGAAATTTTACTTCATGCGCCACGCGTATTAAACAATGATTTAACTTGAAGTTTAAATGTAATATATTGTTTAACCATACTGTTTTGTCAGTTACTTTAAACTTCACTGTAAATCAGTGTTTATTACGCGTGGCGCATGAAGTAAAATTTCGAGTTTAAAGTGAAGTTAAAAACGCACTGAAAATCAACCCAACTTCGATATTTTTTCAAAATTGGATGTTTTCTTTCCTATCCATCCTGTAAACCTTAAGATATTCGTTGTTTTCTTGTAAATAAACTTCGATTCCCTGTAGTCCTTCGGTCTCCGAAGACCATGATTGGTCCTTCGAGCTGTAGCCTTTGTAAAGTAGTAATAAACTTAGTAATCTAGAGGGATCCTTTAATTTGAAACTTCTAAGAACGAGTGTTGTCCACTCCCAGACTAAGCATGAAGTAAAATTTCGAGTTTAGAAAAGCCCCGCGTAGAAAATTTGTCGAGGGTCGCGCAGCGACCCGAGACAAATTTTCACGGGGCTTTTCTAAACTCGAAATTTTACTTCATGCGCCACGCGTATTAAACAATGATTTAACTTGAAGTTTAAATGTAATATATTGTTTAACCATACTGTTTTGTCAGTTACTTTAAACTTCACTGTAAATCAGTGTTTATTACGCGTGGCGCATGAAGTAAAATTTCGAGTTTAAAGTGAAGTTAAAAACGCACTGAAAATCAACCCAACTTCGATATTTTTTCAAAATTGGATGTTTTCTTTCCTATCCATCCTGTAAACCTTAAGATATTCGTTGTTTTCTTGTAAATAAACTTCGATTCCCTGTAGTCCTTCGGTCTCCGAAGACCATGATTGGTCCTTCGAGCTGTAGCCTTTGTAAAGTAGTAATAAACTTAGTAATCTAGAGGGATCCTTTAATTTGAAACTTCTAAGAACGAGTGTTGTCCACTCCCAGACTAAGCATGAAGTAAAATTTCGAGTTTAGAAAAGCCCCGCGTAGAAAATTTGTCGAGGGTCGCGCAGCGACCCGAGACAAATTTTCACGGGGCTTTTCTAAACTCGAAATTTTACTTCATGCGCCACGCGTATTAAACAATGATTTAACTTGAAGTTTAAATGTAATATATTGTTTAACCATACTGTTTTGTCAGTTACTTTAAACTTCACTGTAAATCAGTGTTTATTACGCGTGGCGCATGAAGTAAAATTTCGAGTTTAAAGTGAAGTTAAAAACGCACTGAAAATCAACCCAACTTCGATATTTTTTCAAAATTGGATGTTTTCTTTCCTATCCATCCTGTAAACCTTAAGATATTCGTTGTTTTCTTGTAAATAAACTTCGATTCCCTGTAGTCCTTCGGTCTCCGAAGACCATGATTGGTCCTTCGAGCTGTAGCCTTTGTAAAATAGTAATAAACTTAGTAATCTAGAGTGATCCTTTAAGAATGAGTGTTGTCCACTCCCAGACTAAGTATGAAGTAAAATTTCGAGTTTAGAAAAGCCCCGCGTAGAAAATTTGTCGAGGGTCGCGCAGCGACCCTCGACAAATTTTCACGGGGCTTTTCTAAACTCGAAATTTTACTTCATGCGCCACGCGTATAAAATACAGATTTAAAATGAAGTTCAATAACACATAAAATCATCATTAATTAAAATCAATATATAATCAGATATTTATTCGGTTAATGAACATTTTTGTTAATAGAAACTGATGGAATAAAATATTACTGGTTGCAAATAATAGATTCAAATTTATTTTTAAAGGATTTGTATCCGTGATTCAAAAATGAGGATTCGAATCTTTGATTCGAATCATATTTTTCACTTACGAATCCTTTATTCGAGTATTCGTGATTCGAATCATATTAGGTGATTCGGATTCGTGATTCGAATCATATTAGATGATTCGGATTCGTGATTCGAATCCTGTTTTTGAGGATTCATCCCAGCTCTGCTCCATATATAAAAACTTTCCCAATCCGTCCTGACCCGCCCCGCCGGCAACCTACTCGTGTGCGAAGAGGCTTAAAATGATGGCTGAAAGTTGCGTTTCAAACGCAATGTGATTGTCCTGAAAAATTAAACAAGCACGCGCGAAAATTTCCGATTGAACTTTTGTTAATAAATGCACAAAAAAAAAGAGTAATCCGTTATTATTTGTGGTGTTTGTTTTTCTAGTGCGCTGCTATTCACCTGTTTCAGGGGTCCATCAACAACGGACGCGGGGGAGGAGGACGTGTCACCGCCATTTTCAACAAGTCCATTTTGCGCGCTCCCATTGGTGAGAACAACGGTGCTCGGGGTGCTATCTGTAACGGTCTCTTTCTGGGGAGAGGAGGGTTCGGTCGTGATGGGTTCGGGGGCGGCTTCGACGGGGGGCAGGGACATCGGCTCCGGCAAACTGTCGGTCGAGGGTTCCGGCAAGGACGGTAGCGATTCCGTCGAAATGTCAGGGAGGGAATCGGCGTTAGCGACGGGTTCGGGCGTTTGCGATTGAACGGGTTCCGGAGTTTGGGAGGATTGCACGGGTTCGGGGGTTGTTTGCACCGGTTCCGGCGCGGCAGCCGGCAATGGTTCCGCGATTTTCTCGCTTTCTATCGTTTTTTCCTGCTGAGCGGATTCTGTGGTAGGAACTTGTGTTTCAGTGATCGGCGCGCTTGCAACAACTGGAGCCGCTTCGACCTTTTCTATCGTTTTTTCTTGGATTTGCGCGGGTTCTGGAATTTTCTCCGGTTCGGACGCGGGCTCGGGAACCGCGGCAATTTCAGATTCCGCGGGCGCGGATTCTACCACCTTATTACCGGGCTCTGGTTCTTTGACCGCTTCTACTTTAGCGGCGGGTTCCGGTTCTTTCACAGGTGACTCGGGTGCTTGTACGGATTCGGGTTCTACTTCTTTCGCGGGCTCTGGTGCTTGTACGGATTTCGCGGGTGATTCA